>BRZM01000001.1:2532120-3132120 GCA_033238685.1 Lates japonicus
ATTGAATCGGCAGATGGAAAGACTACTTAGTAGTGGCTGGAGAGCAACTTGCCTGAAGTCAGAAAAACCCTTTGACCTGGCTGGAATTTCATTTTAGATTACAGGTTGTGACCCTGACCAAACTGCACGCAGCGTTACCCCACCATATCACTCTACAGCTCATGCTGGACATGGACACCAACATGAACCGACACCAGGTCACACATAACCCTACCACACATCAGTGTGAATATGTGGATCGCAGATCGAGGTTGCAGAAGTTTCCAAATGCTGGCTCACATTCCAGTGCGTCAGGGTAAAACAACATGAGGTCACCAGGGAACTCAATTCTGCCTGCCGGGCTCATGTTATCTACACTCTGCCCCAGCGGCACATATGATGTTTTAACTATACACAGATATATCTATTTAGCAAACATGTCAATTACTGTTACTATGCTCTGTATATCCCTTTCTGCAAGGAGACTGAACATACAAACCAAGAAACATGATAATTAAAATACACTAACAAGACATCCTAGAATATAAGCTCATTCTAAGAGTCACTTGAAGTGTTTTGAAAAGAATAAAGGTAAGCCAAACAGCATATAACCCCACTCCAGCCTCCCGACTAGTCGAAGGCTCTCCGTGAACTAGTCATATGCAATATGCCTTGTGAGGGATCAGTGTCAGAGAGGTCTGTCTGCAAGCTGTAGACACGTGAGTATTTCAACATACTTCAACATCAGCTGCCCCAAAGGCTTTGTATATAAAATTTTTATGATTTAATACAATGTCGAACTCTTTGGCATGTAATTAGATATGTAGTCCGTTGTTTTATAATTATCAAAGTTTCAAAAGAGCTGAAGATGTAGAGAGGCTGAGCCTTGCACAGTGGCCAAGTGTTTGTGAATAGTCTCAAAACATGATCTCTTGATTATGGATATGCTTCCTCATTAAGAGATTTGATCTAGACATAAAGTCTGTGCCTAGCCTTTATTATAAAAGGCGCAGCAGTAATGGATTAATGTGAAAATGAGCCTGCTGAAACAAGAAAATATCAAATATTTCAGTTATCATTAGGATATCTGTTATATTTTCTCTAACTCTGTTGTAACTCTCATAGAAACAAACTAAATAAAAATATATAACTGAAATTAAATAGGGAGTAGCCAAATACTGTGTGTATGCTTCCAGTCGTTCAATCACAGATACTGAGGAGTATGAAAGACCTAGAATTAAATCAGATTTCCAATGAAGTCTCTCTAGAGACTCGTTGTTGTAGTGAGTTATCTCTTAGACAGGCTCTGAAACATCTCATCATTCAAATTGTCTTAAATTAGGAAAAGTCATTACATCAAGCTTTTCAATATAAAAGTCTGGTTTTTAATCATTCAAGTCCGTGAACCCAAATAGAAATCAGGGTTAAAGTGATCCCTAGATATATAATTCATTTTCCAGAATGAACGTCCAGCAATGGGTCCCATGCATAACTGACACATTCTAAAATGCACCAAATAGAGGGTGCTGTTATGCTTTAAGTAGAGATCAAAGCGCGAAATCTAAGGTTAGAAGAGTCTTTGGTCTTGGGTCAAAGGCAATGTATTCCTGTGCTCACACCTTTAGCATAAGATAACCATTAACCATCAAGTCTCTGTGCTGGGTCAACTCACCCAGTGGTGCAGAACCAAGCTCAACTATTGTGGTGTGACTGTGACTGTGAAAGACAGCAGCTGGCGCCACCAAGTGATAGGGGCATCTGCCCGCACTCCCCTGGCCATTTTTGCTCTGTTTGTTTGTTTTTGTTTTGTTTGTTTGTCTTAGCATTTTACAAGACTTTCTGTGCATGTCCAAGAAAATCCCTGAGTTGACGTTCAGCCCCCTTGTAAGCACAGTGCGCCCTCTTTACTCTTTTGATTGTTATAGTTGACACTTTGAACTATTTAACAAAATGATCGACATCAGCACTACAGACATTCATTAGGGGTAAGAGGTCATCTTCATCAGTTTCCTCCTCTTCATGAACCTGCTGGTAGCTGCACCTTACAGCCAGTCCACTATCAAGTATTCTGCAAAGATAGATGGGCATGGACAAGACACAAGACAGTAAGATGTTCTTTAATGTCACACTAAAGTCATAGATTGTACAGTGTGTGTATAAGAATTGCTGCTCTAATTAATCTAATGTAAATTTTGGTATTGACAGATTAATATTGTTTGTACCTTATGGGTATAATTGCCACAGTGGTGATGATTCCAGAAATGATGAAGACAAGGCCAGGAAACCAGTTCAAAGTGTGCTGGTAAATCTTGATGTAAAGCAGGCTGTAGCCAGCACTGGAAACTTTCAGAGACAGCTGCAGTGACGTGAGGACAATACCTGCAGGAGAGAGTGATCCAGATAACATTTACTTCTGATTGTCAGAACTCCACTGGACAAATACTGAATGTGATTACAGGTAGGGAGCAGACATGGCACATTCAAGGAGCCATGTCAGATACCAGTTTGGGAACCACTGATAGAGCACATATGCAGTGTGTGTGTGTACTGACTAATAATAAAAAGGGACTTACCATATGAGGAGCTATGCACTTGTTGGGACAAAAGAGATTGGATGATTGGTGTGGGCATCAGGGAGAACAACATCAGAGAACAGGCTGAGGAGAATAAACTGTACATGTTATGGCATATAGAGTACATATACACTCTGAAAAATGATAATAAGTTATAATGCAACTAACAACTAAGTTACTGTGAAAAGAATACTCTGTAAGCACTGTTTATTTGTTAGAACTGAAAGTATGAAATGATTCTTTGGCCTCAGAGGTTAAATGCCTGGGAGAGTCAGTCAGAATTAAAGAAGTCTTTTGGATGAAAGGCAGAATTCAAACAGTGGCTTATCTACACATCCAGCAGAAACTGATCAACATAAACATTCATTTCGAGCCATGTTTGTTCCTTTTAGTTGTGGTCAAATACAGCATTACTTGACTGGCTGTGAAACTGGACTGGACTCTCAGGGCTAAGGTGGTTCAAGTCATATCCTCAATGCTGGATTCCCCGAGGCTCAATCTAATCTATTGTCTATTTAGAAACACATTATATCACATTATGTCACATCATTAGGTACTGTGCTGCAGCTGTTTGGGGAAGGGGGGGACCTTTGGCTCTCTGTATCTACATGTTTGGATTTAGTTTTGATCATATCTAATCAATAGAAACCAGTAAGTGCCATGGTCTTACCAATGTAGAACATGTACGTGGTGGTGACAGAAGTCATGAAGAATATGCCAGCTGTGTAGGACAGCAAACCGATGGTGATGAGAGTGAGCTCACTGACCCACCTTGACATGACCATAGCACTCAGGAAACTTGAAAGGACAATGAGGAACCCAGATGCATTCCCATAGCCCACCTGGAAAGATATACATGGTTCACAATTATAACCAGTTCAGTGTGAATCTAATCAGGAGTTCAGTTATTTGCTGGGTCTCTGTAAATACCTATTTTAAAGAGTATGGTCTAGACCTGCTCTATATGAAAAGTGCCTTGAGATGACTTTTGTTATGATATGGCACTATATAAATAAAACTGAATTGAATTGAATCATTTGACTGAATATTACACATATTTATATTCCCTTTTCTTATTTCACTCTTGTCTGTTGAATCACATTTGTCTGTTGTGCAGTCATTTATATCCCATATCATCATTAAACTGAGATTTTAAACTGTGGTCAAGTCATAGCTACCACTGAAAATGTATTATACTCAAAGCCTAAATGCTTTTTATTGGCCTCAGAAAATTCTCATATGTCTTCAGTATGTACTTCAGCAATTTAGTATTGCTCTCTTTTAAAGCTTGACACTTGTGAGAGACTGGTCAAAACTGATGCAGTACAGTCTTTTTTCATTTGTTATACAACTATCTCTTCACGTGTAGAAATGAGTGGAACACTACAAATGCCTACCAGGAGAGGCTGATAGTGTGTGCCACTATCCACTTTTTTTTAAACAATATTGCATCTTCCCTCTCCCCAGATAATTTGACTATTTCCTCACCTGTGCCACACTCCAGTGGAGAGGTTCCATCAGTCATCTGTCATATAGTCTTTCTTTATCCATTCAGAGTTTTGTAATGTCCTGATACTGTCTTACCTCTTCTATACAGGTTATCTACATACAGATCTGCAGCCAGAGGATGTTCATCATACTGTGTCTACCCATTTCATGTTTGGAAATAGCTAATAGCACAATGTAAAGGTTAAAGGTTAAAAAATACAGCACTGATCATATTATCATGTAAATAATATGTCAGTGACCCAGTGTCACATGTTATGAGTTACAGTTGAAAGTTGTTTCGTTGAACCATCCAAAATGATCAAATCTTGCATTTCTTTAGAAAAACCAACCAACCACCGTTTACATGTATATGCTATTAAACTGGATGGCAAAGTTTCTGTCAAAATTCACAGTGCATCTCTTCAGTTACAAAACATGCTGGTCCTCAAGAAAATTATTGAATGTATTGGTGCTATTAAGAACTGGCAGCAGCTCAGAGAAAACTTCTGACGGCAGCATATTTTGTACAGTTACACATTTTTGTATTCTTGTAGCAGGGGTCTCAAACTACCAGCCCTGGGTCCAGATTCAGCCTCTGACACCATCTACTTAATGAAAATACACTGATACATCCACCTGTAGCTGTCAGGTATTTTCAGTCTCAGGATCATGTTTCATACCAATTTATGAATGAATACCAGGCTTATGCTGAAACAGAGATTAAAGTCAACAGACAACCAACCATATAACACACACAAACACAGAGATACTCACCTCAAGGAAGAAAATGGTGTACAACACACAGAATGCAAAGAGCAGTAAACACACCACCATAGTCATGACTCCTGGTCTCAAGCTGACAGTGGTGAAATCAAACAAGTGTCCAGATGCCACACAGCCCACCACACCTGCAATCCCATTGGTCAGCTCAGCTGTCATCATGAGTTTGGAGCGGTCCTGTTCAGCAGAGCTCAGAGACAGCAGTGTCATGGAGCCGCCCCAGAACACAACAAAGCCACCACATAATCCTTTAAGTGTTACCTCGACCCACAAGACCTCCAGAGGCCAGTCCAGGGTCAACATCAGAAGCATCACGAGTCTGGACAGGATGAGGCCTATCAGTGGCACCACTATGGGCATTTTCCTCCAACCCCTGTCCCCCAGCCGTGCCAGAAACAGGCCCGGCAGGATGGGTATCAGTTGGCTCAGGATCTTGTAAGTCATGTAGAAGTTGGACATGGTGGTCTGCCAGCTGTCCATCACCCTGGAGTTTAGAGCAGAGTCTGTGGTAGCGTTGATACATCATTCCTTCACTACCATCGGCAGAGCCGTCAGAAAGAGAGAATTACCGAGCTGAACACCAGCCACCATTGGCTGAATACTCCAGTGCAATTTGCTTTCAAGCATAGTGATGACTGAGTAGGAATGGAACACATGCAGTAAGTGTGGCTTATTATCTGCTTGACTAATCTACAGTACTGAACACTCTGGCATAATAATAGACCACACCTTATCTGAGGAGCTCTTAATGTTAAACCTAGTAAGTGAATAATAAGGTCACATATTATTCTGTGCAGTTAATTTAAAAAGATGCATTATATTCAACAATGCATTGTCCTAAACTAACTGTTGAAATTGTCAGTGAGTAAAACCAGCATTATTCAGTCTAGGTTACATCTACATAATTTACCTCAAACAGGTGAACTGTCCTACATATGTCACTTGGCGTTTTAAACATGACCTTGAAAATAACACTAATATTGTACTGTATATACTGTTTAATTACCATGTATAGCCCATGTGATTATCATTTATGCTGGCATCCACTCTTGATGGTAAACATGCAGTGAAGGCTGTGACCCAGCAGCACATTTATACTACTAGGTTGGAGCAAAACAATTTAATTCTAATTTTCACATCTTATCGAGATACTGTCCAGCTGTCAACCCTGATTTATGGTTTTAATTATGTTTGAGGTACTGCTAACATTTTCCTTGAGACAGACATCACCTTATTTTCAGTAAGGTTCTTATAAACCACCTGTATGTTAAGTTGGGTTTGGACAATAAGGATTCCTACTTCTTTCAGATGAATTCAAGATTTTATTCACAGTATGAAGAGATCTCCTCTGCTCACTTTATCACCATCTTAACAGTAGATAAGTGGTGATCATTTTTCAAATTGCATTCACTTTGATGCTTGCTCAAAAGCCTGACAGGCTTCTCTGCACATACCAGAACGGCTTCTGACTGGCTGCTGACAAAAGGGGAGACAGTAATCAGCACCCAACAAAGCCTCTGTGTTCTATGTGGACATATTACAATGTAGTTTACATGCAAAAGTTCTTTAAGTCAGAAATCTGATCATTTTCTGAAAAGCCTCATTAGGAGAGAGGTTACCAAACACACAGAGACGCCTCCTCTGTAGAAAGACAAAGAGGGTCATATACACATACAGTACCTGCTTTTCTGGTTATCTATATCCTCACTAAAACTCCTGATGAAAACAGGGACTACAAACTTTGCCCTCTGAGGCTGTCTTTAAGGCACACTGTGAGACAGACAGAGCTCATAAAAGCAGATCAGTGGAGTAATTTGTCCAAAACAGAGCCATCAATAGAAAAAAAGTAAAAATATACTTTCTCAGCAGTTCATCAAAGTTCTCCTGTTTGTTGACATAAAATGGTCAGATATTGTTGTTTAGAAGAGGCTATTATATTTTGAATAAATTCACATATGCCCTCATTAACATTATCTGGTGGCGTGCACACTGTTACTAAGATTCCTACAGAATACAGATTTGTTTAGGTTAAATGACAGTGACATGGCAGATGATGTCCTCCTGACTTTATCCACCTACAGTGAGTTAATTCAGCTATGGTATGTTACTGCAATATTTTTTCAATTCTTTTTTTTTTTCAGTTCATCTTCATAATCTGCTTGTAGAGTGCTTTGGTATTTGAGAAGTTGCCATGCATTTTCCTCTGTTCTGTTCTCATCACCAGCCCTATTAAGATAGTGTTGTAAAAATCAACCGCATAACATCTTTTTCTGTCTCTGCCTCGTTTGCTTTTACCAATATTACCAATATTTCCTGCAGAACTATGAAAATATCCACTCATAATCAAAAATAAACTTGACCTTTTTTAGAGCTATGTAGATTTGAGCCTCCCTACGTAATGCTTTATACTTTTTAGTAAGCGCAGAGTTCTCACCTGTGAGGCCTGATGTGTGAAAATATTGACTATGAAAGCATGAAGGTTAGAATGAAAACCTAGCTTTGCTATGGGCAAAGATTGTCCATAGCATGGACAGTGAGAAAATAACGTCCATGAAATATACCACAAAATGTTGTCATGAAGAACATCCTAACTGAGGTTAGGGATCACTCAAAGTATTCAGACCACTTCACTTTTTTCATTTTGTTATGTTGCAGCATTATGCCAAAATCATTTACATTTTTCCCCTCATCAATCTACAATACATTCCCCAAAACAACAAATCTTATGTTTTTGCAAATTTATTTTTGGATATGATGCAATAAGCTTTGTACATTTTAAGCTTTGTGATTTTCTGCCGTTCATCTCTGCAGATCCTCTCAAGCCCTTATAAGCTGGATGGCCATTTTCATCTCTGCAGAGATTTTCAATTGGGTTCAAGTCACACAGTAATTGAAGTAAATGTTTAACACTATCAATACATGATTCAAAATCACATTTTAAGGCGCTTAAGGATGAACCATAATGTTCCTTATCTGATGCTTTGGGACTGTTCTTGAACCCTTTACCAGACTGAAACTTTTAAATCATTTGCCACAGGTTTGTTTGGGATGTTTATTATCACAAGTTTAAACAAATCTAACTTAAACAGCTGGATGTTAGACAAAGAAATCAGGTCATACCATAACTTCACACAGGTCACCTCTGTTCAACATGCTATGACTTCCAAACTGAATGCATTAGTGATGATTTCAGTGCATTAAAATGAACATTGGTAGACATTTGTTTTCAGTTAAATATTTCAGATATTTAACTGCAGTAAAACATTGTGAAACAATGTGGTAAAAACAAACCAGAATCATTTCTGAGGGGTTAATTAACTCATGGGCCACAACTTCAACCCTTTCTGCTTCAGTATCCACTATGAGTTAATACCCAGGTATTTTGAGCAATAACTTATGAATTATAATATTTCACCTCTGTACAAGGTCCCATCTTTTAATATATGGTAATGGCAAACATAAACTTGCCTCATCTGTAGTTTGTTGCTGCAGTGCTGTGCACCAACATGAGTTCAGATGTTTTTCACCATGGTCGTTTCCCCCCAACTAAAACCCATTTTCTCTAATGAGATAATATCTCCTCACACCTGACATGTATTACTCACGTGATACTTAACAAAAGGATGTCATCATTTATGTGAAGGTTTTCTACCTTTGCTGTTTGATAGTGTAATTTTATGCCCTTAGCAGAGCTCTACCAGTAGAAATACTACGTTATAAAACTGTTCACACACAAATTCATGAATCCCTACCAGTTAACATTACCTGTACCATAGACCAAGCCTGAGTAAGTGGCCTAATGTAGGACTTCTGTGAAATAAAATCAAAATCAAAGCCATCACTTTTGTAATCAAACCCACTTTTATTGGTTGTCTGTTACAAAGCCTACAGAGCATGAAGGGCCTTCCAGCGGGACAGAGGGCCTCTGCTGGGGATGTACTTCACCCCGCAGCCATCTGGGATCAGACGCTTCTCAGCCATCATGTCATCGAAGTCACAGGCATTGAACTTGGTGAAGCCATACTTCTTGGAGATATGGATCTGAAGGTGGGAACAATGACAGAAGTCAACTCAGGCATTTAAGAAAATGATCACACGCCAAAAAACTTGAACAAATGTTGGTAAAAAAACAAACAAAAAAAACAACAACAACAAAACCCATCTGCAAATGGCTGAATAAACTTTAGGGTAAAGGCCTATGAAAGGCCCATTATATGCATTTTGTCTCAGTGGTCCCTTAAAGCACTCAGCACCTCCCAGCTGAGGACATACACAACCAAAGAGTCACTGTCTGCAGCCTTTGCACACCAGAACCACACTGGAGCAGAACTGGTCGGCTTAATAAGCTGCAGAGCTGTGCTATCAAAATGTCCTTGCATGTATTTCATGACACAAACTGACCAACATAAATAAACAACCCCTAAGGTTTGAGTGTTGAGACAGATGACGTGGTCCTTTACCTTCTGGCGTCCAGGGAACTTGAACTTGGCTCTGCGCAGAGCCTCAACCACATGCTCCTTGTTCTGGGCCTTGGTACGCACAGACATGATCACCTGACCAATGTGCACACGGGCCACGGTGCCCTGGGGCTTACCAAAAGCACCGCGCATTCCAGTCTGGAGCCTGACAACCACAAGATGGAGATAAGAGTACAAAATTACTCAATGAAGAACGTGTAAGATGGTATTCAGATCATCTGAAAAAGCTTAAGGAACACAAAACACTACAGAAACATATTCAACAGGAAAGTACTTAGTTTTAAACACAGACAAAGCAATTCTAAATCATCACATCGCTTTCTTTTGACAGCTCACAGTCAAACTAAATGATCATGGATACCCATGATCATTTGTGTCCATCAGGACCCAAAGCCACCATCTACACATAGACAGGTTCTCACCTATCAGCTCCAGCGCAGGATAACATTTTGTTGATACGGATGACATGGAAGGGATGCAGGCGCATACGGATGTGGAAACCATCCTTACCGCAGGTCTTCACCATGTACTTGTTAGCACAGATACGGGCAGCCTCCAGAGCTGAACAGGACATGGATAGCATTTTAAAAACAATTAATGGGTGATTCATTTTTATATATACCTGTTTATGCCCTGCTTGTTTTATTAGATTATTTCTTTCATGAGTGTTAGCATAAGTATATTCACAGGTGTCTGTATAATCATTCATTCGAATTTATCACTACAGCGTGTTTGACGACTGTAATACACCCTGCTGTAACAACAAATGCAAAAACTCTCTCCAAAAACTTGTAGTGGCAAACAAATTTGACTAATTTAGGACTAAGTGTTTCCCACAAGAAAAATTTAAATCCTCCATAACAGGTTACAGGTCAGATGAGCATCTCTGTGTTTAACATAAGATAATCCTTTATTAGTCCCACAGCAGGGAAATTTACATTGTTACAGCAGCAGCAGGGATTGAAAAAGATAGAAAAAGGCATAAACACTAGTAAAATACCAGACAAGATATAAGCAAGATTATAAAAATATAAACATAAGAACAGTATCAACAGGACAATGTAATAAAAATATAAACAAAAGAACAATATACACAGCACTATATACAAAGAAACAGATTGAACTAAATACAGATATTGCACATTTTGAAACTGCACACAGTGAGTGACTGATAAGCAGCTGTTTTGTCAGTGGATTAAAGTTTGGTCATGGTTCCTTGATTTCTCACCTTCTGAAGACAGCTGCTCGTACTCATCAGAGACCATGTGGCCGCACAGGGGGAACTCATCTACCTTAGCCTTCTTCCTGCCCAAGTCAAAGATCCTGATCTTGGGATCTACATACAAGAAAAAGGAGGAAATTGAAAGAGGAGAGAACAGGGGGAAAAATTAACCACAAAAAATCAACCACTGATGGATACTCCTTCAGGAAATGGCAAACATACTAATTATGTAATACAAAACTACCTGTGTAAAAGTTCTAAAATCATGCCATCACAGAATGTGATAACGGTCTACTACAACATTATTTAGATCAGAGACAGTGATATCAGTGCGATCAGTAGCACACAGAGAGAGATGGCAGTGGATTACTGATCATCACTCAATGGGCCAACATTATCATTTTGTCTCAGTGGTCCCTTAAAGCACTCAGCACCTCCCAGCTGAGGACATACACAACCAAAGAGTCACTGTCTGCAGCCTTTGCACACCAGAACCACACTGGAGCAGAACTGGTCGGCTTAATAAACTGCAGGATTATCATTAGCAGACCACTGTGAATCACTCTGAAGTCAAATCAGCACTGTAGCTAAATCTGAGGTCCAATAAGGCACCTACAATTTCAAACAGATGAGACTTTGAAAAGTTACTACTACATTTAGTAACTGACCTGACTTCCTACATTTTTAAGACAACACTGATGTTAAGGAAGCAGAGCAGAGACAGCTTACCAGGCACACCCCTGCAGAAGCGGGACTTGGGGTAGGGCTTGTTCTTGCAGTAACGGTAGCTGTGGGGACAGACAAAGAGTTAAATGGAACCATTTACCTACACAAGCCACTGACTCACATTTGCTGCTGCTATAATGCCCTGTGAAGGATTAGGATTGTTTCTTACTGTCAACAAATCTCATTAAAAATCCCAAAGCCTGGACACTGCAGTTTTGAAAACACTGGGAAATGGTGGATTTTCTCAGGACTATTTCTACAGAAAGACTGATTGGTGCTCTAGTGAGTATCTGAGGCAGTAGGACAGTGTGTATATGATTGACTCAAAATAATCTATAGTGTGTGTTCATGGAGATAAAGGAACAGGTCACACAGTGCAACAATGTGGATCACTGATGTGTTTTGATAGTTTTCTTGACACAGAAGGGTAAGATATCAGGCTTTCAAAACAGGCAACACTCATTGGTAGAATCAGTTCACTGGTTTTGACCTTCCTGTGGGATTTACTGACAGTCAGAAAACTTAGAATATCATCAGTTTATACTTAAACATTGAGTCTCTAGGTAGTAATCTTGAGTGCTGTATGTTAGTTGTCAAATGTCACAGCTCAGTAATTGCACAGAAGCTGTACATTTAATCTTTAAGTACAATATGAAGGTAACTGCAGAGGTTTGTACCAGCCATCCGCCTTTACAAAATATCAAAGTAACGTGTAAAAACAATGCCGGGAATAACATACAGAGCTCAATGAACAACGATATGAGGTGTAATATCTACAGAGAAAAGTTAAGACAGGGTAAGCTAGCGCTAGCATTATGCTAGTTGCCATTAGCTCAACAAGCTAGAGCTTTGTATGAGTGACATGACATTATGACAGTCTGGATAAAGACAGATATTCACTGCAGCTAACACTGGCAGCTAAAATAAAGAGCGTCGTTTTTAATGCGTCAATTAGCAGGCCATCTGTCAGAGGGGCTGCCGGCATACTGGTTCTGTGCACATGGTGGAACGGCAGCCGCTGCCATTTTCCTTGGACTGATCTGGCCTGTTCTAAAACCACCTAACTAAGGACTTACCAGCGGGCTGGTCGGCGGCCCATGGTTGCGATCTGTAAAATATCAAATAAAATGTGTTATTTTAATAAGTCGTCGCTAAAATTTCGAAAAACGGACTTTAAATCTGTCTATTTTCTGGAGAGCCGAAGAAAACGCGCTCCCACCACGCACTCACCTAATGGAGGAAAGGAAGATGAGACGACTTCCGCTTCGTCATATGGACGAGAGCTGCCTGAGGAAAATATCTTACATTTATTAACACATTATTTTTGCTTCAGCATGCATTTGTTGAGATATAAAAGCGTTTAAATTAAAAAATCATTTAAACGTATCGTTGTTAAAAAAAAATTGTTGGCGTTTTACACGGTTGAAGTGAATGCTGGGAAGTGTAGTTTTAAACGGTGATCCGAGACAGCGGAATTAAAATGCAGAGCGAAAGCTACCTTACATGTTACAGTAGAAGTTGTAAGGATTCCATGATTCCATGTTTAAACAAGCTCCAAAAATCTGGGAAATGTGACCTTTGGAGATCTCACAGCAACATTAATGTTTACTGTTGCCCCATCTCAAGCTTCCAGTGGTAGGCAGCAGGCTAAGTACATGTATGTCACTTAGTATCTCTACCCTGCTACATTTTAGGTTACAATAGAAAAACATGAAACATTAGAAACATTGTAGTGTTTCTTCTACTGCACCCATTTAACAACTATACGTATATTTAGTTGTTTTTTAGATGAAGAGTCTTCATATAAAATGTCATCATATAATTAGATTTACTTTGATCAACCTCAGCATGGAAATACTGCTTAAATGTTAAAGCACTGATAATGGGCCTATTGATCAAATAATAAAACTATATATTACCTATATTTCAAATTTGATGACAGTACTTTTGTACTTATTTTACCTTGTAATTGAGTATTTTTGTGGTGTGATGTAGGTCTTTTTCACAGCAGATATTTTGACGAATAACATTAAAAATCATTACATTTTATGTGTCATAGTCCTACCACAGTGTGACAGTGAGCTAGCATTCACAGTAACAGGACCCTAAAAGTGAAGCACCTACATGGAATTCAGGCATCATTCATTTTATTATTTATACCTGCACCATTCTTACTATGACATGACAAAATGTAAAATTTTGAGGTACTTTACTTGAGTTCTTTCATTTTATGCTACATTTGAAAACTATAGTTACTGTTAGTTTGCAGATTAAAATGTTACATACAAAACACATTTAGTTTATAAAATATGAAACACTGATATTAAATAAACTACCCAGCAGTACAATTAAAACAATTAAAATCAGCTAAAGACTGACTACTTAAACATGGGAATACTGCTTACATGTTAATGCAATAATACGATTGATCCATTGGTATAATAATAACAGTATATCACTCACTCTGTATGATAAGATAAGAACTTTTAAATTTGACCATTATTGTGTATTTTGCCAACAATACTGCTGACTGTACTTTTATTTAAGTGAACCTCTGAATGCAGAGCTGATTCTTGTAAAGTGTTTTCACACTGTGGTATTGCTGCTTTTGTTTTCATCACTGTAAGTGTCTTAGTGTCTTAGCCAGTCTAGTGAGCCAACATGCACAACACCACAGCCCTGGTATAAACACACCTAAATTGAATACTGGTGCTATTAATACTATTGATTACACCGGTGATTTTGTGCTTATCCTGCAATATATCAAATTGTATTCTGTGAACAAGGCCTACATTAAGTGTCCTTCTTATCCACATCATATTGGTAGAATTATTGGTAGAGATCCGAATACCCGGCAAAATGGCCATTAGGGGCATTATTGTACCATATATACTATATCCTACTTCTTTACTAATTCTTAAAAAGGAACAAATGAGCTCATATCTAAACTCTTTGTTAATGTGGGAACAAATGTTGCCTCTCTGCTGGGGAATGGAGGAATCCAACCTCTCTGACTCCTTGTTCAATCTGAGACCTGCTCCAGTACCTTCAACATAACAAGAATAGTTAAACACTAGGCTTGAGGGATGGTGTTAAGGCACCAGTCCAGACATCATGTTTGGTGTGTAAGAAGCTGCTCTTCAAGCCTTTTTACACTGAATTGTCAATTGTAAATTCACCATCCACATCAGTGGCATCGCTGGAATGGACCTGAATGAATAAAAACAGTGGAGTCTGCAAATGAAGAAGTGATATCCTTCTGCACAGCCTGGATTAGGAAGTGGCAATACACTGCTACTCCTAACTGAGTGACTCAAACAAAGCAGATATCACTGTCAGGTTACTGAACTTTGACTGGGATCCCCAGCAGCCCTCATGTTCAAGGTCACTTTATCAGCACTGTGTCCTCACTCTATCTTGCAGGTCTATCCTTCTGTTTTGTCTGAATCTCCTCCAGACTTTTTCTCTGTCTGAGCTAAACTCTCACTGAAGGGGCAAAGATGATGCACGATGAAAGAAAGCAAGGACCAAAAATGGTCTCGCAGCCTTCGTTTCTGTGACCAATGACAGACATGCACGACACACGCTACACACACACGTGAGACACTAACACGCACACACACTAACACACACACATAACAGAATAGCCTACTACTTTTCAGATCAGTCTTAAAAAGCAGGATGAAATTTTCCATTTAGATCCAAGCCTCAAAATAAGGCACTTCTGTGTATAACTATAAAGGGGATTGCTTGTTTTATTAACATGAAGGAACTTTAAAGACAGTGATTCAAAAAATGTTCAAAACTTTGGAAAATACTTTTTAATTTCTTACCAAAGGTTAGATGTACACTAAAATGAAACTAGAGCCAGAAGCTGATATCTTACCCTAGCAAAAGTAAATAACATTCTCCTACCACACCTTTAATGTTCACTTATTAACAAATTATATCTTGCATTTTGTTGTTCATATGAAATTCATACAAAAACTGTGTGAAAACAACAATTTTGTTTTTCTGGAGGGTTATGACAGACACTAAACCTGTAGGTTAATATATCCATTATTCACTGTAGTCCCCCTGCGTAAGACCATCAACTAAATGCCTGATACGTATGCAGATGAATGTGTAACAATACTGGATGTGTACAGTACATGGAGGATTGAGAAGATAAAACACACTTGGTGATGATCCTGATGATTAAAACAATTACTTCTGTGAAATTTCCTCTTTTTCACTTTCTGTTGTCTTGACAACCTCAGTACAGAAACATATTATTAACACTGAATTGCTCATACTGCTAACCACACCCTCACACACACACACACACACACAAACTACCCCCTGACCAGTGTGACTGATGTATGAGGGTGTGGTAGTTAACACCCCATGTGTTACTTTGAAAACGGAAGTGTTGTCTGTGTGAGTATTTTCAGGCAGCGCCTGTGTGCGTACTGAGTACAGTCAAGTGTAATCAAGTTCACATGTGAGGGTCGAGGTCATCACACAAGAGCTACAGCACATTTTGTGTTCTTCTTATTCTGAAGAATGGATAGCAAGAGACAGAGAATAAAACAATGACTTCAGACCTGACAGATGGGCGGGGGTTTACATTTCAGATAGTGTCAAGCTGCAGGCCTGTGAGCTATTTAATAAATCAATCTATAACTAGTACAAATATTCACAATGTATTACATGATACACTCCACCCAGCCTTGTCTGGGCAGGAAGGCTTGAGAAACATGTTACCAGGTAAATTATACCACACTGCTAGCACATAGACTTGCTTACACATAAAGATATTCAACTTTTGCATCTTATTGTGGCAGAGAAAAATGAGAGGAAAAGGAACTGAAAAACAAAAATGAAAGAGGAAAGAGTCTCTGTATACATATATATACAGTATATACACTGATCACCCACAACATTAAACCACTGACAGGTGAAGTGAATAATATTGATCATTTTGTTATAGTACAATGTTCTGCTGGGGGTCCTTGGGTCATGTCATTCATCCTTACTTCAACACATACCATGGCAACAACACTCCCCAATGAAAGGGGCTTCGTAATGTCATCAAGTATTTTCTGTATGTAATTGTGCAACAAGCTCTGGCCAGGTTTAGTCTCTGTTTACATTTTTCCACTCTAAACAGTACAGCTTCCTAGTTACCATACCACACAGCTCTGACAGGACCAGAGCATTGTGTGTGTGTTTCAAAGTTGTTTTGCCAAGCACAATATTCCCTGCCTGTCACGGTCTCATTTAAGTTTATGATTTAATTTAATTATTTCAGGAGTTCAACATGTCAAAACTTGAGACTTGAATGTTTTTGCTTTCAAGTCTCAAGTCAAGGGTCAGGTCTATGGGGAGATCTGTGTGAACTAAGTCAAGTCTCAAATCCCTATTTTTGGGGACTTTCAAATTTAAAGAAAAGAGCAAAACCAGCCTGATATCTTATTCCACTGTGCTATAGAGCTCCATCATTGTCCAAAATGATTTAAAACACGTTAATTAGCCACACTGTTGCAACACTTGGCGACATGTTTCTTTTCCATGACCCTACACACTGACATTTTTGACTCAGTCCCAAACACACTGTCCTTCTGCCTCAAATACTCACTGGAGCACCAAATGTGGACTAATCCACTGCTGAAAATGGTCCCTAGTAAATGCCCGGTTTCTTCCTGTTAAAGTAACTTTTGTGAAAAACTAGTGTCCATCTGTTTTGGGAAATTACTGAGTCTTTCTAAAAAAAAAAAAAACTAAAAAACAAAACAAACTGAACCTATATATTCTACAGCTATTTTTGAAGATCTGTTGAGGTAAGGAAGTTGGAAAGTATTACGTAACACCACTGGTGAAGCCAGACAGGTGGTGCAAACAAATCAGAATGAACTGAATCTTGTTTAGTTTTAGGGTTAGATGAAAATGTTTAGTTATGATAAGTGGGGTGGTCAGACTGTAGCCAGGGACTGAACCAATAGTGGTTTTCACATTCTCATAGAAATAGAAACAATATATAATTATGCCAGCCCTTTCTTTTAAACCTCAACTCTCAATCAGCCCTGAATGACAGGGAGTCACAATGAGACAGTGTGTGTTTACACATATGAGCATGAGGATGCTGTATGTGTGTGTCTCTATGTGTCTCTTTGGGATTTGGATGATCTTACATACATTTTGAATGCATTTCCTAGTTATTAAAAGATGAGTTACTTAAAGCAGGTGAGGCACAGAATTCATGATTAACAAGTCACCAGACAGTATCTGAAGGATAAAGGATGGCACACAGCTCTCATTGTAGGAGCATGTGTGCATGTGCCACGTTGTGCAACACAAGGAAATTTTCGCTGAGTGGGCATTTGGTGCCCATGTTGCTGACCAGGAAGTGAAAATAAAGCGTTGCTATGGAGACAAAGGCCAAGGAAAACATAAACGAATGAGTCTGGACTCATTCTTCCTCACCATTGTCTTTATCATCTGTTCCGATTTTTCCCTCTCCATCCATTGAGATTCCTGCATATCGCTTCACTAGAGTGACCTCACATATCAGTCACCATCAATGGAGGCCCACAAGATTAAGTGCCACAGTACAGTACAGTAAACTATGAAATAACCACAAAAAAATCTTACAAGGAAAATTGCCTATGTGAACTTTCTCATAAATTTTGTGCTCAAAGTAAACTATAGATAGGAAGTGTGTCTTGATACCCAACCATGTCTCCTGAATTCTGTTGAGACTTATCCACTCCCCATCCCCATCTCCCCAATTCAAATAGTGTTTTATTAGCATGACAAGTACATTCATGTGTTGCCAAAGCAAACATAGGAATAGCACAAAATATAACACACATTAAAGACATTCCTAGGGGCAAAGGCAGAGACGCAAAAACACCTACAATGTAAAAACATGCCTATTACATATAAATATGTATTGTATATTAAAACAAGTAATCATGCAGCACTTTGATATCTCTGTCTCACTGTCTGTGTGTGTGTGTGTGTGTGTGTGTGTGCTTGTGTGTGTGTGTGTCTCTCTCTCTCTCTCAGCAGGTCATGCCTCTGCAGGTCTGTGCTCAACTGCTTCAGTAATGAGATCATATGATGTCATGCAGTTCACGTGGGAGCAGCCCTCCCTCCAATCAGTCTGGCTGAATCCTGATGTGTGTGTGTGTGTGAGAGAGAAAGAAAGAGAGTAGGAGAGAGAGAACAGAAAATATAGAAATAGTACTAGTACTACAGTACTAATTATTAATCTAATAAGCCAACATTTTCATAATAACCGTGTAATTCTATGAAGGTAATCATGCCCATTCTCATATGTGTCTCTTCTCAGCATTTTCTTCTCTGCCCATGAATTTTTTATCCAGCATCCCTTTGCTCATTTCACCATCCATTCACCCACTCTTCTGCAAGTTATTTGGGGTCGCGTTGCAGCATCAACTGGTCAAGCAAGGTAGCCCAGATGTCCATCTCTACAGCAAAGTTTTCCAGCTGCAATCTCATCTCTTTGGTCACTACCCCTAAGCTCATGACCATAGTTGAGGGCTGAGGAACATAGATTGATGGTAAATCCTCTTCACCACAATAGTTTGGCACATCTGCTTTGTTAATGTAAATGGAAATGGACTGTACTTATATAGTTTTCTAGTCTTTCTGACCACCAAAGCGCTCACACTACAGATCACATTCACCCCATTCACACACATTCATACAGCACATGTTCTATATAAAGTGCTTTCTACACACATTCACACAATCGATGCGATGCACAATATCGGAGGCAAATTGGGGTTCAGTATCTTGCCCAAGGATATTGGCATGCGGACTGAGGAGCCGGGAATCTAACCACCGACCTCTGATTGGTTCCAGTCTGCCTGTCATTCCGCCTGCCTCCATCCAATCCTGACCCATGAACAAACTCCAAGATACTTAAACTCCTTCACTTGGGCAGAAACTCTGTCTCAACTTGAAGGAAACAGTCCACCATTTCCAAACAGAGACATCTCATCCCAGCCACTACAAACCTAAACAGCAACCATACCAGAGCATGCTGAAGGTCACGCTTGATGAATAACAGAAGCACATCATCTGCAAATAGCAGGAGAGGCAATTCAGAGGCCTCAAACACATTCTCCCTCCCACTGGCTGCACTTTGAAAAGCTGTCCATGAAAATCATAACAGCACTGGCAGACAAGGGACAACCCTAGCAGAAGCTAACACCCACTAGAAAAACATGTTTGACTCCTTGCTAAGAGATAGATACATATCTCCCTCCGGGCTATGACTGAATGGCCCTCTCAGAACCCCAACTCCAGCAGTATTCCCTATGAGATCCTGTGAGGACCTGGTCAGTTGGCTTCTCCAAAAAAATTGTAGGCTGGATGCTAAACTCCAACAAACCTTCATAGCTCTAGCAAGGGTAAAGAGTTGATGACATAAGCTCTTATGCTCTAAACCTTAAACACTAATGTTAGTATGCTAACATGTCCTAATGTTGATTTCAAGCAGGTACATTTGCCAATTTCACCATCTTAGTTTAGTTTATAATACTTTGTCAGCACCTAACACAGAGTACAGCTGAGCCTGATGGGAATGTTATTAGTTTCAAGAGGTATTTGGTCGTGAGCCAAATAAGTATTAGACAATCTAAAATTTGACTTGATGATGGTGCTAGAGTAAATAGGAGACAATTCAATAGGGAGTAATGTCATCTGAATGCAGTTCATAGTGTTTTATTGCGTGGATATTTGTGCATTACTTAAATCAAAACAGGTTTCACAATGAAACTAGTTGACAGTTGAGATCAATTTTTTTACCAAAAGTTTACTTCCTTTAACTGGTCAGGTGTAATTGTTTTGTACTGTTAGTTAACTGAATTAGCTAATCACAGAGCCAACATGAGTATGCCGTTAATATGTGACCCTTTTTCAAACTGAGGAGGACAGATTAATATAGTGGACAAATTCGTTCCGACACTTATCAAAACAAGTTTAACAGTAAAGTGAGAGGAGGTGTACATTACATTTTACTAAAAGACAAATACTGTTAGTGAGTCGTGAATACTTCCTTTTCTCTTACTATACACTTTTCTATGAAATGTGTTAATGAATAAAACAACGTCATACCACATGTACCAAGGATTTACAGTTAAGTTTAATATATAATTTGTATACCAAATATTTTTGTTATTTTTTGTTGGCTATATTACAGTTTGTGTCCTCCCTGTTTGCACTGTAAATAGGGTGGACAGACAAACCAATGACAATCCTTAAATTTTGATCATTTATAGATCACTAGTTTGAAAACTAGCTAGCAGTTACTGAGAACTAGAGGACTTCTTATATCTGTGTGGCTACCATTCAAGGATTTATGAACAGCTGATGCAACTCAATCCTGGGGGACCATTTAATGTCATTTTAAGGCAATACATTAAATTGCTGTTGAGACACTTGAGTCTGGACAAAGTGGTGGATCATTGAAATGACTCAATACCGACATTCATAGAGTTAAGCTAGTGGCTAAAAAAGATGACCAAGAGAGGCAGAAGGAAATAGAGAGAAAAATAAACAGAGGGGAATGAGGGTATGATTAAATAAGGACAGATAGGGGTGGAGGGGTGTCAGCCAAGAGACAGATCACAAAGGGTCAACCAGAAATGGCAAACACATTTTTAGACTCTCCTTTCCTGTCAGCCTTCTTTTCCCTAATTGAAATGTATCTGATTTCACCCTAACCCCCACCCCACACACACATACACACATTCTTATCTATGCATGTTGCAGTAAATTACTGCCAGACACAGTCACACAGTTGCACACAAGGAGGCATCATTTTGAAATACTGCCTGCCGCTCATCTAGGATGACATCATCATTTGTTTCTTTAACATCTGTTTCCCAGTGAATCCAGCCCAGATGCAGGTGAAAAGGACTTGCTGCCACCTTATATTTCATCATGTATTCATGTTGGGAGTCAGGGACACTGTCAGAGAGACAGAAGGATTCCAGAGAAGTATACCACACGCAGTGTCTGGCTACACACACAGCAGAGTCGGACAGGTGTGATGTTCTCATGAGTGTGTGTACAGTACCTGTGTTTTTCTGCAGTGATGATGTAATGCACATAATTCACACAGTGTTACCTGGATGAGCAAGAGGAGTCTTCCACACACACACGCAGACAGATACACTTAGACACACACAGTCATTCACACGTAACTGACAAGTCACTGCGCCAGTGGGGTCATGATGATGTCACTGGGATCAGCCTCAGAAACGCTACTCTGTCTGACGTGAAGGTGTGTGTGGGTTTACAGACGTATGACCCTGTGTGTATGTGTGCGTGTGTTTTTGTGTATATGCACAATTAACAGACATTTGCAGTCATGTAAGTTTTGTGTGCATACATGAAAGCAACAACACAAATCTGGACAATTTAGTGCAAGAGAGGAAAGGGGAGGGAGAGGGAGGGAGATCAGTCATTCATAGCTGCTCTCTCTCCACATTCCTCCCCCCCTTATATGGACAAAACTACTGGAGCCCATCTCTCTGTGTCTATACCACACACACACAAATGCAGAAGCCACCAAACTACAAACAGTTGGGGGTTCCTCATCTTTGTCATTTGGCCACTCTGCAGAGTGGCCCGCAACACCATTTTGCACCATGACTCAAGACAAAAACATTGATATCCAGGGTCCATCTCTCTGCATCGCTGCAAGCCTCTGTTTGTTTGCTTTGCTCTTTTCCTCGCTCAGGCTGTTTGGCCTATTCACTGCTGTTCTCAAGCCTCCTCTGTTTAGATGAGTTCAAGAGAGTAGATGACCCAAGAGAGCCACAGTGGTCATGAGGGAATCCAGCAGTGCTTGCTTGGGGAGAAAGCCAGAGAAATAGAAAAAATTATAATATGGTAGAAACACAATTGGGGTGCAGTGGTGGTGATGATGATGATGGGGTGGGGTGGGTGGGTTGAGGGGTGCACACACACTCTGAAGGAGACAGGAACAGAGTTAGTGAGAGGAGGCAAGGACAGACAGGCAGAGAAAGAGAGGCAGAGAGAGAGGAAGGGAGAGCTTACCTTAAAAGGCTGTGTTTGTAGATGGAGAAGGGTATTGGAGTGTTTAAATGTACTCGTGTATGTGTACTCCCAGGTTGTTAAATGTCCCCAACCTATATTAACAGATAGCTAGAGGGGATTAAGAGGCTTTATAGAGCAGAAGATAGACAAAACTTCAGAGGGGATTCAGCCGAGGAGAGACCACCTTCCTCTGAGCTGGACTTACATCACTTTTCAGTCTATCTTAATGATGATGGAGGAGTTGTGTGTGTGTGTGTGTGTGTGGGCATATCTCTTGCCAAAATGGCCAGTAGCTACTAGCAATAGATTCTTGTAGTCTGATTCATTGAGCTCAGTCAGGTCTCCTTTTAAAGACTATGAATGTCTTGTCCTGATGTTGAACACCCCTGTCTAATTTCAATATCCACTTGGAATGCACACACATACACACACAAACGCACACACACAGACACGGACACACACACACACATTAACTGATAGACTGGCTCCTCAAAAACAGCTATTCTACTTCTACTGTAACTCACTTGCAAAAGTGTGCATGTGCCGATTATATGAACACACAGACACACACTCATTGTGCCTCAGCCCCATGTACTCATTACCCAACAGGAACTGAAGATCTGGGAGTGTATCCAGATTTCTCTCTCTCTCTCTCTCTCTCTCTCGCGCTCTCGCTCTCACTCTCTCGCTCTCTCTCGATTTGTCAGCCCTGCTCTCCTCCAATCTGGGTGATTTTCTTAATATGGCCAGAGAGGGAGTGAAAAGAGAGCTGGACTTTGGAGCAGAGTAGAGCAGAGTTAGATAAAATATCCTGCAGTCCATCCATCTTCACTCCTCACCTCCCTGTCCAAACTAGACCAAATTCAAAGTGTTTGTTTAATCTACAGGGGTGGGGTCTGCAGCTTAGGACTGTGCAGGCATCGCTAAAAGGTTTACACAGTCAGAAGTTTTACTTACTTTGACAACTGTATCTATTGAGATGACTTTAACCTTCTCAAAGCAGATTTAAGGGCTTTTGTTTTGTTTTATTTTAAGTTCTAAATTTCCTATGCATTATATATCACATATATCCAATAGATGGAAAATCTATTTTGTGATTCACTCAACTTTTCACAACATGACACAATTTTTATTATTGTGCCATGTATACAATTATACACACACCGTACAGGCTTACAAGGAACCACAAAGGTGTATGAGAGTTTTCTTTTAAACAAAGTAAATTATGTTTACATTCAGCATTTCTCACCAAAACGTACTGGTTGTATCTTTCAGACCTAATAAATATGTTGAATGCATTTTCTTTCTTGCCCGTCCACATACAACATGATTCACAATAATTTCATACAGTTCCTTTGATCAGTAGTCAGTTGCAATAATATGCCAACAAATGAAAGTAACAAAGGCAGTGAAGAAAAAGCCAAGTGGGTATGAATGTAAACCATGAGAACAAATTCCTAGGAGAGAGGAAATGCATCCAACACTGAACAACATATAACTTTTGTTTGTTTTACTCTACAGGGCAACCCTAAATCCTGCACTGATATCAGTTGTATCAGTTGTTTACTTGCTAGCAGTCTTCTTCCTTCCTGCCTTTGCTGTTACATTGCTGCATTTATTGACATGTATGTCATGTATGTCCATCATCGTGCATCTGCTCACAATACAAACAGCCTGCTTTTAAAAACTTTGCTCCATAGTACTGCCTGTTTCTGACCCCTAATCACAGGTTATGGCCTTTATGTGGACATGAGCTGTGAACAAAGAGCAGTTTTTCCTTCTTAGACTATTTCATCTGAAACAATTTATATACCTGAGGGGATGGAAATATTCACTATTTCACAAGGAAGAAATATATGTTCCTCTCTATATGTAGGTCATGTCCATCGTGTGTTGTTTAAGTCCATTAGAATATGGCGTATTGAATCTGTTTGAGATTGAGGTTGATGAGTGCTAGGCCCTGACTTGGGCTTGGCATTTCTTTGGCCAACACTGAATGGGTTTTGATGTGTTTTAGATGTAACACGAGTAATCTTAACCACATCACAATTGAGGATCCCTTTGTTTTCTTTGAAAGATTGTCTGCGTACTGTGTATGTGTTTGTGTGCATGTGTGTAGTTTGGACCAGGTGAAGTTACGTAGCTGTTTTCTGTTTAGTCACTTTGCTGTGCCTTTGGCTCTGGCCAGCTGGTTTGACTATAGCTGTGATGCAGACACACACAGAGAGACACACACGCACAGACATACCTACACAATAAAGTGACACATGCATATGCTGGGCTGAACATATCAATGAATTCATCTCCAGGCTGGTTAAAGTAACCGACATAATGTTTAGCCTGGTTACCTCTCTGTATAGTGTGGGGACACAAAGAAAAAATCAGAAACACACACACACACACACACACACACACAAACAGTACATGCAATGGCCTTTCCCATAAGGAAACCCCTCTTAGAGATATTTAAACATTTTCCATGACATACAGCACACATATATGCAGGAAACTCATATACAAGTCCACTAGCACACACACACACACACACACAGTACACTTGCAAACATCTCATTATTCCTGAACTTGACGTCCTGAGTGTGTGTGACTCAGACTGTGTAGACACTGAGTCTGCTGCTTGGTGACCTAGTGCGATTACTTCCGTCAAGCCCAGTCTATTTTATGACTTCAGATCCTCACATAGTTTACTGTATTTGTGCTAAGACTTGATACCACATATTAAGTGTGCTGAAGGAGTGTATGCAGGTGCTGGAGGTTTTATGGTGGTTTGCACTGTAATGACAGTGAGCCTTGTTCTGCAGTGGTCTGAATGTGTTTGGTGTCTTGCTGTTTGTGCTGCATAGAGGTTTCACAGTTCATTTAGCCATTTGAGGTGTGTTTAATTCAATGTTATGCTCATTTCAGCTGTGATGAGGAAGATTCCACGTCATTATGTGTGTGATATGACCCATGTTCATATCTATAAATACACATGGTAGAATGTGCAAAAACTTAGGTGAGTATTCCTGTGGAAGTCCAGTAGATCACCAATGTTTAATGAGGTTAACCATCATTAGCCCAGTGGGATCCATGATACATCTACTGTGGCCCTCTGACAGGTGACTTATCTCTACCCACATGCCTGTGTTATACCTGCTTTTGGCTAACTGCAACAACTGGTCCAACTGGCATAGATCACTTATGAGACATTATTAAGAGTAACTTTTGGCTTGCCAGGTTGGGGACATACAGTCCAGAACCTCAGGGTTCTCACTTTCCAATAGTCCATAAAGTCTGAAGTTATAAACAAGAATATTAATAAATGGTTTTTCATCAAGGTTCGCAACAGTAGATCAGGAGGTCCAGATAATTATCAAAATACTAAATCAACTGGTCAAAGCAATTTTACCAGTTAGTCTGACAACCTGAAAGCTGCTGTTATTAATGGCTTGTAATGTATCCCTAAGGCATTACTGCAAGATTTGGAAAATCATTGATGTGCTTGGCTGGGTTTCAGCTTCTAAAGCTTGTGTAAAGGTGCATTATAAGAAAGCATTGATCTTGAGAGCCATGTCGCCGCCATTTTGGTCACATGTACTTTGTGGCCATCCCTCAGCCTCTTTCTCAAGTGCTCTTTCAAGAACTGATTTGTCTGTCTTTGCTGGTCATAAAAGTCACTCTATATTTCGCATGTCTAAATATGGACTCCATTCCATGTAATGAGTAATGTTTTTCCATATTTACTCCACTTTGTCATATGGGAGCCACTTTTATGTGCATGTGTGAGCGCCTTTGAGTTTGAGTCTGATGGGGGTGATGAGAGAGCGAGGAATGCAAGTAAAAAGACAGATCTGTTTAATTACCTGCTGTTTCTAATCTGATCTAAGAGCTCAGACCAGTGGCATAATGTTTGTGCATGTGCACAGTTTGTCAGTATCAGTGTGTGTTTACATTTTGCTCAATCATACATTTGTGTGTATGAAGGAGAACAAGTGGCAGAAAGTGAAAGCACACAAACCATTTTAGACAGTCTCTTCCATCACTTCCAGTTAAACAATTTACTACTTTAGTTTTTAGCTGGCTAACAGGCAGAGGCTTTTGTTATGAGGCTGTTATCTGGGCCCTGACTTCTTGGTCTCTGAAACTATCACTCTGTCTTTCATTGTCCTTGACATTCCTCTTGGACATTAAAGCACACTCAGCCTGCACTTTTGCCACTATTTAAAAATGAGTTTTTCTATCACTTTGTCTCTCTTTGCACCTATTTCGTCATATACAATGCTTTTTTACTGGAATGTTTAACAAGTGAATAAAGACAAACAAGGATCACTTAATGTAATAGGGGAAATAACAGACACAAACATCTGTACAAACACATAAAATGGCTTATATTATAATATCTGTTTCACAGGATTTATTGTGGTGACTCAGGCTCTTTTATTTACACTCTGCATGTGGGCAAGACTTATGTTGTAATAAGCGAACTTTTCTCCAACAACATTTTGATGCTGAGAGAACATTACTCAGCTGGAACTTTCATGAATGCTGTTCCAAAATTGATAAAACATATATACATTTTTCATGTTATTTGTAGATATTTCTAAAAGCCCATCACACTATCCTTTGCAGTATTCTGTGTGCTGTCCAAGAAACACTGATAAAGTTTATTCTGAGAGAGACAATATATCTATCTGGCTCCTTTACTGCTTGACATAGTTATTTAATAGTATTTTTGATTATTTGATATTTGATTAATGGGATCCCAAAACCATATTATTGTTCCCACTAGATTTTTAACTATTAGCTTAGATTTTTAACTATTAGCCAGCCTAGCCCAATGTTTTGCGCTCAAGAAACAATAATGTATACTATACAATAACAGTAATCTCCATTTAAACATGGTAGCTACAGTGTGGCTTACGGCCACCACCCTGAGCGCGCCTGACCAGCCTGATCTCGAAGCTAAGCAGGTGGTCGGGCCTGGTTAGTACTTGGATGGGAGACCTACCGGGGAATACCAGGTGTGCTGTGAGCCTTGGGCGGCTGTGGCTCAGGAGGTAGAGCAGCCCACCAATCGTGAAGGTCGGTGGTTTGATCCCCGGCCCTCCAGTCTGGTATGCCGGCATCCTGGGCAAGACACTGAACCCTGCTGCTCCGGCGTCATCGCGCGTGAATGGTAAAAGCACTTTACATACATGTGCTGTATGAATGTGTGTGAATGGGGTGAATGTGATCTGTAGTGTGAAGTGCTTTGAGGGTCGAAAAGACTAGAAGCGCTTACATAAGTACAGTCCATTTACCATTTAAACATTTTGTACATACAAGGAATGTTTACTGAGCACCTATAGGTACAAGTGAAGAAAGGCAAGAAAAAAAAAGAGGGAAATGAATTTGCATTTAGGGGAGCCATGACTAAATAAGCCCAAGTACCTTTTAATTACCTGGGGAATATAGAATAATTACACAGTAGAAACAGTGGACAAACAAACCTACATGTCCTTCCACAACAGTTATGTTGTGAAAAGGAGCCATTCTATGTGGAAGTTAAACGGTTGGTATTTGAAAACAACTGTAACATATGTAACTACACTATAATTACAAAGAGAAATGTTACAGTATTTTTACAGTTCAGTATTTAATCATCATTCTAAAACATCAACATAACCTATAAACCACTGGAGTTACAGCTTTAAAGGCATTTAAAAGCAGCTTCTTCCCAGAGAGGCTCAATGTTGTGCTCCCGCAGTAACAGTAAGATAAGAATTATTTATTAAAAAAAAAAAATGTAAACTATATTTTATTAAATTGAATTAATAATAATAATAAATAGTCATTAATGAATTTGTTCTGTATTTTTTAAACAATATTATATACACCTCTAACTCTCCCACATTTTTGTAAATATATGTAATATTTTTGAAAAATGCAGTAATACAAATGATTCCATTTCAGTATTACACAGTTTTTTTTCCTGGTCTTGGTGACAGTCAGTACCAGCATTATTACTGTACCTGTAATTCATGTTACAGCCAAGAGGTGCCATTACACTACAGCTACTTTTGTCAGGGACAGTAGCATTTGATTTCTCCCAGAGAAACTCAAACTCTTTTAGCTTTTTTTTTCCAAAATTTTATCACATACTTTCATTACATGCAATCCTTCTTCTCTCTTGCCATAACTTCTTGTTCTTGGGTATCAGCATTTAATTCACACCGGAAAATTCCTTTTGTTTTTGCTTTTATCACATTCTGATGAAATCAGATCAAACAGTCATGTTGCTTCATTCTGAGATCTTGTGCTCAAGCCACACGCCTGTGAAAGCAGGAATTAGTCAATTTCTCACAAGAAGACTGAGACTAAATACTGACAAACCAGTGTGTACGGGATTAAGTCTTTGATATGAATCAGCCCACTGATCACTTTCTTGGCTAATCATTATCTTATGGTTAATTGTACTGTATGCTAACCTAACATAATAATACATGTATATATATATTACATCTACTACCTTATCATATGCATGTTAACACTTTTCAACCCTTCAATTAGCGTGCATTATACCAGGTTCATATATTATATTAACACCATTGCTAATTATCGTCACTCGGTTGAGTCAGCCTGCCCAGTTGACAAGTAGCTTCTTGGTCATCGTCTCCACTGACTGACATAAAATTGCAAGTGACCCCCGCACACACCTTGTCAAGTCGCGATGCGATGCCTCACTGTATCTAAATTTGGAACAGCTGGGACTGTCCCATGTCAAAGTCTTATGTCCTCAAATGTGATCATTTTTGCCCTAAAAATTAAGGACATGTTTCATTTGTACCTCAGTTTCATAATAATATGCTGGTTAGTTGTTTAATGTAGAGCTAGTATTCTCATCAAATAATAAACATGGAAAATATCATGGGGCCAATTGTGTTTTTTCCTTCCATTCAAGGGGTCATTAGTCGCTAAATAAATCATATCAACTGTAAAGGTATAAATCGCACCGATATTGCTATACGGCCTGACGTGTTGTTGAGAGTTACAAATGTAAGTAATGGTACCCCCTTTTAACCCCTTTATTTAGTATTTAGGTTTTCTGGTTGCAGGTTCGATATTTGCAGAGTGGGCTGACTTTGAGGAACAAGTACTGCCATCGAAAATGATCATGTATCAGAACATGATCATTTCTGATACATTCAATACTTAATTTATTAGACAAGATATTCATGGTGTAGTTTCCACCTTCATTGGTCTTTATCAGGACACAGATCAGTGTGTCATCAGCATAAGAATGGTGGCGAACGATGTGAAGCTGCTGCAGGACACAGTGATGCACATGGAATTTGTCACAACATTGTAGTGTTTATTACATAAAATTGACTATGTGTGTGTGTGTGTGTGTGTGTGTGTTCACCCCAACAAATAAGCCTCTGGTGACGTAACCTCAACAAGCTGCATACAGATGATGTCACTGACTGACTGGACGATCTCACAACCACAACGGCAAACATCTGGCTCTTATTTATACAAACTGATTTACACTCACACACACACACACACACACAGATAGAACTTTGTGCCTTGCCTCTTTGTAGAAAAATGAATCAGGGTAAATGGATGAGTTGAAAGCAACAGGTTTTATCATGTGTTCATAAAGATTCATCACCTCTCTCCCTTTCTCTTTCTTCCTCCTCTTTCTGTTGTCTGTCTGTGAAGCCTTCTCATATCCTTTCTCTCTTCTTCCCCTCTCTCTATTTTCCCTGCTCTCCACCTTTCCCTCTGTTTGTTCTTCTTCCTCTGCTTCACACTCTATACTGCAGCCCCTCAGTATCTCAAAACCTGCATCCACTTATTTAAAGGGACTGCAGATAACCCATGTGTTAAGCATGAATTTACACACTAATTAACATGTTCAACAAGTCTTCTAAATTAAATAGCAAATGTGTTGTTTATCCATGTCCTAAACAACACAGTGATATGGTCATGGTTTAAGCTATTTTTTAGATTGGGTACATAGGTTATAGGTTTAAAGAGATCAAGGTTTGACTCAAATAAAACATATTGTTAAAGCCAGAGAAACATCGGTGTGGGTAAATAATTAGGCTACTACTTGCTAAGGTTAGGAGTGTTTGTGGTCATGGTTGGCAATAAGAGCCCTTTAAAACTCAACGTTGACTGGTGCTTTGGAACAGAAAAACAAAACAACCTTTTAAGTCTGATGTTTAGGTGACCTGACCTCTCTTTATGTGGACTTGTCACGCCACCTGACTTCCTTGCCTCATCATAATTCCCACAGCTACTAGAGGGCTCTATCACTCAGTAGTTTTTTGTTTTGTTTTGTTTTGTTTTGCTTGTTTTGTTTTGTTTGTTTGTTTGTTTGAGTTTTTTGCTTGTTTTTACAAAAGTGAGGTGTAAAAACATCAAGTTGTGAATTTATGCGGTTATGTCTGGACTATTTCTTTGGCCAGAAGCAGATTTCTGAGTCTCATGGTTGCTCGTCACTGTGGTTTATTTGAATTAGTCTTAGTTTGAAACAGCTCTGAGTAAACGATTTAAGCCGGGAGCGTCCAGGGGAGTTAGTGAGATGATCGACATACTGCTCCATGTTTGCACCTAAATATCAAACTAGGTCCGTAAGTGATTAGCTTAGCTAGCATAGACACTGAAACGAGGGTAGGGTTAGCCTGGCTCTTGTCCAAAGTTCAAACATCTGCCTACCAGCACTTAATTTTTACTAAGGAGTCCATGAATCTAATTTAACTCTTGGAAAGAAAGTGCAGGCTGGTTTCCAAAATGTTGAACTATTCCTTTGAGGTTATTAGGTTTCTATAAACCCACAATCACAGCCACATTAAAAATGTTCATTAACAAATATCATAAAATAATTACAGGGATTTTCGAGCTATTTTTCTAATGTCTTCTTCAATCGGCAATGTTTGTGTTTTTCTACTTCACTCTCACTTAAACCTCTCCACCTCTCCCCACCCCACCCCACCCCACTTCCACCTCCTCTTCCCACTGCCTCCCTTCTCCTCCTCCTTTCCTCCCTCCATCCTCCCACCAGACTGATGAACTGTAAGTAGAGGGCACAGCCGAGGCTGAACATTCTTGTTTCCTGAGCCAATGCTCAGCTGGAGAGCACTCAAACACACAAATGTGCACACGCACATGCACACACACACACACACACACACACATACGCCTCCCACCACCATGTTGAGTCAGAGCAGGGTTTGACAGAGAGAAACACAACTCTCCATGTTGTTCACCAGTTTGCCTGAACAATAACAGATAACAGGAAAGAGAGGACAGAGGGTGCAGAGAGATGTGTGGGTGTCTCTCTCTCTCTCTCTCTCACACACACACACACACACACCTACAGGAAGACACTAATAATGAGAATCTATCCACTCCCACCCCTGGGTTAAAATAAAAAAAGATGGGAGAGATAGGTGCACTTCACGGGCCGGTGACATCATACCTTTTAAATCCCGAAGGCGCGGTCATGACGTCACCCTCATTTTAAAAAAAAGAGGCACAGAGTAGAAACAGGGAGAGAGTAACACCCCCAGCACCTCTGATGCTTTACCCGTTTACCAATTAAGGCTCTCAGTGTGGAGGACAGAGAGAGAGAGAGGGATCGAGGAGACGCAGAGGTAGAAAAGAGCCAAAGAGCGGAGGGGACTATCTCTTTCTCTCCTTCACGCCACCAGTACAACCAATACACCCATTACCCCCTCAGTGGGACTGCTCGTGGGGAGGGAGGTCCGGGACCTCGGTGCACAGCGCGCACACACACACACACGTTTACACACAAACACACCCTCTGTGACCACAGTAACTGCTGGCTGCTGCGCGCACTGACTGAGCGGACCGGAGACATCGGAGACACACACTTCAGGATCACAGGCTACAACACATGTAAGTTCTGTCCCGCTGTAAACTTGCTGCTGTGGGTGTAAGTGTATCTGCTTGACCAGTTAATGTGGGACATTTCACATGTCTATCTTGACTAAAATCTTTTATGTGGTTAAAGTTGCTGCAGTGTGGACTCGGTCCAGGTTGTTGTGAAAGGCTGCTAAAGTTTTCCTTCATGTATGGTCGAGAGAGTCTGTTTGACCGCCTCTCCTCTCTCTCTCTCTCTTCAGGAGAGCGGGAGGACAGGGATAGTACCGGAGGGTCGGCTGCCTCACCGGTGGGCTGCTGCTGCGTAGCGGTGCGCCACGCCCGCGCCCCACTAACTTTTCTACCTGAGACTTTGGCGCTTTACGCAGTTTGTTTATATTTTGTGCCGTCACACTTCGGTGCTTTAGCGGTAGTGTTTTTGACCTCGCGGCGGTCAGTCGAGTGTCACAGCAGATGATAAACTCTGGATGCAATAGCGCCGCAGCTCATCCTCCGTCTCTTCATTCCTACACATAGCCTATAGTTGGTTTATGGGATTTCGCAGCACGTGAGCACGCCCCCTCCGCGTGCATCGCAGCAGCAGCAGTACCGTTGAGTGAAGCATCTCCGGTGTTGGCACCAGGGGCTCCACACCAACAAGGTAATACACGGACACACTGACTGCACTGGAGCTTTTTACTGCGGGGGAGAGTGGTGACCACTTGCGCCTCCTCCGCCGCCGGAGAGCGGGTCTCACAAGAGTAGGCGGGCCACTGGTCCATGCGCAGGACGTTTGCACATTTAATTGTGACCTTAATCATAAAAAAGAGTTTAATTTACTTTCACTGTTGATGCTTATAGAAGGAAGCAGCAGCGTCACATCCTCACATTTACATATTTTTATATGCTGCGCTATATAACATGTCGCTGCTGATGAGGAGCGGAATGATGTTGCAATTTGGGCGAGGGACACCCTTTTCAGTAAGCAGAGTACGTGTGGCAATTCTGTCAGGGACTGATTTAATTCCTTTAAATTAAACTAAACTGCTTGCAATTGACACGTACGCACACACACACACACACACACACACACTTATGTATACTAAATGTTTTGTTGTAAACACACAGGTGGGACACAGGCATTTTTTTTTGGATCTGAGGGTTTCGTCTTTTCCTGCTGCTGGTGATATCAGTAAGCTTGGGGACAGAAAATATGAAATTATCAGGTTTGAGAGGCAGTTCTGTTGGTTCCACCAGTTGGTGCCAACAGACATAAACCACAGCTGTCCATATAGAATGATATTTCTAAACCAAGAGTGATCTATATCTGCTATTTATGACAGTACAGACTGGATTCAGAACTGATGGGTGCACTAGTGTGAGATATAAGGAGAGAATAACATTTTAACCATAACGTAGGACTGTTTCTCCACCAAAACCAAAAGTTTTCTCTGAAGTTCCAACACAGGGCGAAGTGTTCAAAACTTTTTGGAATAATACTTGAGTTACTCATACACTAGAACCATGTGTATTTTTCTATACAGTTATTTAATGCAGATGTTACTTTTTTTCACCTAATGATAGTTCTACAAAAACAAATATCATGCTGGGAGTGTGGAGGTAATCAGAAAGAATGTAGAAATATACTTATTCAAACCATAATTCATTCAGTAGTGTTAAGAGTAACGTCAAGAATTATGTTTTAATAGTTTGAGGATTAATGTGTTTATGTGATTGACCAATTATTGCATCAGCAAATCTAATAAGATAACTATTATTACATTAACATACTGCAACAGAGCTATTGCCAGTCAAAGTGTCTCAGATAGAAGTGATGATACCATCACATTCCTCACCATCTGCCCCTCATATGTTTCTCCCTCTTTAAATGTCCTTGGTGCTGAGATTGAGAGACTGTGCCTCTTTATTCTCAAAGTCAACAAGCAGTTGTTTCCAAACTTTTCTGGCAGGTGTTTTCACACTGAGGTCATAACATTCCTGTACACCCTTCATCTAAAGTACAGTTGAGAAAAAATGTGCTTTCAGATTGTAGGCCTTGGCTGTTTACTGTAGCCCAAATGACTTGTAGGTTCAGCTAATTGCAGTTTGTGGTTTCATAAACCTTCAGGTGATGTGTGCCATGAGGAGGAAAAAGAAGAGGGTGCTGGCATAGAAGCAAAGTGGGAGATGAAACATGTAGACCAGGACCTGTCCTCATTTGACACGTCGGCCCACTTTCACCCGGACAAGTGCCACCAAACACACACACACACACACACACACACACACACACAGTTGGCAGGAAATTAAGGGAGTTAACTTTGCTGTAATCTGTGCATCTGACTTGTTTCTCCACACCACTCTGGGTGTGTGTGTCAAGTGGTTGGTGTCGTTGCATGCAGGTACATCAAACTTCCTTTTGGTTGAGTTCTGCTCTGCTCAACTTGTGGCTGGATCGCGTGTGGTGAGTGACAATGAAGCTGTTGGCATCGCAGGCTGGTACTGTAACAGGCTATCATTGCAGAGAGGCTGACACATTCATCTCAACAATTTGCTACATTTAACTATGTCTAATTTAATGATTCATAAACTACAGGCTCCCTGTAGCACTTAAAATATTGAGCAGTTTATTTGAGTTGTGGTATGATCGCTTACAGCATCAAAAGCTTCCCTCACTGTATTTGCTCTAACTATTCTGCCCTAAAGGAAGCTCTGTATCTCTCAGGCTGTATTTATTTTCTCATTACATTCATTCTCACCTGACATAGAATACTGAGGAAACACTTACTGTAACTTTGTACCCAATTGGGTTTCATGTAATTCTGTTGATCCAGGAATGAAGCTTATACTGCTTCTGCACAATTGTCAGCTTTGGCCAAAGCCCAACGTGTGGTAAGTGAAATGTGAAATAACAGTGCAGGATTTAGAAGGCCCATTACTCAGCCTAATTTCAGATTTGTCTCTTTGCAGTCAGGACCTTAAGGCTTTGGAGCAGCTTGGCTGAAGAGCTAACCTTTCAGATCTTACTTGAAAACATACTTTCATTGAAAAAACTTATTTTATGTACTTTGATGTATTTTTACTGCAATGAAAGAAAGAGATTCTGATGGTTGAAGCACCAGTTCCATACTTAGGTAATTTCTATAACTAAAGCTCCTGCATTCAAAATGTGTATAATATATTACTAGATGTTATTATTCAGTGTTGGTTTTTTTTCTCTGTGCAGACAGTTAACACTACTGGGTAGTTCGATACTTTTGCATGTAAAATGTGACTACAGCTGTCAATGAAATGTAGTGCTATAAAAAAGTACAATATTTTCTCTGCAATATAGTGAGTACAAGTAAATGTAAGCACGAAAATATTTAACCACAATACCATAAATATGTACCTCCAATACAGTGAGTAGTTTGGGTATTACATGCAAAAACGTCCCTGATCATTGTAGGGTCAGGCTCATAGGATGTCCTAATATGAAATGAAACGATGAATAAAGTGAAGCTTCCTAAACTCAAATAAATGCAAACATCTATACATCAGCTATTACTGATATATGAACAGATATAATATATGAAAACATGTCAGTGATGATTAGCAACAAATGCAACCTAAGCATCTGACTAATCATGAAAATTGCAGTGTTGTCCAGGTCGATTGCAGATTGCCAGACAAAGGGAGGTCTGAAGAAAGTCAAAGAAGGAGTGATGAATTAAAGAGAAGGAGCTGGTGAGACTATGAGAAAGTGTGATCCAAAACAGCAAAGGAGAGATACAGAGAGGGAACCACCCAAGACTGAAAATGTAGTGCCATAAATATTCACTAGAGGGAGGCAAAATGACAAAGCAGAGAGCTCACTGGTTTTTTCAGATTCTGAGATACTTTAATGTGTCTTGCTCTGGCCTCTGTCCCCGCCCTGTGTTTTTGTTCCTCTGTTTATTTGGTGAATTCCAGTGAGACAATAGTCCACTACGCAGTGAATATCTCACCAGTTTTTGTAGCTCACTTATTTCAGGCAACTTTGTTGTACTTTTTATAAAGTTCAGTAGAATTGAATCAATGGTAAGATCCTCATAACATTTCTGTTTGTGTATCCATTCACCCAAAGCCTTTTGCTGTCTTAAATGCGCTCATTTAATAAATTCTGATGCTGTTAATCTGCCCTGCTCTGCCACAATCAGTACCCACTGTCACATAGTTTTAGATTTTAATTGTGGCCAAAGCCTGTAAATTTTTGTGACAAGTTAATATGTAATAAAGACTGTGAAATGGAGCAAATTAAGCACCTAGAGGGACCAGAGCTGAACTGCTTTAACTGCCTGAATCTATTGTTCTATTGTTTTAAATGGACTAGTGAATGTGAAAGCCTGCTGGTGCCAGATTGTGTGAGTGTGTGTGTGTGTGTTACAGTAATAAGGCCCTTTTATTGGGCTGTTATTAAGACTGGGAGTTCCAGGGTACTTATGGGGTGAGGGGCATTCTTGAGATTCTCCCTTGACCAGACACACGCAGACACACACACAAAGGCAAAGCATTCTTGATGGCTGCTGGCCACACTGTGGCTCCTGGCACTGAGCTCCTTATTTAGTCAAAAAAGCTGCAGAGTCACATCTCTCCCTCTGTCTTTACAGCCACTGCTGTTCTGCTACTCAGAGACAGAAAATGAATCAGAAGACATGAACTTGTGTGTGAATTGTTGAGATTTGCAAATTTTATCAAATGAGTAGTCATATTAAAGCGGAACTCCAGAGATTGAGTATTGCACTTTCATAAAGTTGGAAGACTTACAAATAACAGATTAGAAAAAGATCAAAAGGTAAAAATTGAAGCAGCAGAGATCAACATAACAGATTTGTAGTTCCTAGAATGAGTCAAGCTTCAAAATTGTTAGATCATACAATTCCCATAATACAGTTCATTAGTCTGTTAATCTGTTCCATTAGCTTCTGTAACTCAATACAATCTCTCAGTCATTGAAACCTTTGTGATTGTAACATACATTATACAACAATTACTAAGTGAGCACAGAAAAAACTGCAGCTCCCATTACAATAAACTACAGGCATGGCAGCACAGGCAGTTCATCATCATCACTTGGTTTGATCCATTTCTATAAAAGTAAAGTGTAATCTCTGCTATCAGCTTCTACAGTGTTCAGTCCTGACAATGGGAACATGATTTGCAAACTTTCTGGTTAATATTTGCCACCTCCTCTCCTCTGTATCTCCTCTCTGTACTGTGACTCTACATGTTCTGTGACAAACCAGAGGAATAATCAACATATCTCTAATTCACTGAGCAAAACCTGAAGAGAGATGTTTTTAACACAGATGAAGAAACTGTTGAATTTTTAGTGAACCTGCCTACCCTTGTTACACTCAGGCACTAAAACACTCAGGCTATCATTAGTACATCATATAGTGCATACTTGGTCTGTGATCTCATCTGGTTGTTTGGTCAGTAGAGTGAAGACAAACAGAGGAGGTGGGTAAGGCTGGTGTCTAGACACTCAGTGTCTGGTCCATCCACACTGTAGCCTCTGTAAAGATAAGGCTGCACACACATCACACTAACACACACATATGCCCAGTCAAAAGAAGAAATTTAGGCTGTGTATTCTGAAAATATATGCACAAATAAGCACACTGTCCATGCTCGCAGACACAAACAACTACACAGAAATGGAAAGTTGAACGAAGCTGCATGCAGGCCAACAGACACAAACAAACATATCTCTGCAACGTTATGAGGAGTCACTGGTCCTCATCCCCCTGGAGATCTCAAATATTCATTTCACTGCTGCCTTGGACCCACGAACATGAGCATCAGATGAGCTCATATTCTCACAGGGACCCTGAACGTGGGCCCTTCATCTCTGTGAAATTGTTTTTGGAACTGTGTGTGAGCACATTGAGAACAACAAAAAACAAAGTCAGATTCCTCGTATGTATACACATACTTGGCCAGTAGAGCTTGTTCTGTACATCTGGCAGCATATCACTTTGTTTCCCCAGCTCAGAAAACAGCCTCCTTTACTGTGACAGATGATGGGATGAAGGAGGACGAGGGATAAGACCACTGGCAAATGAACAGGGATAAATCAGGGCTATGAATGAAGGAGAATCTTGTGTTTTGGAAATGAATGCTGATCAAGTTTTTCCACTGTACTGCTGTTAAAGGTTTGACCTTGTTTGGAACCTCTTGAGACCGCAGCTTCTTTATCTGTTAGACAAATAGAGAAATCCTAAAACACAGTCTAACCACTGAGGTCAGTTATGAAGAATAAGGCTCAAATCAGTTTTCTGTATTTAATATATCTGTTTCCAGTGACTGTGAAGTTGAATTCATTAGCCCAATACCCAATATCTGGACAATCTTAGCTGAAGTTATTTATTGGGAAATGGGTTGAGAAATATGCTGATTCTGCTTTTCCCTGCCTCCCCCACAGCTTCGGTCAGTCTTACTTTAATGAGTGCTATGATTACGTTCAGAGACACAGTCCAGCTAAACGTGTGTCACTTTATTCTTAAGATGGGGGTCCTGTACATGTCAAAGTGTATCATTGCCCCGGAGCTACCTCATTGGATGAGTGTATCACTCGTGCCATCAGTTTCATCCAAAACAACTCCCTTTTCTGCTTTCCGATGCCACAGACGCCTCCTTTCTTTGCAAAAACTCTATCTCCAGGCTATAAGTCACTCTCTCTCATGTTAACTCCTTTCTTTCTTTTTCTTTTCTCTCAAACACAGACAAGCTAGAAAGAGAGAGAGAGAGAGAGAGGGGAAAGAGGGAGCGGCCACGCAAAGTTGAGCAGACTCCACCCAGAAAAAAGCCAGCGAACCGAGAGACAGCCGAGACCATAAAAATGAGTGGTTCCCACCCCCGGCTTCACCAGAGCGCCGCGCCCGCTCCCAACGCTCTCTCCACGGACAAGGACGCAGAAATGCCCGCCACGGAGAAGGACCTGGCCGAGGATGCGCCGTGGAAGAAGATCCAGCAGAACACCTTCACCCGCTGGTGTAACGAGCACCTGAAATGCGTCAACAAGCGGATCGGCAACTTGCAGACGGACCTCAGCGATGGGCTGCGGCTCATCGGGCTCCTGGAGGTCCTGTCCCAGAAGAAGATGTTCAGAAAGTACAACCAGAGGCCCACCTTCCGCCAGATGCAGCTGGAGAACGTGTCGGTGGCTCTGGAGTTCTTGGACAAGGAGAACATCAAGCTGGTGTCCATAGGTAGGTCAGACATGTCTCTGCACACCGCAGAAACAGTGCTGAGGTAATGAATGGGTGCCAGTATGTGCGCTTTGCATCGGCCACTGTCCTGAAACACATCTCCACCTTCATTCAGGTGGCGTCTCCTCTTGTCTCTGTTGTGTGTGCATACATGTTCGGTTTTCTTGAAGAAATGAACTTGGGTGGTGCTAAGCAACAGCTAATGACACATAGAGATGATATTTAAAAGAACAGAGCATGTGTGCAGGCCCGCAGGGTGTGTGACACAATAAACTTAAGCATGTTGCTGCCCAGCAGAGAAAAACTGTCATCCTGTTAGCAAGACGTGGTGAAAACACACTTGAGTTTCACTTTAGTCCTGAGAAGGATTGTCAAAGAAGTCTACAGGAAAGTTTCCAGTGCTGGCAACATTACTGAGAGTGTGTGAGAAAGCAGGCGTTTCCCTGGTGTCCAGGGGCGCAGCGCTTTTGTCTCTGGCTGTCCAGATTTGAGGCGGGTTGGTTTGGAGGAGGGGGTCTGACTCTGCAGAGGGCCCCCAGGCTTTCTCTGTTCCCCTGCCGCCTGAGCTGGGCTGGGCCGGTCCCAGCCAAACTTTGTGGGCCGGGATGTAATTCAGGCCTAGTAGGACAGAAGAGCTGATCCTGTACACACACACACCCAGACGCACACACACAGGGAGACACAGGGCTATTGTCTGTGTTCATGTCGTGCAGTGGGCTGGGGCTGGGTCTCTACAGCATTAGACAGGACTTGGCTCACACTCAGTGACATAAAACTGGGTTTAATGGGCTTTGCCTACATGCAGCTGCTTGCCTGCTTACAACACTGATGATTTTGCAGTTGTGTATTTGACTGCGGGTGAATTAAAGTCATTTTCTGCTGAGCTGTGATACAGCACTAGGAAAAAATAGCTTTTTTGTGTTTCTAACACAAGTGGCTCTCAGAGAGGCTCAAGGGTCCATGATTAACTTGGTCCCAATTTAATCTCATTGTTAATTCAGTCCATAGCTGAGAATGTCTAAAACTGACTAATCCTATCAGATGTTTCACTCTCCCCACACCTGGAGTGAAGACAGACAACAACACTATTCTCTCTGAGACAAAACCTTTATCTAACAGAAAGTCTGTGGTTGGAAAGAGAGGAAGAGGTTTGTGACTGAATCTTTGTGAATCAGATATGAGTGAGTCCCTGTCATCCCTGGGGGAATGTCTGGCTCACCTCATGGTTTCCACACACATTACTGCTTCCTGCAGCAGCCAGCAGGTGAGGTGGTGGCACTGATGCAACACCAGGCCAAATTCAATAGGACCCTAAACTTCATCTGAGCAAAGAGGAAGAGGTGGGGCTGCTGTTGTCAGATCATACTTTGTTTATCAAGGCTGTGGTTTGTGCTAAAAGATACCATCAATGCAAAAGTAAGAGCTATAAGAGTTCCATTTTACATGCGGTGTGCCTCAGAAATGTTGTTGGATGCAGAACCCTCACTCGTTCCTAAAGGGAGACTGCATTTCCCTGCATTTTTCTGATCTTGATGTCAGCTGATTGTTGTGTTAAATTAAACAATGCACTGCTGGTATTCAGGGCGCAGTACCAGGCACCAGTGAGCCATCAGCTCTGTCTGTCTGTGGGTCTGTCTGTGCCTCCAACTGACTCATCCTCATCTCTAGCTGCTCCTTCTGAGTCATTTAATCTGAAGATGAGAGAGGAGCCCGCTCTCCTCTTTTACTTCCTCCTTTCATTGCAGAAAATGGACACACCCAGCTAGCAACCCTTACCACAAATTACCAAACTGCCATCACTGCTCAGCATGATGCACACAGTCTCTCCTTCGTTCTTTGGTCTGAAGCTCTTACCATCTTTCTCTTTTCTCTCAGCATTTTTTTTTACTTCAAACTTGATTATTTTTACAACCTTTTCTACACTTATTATTTCCCTAATTGATATCTTTTCCATTTTTTATGTTCGATCCACATTTGTGTTGATGTCCACACCTCTTTCATTTCTCCTTTTACATATCTTTTGCTTGCTCGCTATAAATGGACAAGTATTGATATGCAAGAGCACCCACTGTAACTGTCATCATGAGTTACTCAAGACAAGCCAGTAATATTCTCCACCCAAAGGACAAGAACAGGTCAATGACTGCAAATAACAATCAATCAATGGTGTCATTAATTCTATAAAAGTTTTGGAAAGACTAAAAAGTCAAAAACTCCTAGAGCCTGAGGTGACATCTTCAAATGGCATTTTCCCAGTTAGCAGAAACTGGAGCCAGCAGCTTGTTGGCTTAGGTTAGCATAAAGACAAGAAACTGGGGGAAACCACTAGCTTGGCTCTGTCAAAAGGTTAAAAAGTTAGCTTAGCAGAGCCTCCAAAGCTCACCAGTTACTATTTTGTATCTTGTATCATTTTTTCTTCAAATTAAATGAACAAGTTTCATAAATGTAAAACTGTTGTTTTGAATTATTAATTTAATATCAAAATAGTTGGAGATTAATTTCATGTAAATTAATCAGTTACTCTGCAGTTTCAGCCTGAAGCTAAACTGCAGAGCTACTGTAACAAGGCTGCCACTGAGTACTAACCCTGCCAAACTCTTGTTTATCATTATCTGTGGTCTGCTCTACCAGCTGTAATCTCAGTGCCCTGACATGTGTCATTAGAATCACTGAGATGAGGGCTGTTATTTGAAATGGATCCACTCTTGTTACCATGTTGGATCTTTTAGAAGTTTATGAACTTGGTGAATATCAGCTGCGGTATGTCCTCCCATTCCCAGCACAGGCTGCAGTTTAGTGTTGGCTCTAATGAGGTTTCAGCCCAACAGGTAATCTCTCTTTCTGCAGTTCTGACAAACCCCACATGATCTGGCACTGACAGCAGACACATGACTACTGTTAAATTCAGAGGAGAACTTACATGTATTCAGTCAGGAGTGCAGTTTAAGAGTGACGAGGCTGCCACCTAGCAGCCAGTGGAGTGAACGAGGGAGAGACACACTGACTGAGGCACTGATCAAACAGGATCATGCTCTCCATTATGTCTCAAACTACCAAGTTGCTAAATGGTAAACTCTCTGTGTGATTTGCATGGATCAGTATATTTGTTTTTTTTGTGATTATATTTTTACAATTATCTAGTCATCCTTTTATCTTTACATCTCAAGTTCAGTGATGTTCCTGTCGTGCATGTAGAGAGACTGCTTATGCATTTTCCTCTGTGTTCATCACACCCATGTTTGAGCAAGCTCAATCATTTCACTTGGCATCATCTTGTTTATCTGTGTGCAATGAGGCTTTAACACACACGGGCTGGTGAGCGTTTATTGATTAGACAATGTGCTCTTTGTGCAGATGTTCATTCTTCGTCAGCTTCTTGTCTGCAGCCCAGCCCAGCCCAGATTTTTAAAACCTTTCAAAACACTTCTTTACCTGTACTTGACTGAGCCTGTGTGGAGTTTGTCGAAACAGTAAGATGGCAACAAGGTGCCAAACTCTTCCCGTCATCCACACAGGCAGGACGTGAAGTAAATAGAGCTATGGTGTAACTTACCTGGCTGCTCCCCTGTCTTTGCCTGGGAGCAGAGACATGCAGGTTGAGACAGACGCCTGTGTGGCAACAACCAGGTTCCGCCTCTTACACTGTTATGTAATAATAAAATGTGCTTCATATTATTGATAAACGAAGATTAACATTCTAACTGTTTAGCAGAAGTTCTCCTTCTGCTGTTGAAAAACTAGCACTTAGATTTAGACGTGCTCTTTTAAGGCTTAAAGTCAGACTATGTAACGTTTAGAGAGTAAATAATGTAACTTTCCTGTAACAACTGAAAAAATACTGTTCCTAAGCAATAAAGCACACCCCTTTCTGTATACTCTGCAGCACTGCTGCAGTCTCACTTGGTCTGGCTTGACCAGCAGCTAATGGTGGCTAACAGAGCTGCAATGATGAGCCCAAGAAAATTCTTTGCTCACTATTTTGATAATTGATTGATTATCAATTTTTTTTTATTCTAGGTTTTAAAATGTGAGAATATCCTGCTTTTCCTGAATATCCTGCTGCTCTTTGTTTTGCATGACAGTAAATGAAATATTTTGAGGTTCTGGACTCTTGCTCTGTGACATTGTAATGGGTAATTTTCACTGTTTTCTGATGTTTTATAGACCAAACTATTAATATAAAATAATAATTGGGAGTAATTTACAATGAAAATAGTTGTTAGTTGTAGCTTTAGTGGCTAATGTTGGCTAATCTTAGTAAACTTTAAATTTTGCTGTCTAACTGGCATTACTGAGTCACTTGCTAATGTTACAAGTAATCTACTGTCACAGATTAGCATTCCACTGCAGTAAAACAACAGGTCAATGCACCATGTTCTTAAAAGCAGCATAGTAGCACAACCAAAGTGGGTGTGGATGACTGATTCACTGTGACTGTGTCTACCTGCATTGACTTACCATGGTTTGTTAGAGTTAGACAGAGAGCACAAGGACACCTGCCTAAAGAAGTGTCTCACTTCTCTCTCTGGCTCTGGATGGTACCATCTCCACATGAACATGATTGTCAGTTGCGTGTGTTTTTGTATAAAAAGTCCAGTAGGGTCACATTCCAACACACAGATTTATATCTGGTATTTAAGTCCTTCCACAATCCACTGCTTGGCTTGTTCAGCATGAATGTAATGGTGACACTGTCTCTGAACTGTCTCAAACACATCTTCTGCATTTGTTCAGGCTTGGTGGATGATTATTCAATATTATTCAATTTATATTCAATATACTTTAAAACCCATTGTACTCAAGATATTGTGTACAGGAGTTCATTGAGACCAATACAAGTCAAATGGAGAGTGAATATTGAACTTCCATTCATCAGGTTACTAGAAACATGACTGTGAATGAATGCTGATGTTGCTACGTTTCTGCAGGGTATGTAAATAAGCCACTGTTTGCTAACAAGCCCGCCTTTATCAACTTTATAAGGTGATAATATGTCAGTGTTGTTTCCGCTTCCCCAAAGTGGCCAAAACATGAGTTAATGCAGATGGAAAACCAAACCAAATGTCCTTGAGTAATTACAGCAATAATGCTGCAGTTGTCACATAATGAGAGAGCAAAATATGGATCCAGTGGGAAATCTAAATAGTTTGTTCACCAAGAGCAGGCTTGTGTTAGGGATGTCACATAGCATCGAGTATAATGTTACATTTTCAGAAAGGAGATAGAAGTAAGAGAGTGACTGTGGTGGTGCAGGGCGGAGAGGAATGTTGGGCAGAGAATGAGATAACGGAGAGTTTAGCCACCCTGTTAAAAATCAAAATGGATCACTTCCTGCCAGCTCATTATCATTAGCATAGCTTCCTGTCTGCACAGGCGAAAGGGGACTGGTCAAGTGGATACTGGGGATTAGCAGAGTGCACATTCGCATTCAACACAGTGGTATTCAGTCTATTGCATTACATCAGAGTTGGAAACCTGCCCCAGCACACCAAGCCTCATGTTCCGACCGAACAAGCAGACATAAAGCAACATATTCTTTACCTTACTCACAAAAATCTGTAGTTGTTAGGTGAGCTATTTAAATAAGTTGTCCCTTCTGTAATGCAATAACCTTCTTTTTTTAATATAAAATGTTCAATATTAAACCAAGAAAACTGCACTGGATGATAGCTGTTGTTTGAGTTTTGCTGTGTGCTTTGCATACTGTTATTATGTTACAAGATTTTACCTACAAACAGACACAGCCCGGGTTCTCATGCCAGAAACACGTCTGGAGGGGATCTACTTTTCCAGACCTGAATCATTTTTGCCAGGCCAAGAACTATCAATTACTTGGAAACCCAGACTCTGCTCTTATAGTTGATCATAGTTCTCAGATGTTTCCAGGAAACAAACAGTTGATTAAAGCCGCATGGTATTTATTAAACCTTCCCATTCATCATTTTATGCGGTGCCTGTGTCCTCCTCTCACCTCCTCAGCCTCTATCTTAGCCTGTCGCCGCTCCCTGTTCTCCTCATGTTTTTCATTTTTCTTTCCTTGCCTATCCCCTTCTAACTTCACTTTCTCTCAGCGCCTCTGGTCTCATCACTCAAATGAACATATCTCAGCCCATCCTTAGCGGGTGCTGTTGTCAGTGCAGGCTTTAAAAATGTCCACACACAGCACTTTTCCCTGACTTTTACTCTTTTTCTTTCTTGGCCCTCCACCCCCTCTGCCTCCCTTCCCTTCCCCTCTCCTGTCCTGTCCTCCCTCCTCCCTCTGTCTGTAACCAGAGCCCAGGGAATGGGAGGGCTGCCAAGATCCAGTTTGCTTCTGCCCTTTTAAGGCTAAAAAACCAGGAGGAACTTTTTTTCCAGCGGAGGGAGTGAAGAGAAGGAGAGTGGAGGGAGGGAGGGAGAATGACTGGAAGGAGTAGAAAGGAAGAAGAGGAAGTGTAGTAGCTCCAGTGTGGCTTGTTGCATGGAGTTAGAAGCAGGAGGGAGGAGAGGTGGGAGGGAAAGAAAAGGGAGCTCCAGGTCAAAGACTTTCAGCTTTTGGATGTTAGAGGCTACAAGCTGAACTCATGTCACAGTTGTAAAGCAAATGTTTCAGAGAAGTTTCTAGGAGTCTGTTTTTTAATATTTGTAAGTTTTGTGTCCTATAGTTCATTTTATTTTGTATAACAAGAACATAATACTAAGGCCAACACTGTACAGGCTCCTCAGTTAAACGTGTATGTGTGTGTGTTTGAGAGATAAGGGCAGTGTGGAATGTGTAACATTTCCTCACTGTGTTCTGTCTGACTGGGTTTTCTCTCTCGCTTTTTCCAGACATGACTTGTTCTCTCTGTGCATGTGCTGCTACTGCTGCACTTTTAATGTCTGAGAAGTCTGCCAGGTAAATACCAAGTAAATTTGTTTAGTATGTACGACATGTACAGCTCCGAGTCCCATTCAGCACAGGACATTTTACATAGCAGGCTTAAGGCAAATATTCTATGGAGAGTATTTAGAAAGTAATAGAGCAGGCTACAACATTAATTCTATCATAATAGCCAGTCAGCTCACCACAGTTGTAATCAGTAATAGAGTTTATTACAAGACCTAATGTAATGTCACTTATTCCAGTTTTACAAACTTCAGGAAATGTATGTTTATATTTGCTATTGTGTTAAAAATCAGTCATCATTTTTTTAGAATACAGTCCAACTGATATGTTAATTTTGACAAAATGTTGACTATGATATTTTACCAAGGCTCTGTGGTGGACAAACTAATGTTTGTTTGATTAGCATATGTGCAGTCTCTTGTTACTTACACACAGACATATACACAGACAAATATATTTAACTAAGTAACTGATTTTATCAGTCTAGTTGTACAACACATACAGTAAAGGCCCAGTTATTCATGCTTTTAAACAGTAAAATTATGTGGCAAAATCTTAAAAGGTTTTATTAAAGGTTAAATTCATTGTAATCACCACAGTCGGTGAATGTGAACTAAGTCTGTGTGAATTTTCCTAGTTCAATTTTTGCAAACTGACTCACAAATTCACACCATTGACCAAATAGAAACTGTCATAGCTTATTAGCTGTGTCGCACCATTCAGTTTTATATAACTTCCTCTGATGGAGTCGAAACTGCTTCCACAAAAGAGGACCGGTTTGTAGACCGTTTTGAGACAGGGGTCCACGGTATGAATACATCTCTTCAATAAACTGTGTGAACTTAACAACCATGCTTTTTAATGTCTGGAGAGGGAGAAGGATGCTACCAAGCTCATTGGCTCTGAGACCTAATCTCTTCAATAACAATACTGCAGCTGATTAACAGTAGCACTTCTGATCAGGTCACCCGCTATAGTAGTTCACCAACTGGTCCTGTGAGTAGTTACTACATCACCAAACTACTAGGACTGCATATTTTGCAAAGGTGTGATTGAATTTAGGTTAGCTTTATTTGCAGAAAGATTAATTCATTCTTCTGATAGTCCGCTGATTCTTTCTTATAGGATTTTATCACATGTCATACATGAATCAAAATAAAGATACCATGAGCGATTGACAGGTGAGAGAGAGAGACCTCAGGACTATCCAGATCTGCTGTGCTGTTTCGTCCTTCGCCTTACAAGATCTCAGGACTAATCTGCTCCAGATGTTGCAGTACAACTTGAATTTTGTGCAGAACTGTTCTCTCTGTTGTCGCTCTTCTCTGTGCTTTTTCCTCTCCCCCTCCTTCTCCCTCCCGGAGAGGCTGGGACCAGGTCAGGCTTTGGGTCGGGGGTTGTGATGATGTCATTGCAATGTCACATGAGGAGGGGGCTCCAGCAACGAGCCAAACACATGAGTCATGGGAGTTTTTGGGGCAAACAGAGAATCCACAGGCACAGACACACACACTCTCTATATGGTAACCTCCACACTCCATCTCACTACACACAAACACACACGTTAAATGTAGTGGGTGGGGGAGGTAATAAAAGGACAAGATAGAGTCTATGCAGTCTGTGTCCAGAGCATACCCGGCTAGGCTTAGTGCACTGTGGTCTGCCGAAATGGCAGACTCTGCATGTTTAGTGGCTTTGTGTGAGGGTATGAATCAAAGAACAACACATAACCACACATTATCAGGCCGGGTGAGCATTTCCCTCAACACAACTCATTGCAATACAGAAAACAACATTTTTGCAGAGAATGTACTAAAATAACAACAGGTAGCACATGCATGTATCATATTTTGTAATAAAACTATTTACATTTCTGCTCATATGTTCCCTTGTGAACATTTATATAACCCTTGTGATATGATTCATCCAGAAAATTCCCTCTACACTTGTCACGATAGCCTGTCTTTCACAATTCTTCTCCTTCTTCTGATTACTTAAATTGTGTCACACTGAGAAAGTTTGACTCATTTTTAAAGTTTCCTGTTTTTAATGGAGGGTGTGTTACTAAAGTGCAGATACTATATTTACATGAAGTAAATTGAATTGCATTAGTACAGTGAATCAGTCAGAGAGAGAGCGCAAACTAGACCATGGTGTCATTCATGTAGCTATGTTTAACATTAGATGAATGATTATGATTAACATTCATACTTCGTGTGTGATTTGGCTGAGTGGGAGCATGTATGGGTTGAATTGTAGTGGCCCAAGAATCAAACCTTCCTCATATCACGCAGACTCACTCACCAGTGGCAATAGCCCTTATCTTAAAAACCTAACTAACAGAGTGAGGCAGTGGTATTCTAGCAACTTTTGTTCTCCTCTGTAAAATCACTGTTTTTGTCAGTGGAGTCTGGTAGTGATATATAGCAATGTTTCTGGTTAAACAAAAAATGATCTTACTCTTTAATGAAAAGCTCTGTCTCTGTAGGAATTCTATTTATAATGTTGTCAGACATTTATAATAACGACCTGAGCCCTGTTGGTAGCAACAAGCACTATACTGGACGTACATTGACCTGGACAGTTACTCTGTGGATTACACTGCAGCATCAGTCATTTACACTCAAAAATATGGTACATTTAAAAAAAATCTAAATGCTTAATATGCTTAACAGAGATGAGATTTTGAACGGACGGTTTTTCATACAGTTTTTTCTCGTCTACATTATTTGTGGTCATTTTGACCTGGCTGTATTTTGAAGGAGGGCCTCATTTTATAATTACCTTTGGAAATGTTCAAATTACCTTTCCCCTTTAGACACACGTAACAAAAATCTAATCTTTTGTACTGACACTTTTAAATAATGGCAGTTTTTCAGGTTTGTATGAATGTTTTAGCATGGTAACATGACTTCAAATCTGCCCCCTCTCTCTCCCTCTTGACCCTAGACTCTAAAGCCATCGTGGATGGGAACCTGAAGCTGATTCTGGGTCTGATCTGGACCTTGATCCTGCACTACTCCATCTCCATGCCCATGTGGGACGAGGAGGAGGAAGCAGATGATGGAAAGCAGAAGACACCCAAGCAGAGGCTGCTGGGATGGATCCAGAACAAACTGCCAGAGCTTCCAATCACCAACTTCAACAGAGACTGGCAGACTGGTCGGGCCCTCGGTGCCCTGGTTGACAGCTGTGCTCCAGGTGAGGGAGAGTGTGTGTGTGTGTGTGTGGACATCTTTATGATCCTGTGTCTTGCAGACATATTTCTCTGTGCAGAGGGTGGGGACATGTTTTGTGTCTTTCAGGGGTCAGTGGAGGTGAAGAATTAGAGTGTGTGGGTGTGTGTGATGAGCATGTGTATCCCCCAAAGCCAGGAACTGAAGTTAACATCAGCCATGTCCTGAATGCTAGAAACATTTACTGTCTTCAACAGTGATTGACAGCTGCAGATCTGAGGTCAGGTCAGGGAAAGCATAAGTGCGTAATTCTCATCTGGGTGATAGAAGAAACTGAGAGCAGGGGTGATGAAGATCTGATCAGAGTGGAGAGGAGGGGGAGTACTGAACGTCATTACAGTCCTGTTAAATTAGGAGCGGGGAGAGAGGGGGAGCAGGGAGGGAGAAGAGGAGCCAGAGGGGAGAAGGGATGTAGGTGAGGGAAAGTGAGGCATAAAGGAGGTTTCTGTTTACATACTCAGGATGTTTGACATACCTGTGGATCACCAGTAGCCTCAGCCAGAGATAAGGATTCAACAAAATAACAACCCACAGACGGTAGAGTCAGTTATTAAGAAGTAGAGAAGTAACTGCTGACACAGACACATCACCAGGATACATTTGTGTGATCATGAAGGAATATCATAACATCCATTTGATAAATTCAAGGGCAGACATCATGAGGAGCCACAGAGACAGATACACGACTCTACACCTACATACTGCTGCAGATTCACCTTCAAACACTGATTAGGCATTTTTTGCATTCTCCCTTTATCAGCTGGATGTTGTCAAGGCTGTTTCTTTGGGGTCAGCATGTTGGCCATAATTAGACAGATTGGCTGTAACACAAGAAGCTCACGAGAATGCCCCTTAACACAAGAGAAATACTGTTTCTCTATGTTATTCTGAGGGTACTTCACACACTGACACGTCTTTTAGTAACAACAAAGTGTTGCAACTTAGGTCTTCATGCTCCCTCGCTTGCACTCACTTAACAAGATAATATTATCATACTGTGAGTTTTGTTGTCATTATGTTTCATGATTTGCCTTGGCTGACATTTGCAAAGTGTTTATGGTATGGTAATACTGGTAATGTTGTCAGCTTTTAGTACAATTAGTCCACTTTAAATGTGCACCATATAATTGCCTGTTATATTAATGAATCTCTATATATCATAACATGTTTCTACCTAAATACATTAAATAATGAGTTATTGTCCCACTGCTTCCCATAGTAAATCCACCTCGCCTCGTTTCTTTCCTGCAGGTCTGTGTCCTGACTGGGACCAGTGGGACCAGACCAAACCAGTGGACAACGCCCGTGAGGCCATGCAGCAAGCTGACGACTGGCTTGGCATCCCACAGGTAAAATAAGATGCCATTACAGTGAACCAAGAAACGTTTGAATGACGACATTATGTTTTCAGTTTGCCTGTCCATCCTCTGTCTCATTCTCCTGAACATCAAATTTTACACATTCACATTGACTTGGACTCAAGGATGTAATTAGCAAGTAATTAGAATATGGTGTCAAAGGTCAAGGTAACTGTGACCTCACAAAACACATTTTTTGCCATAACTCTATTAATTATTGCAAAATACACTTAATACCTTTTCTTAAATTCCTTCAGAGTCTTTATCATTCTGCTGCAGCTTTATATGGTGCTGTATGATCGGACGCTCATGGTATATTTTTGTGTAAATGAGATTACCGATCCTGTTTGCTCTTTATTGATGTTACTGTTAATGGTCAAGACTCACACATGAACGAATTGCACAACTTTGCCTCTTCCACGTCTCAGTCATTGTGGTTGTGTTAACAATCACAAGCTGGCGAGTAGTTTGGTTGTTACCGAACACTGTGTAAATAAGCAACCAATTACTTTTTTCAACAATTTGTGTGACTTTGTGCCAAGCAGCTTCTTTTGTCAGTATCTATAGCTGTGAAGGTCCAGTCCACTTACTGGTCCACCACAGCCTCACTTTTTAATAGAGGTGTTAGCCAGATTTTAGCCTCCACAGCATGAAAGCCATACTGTCCTTCACCAGTGGATCTCATCAGTCCTTTTTCAGCACAAGGACGTGCAGTGAACCAGGACTTTGGTCAGTCCTGCGTTGCCTACTATTTCACAGTGCTGTAGGAGATAAATTACTTGTGACTTATACAAAATGAATAGACTGAACTTCGCTTTGCACCATGTTAGCATGCTCTCACTGTTACCTTGTGTTAACTTAACCCAGAATTACTTAACACAGAATCCCTTCGTTATTACACTCCACTGTGTTTTGCTTGTGTTGCCGTCCTTTACCACAGCCAGGCTCTACAGCGCAGCATGTCGCTGCATATGAAAATGAAAAGTGGAATGCAAATATGTCAAATTATTTGGGTGCACGGTGGCCGACTCGCGAGTTCAGACACTGAGTTTGGCAAAATACATCACTTCCCTAAGATACGATGGCAGTTATCATCATCAAAGATCAGTGTACAAAACATTCAGGTCGCAACATATGTTATTTTTAGCTGGTGTGGACAGTCCCGACCTCTGGTTAAAATGACATACATCACTAGCAGTAGATCATATCAGCTTGAGGTAATTTATATTCATTCTTTGGTGAACTTGACAGCAGGCCAAAATTAAATGTGGCTGTCAACAGTTTTCTGTCTCTGCAAACAGGTGTCTGTTGTTAGAAATAGACATCACTGTACAATTGCAAGCGGGCTGTGTGTTGTTGTGGTTTCAACAAATCCATTCTCCCAGTTCAACCTTCCTTAATATCACATCAATAATTTAAGCTTATAAATTCATATTTTTGAACCAGGAGCTTCATTGTTTGAATCCATTAGCTCATGACAAATAAGATGTTTACAGCTTAGTGTGTCACATATTTAATCAAGTATCATATCAGACTCAGTATTGGCAGATGCGCAAAATCAAAGCCCTATTTAGCAAATATTATTCAAATAGAGGGAAATAGTGCATTTGTTGGTAATTATTTTTAGCTGCAGATTAATACACATTTGGTGTTTAGGTAAGTGTTCAGTCATACTCTTTTTTTCCTCATTGGATTTGTTGACAATGAGGGAAAATATAGACTTATCTTTATCGAGTTATCTTTATCCTAACAACAACTCTGAGTTTGGTGGAACATACACTTGGATATCATGTAGAATGGAATCAACACAGCCTCACCTAAAACCTTTTCATCTCCTGTAGTGTTTGCCCAGAATGAAAAGGTCAACATTTGATAGGGAGATTTTAAATTGAATTCACCAAATTTAGTTTTACTGTGCTGGTTGGTGGGTTGGGTTGCCCTGGTGAATGTCTGACAATATTGGCAGCTGGCACAGTATAGCGTGCTGACAGTTGGCTCTGTGGTCACTGCTGTTTCCGCCTTTGGCTCTGCTTCTGCTAAGAAACTGGCTCTGTCCCTTCCCCTGTCATCTTTGTGGGTTGTAAAATCAGACAATGAGCGTGTCTGTATGACTGGGTGCCAGCTGGGTTGCGTGTGCGTTTGCCACAGGTACTTTCTGAGTGAGGTAGAGGTTGGTGTGTGGTATGATTTCTAAATCACAACAAAACTCAGTTGACTTATGTGGGTAATTGTCTCTATGGCAACTAATCAAGGGCAGCCTCAGACTGTACAGATGTAGTCTCCCTTCTCTTTCATTAGCAAATATGCTAACAAGGAAAACATGACCCTCTCATTTGGAAACCTTTTTTCTTCTTGTCTTTGTCTCTAAGGTGATAACCCCTGAGGAGATTGTTGACCCCAACGTGGATGAACATTCAGTCATGACCTACCTGTCCCAGTTCCCCAAGGCCAAACTTAAGCCTGGTGCACCTCTCCGACCCAAACTCAACCCCAAGAAGGCTCGTGCTTATGGACCAGGTATATATACACACACACACATCTGCAGCAACTTCAACAAGAAAACATATGCAGTTGTATTGAGCCGAGCAGCTGGATCAGTTTAGAGCACGGAGGATTTACATGTTTACAGCCACAGGCCCAAAAACTGTGAGCTAGTCCAAGAGGTTGGACTCTGGCACTGAGAGGAAATTTAGACTCATCCATTTTCTGTAGATTCCTCTGGATGCTGCCTTAAATTTGACATAGATGTTCAATTGCATGCATTAAGTAGGTGCCCACAGCCTTTTCTGTGTCAATCCAGGATCATATATGATACATACACAGGACATTTTTAATGCACTGTCCCAACTCTCCTGCCATGTCTTCTGTGTGCAGGTATCGAGCCTGTAGGCAATGTTGTGATGAAGAAAGCTGTGTTCACCGTCGAGACCATCAGTGCAGGAATGGGGGAGGTGCTGGTTTATGTGGAGGACCCTGCAGGACACAGAGAGGAGGTGAGCCACTGGTTATTTTAGCTTTCTTTTTTGGTAATCATGGCATAGTTTTTTTTCTTAACTTTTTAAAAACTTCCTCCAGGCTAAAGTGACGGCCAACAATGATAAGAACCGCACCTACTCTGTCTTCTACATCCCTAAAGTCACAGGCATGCACAAGGTAAGCAAAGAGTTTATTTTTTATACATAATCGCAATTAGATACAAAAACCTTTTATAACTAAGATTGCTGCCTGCAGCAGGCAAGAGAGAACATTACCAATTCTTTTTTAAAATTCAATTCAATTCAATTTGAGACTTTTCAAGACCTGCATCTACTGTGTAAATGGGACCTGAGGGTTTGAAACACAATTTTCACTCTCTCCTTTCTGCTTTGTAGGTGACAGTGCTGTTTGCAGGGCAGCATATCTCTAAGAGCCCCTTTGAGGTGGAGATTGGCATGGCTCAGGGAGACTCCAGCAAGGCCACAGCCCAGGGACCAGGCCTGGAGCCCTCAGGAAACATTGCCAACAAGGCCACCTACTTTGATGTCTACACAGCAGGTAATAACACAGACAGTGTGAGGGAGGATTGGTTTCTTCACTATCATCAAACTGAAGATGTCTGCATGGATGAGTTTTACTATGTGTCTTAACCTGCATTATACTAACTTTTTCCTGCTCTTGTATCCCCTCATCTCTCAGGTGCCGGTGTTGGTGAGGTGGAGGTGGTGATCATGGACCCTGCTGGCAAGAAGAATACAGTGACTTGCAACATCGAGGACAAGGGCAACAGTAGCTACCGCTGCACCTACAAACCCACCCAGGAGGGCCAGCACACCATCTACGTCACATTTGCTGGCGGTCAGATCAGCAAGAGTCCCTTCACCGTCAACGTGGGAGAGGGTAAGAGATACAGATTAGATTCTTTAGCAGTGCTCGTCCTGTATATGTCATGTTACTACAACTTTTTTTCCCCCTGTAAATCATCAAAGTTAATCAATGAAAGTCCGGCCTTAATAACAAAGTCCTCTGTGAATCTTAAAGGCAACAAGAGACTACCATTTTTAAAACCTTAAATATTTGCCCACTCTGCTGTTTTGTTTCTTTAATGCTTTACTGTCTCTTCCTGCCACTCTACTGGATGTTGTGTCCCCTTCTCTTCCCCTCCCTCCTTCCCTTCTTCTCTTTGATAGAGGCCTGGTGGTATCTGTCCTCTCTCTGGAACGGCCTCTTCCTTCTGCTGTTATTTCCTGCTTCCTGGGATCTCTCTTGGGTACCCACTGTGTGTGTGCGTGTGTGTGTGTGCGCACGCGATTGCATGCATGAGTGGGTGAGCCGTGTGTCTGCGAAGATATTTGATTGCGTTATCCTTTACTGTGTTTTCGTGGAATTGCATGTCTTTACTTGCAACTAATTTCCCTGCATAGACTAGCATTATACGTGTGGTGTGTGTGTGTGTGTGTCATCTGCTTGTAAAGCTCTAAACTCAAAGTGACTCAGGCATCCCCAGTACTTTGTCTCCTTATTAGGAGATTTCAGCATATCCATGAGGAAATACTCTACAAAGAAATTCACCAACATATGTTCACATTTAGATGGAAGCCTACCACCAGTAAGCTGCAGTTTGTATTTGCCCAGGAAATGGGTGCCTCATTTCTTCCAGCTCACTAGTGGTCTTAAGTTTACACAGTGACACAATTCACAAAGAATTGTATTTGTATTGCATGGCCAGCATTGTTTAAAATATAGCTTCTGGCACAACAATTCATGTTTCCTTGGAATTAAAATAACAGAGTATGTGGTAGTCCTGTAATTAGTGTTCACGCTCGAACAGATAACACAGCCTTTAAACTGCATTGGGTGTGTCCAACCCAGACAATTGAAACACTGGAATATTTCTGTACCACTCTCTAATAAGACGCCCTTATAAACTACAACTAATGAAATTAATTGCTGATAAATAATTTTAAAATGCTTCATATGTCATAAATATTATTTACTTAATGTGAAAACATTTTGGGTTGATTACATTCTCTGCTTAACCTAGCAGATAAACCCTCTTATTAATACAAATGTTTCAGTATTTGTAATGAATTATAATTATAGTGATTCTGCCAAGCATACCAGACCTGTATACATGACCCGCTGACGTCAAAATAGATTTTTATATATGTTTTTTCATGTAATAAAATATAATTTCTGAGCATGCCAAGTAGTCCACTCCCTGTAAAATATCTTGTGGCCCCTTCAGTAGCCTCTGTTCCTGTGGGGTTTCCTTTGCTTCCTGCAGGGCGTCCAACTGTGACTTAGCAGCTTCTATTTTCGACACTTTTAATTATGAGATATGAAGGATACTCCACTTCCTGTGTGGGGATAAAGGCTCACTTCCTCCACTGTGGGCTATGATTTCACTCTGCGGGATAAGATAGATGGATAAGAGGCACAGAGGAGTTTGCGGGGTAAAAGGAAGGCGGGAAACGGCAACTGAAAAGCACAGGGAGCTTTCCAGCAACCCTTCATTGTGATGGATGTACCATTCAGATGGAAATTGTTTTGGTTTCATATCATTCACCCCGCACCTCATACCTCCTCTCCCCACTGAAACTGCCACTGAACTCTTTTGTGGTAATAATACTGAGCGCTGTTCCTTTCTCACTCTTTCACTGTGTGTGTCTCTCCACAGCATGTAACCCCAGCCTCTGCAGAGCTAAGGGCCGTGGTCTGCAGCCAAAGGGCCTGAGGGTGAAGGAGACTGCAGACTTTAAGGTTTACACCAAGGGAGCTGGCACTGGAGAGCTCAAGGTCTCCATCAAGGGCCCCAGTGAGTTACACTGCAATTTTACTTTGCCATTTGATTTATGGACTACGTCTGTGGTAACATCACCATCAGGCAAGGTCTCTTATACTGCAAGTAGATTGTAAACCAGTCTGAGGCAATGATATCTTACAGTGAGCCCACAGAGAGTTATCATAGGATTCAACAGTACCCCACAGGTCTGTGGAGTGTTTTAGCATCTTTCAACTCATTGTTGAAACTTGAACAACTTTCACTCTCATCAGCCTTATTTCCAGCAACGACAAAGTGAGGACAAATTTAGCTACTTGTATTTAGCGCTAATTAGCAAATGTTAGCCAGCTAACATTCTAAACTCAGATGGTGAACATGGTAAACATTGTACCTGATTAAAAGCATGTTAGCTCTGTCACTGTGAGCATATTAGTTAACTTTAGTTTAAAGCACTGCCATGCCGATAAGTGTAGATTCGTAAAGCAGCTAGCGTGGCAGCACACTCTTATTTAACAATCTTTAGCTGTTGTTATTATCATCATTTAAGCGGTTATCATCAGTTGATAATTCTCCTAAAGGTGGCGTCTGCCTAAGGTCTGCCTAAAAAGCTGCAGGATATTTTGATTTTTTGGAAAAGAAGGGTGAAAGTGGTTTGAAAGTCACCAAGCCTAGCTGCAAAATCAGTAACTTGGCAAAAAAAATCAAAGCTTCACACATATGACATTGTGCATCCATAGACCCTCAGTTCACATGAGGAAAAACTCCCAAAAGGTACTTTAACTGTAATAATAATAAGAAGAAAAAGAAGTAGTTATGGTATGCTGTTTAAAGCTTACTACATTGCCCCCAGGTGGCCAAAGAATCATCAAACATTTTTGCATGCTGTGTTAGTTATCGTAGCCTGTGAACCTAACATGCATCACTGTGTGTACAGAGGGTCTTGAGGAGCCGTGCAAAAGAAAGGATCTTGGAGATGGTGTGTATGGATTTGAGTATTACCCCACCACACCTGGGACATACACCATCACCATCACCTGGGGAGGACAGCACATCCCCCGCAGGTACACATACTTGCACATAAAAAACAAACGCTACAGTTGAACTACTGTATCTTGTCATTGTGACTGATCACTCTCCTCTCTTTAGTCCCATTGAGGTCAAGATCGGCGCTGAGGCCGGCCAGCAGAAGGTGAGGGCCTGGGGTCCGGGCCTGGAGGGTGGCGTTGTTGGCAAGTCTGCTGACTTTGTGGTGGAGGCTGTTGGAGACAACGTCGGTACACTGGGTAAGTGAGCCAGAGAGACAACATAGATTACACACACCTATGTGTTGTTGTAAGTATGTCAAAGTTTAACCTCAGTCATGCACTGACAGCTCTGCTAAGCTTGCTGTGTTTGTTATTTCCCCTCTTCAGGTTTCTCTGTGGAAGGTCCATCTCAGGCCAAAATTGAATGTGATGATAAGGGCGATGGATCCTGTGACGTGCGCTACTGGCCCACAGAGGCTGGAGAGTATGCTGTGCATGTACTCTGCAACAACGAAGACATCCAGCACTCTCCCTTCATGGCTGAGATTGTCAACCCACCGGGCAAAGACTTCTACCCTGACAAGGTATGCGCACACCCAGGGGCATGTGCACTTATATCATGCAGCTGCAAAACAGACACAGATATTTCAAACTGATATAAGTCATTTGTTTTAATGTTTACATCATTTTTTATCATAGCTCTTTAAGTCTAGAACTGTACTGTATACTTCATTCCAGGTTAAGGCGTATGGTCCAGGCCTTCAGAGCAGTGGTTTGGCTGTTGGAAAGCCCACTGAGTTCACAGTTGATGCCAAGCAAGGAGGAAAAGCTCCTCTGAAGATCGTGGCTCAGGTGTGTATTTCAGCATATGACCAGAAATTTACTGCATGTGTGGTATCATCTGGCCCTGTCTCAGCCCCTCAAACACCTCTGTCTTCATGCTTTTCACACCTTTATACTGTAGATCTGTTCCACTTAGATATTTTCTTGGTATTGTCTTTTTTAACCCTACACAGGATGGTGAAGGCACTCCTGTTGATGTCCAGGTTAAGGATAATGGAAATGGCACATACACCTGTACCTACACCCCACGTAAACCTGTAAAACACACTGTCATGGTCTCCTGGGGAGGAGTCAACATACCTGACAGCCCCTTCAGGGTGAGTTTACACACACAGACAGACAGCTTGTTTCTCTTTGTTGCTTACACAACCACATTTTATCACAGAAAAGTCTCTTTAGCGGTTGATCTTTTTTTAACCACAGATGAATATTGGAGCAGGCTGTCATCCAAACAAGGTGAAGGTGTCAGGACCCGGGGTGGCCAAGACTGGCCTCAAGGCCTTCGAGCCAACATACTTCACCGTGGACTGCTCAGAGGCTGGTCAAGGTAAAACTACATAAAACGATAATTGTCGCACAACTCTGCGTTTCTGTTTTACAGAACATTTTAGCATCTTTTATGATTTTGATTTTCAAGCCCATAAATCCAGCTCTCATTGTTCCAGGTAGCTGTTTTTGGTTAAAAAAAAGGAAAAAAAAAGAAGCTCTGATCACCCCACTGTATTCAACAGGCAGCCAAAGTTAGTGATCAGCAAGAGCAGAAAGTGGAGTCAGATATTTCCCTGGGAAGATCAAAACAGAACTGAAAGTAGAATGAGTATTCACCAGATGGCCAGAAACACAACTCCACATGAATGCTAATATTGCTTTGTGTCTTGTGAATAGGCAACTGTTTGCTAATAACAACTATATAAGGATGTTAATATGGCACTCTTGTGTTTTTACTGGTTCCACCAGCCCAGACTAGTTAAAAAAAATAATTAATGCAGCAGACTACATTTTCTGTTTCTAGGTTGTGTTTTTATTTACTCATTAGTTAAATTAAGACAATAGAGGCAAAACAGCTGCAGGGACAGCTGTCGAGCCTCAGCTGAAATGATCAGTGCGTCAATGATGACTTTTGTCTCCTCTCCTCAGGTGACATCAGCATTGGAATCAAGTGCGCCCCTGGAGTGGTGGGACCTGCAGAGGCCGACATCGACTTTGACATCATTAGGAACGACAACGACACATTCACTGTCAAATACACTCCTCCTGGAGCAGGCAGCTACACCATCATGGTTCTGTTTGCTGACCAGGTGAGTCTGAATCGTGCATTCTATGAGTTGAATGAGAGCAGAATGTGCATATGTAGGATTGATGATTGAAGAGTATACTGTGTGTGTTACAATGTGTGTGTGAATACTGTATTGCTTGTGTTTGTTGTTTAGGCTATTCCAATGACGCCCATCAGGGTCAAAGTGGATCCTTCTCATGATGCCAGCAAAGTCAAGGCAGAGGGACCAGGACTCAGCCGCAGTGGTAAGAGCACCTGTACAGTAGGTTGTTCACCATGAAATATTTTCATTTATTTCTATATTTAAATCTGCAACTTCTTTTTCCTATTCTCTGTTCAGCTGTTGTGGTGATCACGGCTCACACCAACTACCTAGTTTTTCTGTTTACTGCAATCAAACCTAAATGAAACAAAACCAAAAAAACTCTTAACTGGCATTCAGTGCTACAGGCAGTATAGTTTATGAACTACTTGAGTTTGAGAAATGGAAATTAAAATGAAAATGTTGTGAATTATTTCTTAATTTTAATCCAGACTCACATTGACTAAGATTATGTCTCTTTTTCTCTCAGGTGTTGAATTAAACAAACCCACTCATTTCACTGTGAGCACTAAAGGAGCAGGAAAGGCAAACCTGGACTGCAACTTCAGTGGCCCAACCAAAGGAGAAGCTGTCAAGGACTTTGAAATCATCAACAACCATGACAACACACACACTGTGAAATACACACCTGTGCAGCAGGTAGGATGGGAAAAGGCCTCACACATCTGAAAAAAATATGATGAACAGCTACTGTCGGACACCTTTATACAGTGTAGCTTCCATAAGTCTCTCTACAGATATCCAAGGAAAAGTTTGACACTGATGCCACTCTCATATGTGCACTAAGCATGAAGCTAGAGCTAGAGGAGAGTTAGCTTAGCATAAAAACTTAAAATGGGGGAAAAGCTAGTCTGGCTCTGTGTAAATGTTGGTAGGCTTTTTTAAACTTAGCTAGATGGTCTCTATGCTAAGTTAAGATAATCACTCCTGGGTGATATCGATCTTCAAATCCAGCTCTTGGTATGAACTATTCCTTTAGCTGGATTCAATTGAGGACACGTTTTTATGGCAGCCATGGCTAAAGAGTCTCAGAATAGTTCGCTAAATTATAGTCAAGTGTGAAAGTGTTTTGAGTATGGTCACTCTATTGTTTTTTGCATCTGTTCAAATTGGTTCATCAGAAATTTTTGCCAGCTGACACTTTTTTGTTATATATGTTACATTATGTTATTATTCCAGGCAGCATTATTCTGTTTGCCCTTTCCTACCTAATAATTTGTGTGATTACATCTGTGTCTCTGCTCCCATTCCTGCCCCAGGGTCCTCTGGGAGTTGCTGTGACCTACGGTGGAGATCACATTCCCAAGAGCCCCTTCAACGTTGCTGTGGCACCCACACTGGACCTCAGCAAGATCAACGTCACAGGCCTTGGAGACAGTACGTACTAAATAGTTCTCAGACTTGTGACTTGATAGACAAAACATTTAGCATGTCTGTTCATCTTTTTTTTTGTTGTTGTTTCTTTTTGTGGTGTCCTGTATGAAAGACCTGCTTATAATATTCAGAATCTAGAACAGTCTTTTCCCAGCTAGGTCAGGAGTGTTGCTGTGTTTTCAGATCTACAGTGCTCTCTCTGCTCTGTGTGTCACTGTAGAGATGACTGTAGGCAAAGACCAGGAAGTGACTGTCAAATCGAAGGGTGCTGGTGGACAGGGCAAGGTCGGCGCCAAGGTGACCGCACCATCAGGGAAGCCAGTGGCCAGCAAGGTATGGCACATGATTTTTCTTATGAAAAAAAGTATTAGAGGCTTAGAGTCCATGTCCAAGATAAGACCAGATGAGGTCCTCTCAGCATATGATGCACTCGTACAGTTAATGTTTTTGTTGTTGTTTTGTTTGTTTTTTTAAATGGTAAAATCCTGCTCAAATGTTTTGTTCCAGGTTGAGCCAGGGCTGAGCCCAGAGACCAGTCAGGTGAAGTTCATCCCCCGCGAGGCAGGGCCATACCAAGTTGAACTGACCTACGATGGAGTGCCGATTCCTGGATCACCCTTCACCCCCACAGCTTACCCTGCCACAGACCCCTCCAAGGTTAGCCACAATTAATGGCAGATGGTACTATTACATCAATATGTACAACAGGAAAATTAAACGTAAGTAATTTTGTTGCCGATGCACCGTCCCTCCTCTTCTCTCAGGTACGCTGCTCTGGCCCAGGCTTGGAGCGTGCCAAGGTCGGGGAGACAGGGGAGTTCATTGTGGACTGTACCAACGCCGGCCCAGCTGAGCTGACCATTGAGATCATCTCGGACAGCGGCACTGAAGCCGAGGTTCACATCCAGGACAACGGAGATGGGACCTACACCATCACCTACATCCCTCTCTACCCCGGCTCGTACACTCTCACCATCCGTTACGGTGGCCAGGATGTGCCCAACTTCCCTGCTCGGCTCAATGTTGAGCCTGCGGTCGATGCCAGTGGAGTCCGTGTGTTTGGACCCGGAGTGGAGGGCAAAGGTAAGATAACCTGCTGCAGAAGATTTAAATACTTTACATGTGATTTTATGTTCATGTTATTTAGTGTTTTGGTTACTACAGTTTACATATTTGTTTGTATTCTGCATACTTATTGTACTGTAAATGTATTTTTTATGCTCTGGATTGAATTTTTTTATTTTGTATTTAGAACCCCCCTGTGTCTTTTCCATCCTTTTTCCATTTGTTTATTTACATTGAATTGATCAGCCAGATTGGCATATTGCAATTACTGATCTCATAAAGCAGCCTTGATATCAGCCAGATGTGACTGATGCTGAAGCTGATTTCATTGAGCGCCACATACTCTGGTGTTGAGTAGAGATTTTAAATGTTGTTTGAAAAATGTAATCTAAACCTAAACCAGCATGCTATATCTTCCCTGTCCTGTGTTTTTAGGTGTTTTCCGTGAGGCGACCACAGATTTCACTGTGGATGCTCGTGCTCTCACACAGACTGGAGGCGACCACATCAAAACCCTCATCAGCAACCCATCTGGCAGCCGCACGGACGCCCTGATCACTGACCTTGGAGATGGAACCTACAACGTAGAGTACACTCCCTATGAAGAGGGTGAGTTCAAATGTAATAATGTGCGCAGACTTTGTAGGTTTGTTATTGGATTCTCTGATACGTGAGTTTGACACTGTCCTTATATTCTGTGTGTATTTCAGGGCCACACAGTGTGGAGGTTTGCTATGATGGCTCTCCGGTACCTAAGAGTCCATTCCGTGTTGGTGTCACTGAAGGCTGTGATCCAGCTCGTGTTCGTGTGCATGGTCCTGGCCTGAAGGGCGGCACTACCAACAAGCCCAACAAATTCACAGTGGAAACACGGTAAGTGAGCCAAAACATTCACTTAGAAGAGTTCAAGATGGAAAATGCAAATGTGACTGAGGTCTATCATCTTCCCTCCGCAGAGGAGCAGGTACTGGTGGTCTTGGTCTTGCAATGGAGGGTCCATCAGAGGCCAAAATGTCCTGCACTGACAACAAGGATGGCAGCTGCAGTGTTGAGTACATCCCATACGAGCCTGGCACATACAACCTCAACATCACCTATGGAGGACAGCCCATCACAGGTACTGCAATGTTACAGCTGTGTCAAAAAACATACCCATATCATTGTCATGATGTATAATGTATTCCATTATATCCATATATGTTCTAACTGTTGTGATGTTTTGTCTGTGCAGGCAGCCCATTCTCTGTGCCAGTCAGTGATACAGTGGACAGCACCAAGGTGAAATGCCAGGGTCCAGGTCTGGGCAACAATGTTAGAGCCAACATTCCTCAGGCATTCACAGTGGACGCCTCCAAAGCTGGAGTGGCCCCACTGCAGGTCCGCGTACAAGGACCAAAAGGTAAGTGTATGTTCTAATGAATCTTTATAAAGCTTGTGTATGTTGATAGTCACACACAAAGAAGTGAGTAAGTACTAAAACACTCTAAACACTAAGTGTGTAACTTTTGTGTCTTGTGTGTTATGTTTAGGTGTGGTGGAGCCTGTGGAGGTGGTGGATAATGGTGACCAGACTCACACAGTCAACTATGTTCCCACCAGAGAGGGACCCTATTCTATCAATGTATTATATGCTGATGAGGAGATCCCACGCAGGTAACACACAAAATGAAACACAGATTTTTGTTTTTCAAAATCTCTATATTTTTGTGTTTGTGTTAAGCCAATTTCTCCTCATGCTCCCTCTGTCAGCCCCTACAAGGTGAAGGTGCTGCCCACCCACGATGCCAGTAAGGTGCGTGCCAGCGGACCCGGCCTCAACACCACTGGGGTGCCCGCCTCTCTGCCTGTTGAGTTCACCATTGATGCCAAGGACGCAGGCGAGGGACTGCTGGCAGTGCAGATCACTGTGAGTGCTCATATGTGATGCACATAAAGAAATACAAATAATTTTTGTAACTGTTCTAAAACTTTGCCAACCTCCTCCACAGGACCCAGAGGGGAAACCTAAGAAGGCCAACATACGTGACAACCATGACGGCACCTACCTGGTGTCCTACGTGCCGGACATGACTGGCAGATACACCATCCTCATTAAGTATGGAGGGGACGAGATTCCATATTCACCATACCGTATCAGGGCCCTGCCCACCGGCGATGCCAGCAAGTGCACTGTCACAGGTACATATGAGATGGTTTGAGCACTGGAGAGTTGTTTTCATATAGTGGGCATGTTACAAACAGGTCATATCCATATATTTACTTTTTACTCAAAATCCAACACACAAATTTTCAGAGGCAGGATGTTATGTCTTTACATGACCAAATGTTGTTGCTTCCTGCTGCTGTTTACCACATTTTATAGGAAACAATGTACTTTTGCAAGCTCAGACAGCTCAGAGGATGGTTCCAATTCAGAACAGAAAATACAAATTACTGGAGGCAAGGGGAAATGGCTAGCCATTATATGTTGTTAATCCATACAGAAGCCACAACTTGCCTTTTTTTGTTTTTTTAAGTCCAGTCATTCTTTATGCTAAGCTAAGCATCTGCTGGCTGTAGTTTCATATTTAGCATACAGACGATGATGAGCTCTATTGATCTTCTCAGCTAACTCTCAACAAAAAAGTATGCATATTTCCTAAAATGTCAAGCTATTCATTTAAAATAAACACACATAATGAGATTTCATCTCTCAGCGTATCTGCTGCTCATATCTCATTATTTTTCATGCATTGGTATGTTGTGCTCCTCACGCTGTGATCCTCAGTTACACTCCCCCTCACCCAAGTCCCCCCGCTGTACACACACACATACACACCACTCCTCCCCCTCCCTGCTTCACACTCCACCATCACCGTTTGTTTTCATCCAAGTGTTTGGAGCACAGTTATTGCCTCCCACCACCCCCACCCCCACCTGACTTTCTTTTATTTGTCACTTTTTTTTTCTCGCTCCCCTGCTTCTCACTGTTCCTATTATCAGTCTCAATCGGCGGTCACGGTTTAGGTAAGCCTACTGAACAACTTTGTAATGTAGAGGAACTACTTTACCTTTTCTTTCTTTTCTGTCAGCATGGTGGATAGTGGCACCAGCTTTCAACAGGATATCCCATCTCTCTGTCTTGCTTTTTCAACTTTTTCTTCTCTATTTTTCTCTCTCATTTGTTCCTCCTTTCCAATGTACTATTCTTCTCTTATAACTGTTTGTCTAAGTTTCCCTCTCACATTTTTATTGGACAGACTAATGGACTAACAGAGTAGGTAGGATGGCATGGTGGAATGGCACTTTGGCAATCTAGCTTTCAGTTCTACATGGAAACTGTATGATAATATGAGTCAATGGTAACAACATACATTTGATGGAAATAACATGCTAGATCTTATCCAACTTTAACCTGGTCTCATGGTTGTGGAATGTGCATGCTGAATGTGTGTGTGAAAGGGAGTGTGTGTCTGTTTGTATTGTTGTTGTGTCTCTATAAGACAGAAATCATAACAAGTTACATCCCACCTCTGACCTTTTCTTCACAATTCTTAAGGTGCCGGTGTTGGCCCAACTATCCAGATTGGCGAGCAGACAGTCATCACAGTGGATGCCAAGGCTGCTGGAAAAGGCAAGGTGACATGCAGCGTGTGCACGCCTGAGGGAGCAGAGCTTGATGTGGATGTCGTTGAAAACGAAGATGGCACATTCGACATCTTCTACACAGCGCCACAGCCTGGCGAGTATGTCATCTGCGTCCGTTTCGGAGGGGAGCACATCCCCAACAGTCCCTTCCAAGTCACGGTGAGTGATGTGCATTTGAACTTTTGTTTATAGGATAGGTTGGCTGAGCGTATGTGTTCATTTACTGCAGTGCCCTGTTGACTGTTTAGTGGAACAACAGAAACATACAACAGACAGAGTAAATGAATACATTTGAAAAACTGTGCAGGCTCAGTCAAAGCAGTCACAGGTAGAGAGCAATGGAGAATGGTCTTGATGTTACAAAGAGGCAGAAGTGTTTTGATTCTCAGGTGATTCCAGACTTTTCCATGAGACTGCAGAGGACAAAAGCAGAGGTGCTTCATCATATAAAATGTAGTGGTTAGTGTTAGTAGAGGGAAGGGTGGTAAATGGAACCTAGGGAGCTCAGAGTAGAGGGGGCTCCCATCATATTTTACTGTTTTCTATTTAAATAAAAAACTAACCAAGGCAGGTATTGATATTTGTATACTGTGGAGATGAGCATATTATCGTAATCTATATCTCCCATTCTGGGGGATAGTATGAATTTTATTTCATTAACTACTAATTGAAGAATACATAGATTTTCAAGTGTAATAATAATGTAGTAATTTCTCAGTGGCTCAGTGGACAGAATCAGCAACACAGTATAAAACTGCATCATCTGCATAAAGACAAAGTCTTATTTACGAGACTGGATCAAGTTCACGTCTCAGGTTTACAGCTCTGGTGAACAGGACAGTGCCCAATGTGGATCACTGCAGCACACCCTTAGTAACCAGGGGGAATTCAGATTTGGCCTTGATTTCACACACTGACACTGGTTTGATGAATAGACAGTTACAGGCAGCAGTATCAAAGGCTTTTTGAGTCCTTTAAAATCAGACTGATTGACATAGGATGCAGTGCTTTACAGGGAATGCCTTCAACTGTATCAGCCAGCAATTCCAGGCAGGATACTTGGCTATACTAGGACAACAAACCGAGCAACCAACACACTAAGCTCTGTTTGTGTTTGGTGTAAAAGTGTGAGTAAGAGATGTTGCATGACCAAAGATCCCTGGCACTGTTTCTCCCCACAGAAGCTTCGTGATTGGGTCCTAGTGGCACCTGACATTTTTAAATCAGTCTGACAACTGTTTTATTCCCCTCCAACCCCTTCCATCCTTTTTACCCTCTCCATCCCCTACACCACCCCCGCCTACCCCCTCACCACCTCCCACCCCTGTCAGGCACTGGAAGGAGCTCCATCAGACCAGCTCATGCAGCAGAGCCAAATGCCCCAGTACTACGCTCAACAGCCCTGGGTACCTAAAACCTCTGTCTCCAGCCTCTCTCATCCTTGTCAACTCATTTTTTGCTCAGCTTCCACTATCCCCCTTTTCTCTCCTTCTTTCTGTCATCTACATCATCATACATGCCCCTGCCCTTCATCAGCCTGCATCAGTGTCTGCTGCCTCTCATTGCAGGTGTTTCGTCTCTGACGGGGCTTTTTCTCTTATTTCACTCCCTCTATGTCAGAAACAGGATGCCTCAAACACATGGACAATGCAACAGAGCTGTAATATTAAAAAAGCACATGAATGCTCTTTTCCTGAGAGCTGCGTTTCCAATACACATGCTCACAGTTTTTATTCAGCAACATAGGAAATATTTCCCTTGCAATTTGGGAATTAGGTATTTTCCATAAATCATTCTGCAGCCAATCTGTTCAGCAGTGCTCCATGTCAACAAAAGCAGCCATTTTGAGAATCATCAATGTGGGCAAATCAGCTGCTTCACATTTTACAAAATGGCTAACTGTGCGTCTTCAACACCTGCCAGTGTTTTTATCTTCATCTCATTCTCTCTCACAGTTTGTGTCGGTGTCATCATCCTGACCATGATCACCATTGTCACCTCCATTGTCAATCATTTCATCTCATGATTATCTCATCCCATTTTGTTTGTTGGTGTTTGGAAGCTTTTACCCCTCTGTCCTGCACTGTGTTGATTACATCTATGACATATACCGTCACCGTAGCCACACCATCACCACAGCCTCGTCACAGACAGCGTATCTGATCTCTGACCTCTTTCTCCCAGGCAACAGACAGACCAATGGGAATGAATGGTCTGGATGTCGCAGGGCTGAGACCATTTGACCTGGTCATCCCATTCACCATCCAGAAGGGAGAGATCACAGGTAACATAAACAATCTGTAATGAGCACACACAGATTGGACCGCAGGCTTGCGTGATGATTGCCATGTTGCATGTGTCTCAATATGTTTCTGTCTCCTGCTGAAGGTGAGGTCCGAATGCCATCAGGCAAGGTGGCCAAGCCTGACATCACAGACAACAAGGATGGCACTGTAACTGTCAAGTACGCTCCCACTGAGGCTGGTCTGCACGAGATGGACATCAAATACGATGGCATCCACATCCCTGGTACAACTTTCCTCTGAAGTGTTTGCAGAAATACAAGAGAAATTTCTAACCTCAGAGGTGCATGAAAAATAATGTTTTTTAATGTTTTGCTTGCTCTCTCTCGCTCTCCTCTTGTTCTCTCTGTTGTCATTCACAGGAAGTCCCTTGCAGTTCTATGTGGACTACATGAACAGTGGTAATGTCAGTGCCTACGGTCCTGGCCTCATCCATGGGACGGTTAACAAGCCTGCTGTCTTCACTGTCAACACTAAAGACGCTGGAGAGGGTATGTGGTAGTCCTACAGGAAATGGAGAGCCATAGAGATGTATACATATTAATTACCTGTAACTTTCATTCTACCATCATTTATATGTATTTTGCAGCAAAACCACACTCAAACTTTACCACCACAGACCAAAGATAGAGACAACAGAAGAGAGGGCTAAAATTGGTAATATGGGGACAAATGGAATCACGTGTTCATATTATGCCTTTGTAGGTGGTCTGTCTCTGGCCATTGAGGGTCCATCCAAGGCAGACATCAGTTGTGTGGACAACCAGGATGGGACATGCACGGTGTCCTACCTGCCTGTCCTCCCAGGAGACTACAGCATCCTGGTCAAATACAATGACAAGCACATCCCTGGCAGCCCCTTCTCTGCTAGGATTACTGGTAATATCATCTATTCTCAAGCTTGTTAAAAACACAGGTATAAATATTGATATTAATCTCAGTAATTGCTGGCTGAAATCAGCCCTCGTTAATTATTACCAGCTCCTCCTCTGCTTCTCCAGTATCATGACAAGTCAAAATGTCGGCTGTGGAAAAACGTTTTGAATCTGATTCATTTGGGAACATGGGGAATGCCCTGATGCTAGCCTGAAGGAAGCAAAAATGAGAAATTGATTGTGCTCACCAAGAAAATGCCTCAGTCAAGAAAAGATGAGCAAGCCTATATTACTTGTGTCTTTTGTGTATAGAAACAAACAGAGTTTGACTTTTGCTGCTAAAAATGATAGAAATATAGACAATTGCACATCGGGTGGCCATGACAGAAAAAGTTTGGGAACCATTGTCCTATCCTACCCTCTCTCCCCCGAGTGTGTTAATGTCATCAGCATGCTCCCTAACTGGCCTGTAACTGCCATGTCTCCAGGTGATGACTCCATGAGGATGTCCCATCTGAAGGTGGGCTCAGCTGCAGATATCCCGCTGGACATTGGAGAGCTTGACCTCAGTCAGCTGACCGCCTCCCTCACCACACCCTCAGGCCGCGAGGAGCCCTGCCTGCTGAAGATGCTGCGTAACGGACATGTCGGTGAGTGTGTGTCTGATGTAAGCTAGGAAGAATTGACAGAATCAGTAATTATCTCTTTATTCTTTGTTTTAACCCTCTCCCCTCCTGTTTTTATGCTTGTGACTGTCACAGGCATCTCATTTGTTCCTAAGGAGATTGGAGAGCACCTGGTAAACATCAAGAAGAATGGTCGCCATATTCCAAGCAGCCCCATTGCTGTTATGATTAACCAATCAGAGATAGGTGATGCCAGCCGTGTGCGTGTGAGTGGCCAGGGACTGAGTGAGGCTAGGACCTTTGAGCCCGCTGAGTTCATCATCGACACTCGTGATGCAGGTACACACTCGATAAAAATGTTATAGTTTGGTACATAATTAATTTACATCCAGATTTTATGTTTATCCCCACTCTGTCACGTTTCTTCCACACAGGCTATGGTGGCCTGAGCTTGTCCATTGAGGGACCCAGTAAAGTGGACATCAACACTGAGGACCAGGAGGATGGTACCTGTAAGGTCACCTACTGCCCCACTGAACCTGGCAATTACATCATCAACATCAAGTTTGCAGACCAACATGTGCCAGGTGCTCACCTTAGAATAGCCAGTGACAGAGCAGAGCAGTTTTGGTCTGAACTGTTTAACTGAATCAGTCATTGTGTGTGTGCACAGGGAGCGCGTTCACGGTGAAGGTAACAGGCGAGGGCAGGATGAAGGAGAGCATCACCAGGAAGAGGAGAGCAGCATCGGTCGCCAATGTAGGCAGCCAGTGCGACCTCAGCCTCAAGATTCCAGGTAACTAAAACAGCAACAAAAGTCCAATCCTTCATGACTCCTTTCCACTTGTGCTATCACAGTAAATGGCTTCAGCTGGTTTGTGGATTTTGTTACCTTTGCACTGACTACCTGCAGGATCTAGCCTCATATTTACTGTACAGACATGACAGAGACATGAGTCTGACTCAGCAAGAAAGTGAAGCATATTTCCCCAAGTGTTGATCTGCTCGAGACGGTTTTACTGCAGAAAAGAATACATACTGTTCCATTATCATATCAAAGTTGAAAATTACAGACTCACTTTATCTGTGTGGTTTCAATGATTCAAACATTTGTCTCTTCAGAGATCAGCATAGCAGACATGACTGCTCAGGTGACCAGCCCGTCTGGCCAGATTCACAAGGCTGACATTATGGAGGGAGAGAACAACACCTACTGCATTCGCTTCGTCCCCACCGAGACGGGTGTGCACACCGTGTGTGTGAAATACAACGGCATGCATGTGCCGGGAAGCCCGTTCCAGTTTACTGTCGGCCCTCTGGGTGAAGGTGGGGCTCATAAAGTTCGTGCTGGAGGGCCAGGCCTGGAGAGAGCAGAAGCAGGAGTACCAGGTTAGTTTGGTGGCTGGATTATTAGAGTGTGTGTCTGTATGTCTGTGTGTTTGTGTAGTGTTTTACACAGTGTACCTGACTTTGTTTTGGCCCCTGTTTTGTGTGTAGCTGAGTTCAGTATCTGGACGAGGGAGGCTGGAGCCGGAGGTCTCAGTATTGCTGTGGAGGGGCCAAGCAAGGCTGAAATTGCCTTTGAGGATCGCAAAGATGGCTCCAGTGGAGTGTCTTACATCGTGCAGGAGCCTGGTGAGAGAAGTGACAGGGAAAGGTTGAATAGTTGTGAAATGAGCTCGTGCTGTAGAGAAATTTACAGGATGTATAAAAAATGAAAATTTTCAATGCAATGTTCTTTGTTTTGTTTCCCTCCTTTTTTGACATAGATGTTGTAGTGTTTTATGAAGAAAACCTCTATACATGTGTGCTGTGCAGGCCTGTCACTGTTCTTGAATTTGTGTGACTGTTTTAGTGGCTTTCTGATGTGAAATCCATTCCCCTGTAGGAGACTATGAGGTGTCCATTCGTTTCAATGATGAGCACATCCCTGACAGCCCCTTCATCGTCCCCGTGGCCTCACCATCAGATGACGCCCGTCGTCTCACTGTTGCCAGTCTTCAGGTGAGGCTCTGAGACACACACACATCCGTGTGCACACACACCAGACCACAGTACACTGCCCACAATGCAGCAGCAGTTTGTAGTTTTGACTTTTTAATTGTTTCTTTTAAATTAATTAATTTATTTATTTATTTGTATATTGTTCTGTCAGATTGATGGAGTTTTAAACAGTTTTTTTCAGTTTTTCTGGTTTTACACAATTAACACATATTTTCAGCTCATGAGGACTTTGATAGTGTGGAGTTGGTAACAAAGGCAGATGACACTCATATTTAATAGTTTCACAAGTTAAGTGTAATAGTTTGTTTTAAGGTAAATATATAGCAGAGTAGTGAATATCTTCGCAGGTGTAGGTTCAGCAGCTGCTGCTGCATTGTTGGGCAGTGTGAGGGCTTCTGGGATACTAAAGGACTGTGTGTGTTTCTCGTGCCTCATTCTAAAGGCTCCCAACAGCAACCCACCTCTAAAAGTGAAATGGGGCGCTAAAGGGTTAAAGAGGTCTGACATGGGCTGTTTCTCCTCTCTGTCTCTGTTGCTACTCACAAGTACACACAATATTATAAAAACCCATTTCTGACAGACAAGGAAAATAGAAGAAAAGTTAAGCAGGATAAAATGACAAATACTCATGGTAAATCAAGATTATAAGATACTAAGTAAATGAGATACTAAGTCAAAATGATGAGATAATCTCATAATTAGAAATTTGTCTCATAATGTGGACTTTCCATCAGGATTCTTAGTTTTATCCTTCTTCTTTTCTGTCAGAAATTGGCTTCCATACAACACTGACTTTCAGACATTAATCTGTATCTTCACTGGCATGCAGACCCATCCCCCCACAGGTGCAGACATGCTCACACATGGTCAAGCAAATATACTCACAGATAAACTGTCAAACTTTTTACACTGGCTATTTTTGCAAGAAATCTGTCACTTTTTCTTTCTCTGTTCTTGTGAGTTTCTGTTTCTGCTTCCCCTGTCTTTTCACTGCACAGCCCTCCTCTTTAGCCTTGTTAGCGACCTCCAGGTAAGGTAAATAGTAGCATAAGTTGTCTGAATGTGATACTGTAGTAATTGTGATGCTATAAAGCAGACATTGTCGAGTAACAGTTTGAGAGTTGTCGTGTTCAGCGGGGGAAAGTAAGATGGGGGTTTTTTGGTGGGTGTTAAATGATGGCGACACGGTGTTGAGTGTGTTAGTATGTGTTGTCGAGCAGGAGTCGGGTTTGAAGGTCAACCAGCCAGCATCATTTGCCGTCAGCCTTAACGGAGCAAAGGGTGTGATTGATGCAAAGGTCCACAGTCCATCTGGAGCTCTGGAGGAGTGTTGCGTCACTGAGATTGACCAAGGTAACTGGAGGAAGAGCATCCAAACTCATCTGAACATCTTCTGAGTGTTCACACTGAAATGATGTCACATTTTGGGGAGAATTTGAAGGACATGAGAACAGATTTACATGTGCCTTACCTTTCACCCTCTCTCTGTTTGTCTAGATAAGTATGCAGTTCGGTTCATCCCCAGAGAGAACGGTCTCTATCTAATTGATGTGAAATTCAACGGAAGTCACATTCCTGGTAGTCCATTTAAGATCCGAGTTGGAGAGACAGGCCAGGCTGGAGACCCCGGCATGGTCTCTGCCTATGGACCAGGACTGGAGGGAGGAACCACAGGTAACAAAGTGCTGCTCTACACAACAGAACAGAAATAATGAAATAGGAGTGTAGGTGAATTTCAGCTCAACAGTCTCTTTCCCTATGCTCCTAAACCTTACGTTTATCTTTATCATTGCCTCAATCCTCCCCATTCTATCCTGTCTGCATCCAGGAACTGCTTGTGAATTTGTGGTGAACACGAGCAACGCAGGCCCTGGCGCTTTAGCTGTGACCATCGATGGGCCCTCCAAGGTGAAGATGGACTGCGTGGAGTGCCCTGAGGGCTACAGGGTCACATACACCCCAATGGCCCCTGGCAACTATCTCATCTCCATCAAATATGGTGGCCCGTACCACATCGTCGGAAGCCCCTTTAAGGCCAAGATCACTGGTGAGGAAGATTTCTAAATTCCATTAAAAAAAAGAAAAGATTAAAAACTCTGTAGAATTAACTTCAAGATTACACTCTCTTCTCCATCTTGCAGGTTCCAGGCTTGTGTCCAGCCACAGTATGCACGAAACCTCTTCAGTCATGGTTGACCCTGTGACCCGTGCCATCAGCTGTTCTCAGCAGGGTGCTCCCACCCAGTCAGATGCCAGCAAGGTGGTGGCCAAGGGCCTGGGCCTGACCAAGGGCTTCATCGGTCAGAAGAATAGCTTCAGTGTTGACTGCAGCAAAGCAGGTGTGTATGACCAAAAAATGTGTATATATCTGTTATTATCCACGTAAGCATACAATAATAACCTGTTTCACTCAACATTTAATCATTTCTCAAATTACCATGTTTGCATTCACACTCACTCAAAATGATAGACTGTTAAGGCCTGAACACCAGCATTTCAATCAGCAATGTAGTGGATCAGTGGAGCAAAGTAAATCTCTACAAGAGAGGAATGGTTTGCAGAAGGTTATGAGACAGCAGTCAGTGGTTCAAATACATCTTCTGAATAAACTATGAACTTACTGTCCTGTTAGCAGTCGAGCTAATGAGTTTGCTAAGTGACAGCACCTTAGCTGAGTGAGCTAATGTTTCCTCCTGTTCATAAAAATTGCAGGAAAAGCCAGACAACAAAACAGTGGGAGAAAACTCTAGAATATGAGGAAAATAAAAGGAAGATGATATGCCTGACAAGTACTAACATGTGCCATGCTGACTAGCATGTTAGCAGTTAGCTTGCCAGCTACAAAGGTTTATCAGCTAGCCCTGCGAGCAGTTACTGCATCACCAAGCTAGACTGAAATATTTCACTGTGCCTCTCTGGTGTGACTTTATAGGTAGTTTTTCTGAAAATTGGAGTCGGTAATTCTGATTGGCTGTTTTGTCTTCAATCCAATTGCTAGTAGGATTATCTGTTTCTGAGGAAGTAGGAACTGGGAGAATGGTTAGTGGGTGCAAGTAAGGCACACATCGTAGAATTTTGTTTGTGCATATTAAATTACTCTGTATGATATTTTCCATACAAAATATGATTTATGAAATTGCAAAATATTTTTTCTGTGCTCAAATTGTCCCATTGCCTGCTAAGAATACACAAATTGCTAACAAGGCACAAGAAGTTTAAGTTTTAAATCATCTCAGTGGTCTCATTTATTCCTAGTTATGTACTAAGTTAATAAATATATATTGATGTACATTCTCATCTGTTCTGTCTCCATCCACAGGTCGTAACATGCTCTTAGTTGGTGTGGACGGTCCCAAGGTTCCCTGTGAGGAGATCCTAGTGAAACATTTGGGCAACCGCCTGTACAATGTCAGCTACCAGCTCAAAGAGAAGGGAGAGTACATCCTGGTGGTCAAGTGGGGAGACGAACACATCCCTGGCAGCCCCTATCACATCACGGTCTAAAACCCAGCCCCACAATCAGAAACGTATACCACTGTTTAAAACAACTGAAAATCTATTTAGAACCTAACCGATCATTGTTTACAGCTCCAAGCCCCTCCCATGTGACAAATTAAGATTTCTGGCCTTTTTTTTTTTTTTTTTTGCTTTTTATTTTATAATATTTCACCAACTAGAAAACAAACAACAAACTCTCACATCAGTGATTACCCTCAGCCAGATTTCTGTGTTTTTCCATCAGCGAATATTTCAAAACCATCATCCTCACTGTAACCCAGTCCAGAATCTCCCAAAGATGAATGCATACACACTGAATATTCCTCTCTTTATGGTCATTCAATACATTTCTTGTTTCATTCTTCTGTTAATCACATCATTCAGTAAATCTAGGGAGGAGAAAGATGCACCTTCTTCATTACTGTAAGCTAGCAGTCAATTGTGGCTTAGGCTATTTTTCATTTTTTTGTCATGGACATTAAGTGGACATTAGCAGATTTGTCTGAACTAGTGTAGGATGTTAGGATAGCTTAGCATAGTGCAGCAGCAGATTTTGGCCCAGCAGAGCCCCACATCAGAGGGAAGGTCACAGTTTACACTGGAGGAGCTACTCTTATATACAAAAATAATGGATTCAGTTAATATGAGCTTTTATATGAACAAAGAGTGTCAGAAGTAATGTGCCTTCCTGACCTGTGGCTTTATATGTAAGAATGTGTAAAAGAACTATTTTACACACTATGACACATGTTTTAATTGTCCATATAAAAATCAGATGAACGGCTTGTCTGTTACTTAAACAGCGGTAGTCTTTGTAGTGCTGGTGCCTATAAATGCTCAGCCCTGGCCCAGTCCGCTCCAGCATGTGGTGTTCATGATGTTCTTTAACTAACCCAGTTGTTTAACTTGCTGCTAGTGTGATCCAGTTTTAGGCACTGCTGTTCTTAAAACCATAATATGGATTAGGAGTAGGAGAATAATACAGAAGATTAAAGATAGGGTGACAAAAGTGAACAGAGAAGAGAAACACACATTTCACAGTACTCGTGGTTTGTCTCACACATGCTCTCTCAACATCACTGCTGGGAAACAACGCTTTCTGTGTGTTTTAATGTGTGTGATAGCAACATGTGCTCTGCATGTTCATTAGGCTCTAAAACTCTTCAGATACAGAAAGCCTCTGATTCAGAATAACATCAACATGACATGTGATGTGTTTGCAGTGGTTCACTTTTGACTATGGAACTTTTGTCACATAAATTAAAAGGTTTAAAAAGGGAAGTTTCTAAAGTTGTGCTGGACAGAAGGGTTAAAGATGATGTTGTGGTTTGTCATGTCCTGAAAATATGATAACCAAAAACAAAAGAGAACAGATGTTGCTTTGTTTTCTGCTCAGTGTTTGTATCTCACCCCCTTCAGCCGCCACCCACCCCCTCCCTTCATCCCTCCAGCTCGCTTTGTGCGTAATCTATATTTCAGAACAACAGAAAAATGAATTTTGTCCTAAATAAAAGGCTTTAAAAGTGTTTTTAAGACAGTATTTTGATACACAATAAAGTTGTCTAAGTATTTTTCTGTCAGTCTAATGTGTTTTGTGTCTTTAAACCTTGAAGAGTAACCTTTGTCCTGCCCTAAATCATGACTCTCACTTACTCTGTGCTTCATCAGTAACTTTGACAAAGCACAGAGTAAGCATGGAAGTGTATATGCAGACAAGTTTCCAGTGAGTGGAAAATGTGTACATTGCTGGAGTCTGCAGCCAACACCCTTCCTGGAAAACTTCAGCTCCTTATTAGGCCTGACTCACTCTCTACCTCCAGAGGCCGCTGCAGCAGAAGGAATCTAATGGAAAGTCTTACTTCATAACTCCATACCATCGTTTAGGCAAAGCTTTGACTATCAGGCCTACCTCATTTATGAAGCCTTTTGTTTAAATTCTAGCCTAATTCAGACTAAGGATTCAGGAAGAAACTATATGTACTATCAAATACATTTTAAGGAGAGTATCAAGATTACATAAATTGTCAGTTGATACAGACTTTTTTCGTTGTAATAATTCATTTTAGTAGTAGGAGAAGCAGGTAGCTAGTCATACTTTTTCCAGGTTTATTTGACTAGTACATACTCCTCCATGACCGCAAAGGATAAAATGGTTTGTTGTGTATCACTAAACAATATAAAGAGTACAGTCTAGACCTGGTCTGTGTGAAAAGTGTCCTGAGATAACGTCTGATTTGATGCTAAATAAAATTGACTATGAGAAACAACAAATGAACAGTAAATCTAAATAAAATGAATATAAAACTTGATAAAAGATAGGGCTTGAACTGGTGTTTGGTTTTTTAATATGAAATTAACTTTAGTCCCACACACATGGAATTTCAAATACATCATTCCTTCCTTTTACATAAATATATTCATTAAAGAAATGGAAAATTGTTTCTGATGAATTTCAATTAAAAAAAAAAAAAACAAGATACGCCCGCCTGGCGTATCTGTTATTTCATTTTCATCCTTTGTGTCGATACAATGTAACAAAATATCTGTCTTGACCACTGACTGTGCCTCAGATGAATTTGGAGTTCCAGGAGCTGCACAGGTGTTACTCATTGTAACACCAGGTGTAACTCATCAACACTAATGATGACAGAGGTCCAAACACGCACATTACCAGGACCCAGAAACTGAAGTAGCTGAATGGAATTCAGCCATCATTCAATTTATTGGTTACTTTTAGAATATCTTTCCTATAGTTTTACATACTCATCGATATTACATTGGACAGTATATTCTTCCGCAGGAAATGGACATTTCCTTACGTATTCAGAATAAACAAACACTGACCTTCATTAAACAACTGCGCTACCTACAAATTTGACCCACATGTAGTCCAGTAGTAGAAGTTACGTCGTCCAGATGTTGCCAGAAGTTACGCCTACTTTCCTGCTTCAGCCTCCTCAGCCGCGTCCTGCTTTTAGCCACATTTCCATCATAGAACTCCTATAGCTTTTTCAAAGGTAAGTGTAATAATTTTATTTCAGTTTTGACCAACAAAATCTACCATTTTCTTTCTTAAATGACTTCCTGTTCGCGCGAGATCAAAAAAAGCCGCGAAGTCCGTTTTATGTCGTTACTCTGCCCTCGCCCTGCCATGGGCCAATTCTTTACATTATGGATACAAGGCGATAAATGTGTCGTACCAATTAAATGCGGGCTTTAACGTATGATTATTTCCCCCTTACTATTAATCGGCCAGTGTAGTTTGTACAGAGCTTCTTTCTTAAAGGTTTTCCTGCTGGATTGCAGCTTGGCGGGCAGTTGCCTGCACTTCACGAGTCTCCTCCTCCTTCTTCTCCCTCTCCATGTTGTTTCTATCTATCTATCTATCTATCTATCTATCTATCTATCTATCTATCTATCTGTCTGTCTGTCTGTCTGTCTGTCTATCGATCCATTTATTGGTTGGTTGACTTTATTGTCTGCCAAAGTGGAAATTTGTATTAGCCTTTTCCCCAAAGAACAAAAACACACACACTATACATAACACAACACACCCTTTAAGAATCATGCAACATACAGTAGTGCAACGAGCAGAATAGCAAAGCAAGTCTTATAATATAATATTCAGTCACTCTGTGCTCAGTGTCTGTATGGCATAAGGAATAAAAGACTTCTATATTCTGGCTGGCTCTTGGGGCCCTGAATCAACAGGCAGACGGGAGCAGCTGTAGTGGGTGTGAGGTATTTGCAATTACATGCTTAGCCTTCCTGTGTACTGAATATATTGAATAATATAAAGTTGTGTTGTTTTCTATGAATATTCCTGTCTGTCTGCAGATGTCTTTGAGTGAGAAAAGTGATGAGGAGATCGGTGAGTTGCTTGAGGAGTATGGCATTAAACATGGACCCATAGTAGGTAAGAAAAGCACACACACACACACACACAAAATGACAGCATTTTTCTACACTTTGCCAATGTGATTACTGAACTAACAAACACTTCATCATATTTAAACTGTAGATCTTCAAGTGAGAACTGTAATCAGAAAATAAAACAATTTTAATTTAGAGTGAAGCAGTTATTAACTTTTGTCTGTACTCAGGGTAACATTTGCTCCAACATCTGTTTTTTCAGTATTCTGAGTTAATCTGTGTTAGCCTTTATATTTTTAGGAGGCACCTTAATACGATGATCAAACATCATTACCATTTCATTTCCATTTTCATTCATTACCAATTGATTTTAACAGTCATTCATTTTAACATCTCATATGATGAAGCTCCATCATGTGAAATTCATAGATTTCCCTAAATTCCCTCCAACACTTAGATGACAAGTCATACTTTGCATATATTTTGTTTACTGTGGTTCAGTTATTGAAGCACTATTAACGTTTTTGTGTAATCACAGACTCTACTCGAAAGCTATATGAGAAGAAGCTTGAAAAGGCCATGGAGAACACTCCAGTGAAAGCCTCCTCTGATAAGACCTACTACAGAGAGGAAGGTAAGATGCTCTTCAGTCTGCAGACTCTGTGTCACTTGGTTCATTGTTCATCCACGAGTCTATAAATGTCCTATATCTACATGTGGCAGTATATTTTTTTCAGTGTCATTTCAAACTACAAGCTGACAGTGTTTCACTGCTGGCAAAGATCACACTTGAAATTTGTATGCAATAGCTGCTCACATCTTTACTGGGATGTATTGGCTGACGTACAGCTCTCGCTCTTTGATCTTGTGTAGGGTTGCAGCTTAGTAATATTTCCGTTATTGACTAAACTAAACTAAATTGTTTTCTCAATCAAAGCTCCAGGTGACAGGTGACTAAAAAGGTTGTTTTGCCCAACCAACAATCCAAAACCCAAAGATAATTCATTATCACATAAGATAGAGAATAACAGGAAAGAAAGAGGAAAGGAAAGATGTTGGAACTAGAGAGTTTGACATTGATGCTTAAAAAAACAATAAATGAATTATCAAAATAGTTCAACTCAAAAATATTTAATTCTTTCCTTCCTTGCAAACAGAAATACACTAACAATTAATTCACACAATTTAAAAATCAATTTTAATGTAAGAAAAGAACTGAAACAGATGCAGGTTAATAGCAGTGGTGAGGAATATTCAGCACACCATGTCAAGTAGTGCAAGTTCTCATTCAGTAAGTGGAAAAATGTAATAAATGAAACTCTAATCTTTTGCTGCTGACTTTTCTGTCTTCCTTCTTTGGATCGCTCATTTTGTGCCATTCATAAAAACAATAATAAAGGTTCTGTGATTACGTGACTCGCTTTGACACCTACACAAATCTACACAAAATAATGTGGTCTTTGATTTGATGCCTAAGTTGGTACTGACTGCTGAGTAATCTTTACTCCAACCCTGAATATACTCACATTCTGTATTCTGTTGCCCATATTTTTGATTGTTGAAATCTCTGAGGCATTGCACATCACAAACAATACATAAGCTGATCTTACACTGTTGTAAATTAGAGCAGTTATAATTACAAGTGTACATGTAAATGTGACCCACAAACTTCAACAGCTGTGGACACTTCATTTCTATTATTATCATCTCAGCATATTCTTAAAATTAATGCACAGAAGAGTCAATAAATGCTTATTTCAGTGACATCCAAAGTTCATTGTGTGTTTTTTGTTTTCTTCACAGAGGAGGAAATTACCTACATCACATACCACAATCCAGTGAGTCCTGATTGTCTGCTTATCCCTGTCTGTTTGTGCCAAACTCTGTGACTGTAAATAATATCACAAACGTTTTTGCTTTCATTTTCACAGGTTAGACATGAGGGTTATGGAGACATGTGAGTACAGTTTTAACACACACACACACACACACACAGAGAGAGAAAGCATGAGGCATATAAACTGTTTGACACAAGATAATGCCCCAATGAAACTGTTATCATGCAAAATTTGTTCTCAGGCCCCTGTTCACCTGCTCTGTGTGAGAACTTTTATCACCGAGTTCCAATTCAGTGCAGTGCTGAGACTCAGGAAACAACCAGTACTCCTGTGGTACAGGATTATCTGGCCCCAGATGTTCTTTAGTTAATTTCCTGTATGTGGGAATATTCAATATGTGGAAGAATTAATTTTACTTGTCAAGACTAAACCAGTTTCACTAAGGATTTGTATCCCCTTTTATGTTCATTGAACAGGTAAATGCCACATGTCACACAGTATGTATTTTAAGTGGTTTTTGTTTAGAAGTATAAAAGACATGGGAGGATTAATCACTGCAGACTTAACACTGCAACAGAGAAAACTGTGACTGAAATGTATCATCTGGGAAAAATATATAAAATGTGCACCACGATTTTATCAGAAATACACTGAGGGAGAGAGACTATTGCAGAGAGAGAGTGTGAGAGAAACACAAATTAAAAGATTCATTATTTTACACACACACGCACGTTGCCTGATTTTTAATAGCTCAGAACAGCGTCAGTCCTGACAGTCAGTCTAACGTGAGATGAATGGCCACTTGTTCCAAAAATGTCCTCTCTTCAACCAGTTAAGCAGCAAAAACTTTAGTTTTGTGCTTCGTTTTTTTCCTTTCATGAGCAACACAACCAATTAACATGTGCACTGGCAATTTTTTTTTAACTTTCTGCTAAGTAACTAGTAACAACACAAATATTATACGGCAACATGAAATGAAAATATTGAAGTAGAGTAGCCTACAAGTACATCAGTATTGTATAGTGCTCGAGTAAATGTACTTAGCTACTTTCCAACACCAGGAATATACTGCACATTGGTCCATTATTTGTCATTAGTGGTGGTTAATTTGTATAAATGTCTTTGACTGCATTGCTAGATTGAAATTTAAGTGCAGCGTGTGTCTCCTCCCAGGCTGAAACGAAGAGGCAACACTGAGCCAGATGAAGACGATGAATCCGACCAAGATACACAAGATTCAGAGTGAGTCTTGTAGTATAAACTATTGGAGTCTTTGATCAAATTAGTTCATCACCTGGTCTAAGTCTACTCTATCCCCCTGTGATTCAGGCCCCCCATCCAGATGACCAGCAGAACAGTCAATCACAGTGCAGTGCGATCCAAGGAGCCAATCAAAAAGTCAGGAGGCTGCAGCATGTGGAAGGTGATTCGGGTGCTGCTGCTGTTGGCTGTGTTAGCAGCTGTCTGCTACTACGCCTACTGCCGCGTGATCAACGGTGAAGAAAATCCTTTTGGGATTCAGTGATCTGATTTGTTGTTAGGATGACAGGGGTTTTTTCATCAGGCATTTCTTCTCCATTAATATTTCAGTGGAGATTACTGGGGGTTTTGTTTGTTTGTTGTTGTTGTTTTTTTCTCATTCCAGTTCACAGTTTGAACACTGTGGCCCTTAGAAACGCTAATAATACCACATTCCACAGACTTTTAAAAGCTGGCCATACTTTATTTTTCTCAGTGTCACCAAATACCATGAAATGACAAAAAAATTAAATTAGATTAAAAACAGACAAATGACCCTCTGCTGCCCCAAATATTCACTAGAGCACCAAATGTGGATTAATCCACTGCAGAAAATAGTCCCCAAACAATGCACTTTGTAACATTTGCTGAAAATACAGTGCTCAGGTGTTTAATGAAATTACTGATTCTTTTTTAGAAATAAAAAAAATGTATATTTTTTAGCCACTAAAGGTTTCTGTCTTGAGTAGACCAGAAACCAGTGGGCTTGGGGCTGAGAGCTGGTTTTGGTCTTTTAATGGGATTTATTGACAGTAAGAGAAAATGAAGAATAATGTTATTTCTCTCTTTAATTTCTTTGCTTTCTTTTATAAAATGTTGCACTATGTTTGTCAGCCATGCAGAGTTTTGTGTATCTGGTTTCTGTTATGCAGCTTTTCTCTAATATGTGATTTGTTTTTATTTGTGAGCTATACATGATGATGTCATGATGCACAACAGACTTGTGAACTGAGGTTGTCTTTCATATGTCCATGCTACCCACCACATCATGTCCAATCAAAATCCAAAGACTTTTTCTATATGTATTAATAAAAATGAATTAAAAACTGAAATCAGGTGTCCAGGTCCTAAGAGACTACCAAAGATCTTTTTGTAAAAGATGACACTGGAGATGAGAGAATTCCTAAAGGATTTTTAAAAAGTTATGCAGTGAAAGTAATCAATTTATTTAGTTACACAAATACAAACCAGCTTGTTTCCACCAACATCTGTACAGAAACAATATCATGTACTGTTATATTTACAATATACATATATATATAAATACTTTGGCAAAAAATGCAGGGTTTTTTTGCATTTGGTTACAGATAAGATCAACGCTACAAAGGTCAGAGGTCAACTCACTGCAGTGGTAATGCATTCAAACTGAGGCTTTTTGGCAGTCAGTTTGGTTCAGTTGAATTTAACAGCTGTGATCCTGAGTTGAAGATGTAGTTGACGTTCACTGAGGATGAGGTTTTACTTGGTGATCCTTCGGCAAAAGTCTCTCAACACTAATGTGATGGTATACCTATTAAATTCATTCAGGAATTAAAGGTTTGTTCCAGCTGGTGAATCTATGGCCAAACAAGTCATCAGTTGACCAGGGGTTTATACAGAAGTTACAAGGAGATGTCTTATTTTAGTCTGGTCTAAATGCCACCAGTTATATTAAGGTCGACGGGCAGAGGGAAGAGCTGAGGCTCTGGTACTGATATCACAGGTGATGATGATGACCTGAAGATAAAAAAAAGAAAAAAGTCACAAGAGTTTACAGTGGAGAGAGAGCCTGCTGTATGTAAGTGTGTGTTCTGTCATGGCCTACCTGATAGTATATCCCTCAAAGCCGAGTGCTGTGATGAAGATGTTGATGAGGACTGTGAAGAAGACACAGACTGTTGCTGTGTTGTTCAACCTGTTCAGCTTGGCGTGTTTCCTCACATCATTCAGATCGTACTTCACTGCTGGCACAGAGTCGCACAAGAGCAAAAACAAAATAAGCAAGAAAGACATAAAGAGGGGGAGAAGAAAGAATTGAACTTTGTACAGGAGGTTGGACTTCAGGGGGAAGTTTAATTTTGGTTCAGTTCAGGATTTCACTGAAAAGTGATGGGTTTAATCTGATGTAGAAAGTCTGACAAACCTTTTTTGTAAAGAAAGGATCTTAATAATATTGGTGGAAAAGTGGCAGCCAGCCACCCTCGTGTCTGTATGGTAAATATAAAGCAGCTAGGAGCTTAGCTTAGCATAGCATAAAGACAGGAAGCGTAAAGAAACAGTTGGTCTGGATATTATTATTATTATTATCTCATTAGCGTTTAACATGTTATTTCTCCTGGAATTTACTTCATCCAGGAAAAAAACAGCCTGTAAAACCATAATTTCTTGTTTTTACACTTTGACTTTTGCACAATTTAAAAACATTTTTGAACAAATCCAGGCTAGCTGTTTCCCTGTTTAGGCTTCCTGCTAAGCTAACTTAGCTCTAGCTTCATATTTATGGTAGCCCACAGATGCATCAGTCTTTTCATCTAACTCTTGGCAAGAGAGCAAATATAAAATAAAATTAAGTCTTGTCCTCTTGTGCTTCATCAAAATCGGTAAACCTCTTCAGGCATTCTTTGCACCTTCTAAACTCACAGAAGTGTGCAAGAAAGACAGAGAAGGAGGAATGATAACAAAGGAGATGCAAAAACTCTGAGTCACTTGCCAATAAAGACTAGCAGCAGCCCCACCATGACCTGTAATGTGATGGACAGAGACAGCAGGACAATGAGGGGAATGTAGAAACAGTACTGAGGCCCCACATAGAGAACGGTCTTCAGCTGGGATGAGTTGGCCATCAGTAAGGCGACGTCCAGCATGCTCTGAGCCGCACTCTTCTTAGTGGCATAGTGATTTATGTTGATAGGGCAATGTATTTTTCCAGAAGGGCTTGTCAGCGCCTGCAAGTATAGGGAGATTAGAGAAACAGTCACAACAAAGTCACTGTTGCATACACACAGATCCACCTTTGACAGTAAAGGATAGAATGATTTGGGTTCCTACTAAGGAACAGTGTTAGTCTTTTGTTCTCGTTCATAGGTCTGGCTTTTCTCTCCGCACATGTCCCCTCATCACAATGGCTTATTGCAAACACAGAGAGGCGTTATGTAATTTGTTGCTATGTTCTCAGGTGTGGCTGTAAGAGGAGAAATGGGAGTGGCAGAGTGAAAGGTGATGACTCACCTGGGCTGGAGAGAAAGACAACAAGACACAACATGCTGTGGGTGAGAGATGTTCTCCTCACACAAATCTAGAAACGTGTCAATTTGTCACATGAACTGATACAAGCACGTGCAGATAGTGAACTGAAACTGTCTCTGTAGATGAGAAGGGGGTATGTGAGGTGCTCTTATACATTAAAATCTGACAGCAGGTAAACTGTTGTTCTAGACAGAAAAATCAGCCCGGTCACAATATTTCTACTTTCATCTCCCCCTGCACCACTCAGAGAAAGAGAACTGTTTCGTAACATCGCTGGCAAAGGCATTTTCTCAGGACTTTGCCCATAAGATGTCACACCTGGGTGCAACTCTCTCTGAGTCACAAAGCTTTCATTCATCTCTATGCACTGCAACTGACAACTATGGAAAAAAAGCCCACTGATTTCACATGGAGTCCTGTCACCACTGACATTCCGGTAAATACACTCTAGAGCAGCAGTCCCAACCAAGGGGTCACAAGTTAAATCCAAGTGGTTGTGAGACTTTCCTCCTTTTCAGACTTTTCTCTCTATTAGTGGATAATTACAATAACAATTATTCAAACAAAACAAAGAGGGAGAAAAAAATCCCTCTTCAGTTTAATTGGTCACCACTGGTGTACATTTGCAACTAATTACAGGGGTGCACCAGAAGACTACTTTGTTTTAGGGGGTCACAAGACAAAAACAAAGAAACAAACAAAAAACAATGTTTCAGAGCAACAGAGGGACCTCCTTTTTATAATAGGAAAAAACATGACACATCTTATTCTATATATATCTATTAATATTTGTCTAATTCATTATTTCTATAACATAGACATTTTACTTTCTACTGGACGTATGATAACTCCAAACCCCAAAAAATCATGTAAATGACAGCCATCTGTTACAAATGGTCTCCATCAACTTAGAGAGCTGTGATAGATAGAATAGATAGATAGATAGATGAGAGATAGATAGATAGATAGATAGATAGATAGATAGATTTTTTAGATAGAATTTTACAGTCTGTTTAATATTACATTAATGATGTGCTATACAGTTCTGAGTTTAGTATCAAACTGAACAAGTAAAACAATTCAGTGCTATGTACAGCAGGAATACATGGCAACAATTAACTTCTCCTGCAGTCAAGACCAGAACAGAAGAGTAAAGGGAGAGGGTTTGTCAGTCTGTGTCACATACCTCTATGTTGCCCAATTTATTCAGAGCTGCACCCTCTCCATGCAATCTGTCCATTCTCCTCTTCTTGATAACTCCGTGCTCGATGTGATGAATGAGATGTAGTCTGAGTTCACAGCTGCACTAGCCACAGTGAAAGCTGAGGGAGTAGACAGGACTAACAAGTCAGGCAGCTCCTCCAGGGACAGTGAAAAAGACCCCTCCCTCTCTAGTGCTTTACTTACAGCACATCTCACTTTACTCCTCACTTCTAAACAATGTGTTAATATTCATGTTTTTAGGGTTTCAGTTTTTGCTGAGAGTGAATATGAAGGTCTCTGTTTCCTCCATGTTTGACACCATACAAAAACACTCATAATCATCATACAGTGTTTTTGCTTCGACATAATATTGTTTTAGAGGCACTTTTTTTTCATAGCTTACGTCAGTAATAAGGCAATAGGCTTGGTCTACTTCATTCCTGAATTGTTTTGGAAGTGTGTTTTTGGTTTCCATGTCTACAAGTCTAAATACTTGGCTATTATATTATTAACGTGATAATTATCCTGACAAAGTTCCACTTTCATAAAAGTAAATGTATTAAAGTTAAGCCCCGTACCTTCAACATTTTTTTTTTTTTTTGTATTATTTTTCCGGTTTCCAGTAGAGGCCACTGTACTCCATGCTAGAAAAAGACACTGGTACATTTCAAATGCTTAAAATGCAGGTGACTGATAAAATCTACATAGTATGTGTGTAAAACTATTTTGCCAGCAAAATCTAAGTTTTTTATTTACCAGACTTCTGCATAAAATTACAAAATTAATGTTACAAAATTGGAATGTTAAAATGTTGATATTCTTATTGTTGTTTTTAGCACAACCAGAGGTGTTGTTTGCATTAAAAATGTCAGCAGCTATTTCTTTTTTAATGTGCTGTAACGTACTGTACTATTTGCTGAACTGCTTTTGCTGTCTGCAGAAAAATCTGACACGATATTAGAAAATCTGTGTCGTTCCTCCATATGGAATTTCTGAATCATTTTTAAATGTATTTTGGATCAACTTAGTGGGCTCACTGTCTAACTGATGTGCAATTATAGAACAGACAAAGTCCCAGTAAAAATGATCAGAATTTCAACACTTTCCACAATATTATTAAAAAAGACATTTTATACAAAAACAGATCAGAATTAGTTTGATAGGAACAATGATTGGGAGGTCAAGATCAATCACAGGAATCACAGCAAATTTGTCTCTCATTTCAGTTTTCCAGTATCAACTTGTAACAGGACTGCTACAGGTATGTCATTACTTCACCCTAATCACACTATTTGTGGTGAAAAAATAGGTTTTTATTTCAACAGATGATTATTTCTGTTCCAGTTGTCATCACTTACTAGAATTTATTTATTTATGTGTGTGTGTGTGTATGTAGTGTAATTGTAACTGCTGCTTTATTTTTATTCATATTCTATTTTATCCTGTTTCTATACCATGACCTTTAGATAAATAAATGAAAGAAAAAACAACAATAATAATCATCATCATCATCATCATCATCATTCTTAAATCATCATTTTGAAAAAAAAATCAAATGGGATTGTCTAACGCTACAGGAAGTTCTTGACTATTTCCGGGCCACTTGCTTTACACCATTACACAAGATGGCGGCTTGCTTTACGCTCCGGTCCACCGTGCTCCGCAGGGCGCTGCGAGGAGCTCTCAGCCTGCACGGCCGTACACCGGGACCTCCTGCCGCCACTGTCGGGCTCAGGTTGGTCTGTAACGCAGCCGCAGAAGAAAAAAAGTCGGTGATATTAGAGTCTACGGAGGAATACAAATTCGTTGAGCGGCTCATCCCACCGTCACGGGTTCCCACTCCTCCTAAACACACCGGTCCCACCCCGTCTGGCTGGACCCCTCCTGCAGATTCTCCCCCGCCTCTGCCGTACATGATCCGCCGCTCCCGCATGCACAACATCCCGGTCTACACCGACCTGACCCACGGAAGCCGCAGGACAACGCTCGTACGAAAAGTGGAGGGGGACATTTGGGCTCTGGAGAAGGACGTGAAGCAGCACCTGAAGGAGGTGACAGGGAAAGAGCTGCCCACACAGGTCAATGAGGTCACCATGACCCTGACGGTTAAAGGTCACTTCGATAAGGAGCTGAAGGAATGGTTGGCCAGCAAAGGCTTCTGACTGGAGGGTGGTGAGGTGGCACAGAGCTGCCAGGACTGTCACAGCATTGAGCTTGGGGGCAGGAGAGCTGTCCATGTGATGATGGAGAGGACAACTTAGCATCTGCTGGCTCATCAAAACCTTGAAACACTCTTTCAGTACTTAAAAAGCTGTTTCAACTTTACAACTTTTGATTTCTGCACCTTCAATTAACTCTTTCACACCAGAGATATTGAAGCTATGGGATCACATAGTGTTAGATGGTGAACATACTTGTATGTAATGAATGGAACATTAAATGTCACAGCTTAGCCCACTTTCTGTTGTGTTATTACTCCTGTGAACCAGTCAGAGCAGCAGGGACAGATGGTCACACAACACCAGCTTTGTTTCACTTTACATCTAAAGTTGTAAAGATCAATGTCAAACTTTCTCCAGCAGTGCAGTCTGCAGATTTTTCTCCTCTCTGTCTGAGATAGTTTGGCTTTTCTGTCACTCTAACATGTGATGCACTGAAACTGCTTGCTTTATCTACCAATAAGCTATTTCATTTAAAATGATATATAAAACAGCAGAGAAGCTACAAATCCTTACACAGGCAAAGCCCAAACCAGTATGTGTTAAGCTTTTTTCTGGCTAAACTAATTAAAACAATTAATCGCTTATTAAAATTGCTGACAATTTTATGTCTTCAAGTCTGCACCCTTAAAAATAATCCCAGAATGAACGAAAGAAAAAGGGAACTATAAATGACACCAGATAGTATCAAACATGTTGGAATGACACTTGAAATGTATAGTATCTATATTTATTTAGTAATACAATATACACATTTATACTGACTTCTGCAAAGGACAATAGGGCAGAAAAGGATGAATGTTTAATTCTGATTATATAGTTATCATCCTAACAAATCAGACACCCATCCACTGAAACCATCCTTTCTACTCATAATGCATGTTAATTGCATGGAATATACTGTTGCTAGTATTATGTGAATGATAGCACAAAACTTACCCAACATCTTAAACATAGTGAATTTAAAGTTAAAAAAAAAAAAAAAATCAGTAACAACATCCAAGTTTTCACTATGACACAGGTACAGAGAGATGAGTACAGTTTTGCTGAAATGTATCTGAGCAACAGTGGATCTGACTGGTTAACATTTGTGAAATCAAACAACAGTCACTTTTGGTCACAATCCTGTTCAATGTTATAACACAAGTATGGGTCAGACTCTCCTTCCATTGTTACTGCATTATTCTGCTCAGATCAGCAGTTAATCAACATTCACTGGATGGTTTGAACTTCTCGCCATCAGGAATGAAGCAGGGAGAGAAACTCTCTACTTCGCCTGCTAACTTCTTCCAGTTGGTCCGCTGGGGTAAAAAATTTATTAAATTAAAAAAGCAGGAAACAAATAAACAGCATACAACAAACTATGTTGAGTGTGGATGTCAAAGAATATTCACTTACACAACGTGTGCTTCTCTCCTCTCCTCCAGTAGCGAGGCTGTGTTTGTAGCCTGTTTACTTCCTCATTCATAGACGTAGAAGCTTCTGATACTTCATTTAGCATTTCCAACTCCTGAGAAATAAAACACACACAAGAGGAAGAAATGTCAGGCTCATGTTGAGACATATTTTTTACACATGTACGTCAGCACCTATTTCCTACACTTGTGTGAGTACCGTGTTACAGGCCAGCAGTAGTTGGTGTACTCTCCGGAAGACATCGGTCTCTGTGCTGAAGCTGGGGGGGTCTCTGCTGCAGTAAGTTCTCAGGTCAGTTTCGTAAACATGGCAGAAAGTAGCCATCAACTGCTGGAGGTCACACGCCGCCACACGCAATGAACTTGGAGAGAATATGCCAGGACTCTGAGCTTCATTATTCAGGAACTCACACTGAGGAGAACATAGCTCTCGTTACTACCTTGACATTCATGTAGTAACGATGACCATGTTTGTTCATGTGGTCGTAATTTGGCAAGGACATCCTTTTTCAACTGAGGCCACATCAACAAATACCTCTGATTCTAGCTGCTTCAGTGCTGACTGAGTCAACTGTATAAGGGTGGCAACATCAGCATCCTCTTCTTTACTTGGCTTATAACATGACTTGGTTCCCTTGCATAAAGCCCTGTGAGATAAGAAAAGCAGTTAAGAGAGGCTGGAGTGGCGACAAATATCAAGACAACAGGAAGAATCAAGTAAGTAGATATAAAATTGGCAGGTCGTGATTAGACAGATATCCCCTCCTCTATTTTCATGCAGCAGATGAAGACAGAGGGAATATACTTGTGTTTCACAGAATAATCAAAGACAGCATATATACTTGAGGTGTGCGGGCCAGGGGTTGAATGTGGGTTTGAGCATTTGCGTGAGGTGAGGCAGATTCTCAGCAGCGAAGAGCTTGTTAACTAGCATCTCTTCATCCATTCTGTGCTCAGCAGACTTCTTGCAGCCTGGGACTAGACTCAAAAGCTGCTCCATGAAGTGAAGCTGCCGGTGAGGACTCACATTGCCCTGGATAAATGGTGTGACAAATGACACAAACAAATGACAAAAAGGGACATTTGTGTTCATGTTTATTGTGACAATGAATGTCCATATCTCTAAACTGATTACATCCACACAAGTTTTCCTCTCACCCTGATCAGGTCCAGGTCACCTGCATTGCACAGCATCAGCTCCTGCCCAAGCACAGCCATTTCTAACAGACACAGAGCCACAGTGGTGTAAGAGGTTATTTTAGTATGATGGAGAAAATCATCTATTGATATAACCTACTCTATGCATGTGCACTGACTTTCAGAGATGATTTTCCTCTCTTCCACAAGGTCTACCAAAAGACGTGCAAGACTGTACTGTGTAGGAAAGACAACAATATTACCTTTAGTCAAAACGTCTGGGTCTTTGGATCTCATTGACATCGCCTTGGAAGTGGCAAAATTTGGGTTGATACTGTAAAGTGACAGGTTAAGACAAGGCAGAGGTGTTTATTCATTTCTAAAGAAAAAATAATAAATGACAGATGAGAACGGGGCTGATGTTCTATGTAGTTTATTCTACCTGCTGCAGATCCATGCCAGTATGTCGGTGCGGTGATGAGAGGGAGTACACAGCAGCTGCAGCATGCTGTCTGCCTCCTGTAGGTTCAGGCCCTCCACGAAGGGGCAAGAGGCAGCCTCAACACAGACATAACACAAACAGAATAATCAATTATATACACTACCTTAATCTTTTTATTATAAATATATATTGTAACAACGACAGTAATATGCCGGGGATTCATGTGAAAATATAAAACAAAATATGCAGCAACCCATACCTTATTCTATTTAAATTTATATTTAGATAGTGTCATTAAGGTTTTGGTGCGGAGTGTTTTAGATAAACAGACAACATGAATGTGACCGTTTGGACAAAAAGCAACAATATAACCAAACGTCTAAAGAATGCGCTCTATTTAATGTCATTTAACGTTACTCTTCAGTTAACTTCTCTTACCTGCAATGAAGCATAAACAAGTCGTAAACGTTCTTTTTCTTCCAAAACACCCGCCATTTCCTAAACGATCCTCTTCTTCTTCTTTGAGTGTAATAGTGGGTTTCAAATCAGTGCCTTTATACACGTACCGCCACCTACCGTATCGCAGTGTGTGATCAGGGTTCTCCGTACTTGAGGTTGCAGGTAGTAACAAACAAATAAATAAATAAATACATATCTCTGACCTCTCCTTTTTCTTCTATCTTGGCGAACTGTAGTAGTTCTAGTCCTGCGCCCTTCAATGCTTCAAAACGGAATTTCCAAGCTTGTTTGTGAAGATTTATGCTTTAAGGTCTTGTCTCATTTCGTGTGTTAATGTTAAGGGTTTTGGAGTGGGTACCAAACCTGCTGATAGTGTTAACACTTCTTATTTTGTGCACTTGTCTTCGATAAAACTCTGCTATTACTGTGTCTGTATTTTGGTCTGTTTTTATCGTCAGTTACTGAAATCCAGTCCCGATCCACACTGGCGGTAATGCGCCATTTCCTTGTTTGCCAACCGCACATGAAGAAGAAGACGACAAAGAAACGTAATTTCCGGGATGCGATAGTATCGGTACCTGGCGAAATTGTAGCTTTTGGTAATTGCCCACGCTGTGACATAGAGCTAATTTTGTGAGAGATTTAAGAGAGTGTCTGTCAGGAGAGAGTGATTTCTATGTGTATAAGGTGTTAACGTAAGTCTACCTACACCTCCTCCACCAAAATGAAGAAAAGGAGCTCAGAGAAAAAACGCCATGTGGTAGCATGGGTCAACAAAGCTGAGTGGGATCAGGTTCTGGAGTATTTTTACTCCAAGGATTCCGCCTTACAGAGGTTTGCACTGCAGAGGATATCAGCTTGGAAATGCAGGTATGCCAACAGCTGTCCTGTGGCGGTGGACTGCACAGCGGACCTGGTACGGTGCCAGGTGCTGGACCGGTCGGGACAGCTGGACGGAGGTGATCTGGTCCTGCTTTATGGAGCGGCTCTGGTGAGATTTGTCAATTTAATCACTGAGCGACAGCAGGGAAGAACAGCCCGACCACTGAGGCGGCTTGCTGGGAACTTGAACATCCCGGAGTGGGTTGTAGACCTGAGGCACGATTTCACACATCGGAAGCTCCCTACCTTGAAATGGTGTAGAAAGGGATGTACGGTGGTTCTGGAGTGGCTCCAGCACGAGTACTGGTCCAGGCAGTTGGGAGGAGGGCCTAATGAGGACTGGGAATCACAGTCAGATGGAGAGGATGATGAAGAGATTGACTTAAAACGTCAAGATGATGAGCTCATTGCAAAGCAAAAAGAAATGGAAGCCTATAAGAATGCCCGGGAACTTCTGATTTCTTTTGAAAAGGAGCAGTATCAGGCTTTTGATGGGCTTCCTGAGGACAAAGACAAGAACTTGTGGCCAGCTCCTTTTGCGGACATGAGCTGGTTACTAGGTGAGATCAAGCAGTTTGCCTTGGAGTCGAGTGATTTGCTGATCGATGTGCTGTTGGAGGATGGATTTCTGGTTCCTACTGTTGACCAGCTGGAAACATTGGGTTGTGACACTTCTGCCAGTCCCAGTCCCACTGAACCCAGACTCCCTCAAAAGTTCCTGAGGTTTTGGATGCCCCTCCTGAAGATGCTCAATTCACCACCCTTTGTTCACCTCCTACTGGAGAAGCTCTTTGTTGAATTGAAGCTGCTCACCAAAGAGCAGAATAATCACAGGGCTTTCTACCTTTCTGCTTGGATTTCAGAAGTCATCCTGTGTAACAGCAACAAATTTGAATACCATTATGAAACAAAGGGACAGAAAAAGGCCAGAATGAAGGACAGGATTTTTGTAAACCGCATTCAGCTGAGGTGGCAGCAGTTGCTCTCAGCATGCCTGGATGCTCCCTGTAATAGCACACCTCACTTAGTCCAGTTAATCCTGGATGACATGGAGCATCCTCTCCCTCTGGAAACAAGACAGAGGCTCCTCCAGCTTTGCTCCATCTACACACAGAACACACATTCAAACTTTGATCCATCTCCAGAGCAGAAACAACAGCCCATATACACACTGGAGAGTTTGCATGAGAAGCTGCAGCATTCACGGCGCCACAGCCATCCTTGGCATTCAAGGGCTGACACGGAGAAGAGCGAGTCCTCACAGGAGTACAAATGGTCAGATGTTCAGGCTGAAAAAGCAAAGTTGCTCAGAGGTTCTCCGTGGCAGGTGTGTGTTGATAAAGTTTTGTGGAAGAACTATCCTCTTGGTAAAGTCCCTGGACAGTCAGATGACCCTTCTTGCCTCATGGTGGAAAACTACTCAGTAATGACTGTCTTTGACCAGCCAGTGGAGCTGGAGAGCAACACAGCACACAGCGTTCCAGGAGTCTCTGCACCAATGAGAACAGCTGATGGCCTTTGGAACCATAGTGATGTTAACAAGCTGAAATCTGGACTGCAACTTTTTTGAGTCATACTGTAATACTGTCACATAAAAGACTTGTGCGCTCTGTTGTTTTGACACTTGGGAAAAAGTAATGTTCAAAACATCTTAAATACTGAAGTTTGTTGTGTGACAAAGCAAGTATGTAAAGAAGTTGATTAACTGATTTATCTGAGCAACACAAAAGTCATTTATCAGGCAAGAATGCCAAACATTCACTTTTTCCAGATTCCTCTTTCTCTGTTGTATCACAATTGACTAATTTTCTCAATTAATAGCCAGAAATGTTAGTTATAATTTATCAGAGCAAACATCTTCAGGTTTTTTTTTTTTTTTCAGACCAACAGTCCACAGACCAAGTTTTTTCACGTCTGTCCACGTTTTAGGCCCGAAAGATTCAGCAGTGAATAAAAAAAAAGATTTTAAAAAATCAGCAGATTTATTGCTATTGAAAATAGCTGTTAGTTGCAGTCCTAATGTAAAGCATTTGTAAAAGCCTTTCAGGTTGTATACTGTGTCTACAATATTTCAATATGTGTCTATGACAAAAGTGGAACTAGTGCAGACATTTAACACATCCTATGGAGCATCATATACTGCACATTGCAAGGCATATGATAAATTCACCATTTTGATGTACAGTAAGTCTTCTTTTCTCTCACACCTGCCATGCAAGTTAATTTGTTCTATTAATACAGTTGATGGTCCCTACAAAGGGTTTAGGAGTAGGTATCAAACCTGGGGAAAGGGGATATTTTGCTGATTTTGTGAAATGCTTCTTATTTTGTGCACTTGTATTCAATAAAAACTCTTCTCTACTGAATGATGATTGTGTTCTTTTACAGTGTAGAATTTATGGAGCTGAACTGCAGAAAATTGGAAAGGATGTCTAATGTGAGAATGACTATTTGCAGCATGAACAGGCACTCTGTTTTTGTCAGTGCTCTAACTGAAAGCAGCACTGCATTCAAAAAAACAAGTGTCTGTGTACATGCAATATAATGCATCCACAATTGTAGAATTTTTGTGAATGGTAAAAGAACACACTAAAAAATAATATATCTTTTGTTTATTATACCTCTTTAATGGGTAACACAGCAAACATTGGATTATTGGGACAAAGTAGTTAAATGACAGTACAAATGATTAAAAAACAAGCATAAAACACAATTTAACAGGAGAGATTGTCAGCATTTTCATGGTGACCTGAAAAATGATAACACCTATAAAATGAAATACAATGCAACACAATAATAATGTAACAAATTCTGCTTATCTGAAAATAATTAGTAATAATGTTTGATTCAGTGTTAGAGAGGTGTTCACTTACCTCTGGTTATTTCTAAGGTACTGGGTGGTGTAACTACGCCATAATAAAATGGAGTTCTCGTCCACTGAGTAAAGTTCAATAGGACTTTTATTTTTAAGAATTTGTCCGGAAGTGGCGTCGCAAGTCGACGTTGGTCTCTGCTGTGGAGAAAGCATTCGGTAATCGTCACTGTCAGCGAGGGACTCAATTCCTCTCGTTTTCTACCGTATCTATAGGAAGGTAAGTTGGATTTAAAGAGTGTTTTAGAATCGGGTGTCAAACTTAAGAAATGTCTTTAAAAGTTGTTGCGTCATACATGTCTTTGTTGATTTATGTTAACGCCTCATGGCTGTTGTTTCCTCTAGCTGCCGCTTACGAAAACTGAGCGGGCGCCTGCTATAGTTTAATAGTGTAGCCGTCGACTTACTGTTTTAATGAAGAAGAACACCCAGCGGGATAACTCAATATGAGTTAATGTCATCTTCCATTCAACTAACGTTTGCAGGGCGCTAAAGCAAGTGTGACGCAACAAGGCCTTGTTAGCAAGCTAACGATAATCTTGGGACGATTAATGTTACAAATAACGTTTTTCATTCTTTATCGAACTGCAATAAATTGTAACGGTGGAAAACGTGTACAGTGAGGAATATTTGTGGTAGAGCGAATTGTAGACCAAATTATTGCGCTACATATTATAGTGCTAATGCTAATGCTGTTGGGCCTAGGTTATGCTACAAGTCAGTTACGTTGGTAGTACGTTTAGCCAACACACACCTCTGCCATTTCTGCGCCATTGAAGAAATGGAGAATGTCGGGAGCATACTATGTTGAGTAGCTTACACGGTCTAAATAATTAATTCTGTTATTTTCAATAACTCCATGAAATCTGTCTTTTACACAGTGTTTCGTGCATCGCGAACACTTTTGCCAGAATAATTAATCATGTGTAACTGACGCTAGTGAGGTTACAATTTAGTGGAACTAAGTTAATTGTGAACATGTTAGTGTATGTGCATGTATTCCATTCAGTGGGAAGATAGACTTGATTTATCACACTTGTGGGAAATTTACATGTTATAGCAGCAAGAAACAAGAGTGACAAAAATAGAGAAAGAAAAGATAAAAATATAATATAAAAGGAGCACAGAAGGGTAAAAAAAATTTTTAAAATTAAAGTGCAGCAATCAGCATTAAAAGTCTCTGTAATAAACATAAATGTGCAGTTTGTAATATAGGAAAATGGTGATAATCAGTGAGGTAGATGGAAAAAGTATGTGCAAATAAAGTGACCAGAAAGTGGAGTCCAGAGTGCAGGTTTATTGTTGGGTCAGACTGGTGTTGTACAGTCTGATGGCTGTAAATAAATGACCTGCGGCAGCGCACCGTGGATGCAGCAGTCTGTTACTGAAGGAGCTACTCAGGTCTCCCAAAGTCTCATGCAGGGGGTGGGAGGGGTTGTCCATGATAGCATCCTCCTCTCACCCACCTCCTCAATGGAGTCCAGAGAGCAGTCCAGGACAGAGCTGGCATGTCTGACCAGCTTATTCAGTCTCTTCCTGTCCCTCTCTGAGCATCCACAGCTGGCAGAGGCCACCACAGAGTCATAGAAAGTCCTTACTAGTGACCTGCACACTCCGAAGGACTTCAGTCTTCTCAGCAGGTGGAGACAACTCTGGCCCTTCTTGTACAGGGCGTTGGTATTGTGAGACCAGTTTATTGTTGAGGTAGACACCCAGGTATTTGTACTCCTCCACGATCTCAATGTCCAAACCCTGGATGTTCACCGGTGCAGTGAGAAGTGACTTCCTGCTGAAGTCGATCACCACCTCCTTCGTCTTGCTGGGATTTATTTGCAGATTGTTCTTACTGCACCAGTCAGCAAAGTTAGTGATGACCTCCCTGTACTCCAGATCGTTCCCCTGAGAGACACACCCAACAATGGCTGTGTCATCGGAGAACTTCTGGAGATGGCAACTGTCTCTGTTGTGTCTGAAGTCTGATGTGTACAGGGTAGAAGAGGGTACAACAGTGACAAATACTCGTCACAATTTACCACAGCATCATAGATTTGTTCAAAGTCCAAAGTGAAAGTGCATAGCTTCCTGCTTAGTCTGTTTAATAATTAAACAGAGAAAAGTACCTGTGTGCTGTGTTCACCCAGCTTTTATTGTTCTATCCAGACTAACGTTAATATTAAAATGATGTATTTTGTCTAGAAATGTAGCAGTTAATTGTTTCAGGATTACACATTTACAGTATATTTTCTTTGTCTCCCCAGGTGAGGAATTACAAAATATTACAGCTACAAAATGCGAACCAGAAGTAGAAGCCGCGTCATCAACATCATAGAGTCTCCTGAGGTTGAAGTGGTGGATGCAATGGAAACTGCAGAGAATCTCCCAAGTCATTTTATGGAGTTCCTAGCTGATAATATCGACATTGATGGCCTAGAGCTAGATGACCTGTTTGGAATTGAAGACTTTAAATGGACACTTGCGAAAGACACCGCAGGACACCACGGGCAGCTGCTAGATATGGCTTTGGCTGATTTTGGTGTGAATGGTGCCAAGGATCAGGATTCTGGGATTGAGGCTTCGACAGCCTCATCTCCAGAGAGATCATCCAACTTGAGGGTCAAGAACACACAAAGCCAGTCAAGCAGAGTGATAAACAAAAATGCTATCGCTGCTAGATTGAACCGTCTCAAGAAGAAAGCATACGTCAACAGTCTGGAGAAGAAAGTTGGCATCCTGTCAACAGAAAACAACGTCCTCAAACAGAAAAGTGATCAACTGACTAAGAGAGTGGAAGAATTGGAAGATGAGACCAGGTACCTGAGAGCTGTGCTGGCCAATGAGAGCACATTAGCTGAGGTCTTGTCCAGTTTGAGCAGTGTGAATGGGATGAAGATCTCTTCCTCGCTTTTCCAGGGCGCTGACCCAAACGACCATAACTATGCCTTACCCAGGAAGCATGCTAAAGTGGAGAAGAAAGAGACACCTGGTGGTGTGTGTCTGCATGTGGACAAGGACCTCGTCTCAGTGGAGTTCTGTGTTAAGTGTTCAGAGCGTGCAAGCGCATCGCTCAAAACCTAGGCTCAAGTACTCATCTCTGTTTCCAGGTATTGAGACTGAACTTGATATGGCTCAGTGTACTGAACTTCTTGAGGGCAGATGAACGCTGTTGAATTTAAGATTACCTAAGAACTGCTGAATGTGCATGTGTTTTTGTGTAATGGGTTAAGTACACGTTACTGCTAAATCTTGTCGCCAGTTTCTTCTAGGTAATGGTTGATCCTCCATGCGGGATGAGTGACTTTCTGAACACCTTTACCTGCTTGACTCCATGGTAAGGATCAGACAAGAAAAGACTACTAGTTGTTTTTCACAGGCTTGAGGCATCCAACAGTAACCTTAGTACTACAGTTTGTATACAGCTCTTGTTACCAGCTAGTGGACTTTGAGTATGCTCATAATCTCTTTTGGTTATGGTTTGTTTTATAGGAAATTATTTGATTTTAGTTAACATGAAACTGCAAGTTAAATCAGAGTATTCTCAATGTTAAGATGAAGATAAGACGAAGGTGAGGGTCCACAAAGAGTAATTTTGAATCAGCTGTCAAATTGCAATGCTGTAATTCATGGATAAAAATCAGTATATTTCTACTGTCTTTTGGTAAGAATTGGACTCTTTGTGAACTTTCACCATTGTTCAAAAGAATACTTTCATTTAGCACCACCTATTTTTCTTTATGCTAAAGTGGATTCTGCTGGTGGAAGGTGAAGAGGCTGGACAAGCTGCTGCCAACGTGGCCTGGTAGTATCGGTAATAAATGGTACAGTTGATTACATTTTACCAAAACTCCACAACATCTGTAGCTCTATGTCTTGTCAGCGCAGCTAAAGCAGCATTTTTTGGGGGGCTTATATAGCTGCTCCATTACTTGGAGCAATGCTACCAAAGCCTGAGTGATTTCAGAATTATGTTAATACGGTTAATAATATTAACACTGTATTCTGTAAATACATCCAAAATGTTGAGTTGCCCATTTTGATCGAGTTTAACATAATGTAAATGTATATATAAGTTTGTTGGAGAAATAAATCTTATTTTCATTAAGGTTGAGTTAAAAGTATCTACTTTGTCTTGTTCTGTGCTGCTGATATTAATGCATCTCTTTTTTTCTCTCTAAACAGCAAGCTCTCTGCCGATAAAGGTCTTACTTTTCCTGAACATTTGGGTCAAGTCTGGTAAAGTTGTCAAAACATATGACCAAGACCTCATTTGATGGAAGTACAAAGCACACAGTATGAGAGGGCCCTCAGAGATTAATAATACTGTCTTATGTATTAGCCCATTTACTTCAAATCAGTTATATTACATGGATGGTCATTAAAAGCTGCCTGTTGGGAGCTTATATTGTGAAGAAAATATGGGAAAAGCTATGTGTCTGTCTGTAGTGCTGTTCTCAAGTGAAAACAGGTCTAATCAACCAGATATCTGAGGTATTGGTCAGTTTTACATATTGCAGTGAGGAAAAGTACAAGCAGAAACAGCCACTCTGAGCTGTTAGATGAAGGTCTGCAGGCGACACACTCCTGTAAACAACTTTACACTGCTTTGGGGTGCAGCAGAGAAATGCACAGTCAGCATAGCTTGATTGCTAGTGGCCATTCACAGCAAGCTGTAGAGGGGTGGTTTAGTGTGACTAACCACTCCCCCATGCAAAGACCATGCAGTGCGCAGTCCTGCAACTTTTTTGAAATAGGTAACCATTGAGTGAATATTTATAGTAGCTATTTCTATTGTCAGATTTATTCGCTCTCGTGCTGAAAGTTAGATGGGAAAAATAATACCTAGTTTCCTCATATGAACTTCAGACAACCTCAGAGATTGTACGTGTCACCAACTGGAAATACTCTGGTTTAGGCTAGGAGTGGTGCCTGGGTAGAGCATGCAGGAGAGATAATAGAAACATCACTGACATGCCCACTGTGAATTTTCCAGACACTAACCTGCTATTCACACATTGGTGCACTCTGACATTATACAAACTTTGTACTAGAGCGCTGGCAGGATAAAGTCTGTTGAATGTCCAGTCCAACTGATTTTGACATTTGTCCCCACACATACAGCTCCTCTGGGCAATGTCTGGATAAGCCCAAGCATAATTTTTGTGACTGGATAAGTATATGTTTAAGCAGCTCCAGTCTCATGTCAGTATGTTGAACATAAAGCTCCAGGCAGTAGCCTGTCAGCAGAGCCTAGCATTAAGACTTAGCCTGGCTTTCCAAAGGAAAAGAGAATTCACCAACCAACCCCATCAATACCCACAACTCATCTGTTTATTCCATACAGACACAGGAGTGTGGAAACAACACCTTGTGGGTGCATAGTAACTTAGTTGAGTCTGGGCACCATGACATTGCCAGGCAACCAGTGGAAACTCAACGTTACCACAGTCACCCAAATATACAGTCCTGTGCATAAGACCTGTAACACCATAAACTGTCCTCTTTACACATCAGGTCATGTAAAGATTAAACAAAGGAGGTGAGTGGGTCAGTCAGTGATAAGAGGTGGTGGTAGGCAGATGTTAGCTTAGGACAAAGCCAGGACAGCTGTGTTCCCCCATCTTCAGTCTTTATGTTAAGCTAAGTGCTGCTGACTGTAACCTCATGTTCATACAGACATGAGAGTGATATCAATCTTCTCTGTTGGCAAAAAAGCAAATAAGTCTATCTCACAAAACCATTAACAGCTGAAAAGCAGCTTCACACTGGCTCATGTATCAAATATTATAAAATGGAGATAATGTCACCGAGTGTTAATTTAATTTGTAATGCAGACCTCAGATAAAAGGCATGCCTTTATTGACATCTATGTTAACATGTCAAAAAGTGGAATATTTAAAACAAACTGATAGTAATACTGGTTGACAGGTTAAATATTACTGCAGTCTTGAATGTGCACATTTAAACACAAGACAAACAACTGATCAATTTGTGTTAAAAATGATATTTTTATCTTAAAAAATTAGATGAGGTGAATGTATGCTTTGAACCTGCAGTTGTACAAACCCAGTGTTTGTTTTTTTTCTGGGTTAGCTTTTTCCCCCATTACCCTGACAAAACTTATGAGAGCAGTGCTGTTAGTTGGCTGACTCATGTCTGAGATTCTGAATATGCTGAACATGCTGTTTGTTGTGACTGCATATATAAATCAAGAGGGGTTTGAGTCTGTAAGTTGACTTTGATAAAACATTCAGAAAAAAGTTAGCCTGTTGCTAGAAATGTATCTAACAAAAAAGAGCCCAGCTGTGTATGTATATGTTTTGGTGAATTGACAGCCACACTAACAGGTGTTTGACCTGAAGTACATGGGCTAAAACATCTAAACAACAGTATGATTGGAGAATGAAGGCCTGGGTTATTCCATTGAAACCAATGAGTAACTAGTAAACTGCTCAGAGGCTATTGTGCTGACATCAACTGACATCAGTTAACAGGGAAACCTGCCTTTCATCTCAGATGCTGGATCAGTATTCATCCTGCTCTAGATGTTGATTTTTGTAAGTTTAGTAACGGTGGTCTGTGCAGCAGATTAGTCCAGAGCGTCAATTTAGCCACACTGGCTTTTACGTTGGTGCAACATCTCGGATGAGAACTGACCTGTAGAAAAGCAGAAATAAATAGTGTCAGAGTGCATTTTAAGTTGAAGGGTCAACTGATCTTGACCCTTTTGTAATAGTTTAACTGCAATACTGTGAAATTTGTAGTAGGTGTTGAGGACTGCTAAGGGACCTCAGAGTTCAGAGTTGGACCATCTTACAAAATATAAACATTTACTATGCCTATATAGTATATGGTGTACAGGGTGTAGTTACAGATACATCTTAAACATCAATAGATGTCCCTATTCACAGTTTACTGGTGCCAAAAGCAACAGACTTATCTGATCATATGTACATAAAACGATGAATGAAAAGATTATGACCACAATATTGTGAAGAATATGGTCTAAGACTTGCTCTAAAGGAACAGTGCTCTGAGATAACTCCTGCTATGATTTGGCACTGTATAAATAAAATTGACTTGACAGTTGGCTTGAAAATATGTGGGCTGCTCCCGTTCAGTGGTGGTGACACCTACTGACAGTGATGTGAGTAAACCACATACTGGCACATCATCTGTGGCCGAAACCTACAGAAGGACCCCTGTGCTGCAAGTCACAGAAAATCCTAGTGATGGTAAATGACATATGGTCCTGAAGACCACCCAAAATGCCTGTAGTGGTCATAATGTTCTGGTTCATCAGTGTATGGATCTAATAAAGTAACTCAATATAGCCTTTGTGCAAACCAGTGGACATGTATTATTCATTTTATCTGCTACTGTGACGGCAGGTCACAGTAGGAAAAGTGGTTGTTTATTTTAAAGAAATTGATGACGGCTGTTAGCTGCCTCAGTCTTGGGGTCCTGGTGCTGTTCATGCTGTTACACTGTTGTGACCTCCAAGGACGTGAAGATAACAAACATTGTTTTTTTCCCCTAACTATGATAGGTCAAAATATCCAGAGTGGGAAAACTTGCATACTTGATCTCCTAGTGACAGTCCCCTTTAACCAGTGGGATGGATACAGGGTTAAGATAACTGGTTTGAAGTCATTACAGTTCTTTGTAGAGGTATGATCAGGAAAGAGAGGCCACCTACTGGAAGATGTCTCTGAGTGAAAGTGACAAAGGCCATCTCACCATAGTTCCAGTTAGACTGGAAAATAATGTGTTGGGTTTATCCAGTCATCAAAGCTGCTTTATGGACCAAAATGAATTTACACCTACCTGACCAACATAAAGTCCACTTAGGGATGTTTGGAAACAAGGAGACGCGTACACACCTTTCCAGCGGTCACCTGTGAATGGAAGTCATCTCTCACAGTTTGAGGTAAGAGGATGAATGAATAGAAGCCTGGACAAGACATGCATTGAGTGTAATGGATGCTGAAACGGCTTACAAATCAGGAAGAACACTGGTGGAACAGTAATGATGCATCTACTTCTTCAAATAAACATCATTAGGAGTGACTGGAGGAAAACATTTTTAGTATGTAAAAGGCAGAAATCATTTTTCTCACTTTTTAGTTTTTAGGTTTGCTTTTGATCTCTGTATTTATGTCTCCAAATAAACTAGAAGAATATATACAGTGCATTCAGAAAGCATTCAGACCCCTCCACTCTTCACTGTTGCAATCAATACCCTATAGTGACAAAGTGAAATAGAATTTTAGAGATGTTTGCAAATTTATAAAAAAGGAAAAACTGAAATACCACATTGACATAAGTATTCAGACCATTTGCTATGACACTTGAAATTTAGCTCAGATTCCTCCTATTTCACTTAAGATTTTTCCATGCCTTGATTGGAGTCCATGGATTGGATGTGTTTAAAAGGCACGCACTTGTCTATATAAGGTCTCAAAGCTGACAACACATATCAGATCAAAAACTAAGCCATGAAGTCAAAGGGACTACCTGCAGAGCTCAGAGACAAGATTGTGTCAAGGCACAGATGTGGGTAAGGCTACAAAAAATTGTTGCATTGAAAGTTCTGTGGAGCACAGTGGCCTCCATAATTCTGACATGGAGGAAGCATGTAACAACTAGGATTCTTCTTAGAGCTGGCCACATGGCCAAACTGAGCACTGGAGGGAGCAAGGCCTTGGTGAGACCTTATGTAGACATGTGCCTTTCAATGTGATATTTCAGTTATTCCTATTTAGTACATTTGCAAACATTTCTAAAAACTTGTTTTTGTGGTTATGTGGCATTAAGTGTAGATTGATGAGAGGATAAATACATTTTTAAAACTTAACAAAACTTGGAAAAAAAAATTGAAGGAGTCTGAAAACTTTCCAAATGCACTGTAGGTGGGTGAAATAACCCCCTGAGGCAGTTTGCCCTAAACCACTGGAGGCGTGTTACCTAGAATTTTTCACATATTCATAATTACTGGAAAAATCTACTTTATATATTGTTTCAAAAGGGATCCAAAAATTAGCAAAGATTGTATATGTTACCCCAAAATCTGTCACTCTGCAGAATTCCTAAACAGCAAAAGCATTTATAAATGGCAACTATTAATGTAGGTAGGAAAAACACAGATGTTAACTTTTCTGGGTACTCGTGGAAGTAATGTGTAGTTACACCTGTGCATTGACCCTGCACCCCCACTGCAACATTCAGACAGATGACACATTATAGGAAAAAAGTAAAAAAGGAGTGGAGATACAGAATCAGAGTTCTCCACCACCATCATCAAGACACCAAACGAAGGAATATCTTTTAAATAAATGGTTCCATCCCTCCAACAGAGCTCAGAGACTGAAGCTGTTCTGGTGACATGGTATTGGCATGTTGTGTATGGGTTTGGGCTGCAGTGCAATATTTGAGGGAGAGTGATTTTTAACAGAAAATGTCTTTTTCATGCAGGAACAAACTCATATTTGTATGAATGGCGAACATTATCGAGGGTCTGCTTGGGATTACAGGTGATCTCGACATGGTCAGGTTAAAGTTACCCACGAGGCCTTTTGATGAGCAAAAATAAAACTCTCAAACTACACTTTCCTGAGGTTTAAAATGTAAGGACAGTCTGGCATCATTGTGAACAAACAACACAGGACCACACAGACTTTGTCAAAGTTATTATTGTAGAATACTTTGATGTATTTTTTCTTTCATACAGACAAAAGGTGTTGGACTTAATTCCCATTAAATTCTCTTAGATTTCCATACAGATTTAGTCTACAGTATACAGGTGTGTTCTTTCTCATATATAGATATTTATTCGCTTAAATAACAGGCAGGTAACTCTTTAATATATTCAATAGTCTTTATGTTTGCTTTTTTTTTTCTTTTTTTGGTCTTTTTTCATTTCAGCACAGTTAAGGCTGCATTTTCTGTCTGCAGAACAGCACTGCATTGTGCAAGAAGGGGGACCATTCCACACACAATATTTACAACAGTATGTATAATGAATAATGTAAAACCTTAGTTTCTTCCCATCGTAACATGGCAGTAAATACTTGTAGCAGATCTAAAAGAGCAGCCTAAACAACGCATGAATGCATTGCACTTCTGCAGTCTCTAGCTCTGCATCACCCTCCAGTTCTCCATCCTCCCTGGGTCCCCACTTTGTCCAGTCCTTTAGATCATAATGAGGTACATTTGTATCTCCTGTTCTCTATTTACAGAGTGGTGTCTCTGGTCTTAAGAGACTATAGGCATCTCCACACCTCTGCACACTTCAGGGGCTGTTCAATGGACAGAAAACACAGCCCTCAGAATATGCTCAGGAGAATGTGCAACTGTCTTTTTCCATCAGTGGGAGCACCGGTGGAGAAAATCAATAATAATAAGAATAATAATAAGAATAATAATCATAATAATAATATACAAGCGCTTCAATTTTGTTGTTCCTCTCTTTACAAAAAGCAATAGGATTAAAAGAAAGAAACATCGAAAATAAAAAAAAGGTGTAACAGGAACATAGTACCTGTAAATCAAAGATGCACATGTGCACATTTGGGCGATCTGTACAGTAGTGGTGCAGTTGTACAATTTATAATTTTGATAAATAGAATATATTCTTTTTCATATTGTGTTTTGCCTTCTGTGAAACTGTTTCACAACATCATGATGTAACGTGGCTGGACGGATGGACAGAGATGGCTGGAACTGGACAGTCAAATTTACACCACTGTAGATTATCCCCCTGTTGTTTGGTGTATGTATGTGTGTCCGTGTGTTTTTGTATACTGCAGAAAGCATTGAGAGAGCTGTGCTAAGAGGTGCTGAAATAGAATAGGTTAGACTTGAACAGGATTTGTGTGTATGTGTGTGTGTGTGAGAGAGAGAGAGAGAGAGAGAGAGAGGAATAGAGCAGATGTGGAGAGATCATAGCACACAGTAGTGACAGTAGCCTAAATGATTTACCAACACATAAAGAGTGACATTAATGATGCCAAATGCATGCTTCAAAACAGACAGACCAATACAATGTCACCACCCACCCGCTCAGACAGGTCGGGTCAGGGTGGTGATGATGATGATGAGCATTCAAGACAGAGTTCTGTACAGGAAAGGGTGTTCCCAGAGAGCCCTGCGCACATCCTGAAACAGAACTAGCAGGACAGACATGTTCTCTCGCTGTGTTTTGCATGTGTTATCATCCCTGTTAGACGGTATTTCTAATCCTACGGCTGGGAACGAGTGTTGATATGGCAGTCTGTTGCATATTGTCTGCCCTCAACTTTCTCTGGCGGTGGGACCAGTCAATAACTCGGGGGAAGTTAACAGGGGGTAACCGGGGAGAGGGGAAGGTTGGGTGGGTGGGGGTGGGGGGTGCCCAGGTTTGCATTGCATTGCAGTCACGCTCCGAGGCAACATGAAGTCAGCGGTTCACCCACACCTAGTGCAACATGGGATACAGGAGGGCACTCTCACACCCAGTCTGGAATGTGATGCAGTCTGGAATGTATGTTACATGGAATGTCAAGGTGAAAGTTCGGCGAGGTGACGGTGTAATGTGATGTCACAAGCGTTGCGCACGTTGTCACATGGGAGACTATCCAGGTGTTTTCTGTGGTTTTCTTCTTTTTTTTGGGGGGGGGGGGGGTGCTCATGCAGTGTTTTATGTCCTGCTCTGGACAGCTTCAACATAATATGTCTTAAAGCAGCAGTTTTTGGGAAACATGCTCACCAACTTTCTTGCCAAGAGTTAGATGAGAAGATTGATACTGCTCTCATGTCTGTCCTTTCAGTATGAAGCTGCAGTCAGCAGCTGGTCAGCTTAGCTTAGCATAAAGACTTGGCTCTGTCCTGAAGTAACAAAATCATTCCAACAGCACCTCTAAACTAGGAAACTGGATTCAGTACTTTAAGACCTGCAGATACAAACAAGCTATAACATGTTATAAATAACATGTTAATTACTGCACTTTAGAGGTACCAGTAGGCAGGTAGGCAGGGATTTTTCTTACTTTTAAGTGAGCGAGGCTAGGCATTTCCTTCTGTTTCCACTCTTCGTGCTCAGCTAAGCTAACCTACTGCTTGCCGTAGTCTCATATGTAGTGTACAGACATGAATGGTGTCCATCTTTTCATCTGACTCTCAAAAAAGAAGATAAGCGTATTTTCTAAAATTCTAAAATTCCTTTAAGGTATCCCAATCAACTTAGTGTACATCATGATGATGGGGAATGCACAGTATAGGACACACAAACATGACACATACGCTCTCATTGGTCGTACCTGATAGAGCTGAGTGGGCTTTGGGCCTAAAGCTAAAACTGAACACTGACATTAGACATGGGCCTCATCACTCCAGTGGTCGGTTGATTTTCAACATTAAACAGTGATATTTTTTCTTGTCTGTAAAAATGACAGACAGATCAAATGAAACAATCTCTTTGTCCACAATACTCATGGAGAGGGCACTGTAACGTGATGAAGACGGCCCAATGGCACATGAGCGGGTTTGAAGTGAGTGCATGTTAGTCTTAAAGGGCCATCGCCTGTGCATTGTGTGTTTGATGGCATTTAAAGGGTTAATGCTTCACAAGCATCCAGCTTTTTTCCCGAGAAAAGCTGACGTGCACACACACACTCACCGACGAAAGACCAGAAGGGATGAGATGAGACAAAGTGAGCAGCAACAAAATGAGCCGAGGAACAGCAAGAGAGAAGATGATGGGACACGAAACAGGAATGAAGAGACCGGAAGAGGACGTCACCCGTGGCCTCGCCCCAGATAGCGTCCATACATGTTACCCATACTTACTCATTTACATCATTTCATCAACATGGCAGGAGGCTGAAAATTAAGTTAGTACTGTATGGGGCTACTGCATGTATACATGTATACATCAAAATCAACATGAGATTATACACACTGTCATCTCATAGCAGGATGGACAGTATTACAGATAACAGGTCATGTGGACTCATGGGGCGGCATTCAAGGATTGGGCAGGTGGGGCTGGAGAAAGAACAGTGAACATGAAGAGTTCTGTGTTGTCGCTTCCCAAGCACTGAAATTATGTACACACACACACGCACACACGTGTGCGTGTGTGTGTGTACGTATTTCCCCCCTTCTTTAGTTGTTTTTTGCAGCCATTCTATTTACTATTAGGTTTAAATGAACAGGATCTTTGCTGCCATTTCTTTTTGTTATGTTTTTGTTTTTTTGTTTTTTTTTTCAGAAGAGACAAGACAATACACATACACACACTTAAAGAGACAGAGGAGTGAAAGAAAGGAACATGTTTTAAAGAAACAGAGGGGAGAAAAGAAATAAATAAATAAACCAATGTCAGAGAAAGAAATGAATGAGCACCATTATGTTCAGAAAAAAAAAAATCAGAGGATGGAAATGACTGAAGTCTAGTTAAAGCTTTAACAAAGCCTTTTACTTATATCGCAAGCAAAGTAGTGATTTTAACGTGGCTGTAGATTCGAGCCACATAATTGATGGTGGTGATGACAATGGTGCCATAGTAGGTAGGTAGGTAATGATAACAACACAAATGATGAACACCGATAGAAATAGAGTGAGTCAGCCCCCATAGCCACATGGCCCTGTTCTGCTGAAGCACTGAGGGATGTCGTTTTTGTGGGATGTCCGTCCCCCCTCCCTACCCAACCCACCGTCGCTCAGGACAACACAGCGAGAGCAGACCTGTGCGTTTGTGTGACGAGTGTGCGTGAGGTCAGGCGGGGTGAGGTGGGCAGGTTCTTCAGGGAGGGTGACGGACGGGGGTGGTGGGTTCGAGGGTGGAGAGAGCGAGGATGTTGTGTCAGGGGGTCAGACTAAGAGAGCCAGAGCAAGGGCGAAGGGAGGGAAAAGTCGCAATGTTCTCAGGGAGTTGCGAGCAGAAGTCTCCAGCCATTGTCCACTCCCTCCTGTACCTCCCTCGTCCTTCACTCCCTCCTGTTAGCTTATTTAAGGGAGAACGGATGAAAATGTCATGTGTGTGTCCTCAGCCCTCTCTTCCGCTCCCCTTTCCTCCCCCTACGCAAGACTCCGTTCTCCTTCTCCTCTCCCCCCCGGCCCACGTTCAGCTCAGTTATAAGGAGGTCTCCACGCAGTAGAGATGGGCCAAGTGAGGGGCAGAGGGTTTCACCGGCCTGTCCCTGCCATGATGGTTGTGGTGGTGTTGGTAGTGGTGATGGGGCGCTCTCCGGCTGCTGGGAGTAACTGCATTAGTGCTGTTGCCGTGGGTTGACTGTTGAACTGATGCTGCTGCTGCTGCTGCTGCTGTTGTTATTATTGTTTGATTTTGGGGTCACGGAGGCTATACTGGCGGTAAGGCGGAGTGCAGAAGGAGTGCGGGCCGGGGGCTGGGAGGCTGGGTGGGAGGGTGGCGGCTTGGAGGCGGGTGCAGGTGCTGGTATCTGCTGAGCTCTGATTAAATGAGTCCACGTCAGTGTACCGTCGATCAATAGCGGAATATTATGGATAGTCGTTGTTAAGGAACTCTGGGTAGGCCATGAAGTTATGGATGGGTTCTTGAGTTCGGTTTCTCCCGACCCTCATTGTGAACTACGAGGAATCTTTCTGCTAGCATCTGTCAAAGGAATGAAGATAAGAGAGAGAGACCACAGGAAGAGACAGGAGAAAGTCAGACATAAGAAAGAGGGGAGAGGAGACAAGAAACCCAGAGAGAGACGAACTTGTGTCCTCCAGCAGACAAACAAAGTGACAGGCAGAATGGACACTCCAAGGGCCAGGTGGTTACAGTCAGTTTACACAAGATGACAGTCACACTGGTGTTTCAGTTGCTCTAAGAGCTAAAATAATCTCCTTAGTGGACTGAATCAAAATGGATGGGGACCAAGGTGCAACAGTCCTTTTGGAGCACAAGTTGAAGAGGAATATTTGACATTTAGAATACATGTAATTGCTGTTTTGCTGAGTTAGATGAGAAGAGTGACCTTATCATGTTGGTGTGCTACATATGAAGCTACTGACCAGCAGCCATTTGGTTTGGCTTAGCATGAAGACTGGAAACAGGATAATTAAAGCTGATCTAATATGTGCAAAACTACTCAATTAAAAAGACAAGTTTAGCTCCTACAGATGTTTATGTTGTTTTGGGCTAGAGATTGCCTCAATTTCCATTATGTCACTAAGGAAGAAAAATGTGTTAGTGTAGTGACTTGAAGGCACCAATGTACTTCGCCAGAACTGCATGGCATGGTTGAATAGCTATGAAACACCCTCACTCCACCTGTTCAACATCAGACCTGGGTGGCAGATGCTCACACAGGATCTGACAGCCAGCTAATACGGAGTTGAAGGACAGTAAAGGGTTCATTTGTTATACTACTATTTCTGAAGTTATTCATGAACCAACAGTGCAACTTACTATGAATATCTTCCTGGAATGTGATGTAATCCTGTTTTTTCATCCCCTTCTCCTGTGATATTGATTTTTCCTCCATCCTCCAGTGTGGCTGTTGGAATCAAGTATAAACACTTTTGCCTTCTGATGTAGTGGACAACGTAGTGACACTACTTATTTTCTAGCATAATGTGACTCTTCCAGTACCTTATGCTAAACTAGGCTAACAGCTAACATCTAAATGTCATCATAAGAATTAAATAAGTGTATTTCTCAAAAGTCAAACAATTTATTCAAGTAACAGGAAATTTAAATTCCAGAGGGAAAGTTCTGAAACACAAATAATCTAAATAGTGTACTCCTCACTGCAGGATTATGAAATAATAACACAATTTGGGACAATAATTTTGTAGTTCTCATGACTGACAAGGGCCTTTTCAGGAAGACATCTTTGGATAGAGTTTGAGCTAAATTCATCCTAATAATTTATGACTTTGTTCCAGACAGGACAGCGTCTTAGCATGAGTTTGGGACTATCACCAAATTTAACGCCACTGCATATATTTTTGTACAGGTGCCTGACTCCATTTCAGTCAGTCCTTTTCAAACTGTAAATATCTAATTGTAAACATCTTGGCTTCACTTCAGTTTCAACAGAGTCCACCTGACCCTATGCGTCCCCAACAGACAAAAGTGAAAAATCAACCAAACAAACAAAAGTGTTTTAAATAATGTTTTGTGGATTCTCTTTTTGATAGACGAGAGCATTCAGTAGCTACCATCACATAGACCACAGAAGCTGCAGACACTTCACGTCATACACACATGGTATGTGTGTGTGTGTGTGTGTGTACACACGTGCGTGTATGTGTGTGTGTTGGGGGAGAGGGGGTTGATACAGTATGTGTGGGGAAAACACTCATACCTCAGCATATTGGATCACATGCATGCATACACACAGATGAGGGTTGTTGTTAGGCACAAATGGAAAAGAAGCAGGAATGGTGGAGTGTGTTAGTTTAATGTACAGTAAAATAATAATTTGGCAAGAACCTATAGCAGTGACCACACACACACACACACACACACACACACACACACACCAAACGCCATGCAGCAGCAGTGTGACTGAGTGAACCAACAGTTGAGTTGTTTCCACATCGTGCAGCTTGGAGGTTGATGCCTGCATGCATCGGACCGTTGTCATTCATGGATGCTGCTCTAAAAAAAAGAGCTGCTTCATACACGCAAATACATTGACAGCCAGACAGCGAGTCAGTCAGTCAGCATCTCTGTGCATACATACACATACACACGCACACACATGCACATGTGCAAAATGTACTAAGCCATGCGGCAGTGAGAGAACGAGGTGATTGGAAATGATGATGATGCTGATGATAAAGTTGCTGCAGGATATAAAAAACAAGTCTTGCAAAACAGAAGGTGACATCACAGAGGGAGATCAGCAGGTTAGAACGGTGGTATGTTGGTTAGATTACTAGAAACAGAAGGTGATTGGTTCAGGCGGAGCAAAGCTCAGGCGTCAGCCTATCACACATAGCAGCCAGGTCATGCTGAATCAGATCTTTGTCACTTACGCTCCTTTCTGTCTCTCTCATTCTCTCTCTCTCTCCTTTTACACCGCACCAGAGTGGGGTCCGCCAAGGAGTGTACTTCGGAGTGCAGTATACGGTGTATGGTGTATCACGTGCATAAACATATTCCTTTGCCAGCAGCAGTTGGTCCATGCCTTCCCAAGCTCAAACAGGGGAAAAGAAGCAGCAGGCTCAAAAGAAACAGAGACAGTTCAGTACAGAATACTGACAGGCACAGGCAGGCAGAGGCCCTACATAGAAAGTTAGTTTGGCCACATGAGATGAAAAGAAGAAGCTTTATGTGTTGCAACACCGACCTAGGTCAAACTGTGATTATGAGGGTGGATGGTCAGGCAGCTGAATGAGATCAGTGCAGCTGGCCAAACTAGGAGAAGTCTCTATATATGACTCTGGCATATATGATAGACTGACAGTAAACATACAGACAGACAGACAGACGAGCGTACAGACAAACAGACAGACGGTCAAGCAGTAGGTTCAGTGCTTATCTGTTTTCCAAAAGAGCCTGTCCAGACCGATGAAAACACCTCATGCAGACTGAGAAGGTTTCCAGAATGTTACTTTTCTCGCCGTCGAAAGCGCTTGGTTTGTTTTTCATTTTGTCTCCATGGAAGAGTAAACTTTCGGTATATGCGCGCCACAGTGTGACAGAGGCCAGGAGGTCAGGGCACTGCTGTGTTAATGATTTCTCTCACCCACTTTCTTTTTCTCTCCCTCTCTCCCTGTCGGCTCTTTCAGCAGTGCTTGATGGAAAATCGATGATGGTTAAAGTACGAGAAGGAAATAGGCACTGGAAGGTAGAGAGGCTGCTGTGTGCAAAACAACTGCTTATGAGAAGAAACTGCAACATAAAGACAGGGAGAAGCTGTGAGGTAGGTGACTGGTTAATGGCGCCCATTTCTCAACGTGTGTCCCAACTTTGAGCAGCACCCACCCTTTGACATGTGATGACTGAGCTCTATCCATGGCAACACCTCAGCAACGCTCTGCCAATTCAAAGCATATCTCCTCCATGTCTCCTACTCACACATCCCAGCAAGGAGCAAAAATTAGGGAAGAGGCTGAAATCCCTCTTTTTGAATGGGGAGAACTTAAAGACTTGAGGAGCAGAGGCATTTGATTATCTTTCCTGACCAAATCAACTCTCCTTACCAGTCTCTTTTCTTAATTTTGCAATTGCAGGTAGATAAATCTGTCAGTCTGAAATAGAAACAAACTGGATCCATAGATCAGTCTAAGATCAGAGGGATCACTAAGGTCAACACAGCTCAGGTGGATGAAAGCATGAAACTGAGTTGTCTAATTAAATCATTTAATATCTGTTAATATTTCAAATGTTTCTTTTCAGATGTCCCTGGACTCTTTTTCTTATCGAAGTGATGATATATTTGGCTGTAAAAGGTATAAAAGTCAGGGGGTGATGGTGTCATTAAATCACAACCACGCACATCATACTGCAACAGGGGCACAGTGCCAAGTATGAGGGCTGAGTCTGCTTTTCAAAGAACTCAGGCTAGTGGGTGAAAGTAGCCCTGAGGCTAACTATGGAGCGAGCATCAGTGCAGAGGAGAACACACAGATAATCATTTATAGTGTGTGTTTGTTGCTCGAGGATCCTCATCAGACCATATCATCAGACTTCAGACAGCTGCAACATACTTAATGGTTAATGCTGGTGATATTCTCTGTATTTATGGTACTGTCACCAAATCTAAATAAGACTAAAACCAACAATGCATCAGTCCATCTCTTAATTCTTTCCTGACTTCACTACTGTCTGTAACAATCTTCAAGCCTAGTTTCCACTGAAGATGTAAACTAACTTTTAAAATGGGTCATAAATGTTTTAATAATTTCCTAAAACAGTTGGTCGGTATAAATTTAGCCAATTTTACTCAAACAGAAGAAATTGTTGCATTTGTTGAAGACATTTTTTCAGTCGAGCTTTTGGTGCATTAGAGGGCTATTACAGCAACAGGACAGTGTGTGCTGTAGGATTTGAGAGTCAAAATAAGGAACAGTGTATTGTGTTCATGGTAGTGGAAACAAGTCACCCATTACAGCAGTGTGACTCACTGATGTATTTTATCTATGTATGTGCTCCATGGATGTTAGTGTCAGTCAGTCACCACTTTGGACCAACAAATATCTGTGCAGATACTGTATATGGATTGAAATTTGGTGCAGCAAGAGACTCACAGACATTCAGATTTAATGACTGTGCTTGCTACTTTCTTTTCTCTAGTATGACCAGTACCACTGCACAGCTAAAGACGTTTCCATCAAACTCAGCTGTACTTCACAGTTAGGTGCTACTTTGCAAGTGTTAAGCAATGATTGAAACATGGTAAAGAAGCATTAAACCTGCTTAAACATCAGCATTTTAGTACTGTCATTGTGAGAACATGTTAGTTGCTAACATTCTGACAACTTACATTTAACTCAGCACTGCTGTTATTAAGCCTCACAGAGCTTCAAGCAGGCTGTAGACTTATTAATAGATTCTGGACAACCGCAGGGGGCTCTGTGACGGAGATAAGATCTATCAGGCCTTGAATACAGGGGCAGTATGTGTTGTTAGATCGTTCATTGTTGGTTTTTGGTATTTTCATGTGGGATTTGTTGATATTAAAGAAAACTATAGAATATACAGACCATCCTTTCAGTCCTATCAAGTCTGGTACTTCTCTGTGGCTCGAAATTTGACACTATCTGAATTCAGCTTTTATAAACCCGTCTTGAAAGCTTCAAAGCAAACAGGAACGTTGCATTTTATTTGACTACAGGATGCCTCAATACGACAAGGCGCTTGAGAGAAGCAAAACTGGGTCACATTATACTAAAACTTAATGCCTGCTCCTTACATTTCTCCCTTGTCCATTTGTTAGTTGAGATCCATAGGTTCATCACAGGTGCTAGACAAACCCAAATGTATGTCATACTGCTGTTGAGTAACAATTTGGATCCAAGAAGCTCTTCAAAATTCAGGAAAGAACTGAAAAAGCAAGCAATTAGCTAAGCGATGGTGGGAATGATGAACCCTAGTTCCATATATTGATTGTACATCCCTGCCTCAACACCTTTGTCTTATACCTGTCTTTTCTATCAGGCAGCCAATTTGCAGCAATGTCCAGCTCTGAATAATGATGTAATACTCTTTATTACATGTTATAAAGTGATGGAAAGGATGTTCAAGAATTACATAAACAACACCCAGGAAACTTCTAATGTCTGTGCAGAATAGTCACAACAGTGAAAGTGTCAACTGGCGCCAACCAGAACCTCTCTGTATCTACACCTAGGAGGTGATGGAGCAGCGGGGTGGAGAATTGAGGGGCAAAGGCGTGGAGATGGAAGGGAGGAAGGATGGGCGGAAGGGAGCAGGAAGTGAGAGAAGCAACTGAGAAGACAGTGAAGACAATCAAATGAAGAGACAACGCCACTGCGCATGCACATACACACACTCATACACAAGCATACAGCACAGGTGTAGCACACACACACACACACACACATGACAGAGAAACACACAGGGGAGTCAAACTACGGCTCTCGGATATGTCAGCAAATGCACACATTAACACACTTGCAAACGAACATGGCATGAAACTGACATACAAAGAAATCAAAAGAAGCTTAGCAGAGATTGGACTACTCTAGTAAGGAGATGGAAAGATGACAAAAGGGATGGGGTAAAGGACAAATAAATATACAAAAAAAGAAGAAAAATGAGAGAAACCTACTAAAATCTTATCAGTATGCTACACAGAGCCTGTATTTAGATCTGGTAAAATCTAAATACTTTACAAATGAACAACTCACTTATGAGAACAATTAGAACACATTTCCCAGAATATTTCTGCAAACAGGAACCTGTAATATCCCATAAATATAGAAAGAGGAAGAACTGTGATGGAGAGAGAGGAAAAACGGGCGGACAGAGAAGAAAAATCAGGACTTTGGAGACATGTCGGGAGGCCGAACTTGGGGGCGTCGGGCTGGAAATACTATTACAAAAAATATAACCAGTTGACAACAATTGCAGAACCCGAACAAAAGTGAAGGAGCAGAAAGAGAAAGAAGGAAAACAAAACAATAGAAGAGGGCTTTCTGATTGAAGTCTTAGAAACAGCAGTGTGGTATGGGGACATATGAAGGTTTTACCAGTTTAGAGAGGAGTTGTAGAAGCCATATGAAAGCCATTTGGTAATGAGTATGAATTCTATGGCAGTGAAATCTGTCGCATTTTCTACAGTATAATAGGTCCACCAAATTGTTACAGCCAATGCTATATTATCTTAGATTGCACAGATAAAAGAAATGATACCGCTCCTTTATATTAGAGATTTACAGCTGGGGTCAACCACAGTAACCACACTTGACCTCATTCACAGACAGGAAATAACACATGGTGCAGGAGGAGTTGCCATTTGCTCCCTGAAATTTAGGATGCATCCTTGACTTGTCAGAGTAAATAAAACTATTTCAGTGCTTAAATTTCTTCTTTTTCTTCTTCTAAACATGAGTCACTTTCTTTCTTCATAAACAATGCTGTTCCATTTCTGTCAGGACACCTCAGACAGAGAGAGAACAGCAAGCCGCCTCCTGCACCGACCAACACTCAACAACAAAACAGATTCTGGACTGGGACCGGGACTGGATTTGGACCAGACCAGATCAGACCAGATCTACACAGCCGGTCAGGACTGGGTGCTGTTTGAGGGGGAGAATAAGAGAAAAGAAGAGGAGACATTGCACACACGCGAGCAGCGAGCGAGCCGGAAGGGACACAACCATAGAGAGTAAAAATACTGCAGTCCACGTGCCGTGCAGCAGAGTGTGTGTTTGTGTCAAGAATGGGTGTGTGACAGAGGGAGAAGGTGACTGCAAATGTGTATGCAAGTATGTGTGTGTTTGTTTGTGTGTGTGTGTGCATGTGTGTACTTATGCGTTCGGCGGACTCACTCCCGGGGGCTGGGCTGGTATTGGCTGTTGCAGTGGAGAGAGCTACGTGAGAGGGGGTAGAGATAGTGTTTACGTCGTGGAGCTGACTGAGCACGGAGGAGCGCAGTCTCACCGCTCCCTGAAACGAACCGCTTCGCTTGAACGTGCTCACTACCTCCATCTGCAGGACAGAGACAAAACAGCAGCACTCAGTGGGGGCAGGAAAGGCCGGTCTGAGTGCGTGTATGTGTTCGTGTGTGTGCTTGTGTGTGTGTGTGTTGCGGTCCCTTTTCCTGTCACAGCAGAAATGACAGAAACAGCATTTTGATTCCCTTTGATGACAAATGTACAGTAACAGTGATGGGCATCACAACTGCTTTCTGAACATTACTGACAAACAAGTTTGTAGATGTTGACTCCATGTGTATATGAGGTTGAGTGTGTGCTTGGATGTGTATTTGTTGTCTGCACACTCAGACAAAATGCTCTTGATGAAAAACTGACCACTTTACACAAAGATAGGCACTTAAGCAGAGAGTCTGGACTGACTCTCTAACGCTGCATAGGAGGCTGTTAGCAGACTGTCGTTCATATTGATGCTGTTTTGCTGTCTTACTGTCCATTCCCACACAAAGCAGCACAAGAATCAATCAGTTAAAGTAATTAAGCAAGTCAACAGCCTGTCTACTTTGCAGTAGCCTGTACACAATGCGTACCACTGCAGCAACACACACACACACACGCACACACTCACACACTCACAGCATTTAATCCTTTCTCATGATGTTTACAAGCATCTAAAATACCATTTCCAAGTTAGAGAACTCAGAGCAGAACAGTTAGCTGTGTTGGAGAGAAAAAACTGGAGTCATTATGTTTGGCACAAGTCAGAAGAAGAACACAGAGAAGATGAGTGAGACTGAACAAATAAGATACAGTGTTTAAACTTAATTAAAATTGTTTATCTGTCACAGAAGAGTCAATAATGCAGTATATCTCTAAAAGGAGTTCTTTCTTTCTTTCCAGAAGTCTATTATCTTAGTTTGTAGGACATGATACTGGCAGTTTATTTAGGCAGTATTATTACACAGCTCAGGAAAATTAACCCCTCTAAATCTAATTTTCATTTATCATAAAGCACAAGGTTGAAGTATAAATATTGGACATTCTTATTTAGATTCCTTTGTTATTTGTGATACAGACAGTAATATTGTCTCTGTCTTTCAGGTATTGTGTCTTTTAGCATATTCCCCATCTCTCTGTAATTCATCATAAACAAACTGCTTATGTGTCATGACCACGTGAAGCCTCTGGTTGAGGGGTTGCTGTTTCTGGATATCTGTGTATTCCTGTGAAAGAGTTTTAGTTAGGGTTTGTTTTGGAGGTCTAGTCAAACAATACCTGAGTCTGAATGCGGTTGAGGCCTCTGAACCAGAGGATCTGTCCCCGGCGCAGCTCTCTCTCAGCGCAGTCGATCTCCTCCTCGTCCTCTGCCAGCTCCTCCCCTTCCTCCTCCCCGGGCTCCAGGCCCAGCCCGGCCTCCTTCAGGCATGGAAGCCGCTCTGTTGGCACTGTAGCGATCACCTGGAAGACAGGTTTGTTACACTGTCATCTGACAAGAAGATGCTTGTATGATGCTTTAGTATGCAGCTGTGAGCTTTTCTAACTATCATTCATTCATTCAATCATTATTAACTACACAGCTCGTGGGAGATCCATAGCAAAACAAAGATCCAATGATAATAATAACAAAGAATATGCATAAAAACAGAAAACATCATACACACAATGGAACACATTAAAACTGAATATTTCAACTGTCCTGTCACTTTCAGCACAGAGTAGAATAGAGCAGAAGTGTTAGCAAAGTCAGTGTGAAAATGTTTCCTTAGCCTCACCTCAGGGGAAACTCTAGGTAAATCAGGCCTGTCAGCCCACACTTGCTCAGTGCGGTTTGACTCAGCAGGCTGAAGAGCTGCTTACCTGCCCCCAGAGCAGCTCTCCAACTCCCACGAAAAGACACCAGAGCCACTGCTCCACATTGAGAGGGGCGCAGCTGAAGGGCTTTCCTCCCCACTGCACGATCACGATCTGCAGCAGAAACACAGGGAGGGATGTCATTATTGTCACGGAGAGAGAAACCAGCACTGCACCATCTATCTCTGCTGCATCAACCACAAACTACAGTTAAAAAAACACCTCTTCTAGTCTGTCACAGTTTGAAGTAGGAAGTACAAGGTGACCTTATTGTTGTAGTCCCTGCTGCGTCAAAAAAAGGAAACATCTGTGTGCGTACAGTATGATGTAAGTGAACAGTATCTTAAATGCATCAATCATCATGTGTTTGCTCTCACTCTTAGAATTAAGAATATATGCAACATATAAACACTCAAGTGTTAAGATTTGGTCTCAGCTCACAAATTATTTAAAGGTAGGAAATACACTTATTCACTTTCTTGCTGAGACTGATACCATTCTCATGTCTGTCCATTAAATATGAAGCTGGAGTGAGGTGGTGGGTAGCTTACTTTAGCATAAAGGAACTGGAAATATAACTGGAAACAACTGGCTCTGTTCAAAGGTAAAATTCCCCTGAAGCTCACTAATGGACATGTTGTATTTCATTTATTTAATCATGACTGTAGTCCTTATTTTGCATCACTTACAAGTCACTGCAGTCAGCCCTTAAAGGGGAACTCTACCGATTTCACACACCAAGGTGTGTTTCCAGGTGTTGGAGAGTACTACTGTATAAATTAAAAAAGTGGTGTAGCTTACTACTAGCTTTTAGTGTCTCCAGATGGAGCTGTGTGAAATCTGATAAATGTCCTTGAATGATGTCTCTGGATCAGTGTTGGTTGGGTCTGAAGACAACAAATTTGAAAAGTAAAAAACTGGAGGTGTGGAGTTAAAAAGAAGTGAGCTCACCAAACCTCTGTAACCTGCTCCTCACCTCTGCATGAGGACACAGGCTCCAGGCTACATTAGCCACCACTAACATAACACTCCTGAATCTCAGAATTAACTTCAGTGGCCATGTTGCATTGTGGGTAATGTAGACACCAGGTTGTTGAGAAGGAAGAAGCATGTGTGGAATAAAAAAAGATGATATCTCTGGCTCTGCAGTCCAACAGTGTGATAGGAGAATTACACTTTGACTCTGATCAAAGTTACTTTCAGCTTCTTTATAAAAACCTTTCTAAGTCCTATGTTTTGCAAAGATTTTTTATACACATAAATCAAAGCTTAGGATCATTCTTTTCATAGTGATTTAATCTACTCAACATGAAATCCAGCAAAATTGTATTATGGTGTGGTGTTATTATAATGCCTTAAAGTGAATGCAGACAGTCTGAGCTGGAAAGACACGGCCCACATCAGTCATAGCAATCATTCCCCTCCAGTTTACACACAATAAGATAATTTATGGGACTAGTCTGTAATAGTAATGGTTCCAACATAATAAACCAAGCCCTGCAGTTTATTTCTAACCTGTGTCTTTGAACCTAGACCACAGTAACACTGCGTTCCTATGGGTCTATTCTGTGGATATAGAGACATCATTTTAAATAGCAACATGATCATTTACACCAGGAACAAGGTTTATCAAAGTGACACTATAATCTTGACGTTGCATTGCACATCATAAATCTCAGCAAGACTACCATACAGTGTATCACATACAGCCCAGTAATTATATCTTTCTGCAGGGGGGAGGGAGCCATCTGACTTATCTCTCTCTCTCTCTCTCACTCCAATCACATGAAACATTTTTAAACCTGTATAAATAAAAAAAAATAAAATAAACAAAATGTTATGTAATACACAGTTTAGTCTTTGGGGCATTAGCACATCTTCTCTGCCACTACTTCTTCTTGTGGATTTCTACAAGGCATTGCTGACTATTATATAAGAGTATTTCCTGTAACCTCAGTGTGGTGTTTAGACAGAGGTTGCACAATGTCCATAAATAAGCTCAAATGTTGTGAATCACCCTGGTGTTACATATTTGGTCACTGTATATACTACCATACCACTTTATTAGGTACACCTATACAGTCTAATTACAATCCAGTACAACAGCTTTGCCACATATTCTTCCTTGACAAAGCTTGTCATAGTCAGTTTTTGTTAAAACTTTCAAAGTGGTTTTAACTCTATTTACTATTGAGGTTGTGGTAATATCTGTAAATGAGTTTGGCAAAATATTAGAAACACCTCTCGAAATAATCCAGTCCAGTTCAACACCACTGCAAACATATAGTTAAATGAATTCTTCTCTGATAGTGTGGATTAAAACAGAATTTTTTTTAAATCATTGTAAAGATTAGATTTTCAGCCTAATAAAGTGGCCACTAAGAGTAAAATATATTCAGTATATAAACAATACAACATGGAATTGAATGAATAATAAAAAATAATAATGATTATCTGACAATAATCTACATTTATCACACTAACAGTTTAACATAGTAACAATTTTGTATACCATGGCAATATTCAGTTGAAAATGTCAGCAATATTAAAGGACATCTCAATTGATTGGAGGAGAATGTTTTTTAATCATTACAAAGTCAGGCAGGCTTTATATCATTCTGTTCAGTCAGCCCTCTGAAACTAAACAGCAAAAAAACACCATTAACATACCACATGCTGAGAGCCATTCAGTCAACACCAAAAAAAATCTGGACTGTTTTTTGGTGCTAGAGATGCTCAGTCAGTTTAAGTACAGCTAATTTACAACAAGGTACCACAACTCAGTGGTATGTTGTGTAGGAGGAGGCATCTGGTGGTGGTTAAGGCACACTGTAACACATAACAGCACAGTCCTCGCTTCGATTCCAGTCAGGGACCTTTGCTATATGTCAACCCTTGCTCTCTCTCTTTCACCACATTTCCTGTCTGCATCTCTACTATCACAGTAGAATAAGGGCAAAGTACCAAAAACTAATCTAAAAAAGGGAAAGGAAAACAACAACAACTCAACTTAAAGGTCATCAAGGGGTTAACCTTACCTGCACAGCAAATGTCCCCAGAACGATAGAACAGAAGATGGGGTTAGCAAATATGCCATCAAAGACATTTCTCTCTCCGTGGATCTTGCGAGCGTTGATCTCATTGAAAAGCTGCATGAGGACGAAGGTGTTGAAGATGATGGTGTAGTGTTCAGAGGGAGGGGAGTGGAGCGGAGCATTGCGGCCACTGTCAATGTTAAACATGCGCTCGCCTGGAGAGTAGAGAAAGGAAGAAGAGGAGGTGAGATGTAAAATGTGTTGTTTATTAGTGTGCTTGATATGCTGCAGGACAAATAAACATCTTAACAATGTAGATGCTAAGATGGCTGTGTATCTGTTTCTTTCCTTGTTTTTTGGTTAAACGCATGCTGATGTAAATCCTGAAAATTCAATTCTATCTGTGGATCAAATATTTCTGGTTGTTTCATTAGAAAATAAAATATAAAATACTTGTCTCACACGTGTGTGTGTGTGTGCGTGCCCACCTATGAACAGCAGGGTAAAGATGATGACCAGTTGGTACACTCCGTGGCCCAGGATGTTCTTCATCATGGTCAGTGAAATGAGCGGATTGTTCCGGCCGTATGGTTTCCGTAGCAACAGTGCCTCAGTGGGGGGCTCGGTGGCCAGGGCCAGAGAAGCAAACGTGTCCATGATCAGATTCACCCACAGCATCTGCACTGCCTTCAGAGGAGAGTCCTGCAGAGAAATTTGCGACCAGAGGCAGGGATCACGAACTATGTTCAGATGAGTCTGACCCCACAAACCCCAAGACTGGTGACTAAGAAGGCTGCTTCCTTCCCTTTCCACAAGACTCCCAGTTCCAACATTAACAACTTTTTTGCGTGTTGAATGCTTAATTTGAGTCCAGTGTTCAAATTAATCTGTTTTATTAATTTATCAGTTAAATTATAGAATCAAAAGAACACATCAGGTGTACTATAGTGATGTACTGTATGCATCTCTTTCTGTTGTTCTTTTTGTGCAGATTAACTGCTCAGTCAGTGATACTGAACAGGTGTGTGTAATAAGGTCCGTAAGCAGTTGGTGACTTTGTGCTGTCAAGTAGCAGAAACATGTGTGTGTGTGTTTGTGTGAACTGTGATTGTAATCATTGTATCATCACTGACAGGTGGAGAGTTGGAAACAGTTTCAACTTTCACATCTATAAAATGCAACGCATTGCACTGTAGGACTGTTATCAGAAAGTAATGTGTATGCTATGGACACTGAGGACACAGTATATTAGATCAATTTCACACTCAGAATTCAGATGTAATAAAATGGCGGACAGTAAATATAGTACACTAAATAGTAAATAAATTCTGACTCAGACTAGGTGGCAGTTTGCTGTGAAGCTGCACATTTCAGCTGCTTTTTTCAATTGCAAGTGAGTTTGTTGAAATTCCCTTTTGCCTCTGTTTCACTAATATTTGTGTTAATGAATGCCACCTGTTTGCAAGGACCCCTGCTTAAAGATCTACCACCATATTTGGTGGCAGTGATGCAAACAGTAAATGTTGTGTATTACTGATGATACTGAAACATACTTCCTACAGTATATGTTAGAAGCCTTGTTTTATAAAGTGCAATACTGATTGTAACATTTATTTTCATTATCGTTAATCAATGAAAGTAAAAATAATAAACTTTGTTCTTGAGTGTGACATTTCTCAGTTTAATGTAACTACAGATTTTGTCTGTGCTGGGACAGGTTTTTCTCCTTAGCTGGTTGAAGAGGATTTAGTTCTTTCCCAGAGCCTGATCAGAAGCTGCTCCTTACAGGGTTGCTGTGCAGCATAAGTTACTATGGCAACACAGTTTGGTTCAAGCTCATGTTGCCTTTGGTATTGTCAAGTAAGTATATGGTAGTACAGTACAGTAAGTGTAATAGCTTGATGTAAAAATGCATAAAAAGCATTTTAGCAGTTGCGTTGTCTTAGAAGATATAGGGTGAGTGATGTTTACAGAAGTGACATCAGTGTGTCTGTTATATGTGTGTGTGGAGGAATGCATGTGTGTCAGCATGTATGTTTATTAATAGATCTGTCTACCTGAGTGATGCAGGCCCCAGTGAAGGCCACTATGACAGCCACTACATTGACCGTGAGCTGGAACTGCAGGAACTTGGAAATGCTATCGTAGACGTTTCGTCCCCACATCACCGCCTTGACAATGCTGCTGAAGTTGTCATCGGTCAGGATGATGTCAGACGCCTCTTTAGCCACGTCTGTCCCCGCAATACCCTGACAGAGATTGAGACAGAGTGAGGAGAAGATGGAGACGCATGAAATGATTCATGCAAGCATTCGAGCATTCAAATTATTCTGGAGTGCTAACGTCTCAATATTGTGTTGTCCTGCCCCCAAGTGCTACCACTTGTCATGAGTAAGAGCTGTGGCCAATATCAAATGCACGCTATTCGAAGAAATGCTTTTTTTCCTAATCAAATACAATATATTCATAGCTTTTAATATATTTATTATGCATTTGATATCTATAGGATTTAATTCCTCCTGAAATATACTTGAATGTGTTATCATAAATTCAGAATACACATATATTTGCTGAAAACATGGTGGGATGAGAGAGTCACATTTTTAAGGTTGTGCAACAGGGAGCATTTTGTTCCCCAAAATGGATCTATATACACATGAATGAGTAGCTACAGAAGGGTTTTAACACCAAATAAACATTAATGGTGAATAATATGTCAGGTTACCATGGCAAAGCCCACATCAGCCTTCTTCAAAGCTGGTCCGTCATTAGTTCCATCTCCTGTTACTGCGACAACCTGCCTCTGTTCTATGATGCTGCTGTCAATGATGCCTGGACACAAATAGGAAGGAAAAATAAGCTCTAAGTGTGTGTGAATGACTGTGTAGGTGTGTGTGTTCAGGCTTATAAACTTGAGACTCACCTTTGACCAGTGTGTGTTTGTCCGTTGGCGAGGAGCGAGCCAACACACGGAGTTTGGGCCAGATTTTGTCAATACGTTCCTGTTCAATCTGTCAGTTAGATGGAGAGAAAAGGGGGGAAATGATGATGAACACACAATAGAACCTATTAACGATTCCCTTTTTCACTAGATGTCACTGTTGATCCAGAGCGTTTGGCAGATTTGACAGCAAACAGGTGTGACGGAGAAAACAGAATGAATGATGCACTGTGAAATTGGCTCTTATACAGTGCTCTCTTGCAATCAATTTAACCACACTGCACTCTCACATAATAAGTTACACACAGTTTTCTAATTTAAATTTCAATTCACACGCCTTAGAAAAGTGCAGAACCACAGCACTGATCAGCAGCTATCCTTCCTATTCAGCATTCTGTTAAATTCAAATGATAAAGTTAGATGGGTTGGATGAAAGTAATGCCTAAACAAATACGAGCCTTAAAAGTGTACAGTAACAGCACAGTGGATGTAGCCATATCGATGGGGATCTAGGGTGACAACGTCTAACTGTCAGACTAACTCCTGCCTGAAAGATCTTCACAGAGAACAATGTGCATGGACATCTCATCTCTGGAGCACTAAGGTGAAATGTTTTGGTGTTTTTTTGTTTTTACCAGAAGTACTGTGCCTGAGTACATTTTTAGGCCCTTCTGTGCTAATTTATATTTGTATACAACTACAATTCAGAGGGAATTAGGTTTAATGGCCTGCCTGTAATGTGATTCAAAAGCAACTGATTCATATTTCATTGTTCAATAGGTGATGATTTAGAGGCTGCCCTTTTTGATAAAATGTCCTCATTTCTGATGAGTTCTTCTGATAGAAAAATTAATAGAAACTTAGAAAGTAATCCTTATTGATGGCAGATTTTATTTGTAGCTTGTGAAACAAAACAAAATTCTTTGTTTGCAATCTAACGTTATGTGTACAAAGTTTTATTTTTGTCTGAGATGTGTTTAGCCACTGTAAGGTTATTTTTGGTGCTGTATAACTTCACATGGGCTGGACACTTGTAGGTGCATGACACAACAAATAACACAACTAAATAAAATGTGTCAGCATTCAAGAGTCCATATTCATTGACTCTAACTGTGCACATATGACTGACTGACAGTAGAAATTAGGGGCTAGATCCTAACGGTTATGTCAGTGGGATTATCAAGTGAGCCTCTCTCTCCATAGATGTTTTATTAACATACATTTTGGTTCATTTTAAGAGAAAACGTTTTTTAATGCTATATAAGTTTACCTGCTTGAGACCCAAACTCACCTCCCCCTTCTCGTTCCTGATTCGTCGGTTGAAGTCTTTGCCCTCTAGACAGATAAAATCATCCCCAGGGTGGATGATGCCACATTTAGCAGCAATGGCCCTGGCTGTGTTAATGTTATCACCAGTCACCATTCGCACTGTGATGCCTGCACGCTGACACTTACGGATGGCCTCAGGCACCTTAAAAAAATGTTTCAAAATGCAGTAGCAGTTACTCTATTAAATACAGATTAGAAACACATTATTATGTTATGGATCACACAAAGTCATAGTACCAACTGAAAGTAAAACTAAACACACAGACACACTCCACAGTAGCCTACCTCAGGTCGCACAGGGTCCTCTATCCCAACCACAGTGATACAGGTCAGCTCTGTCACTATTTCTGCCTCGTTCTCCCAGTCTGGCTCAGGACTAGACGGCAGGTCACGGTATGCAATGCAGATGGTCCTCAACCCTTCACATGCCATCGGCTCAATCACCTATTAATCAATCATTATTACAGTTCTGGTCAGAAAACAGGTGCACAAAATTTCACAAATTTCACCATCATACCACAGACTGCTTAATTTATTGTACAAAATATAATTTACATCCCAGTATCTGATGTATAAAACTGGATTAAATTGGCTGTATACAGTTTGAACATCTCTGTCTGATGACCTTTTAAGTATAATATTCTGTGGGAATATTCTGTGACAAAGCTGCAGGGAAAAGACCCCCAGCCAACTGCAGACAGCAGAGGGAAGACAATGTGATGTAAAGAAGAGGTGACATAAAGCTGCCACAATGCAAAATGAACAACTGAGCTGGAATAAAGTTGTGTAAGGAGGAGAGTTATTTTTCTCACGGCACAAGCTGTGTTCATCATGAGCCAAATTTAGGTCATTTAGCCTGTCAGTCAGTTAAACAATGCTCGTTCAGCCTGCACAGGCTAATCTACTGCATGAGGAACAAATACATGTGTTTTGCTGCTAAATATTGCAGTTACAACTAGACTGATCTAGAGGAGCAGTTTTATGTATAACAGATTTGGAATGTATATTGGCAGTAGCAGACTATATACTGTAAGTCTGCCAATGCTGATGCCACAGTTTTCGCTTACATTCTGTTTGGTAATTCTTATGGTGTTTAGTGTGATTGCAACTGTGGCTGTTGATCCATAATGTGTGAAAGATATTTTTGCTGATGGATATTTAAGGTACAGCATAAGCAAACTGAGTCAGAGAAGCAGTTGTCTTACAGAGTTTCAGCAGCTTTCAGAAAATAACATCATAAAAGACAAAGCCTAGCTGTGCGGAGAAACTTTGTGACAGTACTCTGGGTGAATGTTGAGATTATCATGACAGTTTCAGGATGTAATACTTTCATTTACAGCCTCTTGTTACACACCAACCTGACAGCTTTTCAAAGTTCGTCTTGTTTTAATCTCTGAGGCACACAATGGCTTATCTTAGATATGACTGCAATAAAGTCTCAGTGAAGGAAAGCACCAAATAGAAAGCAACATATTCACTAAACCAAATTAGATTATTTCAAGTTCTATGGCCATTACAACTATAAATAACATGTTTTACAGGAATTTATTTCTGTCTGTATGCTAAATATTGCTTTTAGCTGGAGTCATCAGCAGGTTAACCTAGCTAAGCATAAAGACTAGAAGCAGGGAGTAACAGCTAGCCTGGCTCTGTCCAGAGTTCAAAGGGACACCTACCAAATTAGTATTTCTAAAATAAAAATGTATGAAATGTAACAATTTGAAAGGGGTCGCTCTTAGCAATGAGCCGACCACTCTCACCGCTCCCATAGTGTGGTTTTCAGCTATTTTCAATTAAAAAAGCTCTAAAAATCCACTGTAAAGTTAGAGACCAGCTGATGAACATAGTGGAGCATTTAGCAGCTTAAGAGACAGATATTTCCCTCAGTAGTTGGTAGACACCAAAAACAGAGCTTAAAGAGAGGGAATATTCGATTTTCATCAGGTGGACACGAACGCCACTTCAAACAAATGATCATGTTACTATGAAACTGCTGGATATGAAAATAAGCAACAAGTTCACATATCAACTTAAAGGTGATGATATGTCAGTGTCGTGTTCACAACTTGTTACTGCAAGTTGTTTCTTCTCTAAGGTTTAAAGCTCACTAATTAACAGGCTATATATATGTGTGTGTAGGTTCTCAGCCATGACAGCCTGACATCATGTGAGTAATTAGGGTCACATGGCTCCAGGTGTGAATCGGGATTAAATCGCCTGGGTAAAGATCTCAAGACTGTGTTTTGGATGGCTGATAGTTGGTGTCATAGGCCACCACTATCAGGTGGTGACTCAACTCACATGATATCAGGGTGGGGCGACGACCCACCAACAAGTCACACCTGGACTCATGTGACCCTAATGACTCACATAACGACATTGTGGCTTAACGACTCTCAGGACCACCTCCAAGAGGTTAAATACCTGGGACTCCCCAACCAGTTTTTAGAACTGAGGCAGCCTTTCAGATGAGACCAGAAACGTTTTCAAGAAACCTAAAAGAGGTCCAGCTGCCTTCAACTCTAGCACTTAACACCAACATGCTACATACTGTTCGTTTAGTTCAAACAAAAAACCCACAACTTGTCATTTTACTTTTTTTTTAGACAAGCAAGATTAGCTGTTTCCCCCTGCTTCCAGTTTAAACTAAGAGTAGTATCAATCATCTCCTCTAACTCTCAGCAAAAAAGTATATGTGTATTTCCCAAAATGTCATACTATTCCTTTATGCATATTCTGAAGGAAATGTTTGCCTTTATGAGACAGTGACTGCAGAGAGCTGACAGGAAATAAGGAGGAGAGAGAGATGGGGGATGACATGTAACAAAAGTCCCATTGTGATGACATGATCAACCCCTAATCCACCAGGACGATCCAATGACCAAGTCTCACCTGTTTGACCATCTCATCTCTGTCACGTGGTCGGAAACTGCGTGGTTCTCCATTAGCATCCAGGATGTAGGAACACCTGGAGAGAGAAAAAGGACAGACAACAGTGACACAGAAAAATAAATTTGCCTCTATTTACTCACATTGCAGGACCATTTATTCCTCTGTCCACCTCCCTCATCCTGTTACTCACTTCTTTAGCATGATTTCAGAAGCTCCTTTGCTGTAGAGACGGAAGGAACCATCAGGCAGCTTGATCACTGTACTCATGGATTTACGCACTGAGTTGAATGTATACACCTGAGACAGAGAGGGAGAGAGAGATGAACAATTCAGAGGAGTAAAACTAGACAGACATATCCCTGACTAGAAACACAGTTCTGAGTGTGTTGGTTGTTGTACCTGAGGGTTTACACCTGCATCAGTGTAATAAACAAAGATGTTGGCTGGTCAGACTCTCAGGGACCAGGACCAGATTGAGTCTTAGTGTACTGAGACCTGTGTTTTTTTTCTTAGACCTTGCCAAAAACACATAATGACTGTGAACATGTATCATATATGTGTATAATTAAGTAAAGTTCTGTGTGACACTTTTGTGTACGGATTTTGATCCATGAATTTTTTTAGAATTTTGATCCATGGTGTACTGGGTATAATATGGCACAAAACTGTAGTGCAGCAAAGGAATTTAGGATTTTATTTTCGTTGTTGTCAGTGTTGTTTGTTTTGTTTTGCACACCAGATGCTTGTTATAAAATCCTGTGAGATCCCATGTGGTTTTAACAGAGATTTTTCTAGTACGAGTAACATTTCAGGTATTGTTTTTCCTTATATTGGACACAGAGCATTCATGCAAGAGAGATCCTGTAAATGCATTCTTTTTCTACAATTGCTATTGCTATTTCTATGAAAGAACTTTTTTTTTAGCCTCTAGCATGGTGCCCTGCAATAAATTGCTGACAGATACATTAGCAAGTGTGATCTTTGTCCACTGCAACACAATGCAGAGTTAGATCATCAGAAGTGCAACAGACTGTGATTGTGTGTTGTGACTTACTTCAGGGTACTGTGAGTGTGCCAAGCTACCATTTGAGCTTCAATTTGTGATATCAAATGTGCTAAAGCATACTGCCAAAATGAGTAGAGTTTTGCTGTACAACTTCATTTACATATATCAAAAAATATCAATATAAACCTCCTGCAGCCATAACTGCATATAAGGTGATCCCTCATGGGATCCTGGTTCCATGAGAATCATGTAAAGAGGTTAATTGTATTTGACTTTGTATCTACCTTACATCCGCACATATGAATATATCTATGAATAAAAATCATGGAGCAAAAAGATGTTCACCTAAATTGTCATAAAGTCCCCTGTTATGGCTGCAATAGGTAACTTTTGTAGTACTATAAATACACTATAACTTGTGAAGGTGGATGTGGTGCAGTTTCTTACCTTGTACAGTCTCTCCTCAGGGATCTGCTCTCTGACAGGGGCATAGTCCTGCTGTAGGTCTAATACAAATCCCAGCAGGCCACACTCCGTCTTGTTGCCCACCTGCTTGGCCAGACCCCCCTCCACATCAGGTGGCTGATAGAGAGTAAGATTGAAGCAAGTTGGGGTAGTAGATTAAAGAGGGCAGTGACAAGAGACAAGAGATGGATGAGGCAAGAGAAAACTAACAAATAAATAAAGCCAGATAATGACTCTCTGCAAAACAATGGCATCTCTGTCCGTGCATGACTCACTAAGATCTTGGAGGTGTACGCGCTGTTGATAGCGATAGCATTGACTAATAGGTCCAACGATCGGGGGTTGATCTGTCCAGGGTCCGGGATCACACGGTGGTGCACATCACCTGGGCAACAACAATCTAACTTTAGTACATCTGAAAAGTCATCGCTATACATTCAACCTACATGCTATCTCAATCTGCTGCTGTTACACCCATTGTATATCTGGTAGGATATGAATAGGGCACGATATCGATGAGATCAATATATCCAGACACATTTCTGCTTATTTGTTCTCCTATCTGTAGACTCATCATGAAAATAGCTAGCCATATATAAAAGGCTTCCCTGCTATAAAATAAAAGTTTATTTAAATTGGTTACAGTGTTGAGTTTTAGTGATATGATCTTCAGGCCAAAGGGGAGATTTTGGGGACATATGCAGTACAGAGTTATGTAGCACATTCCACCAATTTCACCATCATGGGGAGTATTACTGAGCCTGTGAAAAAAATGGCACTGAGTTGCATTATGGGAAGTGTAGGGTTCAGTATTTTTCAAGTTTGCTCCATACCAGGAGGAAATCTCAGTTCTCAGTTTTTCCGTGTGCAATTATTTTTAAAATGTGTATCTTAAGTAGCCCTATAAATGTACAAGAAACATGGAATATGGAAAAAATACATTGAGAAAGGATAAAAAAAGCAGCAGATGGCTGAATTTAATCGTGTGTCGACAGAAAGGGATTTCTTACAATTGAAAAACACTGCACTGCAACAAATAACAGCAACAACACATACACTGATTATTAGAATAAAACACAAATCTACAATTTTGCATCATCTGCAAAACAATGACAATTAACACTGTAATGTCCCTGAGTGGGGGCATGTACAAACAAGACTAGGTCAAAACCTAGTATATGGCGAGTATGGCGAATGAGCAAAATTGAGGATGTAGTTGAAAACTGTTTTGGACAAACAACTACAAACAGGTGGCAAATTAAAGAACAACCATTGTGAAGTCTCTTAGTAAGGTTTTAGACCACCACAAGCCTCCAGATCAGCTTCACTGTGCCTTGGTATTGATTCTACAAGCCTAACATGTCATGTCAAACACTATAGCATATGGTACATATCATTTTCATTCTCATCAAACCATTCAGTGACCCCTCATGCCCTATGAATGAGGGCATTGTCATCTTGTTGATCATTTGTTTTTCAAGTTTTTCTGTTTTGTCACCCATCTGTATTTCTATTCTTATTTGCTTAAAGTAAGCTATGAGGCATTCCAGTCTGGGACATCTAGTTTTCCCTCTCCTTGGAAAGTTATAAGCCAAGAAGCTTTTAGTGAACAACGTGATTTTTTTTTTTGGCCACCTATTTTTTTCAGCTGCAAGCTTAATATAAAAATGTAACATAATCAATTTATGTTGCTGCAATTTTTTGTGTGGTGACATTTAACTAAATTTATAGTAAAATCTTGCAGCACTCCTTTCCCACTCTTAAAGTACACTGGGGTGCCATGACATCCACTTTGGGAACCACTGATCTAATCATAGTAAGTAAATATACGACCACGTGGGTACTGATTCAGCTTATGACTCTTCCAATGCAGCGAAGATGATCATTAAAAACATGTCTTATGAATTTTATTTTGTTATAATTTACAACTTTTTTGTTTTTTGCTCACCTATGTACGCCTGCACCACAGTCATGCGGTTGGTGGTGAGGGTGCCAGTCTTGTCGGAGCAGATGGCCGTGGCATTGCCCATGGTCTCGCATGCATCCAGGTGGCGTACAAGGTTGTTGTCCTTCATCATTTTCTACAGATGAGATAGTGATGGAGAGCAGAAGGGTGGAAGGATGGGTGGGGTGGGAGAGAATGATGATGCATAGAAGGGGCGTAGAAGGACAGAGGCAGAGAGAAATGAATTGATGGAAGAATGGAGAGCCAAGGAAAATTCAGTACTGTTCACTTAAATAAAAATCCAGGGGCAGATGTAGTGCTTGTTTTCACTCAAGATGTTTTTGAGGAATGCAGTGCATTTAACTTGAGCAAAGACTGATATTAACCGGGGTAAGATGGTGCAGCAGGCCTATCACAAATAGTACATAGAATGGTGCTTGAAAGTTTGTGAACCCTTTAATATTTTCTCTATTTCTTCATATATATGACATCAAACATCATCAGATTTTCACACAAGTACTAAGAGAAGATTAAGAGAATCCAATTAAACAAATTAGACTAAAATATTATGCTTGATCCTTTAGCTATTGAGGAAAATGATCCAGTATTACACATCTGTGAGTGGCATAAGTATGTGAACCTCTAGGATTAGCAGTTAATTTGAATGTACAAATAGAGTCAGGTGTTTTTAATTAATTGGGTAACAATCAGGTGTGACTGGATGCCTTGTTTTATTTAAAAAAACAGGGATCTAGCAAACTCTGATCTACACCATGTTTTTAGGTGTATCATGACACAAATAAAGGAGATTTCTGAGGACCTCAGAAAAAGAGTTGTTGACACTCATCAGGCTGGAAAAGGTTACAAAACCATCACTAAAGAGTTTCAACTCAATCAATCCACAGTCACACAGACTGGACAAATGGAGGAAGTTCAAGAATCTGTTTTAGAATGGCAGAGTCAAAGTCCTGACTTGAATCCAATTGAAATGTCGTGGAAGGACCTGAAGTGAGGAGCTCATGTGAGGAAACCCACCAGCAGCCCAGAGTTGAAGCTGTTCTGTTTGGAGGAATGGGCTAAAATTCCTCCAAGCTGATGTGCAGGACTGATCAACAGTTACTGGAAATGTTTAGTTGCAGTTATTGCTGCACAAGGGGGTCACAGCAGATACTGAAAGCAAAGGTTCACATACTTATGCCACTCACAGATATGTAATATTTGATCGTTTTCCTCTAAAAATACATGATCAAGTATACTATTTTTGTCTCATTTGTTTAATTGGGTTCTTTTTATCTACTCTTAGGATTTGTGTGAAAATCTGATGATGTTTTAGGTCGTATTTATGAAGAAATATAGAAAATTCTAAAGGGTTCACAAACTTTGAAGCACCATTGAATATTATTAAAATTACATAACACACTAATGCAGATTAATATCATAAATTAGTCACTCTTTTCTTTGAAGGCTTGAGGCAAAAGTGAATTTTACACTACCTTACACATCTGTCTTTTGCTCTGACTTTGACAACCTATCTAACCCTATCTATCATGAACTTTGGTTTCTGTAGTCTTTATCTATCTTATTTGCTTTTGTACAATACATTTACCTTTGAACAGACCCGAGCTAGCTGTTTGCCCATTTACAGTCTTTACACTAAGCTAACTTAGCCAGGTGGTTGTAGCTTCAAATTTAAAGGTCAGATATGAGATTGGTATCAATCAACTAACTAATCAACTAACTATTGGCAAAAGAACAAATAAGCGTTTCCTAAAACATCAAACTATCAAACTATCAAGTTTTTTTCTGGAAAAAAAGGTGTGGGAGAGGAAGGCCTTTACATGTCTTACATGTCTTTATAAAGCCATGTCTGAATGCCATCATCGCACATCTCTCTGATTTTGCTCTGTATATGTAAAAGTCTATAGTGCTGAAGTCTGATTATTATACACCTACTACTCCTACCAGTATTCATTCACCCCTTCACCTGGCTGTTTCCAATGTAATCTCTGTCATAGTATTACACTGGTTGACCAATAACTCCTATATTTCCATTTGATAAGCATTTATTCAACTGGGGAGATGGGTCTACCTTCACAGAGTAAGCCAGAGAAATGGTGACAGCAAGGGGTAAGCCTTCTGGGACAGCCACCACCAGCACAGTGACTCCAATGATGAAGAACTTGACAAAGTACTGGATGTAGACTGGAGTACACTCTGTCATCCAAACGCGACCTGCAACACACACCACACTACGTATTAAGTCTAGTTTAAAAAGTGAGTCATACTCAGCAGAGTGGTAAACATTTATTTATTGAGAATTATGTGTGTTTGTTGAGAAGCTATGTACACACAGACCTTCGACGACAAACGTGTTGATGACAAAGTACAGCACCAGAATGATGACAGTGATGGCTGACATCACCAAACCTGTGGGGAGATTCAAAGAAGGGACAGTTTATGTCACTCAATCAGCCTGTTCTGACTTTATTGGCTATCTGAAGGTCTGAAGTAATGTATACCCAGTGAATGAAGAACAACACAGTGTGTCATCATTCATTTCAATCCTTTACCTGTGTGATCACAGTCTATCACAGTTTATACTGTAGAACCTGAGAATATCACCTTCTACATGTCAGTCTGTTTCTGAGCAGTAATAAACAACAATTCTAAGAATGAGTCGTCACACCTTATGTGCAAACTTTCACACAACTCCAACAATTAATTTCCTGTATTTAGAAAGAACTTCGCTGCACGTCACTGCCAAAAAAGCTCTGTGGGACTGATGGCTACAGAATCTACTCTGTGTGTTTATTTTGAGTTTGGAGAGTTCCTAAACTGCTATAAGAAACCTGCCTAGTTTTTGTACAAGTCTTTACCTGCTTTGCCAATTTGAACAGCCAGTTTGGTGAGCTTGCCCTGCAACACACTCTTCTCTTTCTTTGGAACGTTGGTCTTCTTCTTCTCTCTGTCCTCTACCTCCCCTCCCTCTGCACTCTTCAGGGGTTGCATCTCCATGGCAACACCCCCATCCTGTTTCTTGGCTGAAACACACACAAAAGAATCATATACACTCTCTTCAGCACTGCACCTGAAGATGAAGAAAGCTCATCTCACATCCAAACCTAGCTTCACACACACACAAACATCACAAGCTTTTACCTTTGTTCTGATTGTTCTCCACAGCTCCATCAGGTTGTTTTCCTGAGAGAAAGGGAGGGTGAGTTGAGACAGGGGTAGACATGAGGATAAGAAAATACGAAGGCAAACAGTTATGAAAAAGTGGTGTTCACATGTCCATCACATAATCAACAGTTCATATTTCTGATCATAGGACAGCTAAAGACACACTTCCAGAAACAGAAAACCACAAAGAAACAATACTTAAGGGAAGAGTAATAAAGGTACACACATCCTCATACACTGGGTCAAGAGACTGAGAGACATTTTTTATGAATAAGTCCATCATAGGTCACTGTCACTTTACTGCACTGTGTACTGGGGTCCATTCATTGGCTGAGGAAAGGAGCAGGGCAGACAACTTTATGCTCACATACCATTGGTGACTGTGCTGTAACTGGCATCTGTAGAGATGAGCAACTGAGTACTGTCCTCTGCTTGGGGAATGTGTGAGGAAGGAAGGTTTTGGGGGCACATGAGAGGATTTGGCAAAAAGGGAAAACAAAAGAGAGCAAAAAGGGAAGAATAAAAAACTCAAGTAGTGAATGTGTTTGCACGCATGACTGTACTAGCAGAATGTCTGTAGATGACTTTATAGAATGAAAAAAATAAACTGAATATAACCTCAATTTCAAAATGTGAGACAGATCAAAGAGAAAAGTAAACAGCCCCATAGCAAACCCACATTGCATGAGGAAAAACTAACAAGTTATGGCATTTGTGGAAGTCTTATGAATAATGTATTAACTCCAGTAAATGACTGTCTGAATGATCCAGCCCATAGAGGCTGCACTGAGTGCAATGCATCCTAGTACACAACTGACACTTTGGAAACAGAATGAGGATAACAAGAGATAGAAGTATTTTTTTCATAAAATAAGCATCATCAGCTAATTAGTTCCTGTCCATTTTTTCATTCCAGGGTGCCACAAATGTTTTCCCTTTTTTAATATACCAACAATACTATTCACGTTCCCATGCAGAAGTGAGAACTGCAGTGGTAGAAGCATGGATGAGCACACTGGTAATGATATTAACCTTAAGTGCTTCTGAAAGTATGTGTAGCCTCTGTTGTTGTCTGCAGCTCTCTACTCTGACTGCAGGGCCCTTCCAAAACAAAATTGAGCATAGACTAATGCTTCATGCATTGACCAACCAACACTCTTCCCTGAATCTTCTCCAGCTCCCTTGGTCTCCCCTGCTCTTTCAATAATTGATTCAATCTGCAGCCTCTCTCTCCCAGATTAAGGGAGGGAAGGAGAAACAGGGCAGAGATAGGAAAGTGAAAGAGGGCACAGGGGTGGGGTAAACAAGAGACCAAGTGAGAGAAAAGGAGAAAGATGATACAGAGAGGGGGTGAGAATGTGTGACAATGAGATAGAAAAGAGAAAACAGGGAGTGGGAGAGAGGGATGAGAGGATGTGGGCTAAATTATCTATGAGGTTAAACTGTTGTGTTTCCTGTCGAAGCTCTTATCTGAAATCAGAACCAACTATACACATATTATTGCTGCAATGTGTGAGCATGGCAGACATGTGAACACTACCTCACTTTATGTCTTTGCGATCATTTTACTTTCCTTATAGTCGCTTTTAAGGCCACTTCTCACTTGTTTTGGTATGTGTCTTGTGGTCATTTTTAAATCCGCTGTCTCCTGTCTCTTTGTGGTGATTTTGACTCTATGCTTTTGATTAACTTTCAAACAATAAATATTAACAGTCACTCAAAAGGATGTCCATATTACCCTCAAGCCCCTGGGTCTGTGCTCAGAATTCACCCATGTGTCTGAAGACACCTTTAGCTGACTTGAGAACAGTTTTCAGTATTCATCCATGGAGATAATAGCAACAAGAAAATGCTATATTTCTCCTGGGTTTTTTAAGCATCTGTTTACTTCTTACTGGTTTGTATGTTTCAAGAACCAATGGTAGTTCTGATGTATCACTAAATATTAAGTCTCCACTTTCCACTCTTCCACCTACCTTTTCTTTCTCCCCTTCCCATCTTCTTCCATCTCCAGCACCCAGTAGAGTGAAGATGATGCCCGCCTGTGAGTTGACACTCACAGCTGTCACCAGCATCCTGCTCTGAGCCCTCCATCACATGTGGCAATTTTAATGTTCAAATGATTACTGGTTGACTCACTCATAAACTAGTGGTGTTGCAAAGGTGCACTTCTAAGTGGTCATGGTGATGTGAAACAAGTGTTGAAAAGTCAGCTCAATACACATCAACACACAGGTGAGAGAGCAAAGTTGAAAAGACAAAAGTAGTTAGGTCAAAAGAGCTAGAGGGATAGTCTAGTTAGAAATTAAGTCCAATACTTACGCTTCCTTATATCTCTGTTTTGTCTTCACCAACTCTCGTGGAAAAATATCTGTCTCTTTAGCTGCTAAATGCTCTGCTTTGTTCACCAAGTAGTCACTAACCTTGTATGCCTGCTGTGTTAACTAGAGCTGTTTCACTGAACAAAAGTGTTTGCTGTGACTGGAAATGAGGTTGATGAGCACAGGACACTAAACCAAAACAGTAAATTGGTGGAAGTGAAACAGCAAAGTTGCAAAAAACAATGAGCTGAAAGATCAAACACTCCATAAAGCTGAGAGGAACTGCTGAGTCAGGTAATAAATATCTGTGGATTTGTCACTGGAAGCATAGTGGATATATATTCATATATACATTATATATACAGTAGTCGATCCACTTTTAGTTGATACATTTGATCCATTGTTAATAGAAAATACTGACTGAAGTAGTGGATATTAAAGTTTTTAAACAGGGTTTAAGTTTAAATAGCTTGAACCATGATCACATTGTGGGCTGCAGTGCCCCAGGTTATGATGCTGCTAGCTTGAGCACAGCATTTGTTATAGGAAAATGAGCACTGTTTAAGTCTCAGCAGTTGTACCGTTTACTTCTATGGCACTTCCCAGGAAGCTCTAGTCCAATTTATTTGGGGTTCTTAACGATTTTCCCATAAAGATTTTAAAGAAATTGAATACCCATTAGACAATACTGGGCCTCTATCCATACTCTATGGACATCTACTACTGCAGGAGCACAACATTGAGCAACAGTTCACCTAACCAAAATAAAAACAATCCATATTTTGTAACCATCCAATACAGGTCAAGACAGGCTGAAAAGACAAATATTAAGTCCTCAGCAGAGCTCCACCCAAAGTTTTGACTAGCCACCAAATCAAACTCTAAAACCAATGTCTCAATGTCAACAAAAAACTACAAAATTTCAGCATTTTATTTGTTCATTCAATTATAAACACCTAGCTAAACTAATGAAGTCTGATACAACAGTCCTGGGCAACAAACTTCGTTACAGAGGTGTAGATTCAGCTGTGTGATCATTTTGAGCCGATGTTTGTCTGTGGTGTTGCTGAACTGTACCGGGCGGCACACAGACAGGTAAGTTCTGATTATTTTGCCCACCCCATTCAAATTGAAGTAGGCTGCAACACAGTTTGAAAGCACCACACTGCAGCCCAAAAATGATCACACATTGAGTCAACACTCTGGTTCAGCCTAAATCTTACTATTTGTAGATCTGGCGTCTATCATATATGGCAGTCAGGCATGCCCATGCATTTATACACCAAAGGCATTAATATAAAACCTTATGCATGAATGTTACAGTTGCCTCATATGCAAATAAGTTGACTAGTTATGCTAATAGGACTATGGACTGAAATATGTATTAATAATTGCTTAGCATTTGCATTAACACCCAGCGATAAAACGTACATATGCTACAGTAATTTAGTTTGTGATGTTGTGGGTAGCATTATAACTTGTTACTTTATCCATCCCTTTGTACACACAGGAATTGGACAAACACACCAAAGTTGCCAGTGATTTGAAGGAAGACCACTTCACACAATAAAAGCAGAGCATCAACTTCAATAAGTGATATTTATATAGTATTATTATAATATGATTCATGAATAGAATCAGCTTTATAACAGAGAGCAAAATTAAAAATGAAAACAAACCAGATGGCATTGGGTCCTTGTCACAGACTTATGCACATGGTCAGACTTCCTGTAGAGCTTCTCATCTATCTTGAGATCGCGCCTTGAATCAAGATACTATCATTGGCAGCAGGTCCCTGGAACACAGACAATCACAGATCAGGTGTGATTCACCCTCATAATTCATGTTCTTTAGTTAGGGACATGTCAGTATGGGTGCTTGAACAGAGAGATGCTGCAGAGAAAAGTAGTGTAGGTATAGCAGCAATAGTCAACACTGGGGCAAATGCTAAATAATAATTATAATAATGCTAAATATTAAACGTCATACATGTGTTTAGCTTAATCTAAAGATGGAGGGGGAAACACTTGCCTGGCTTCATCCACCTATCAACATCTCATAATTTTACTCATCACATTAGATCCTGTTGTATTTTAAATGCTAAATGGTAAAGGACGGTACTTATATAGCACTTTTCTAGTCGTGACAGACCGCGGCTATTACACTACGCATCACATTCACCTATCTACACACACATTCACAGCTGCTCTAAGACCAAAGCGCCTTGACATCCACACCCATTCACACACCAATGATACAATACATCGGGGGCAAAGTGGACCAGTATCTTGCCCAAGGATACTGGCACGGACTGGAGAAGCCAGGGACCAAACCGCTGACCTCCACTAGTGGGCAACCCGCCTACCTCTTGGAGCTACAGCCACCTGTTTTAGCAAGTACCTCCTGTCAGGGTCAGGCTAGCTGTTTTTCCTCCTGGGCTTCAGCGTCTCACATGCTAAGCTACCACTGGCTCTAGCTTAATATTTAGCATGGTGATATGAGTGGTATCGACCATCTGACCTTAGCAAGAAAGCAAATTAGATATGTACCAAATGTCAGTTTCTGTTTGAGAAAGAGGTGATTCATCATTTTTGTCCAACACATGCAGGCTTACCCCAGATTTAGTCAACACTGTCAATATTCAAAACATACTCAGTTCATTTCTGAAATTTAATTTAATTTAGTGAGAAAAATGATTTTTAAAAATCTGAAACAAACATATTACAAAAATATTTGTGAGTTGCTCCTTTTTAAATAATAAGCATTTGCAGTGGTCTCTCACTATATATTTGACCTGGCCAAGTCTCACCACCATGTCAGCCACAGGATTTGATGACATTTCCTTCCACAACAGGAATCCTGTTCTTGCTCGATCCGACCTCTGTAGACCCCGGAACTGCTTTTCTTTGACCAGTCATTAAACGCCACCCAGGACAACACACACAACAGACAGCAAGATGGCTGCACCCTCAATCCAATCGTGTCACTCGCCTTCATCCCTCTGCATCCCCTGGACACATTCCCACAAGCTGCAGAGAGAGAGAAAGGAGGAGCAAAGTACAGCTAGATATGATATGACAACTGAATCAAATAGTATTTAACCTCCCCAGCAGCAGCTTGCTGGCTGCGGTATGGGTAGCTGGATAGGTTCACTATCTTCCCATACGCTTTCAAATGTAAGATGGAAAACAAAGTAAAGGACAAACTGTGATCTAAATGTAATGCCAGCCACAACCAAAACTGACAGATGACAGATACTAAACCACCTGATTCACTATGGTGTTTCACAGTGAGACATTTAGCTATGAGACCTGAAACAAATAATATGGCAGACTGCAGCCGTTACTGACAGTGGTTGCCTTGACTAAAGTCTGTTTTTATTATCATGCAATTACTACCATTGACAAATTCAAGAAAAAAGTACATGATCATAGCGGTTACGTTGTACCACCATACCCATAAAATTAATGGAGACATGAGGTGTTGACGTGTGCTGCTGTTATCTAGAGGCACTATGTGGTTTCAGACAGAGCCACTGTGTCCTATGTTTCCTCTTTCTGTCCACTAAGCCCACTTCCTCCCATCATGACTTCACTGTGGTAAGTAGACCCAGCTAATGGCAACAATTTGGTAATCCCTCTTACTTTTCGTCTCACTGGCTTTTGTCTATTGTATTAGTTTCCTTTTTATGCTGTGCATTTTCTTCTTTAACTGTGAAACCAATAAAGATGATTAGACCATTACAGCAATCTTTCTGATTATCCAAAACAAAAATGAATAGGAACAAAGTATGGGATTAACACTACCTATAGAAAACTCTGCCTCTGGAAATTAATACATTTTTTAATGACAATGCTTTGTATTTATAATATTTGTAAATCGCCATCAATCAACTATCCAACACACCTGAGTCTGGCACGCAGCCGCATGTCATGACCAGCATAAGAACAATGTTAGCCCAGTTTCACCACACATGCTTTGTAAATTTGGTTTTTCTCTCTCTGACTCTCCTGCACTGAGGTACACCGGTGAGACTGCAGATATTTTGATATCTAACTACTTCAATCTTTCCCTTCTCCATGGCACTTTCCACATAACTTCCACTATGAACTTCACTTCTTAAAGCAAGACTGTGACTTTAAAAAGAATAGCTAGCATTTTTCTTACAAATAAAAAATTAAGTTTATGAGAAATAAAACAATTCAAGAAATCTGATTCACCTACTCAGGGTTTTGTTGCTATACTTGGTCTGGTATGACCAGTAGCTTATGGTGGCTGATGTTAACTGTGCTGTGTAACTGACAGTTTGGTTGATTTCTGACTCTTTGAAAGTTTGTTCTTGGAAATGGTAGTTTGAGGAGGTCTGGAGGTTTCAGCATTGAGCTTTTTGGTCGATGGCGTGACTCTTTCTCTCTGCTTGTGTTACTGATAATCTATATCGCCACGAATTGGCACCTATGTGCAATAACTGCTGAGCAAAATATACAGGCTCCTCTTAATACTCTGTTTAATCATTCTCCCTTCTGTTTAGCTCACCTTGTTCTATGACTCTTCACCAAAGGTCTTTTTTCACCTCATATAACCATCTTCTCTTCTTCTTCTTTCCTCGCCAACTTGAGCTCCTCTATGCCTCAATCCTGCTCTCCTCTTTAACCAGGATACACGGCGACAGGATGATGCTGTGTGGCGATGATGATTCATCTTTTCTTCACTCTGTGTCTCGCCCTTCTTTCTCCATCTCTCATCGCCACTGCTTTTCACATTCAGCTTCACAAACCAAATAGTCACCAAATGACCCATCCCACCCTCCTGCCCCTGTCCTCACCCTTCGCTTCTTTCCAGGAGGCTGGTAGAGAGGCCGAGGGAGATGATGGCTACGGGCTCCATGATGATGCTGAGCGTGACGCCCTGTAAGGCCTCCCACACAAGCCCAGGAAAGTCTTGGGCTTTGGGGACAAGTTTTGTCCAAATGTTTGGCACCGGGACGATCCAACCCGGGTCCCCACTGAGACCTGAAAGAGATAGAGAGGGAGCTGAGATGGTGACAGAGACGCAGAGAAAAGACAGGTGACAAATAATGTTGAGATGTTAGAAAATTCCTTTATGTAGAGAAAAAATAAAATCATAGAAAGTGAAGTTACCAAACAAAATCTGCATAGTCCTTAACGGATAAGCACTATAGATAATGGATGGATGGCTGGATAAAGTCAAATCACTGAATTATGGAAGCTAACTCCAAATGTACTTTCCTGCCTCCAAACCTTGTCTCTTTCATCTCCAGCCTTGCTGCAACATCTCCATCCTCACCCTCCTCTCTCCCTCAACCTCACCCCTAAGTGATTCAGTTTCCATGGTGACCAGGATATCAGGTCCAGGGCTTCCTGTCTCTAACAGGTTTCTGCCCAGCAACAGGTGATGTCATTCTTTCAGTGTAATAGGTTTGAAGTAAAGCTTTTTTTTTTGGATTGGCTGACAGGGAAGGGGAACAGCAATTTGTCTGCTGTGGTTGGCCAAGACCGGTGACTATCTTTGCGTCAGTTTGCCTATGTGTGTGCGTGTGTGTGTTTGGAGACATCCTCCATCCAATGTGCTTGCTGCAGGGAGTCATATGTAGCTCCCAGCGTTGCTGAAGAGTTGTGTGGCAATACGACGCTCAACAGGGTTCAGGCCAAGGCGAGGGGGAAGAGAGAGACAGGGAGAGAGAGAAAACAGGTGACCTTATGCTGAGTAATCATAGCGAGCTGTATCCTCCTTTCATTAGTCCATCCCTTTCTCCCTCCATTCTTCCTTTCCTCCTTTTCCTCTTCCACAGCCTCTCTCGTCTCTTTTTCTCCCTCTCTCAATCTCCCCTTGATGTGTCCTTGACAATGCGGCAAGCTGTTCTAGCTTTCCCTCCTCACCCCTCACCCCCCATCACCACACACACACACACACACACGCACACACTTTCTCTCACTCCCTCTTTCTCATCATTTCTCCTCCTCCTCCTTTCTCTCTCTTCAATGTGGATATAATGGTCTCATACTGCAGTGTCGGGGTATCCATATCTGTGTTTGTGTGTATGTGTGTATGACAGAGAGAGAGAGATCCCATTCTGTATTGGTTTGTCCCCACCTGCTCTGTGTATCATATTGCAGATGATGTTCAACATAAGCTGAAACATTATGTATATGTACGTGGTACATACACCCTGGTCTGTCATACACTATCTATTTGTGTATTATTGTTGTAAAATATGCATGTCTGTATATACCCATATTTTCACATCTGATCTGCCAATTCATGTTCCTCCTCTGTGATCAGTTTTATTGCAGTCATACCAAGCACAGGCAGCAGCCTTTGTGGTGCTGTCAAACATCTCAGATCTGGAGCAGAAAATATCTTGAGATGTGAGTTCTGATGATCAGTCACAAGTTGGAGCAGTGTTTTGAGTAATGACATTAGATTTTTTCAAGGTGGGTAACATCTCTCTTCCTCTGCGTTTGCACATTGGCTGGTTTGTCACACCAGGAGACACCATATGTAATTTGTGAAAGTCAGCACAGTGCAAAAGAAGCCTGTCCAAGTGTGTGGACGACAGTGTTTGTCTGTTGTTTGCCAACTGTGCTTTGTAGGGACAACTGCAGATACATGACTCTCTCTCTCTCTGTCAGGTGTAGTGTGTGTGTGTGTGTGCGTGTGTGTGTGTGTGCTGGGTTTGGGACCTGCTGCACTGATTCCTGACCAGCTCGCAGTATCAAATTAGCAACACTCAACACAGACTTACTGTAACGCAACACCCACCAACTCTCTCACTTTTTCTCCATCACTCTCTCTCTCACACACACACAGACACACACACATCTCATAAACTTTGCTTACACTTGAACACACACACACACACACCCTCTTTTCTCCATTCACCCGTCTCTGTTCCTCACCATCTCCATCTCACTGCTCTCAGTCATCTTTTTCTCTCTTGCTGACTTTCCCAGCCAACTTCTCTCTGCTGTTGTGTTGCTAGGTTACAAACTAGTTGAAGGAGTGGGCGTAGTGTGGTACCACACCCCTGTTAGAACATACAAATGTGCACATGCATACATATATGCTAAAGATATAGAATCACAAACTACCCTCAGTAGCCAAATACAAATCACTGATTGGCATAATCATATTAACTTGTTATTTTGTGTGTGAGAGAGAGAGAGAGAAAAAGAGAGAAGGTTTGTTTGCAAGTGAAAGGTATCAATAAAATAAAATGTAATAGAATTTTGTTACTTTTATTATCATCTCTACTTTAAATTAGTGCAGAAACAACATTCATTGATTAATTAATTGGTAAAATAATGAGATCAGTTGACTCATTTGTGTATTACATATGAGTACCAAACATTCAGTGAGCAATTTCAAAACAAAATTTGGGCCTTGGTCAGTTTAACAGGCAGCGACTGATTATTTTCACTGTAGATTAAAGTACAGATTATTATGATGATTCATGGTCTATAAATTGTTAGATGATAGAGTGAAAAAAACATCTTCAGGTTGCTTGTTTTGTTCAAACAACAGTTTAAAACCCAATTTACAGTGAAAAAAATGAGAAAAGCAGTAAATCCTCATATTTAAGAGATTTGAACCAAAGAATGACTGATTAATGACTGACAAAGCGGACTTAATGACTTGGAGCTGAAACAGTTTGTCGATTAAATAATTAGCTGATTATCAACTCACCAACTGTTTTGATGACTGATTAATAATTTGAGGCCTTTTGCAAACAAGAAAGTCAGTAATATGGGGATTTGATGCTTTTCTCATCATTAAATTAACTGTAGATTTTTTGGATTAATCTATAGTGAAAATAATATATATAGAGAGAGAATAATGAAAACATGTCTGAACCCACAATACAAACACTGCACCTGTAACAACTGCAGCTGTTCCATTGGAGATTCTAGCTAGTCCTTGCACACTTTTACTCCATTCATCCATGTATTGATTTACTCTGTCAGCTTTCCATCCATTCATCCACTATAATCCCCTCATCTAATCATCTATCAATTCATCCACCCATGTTCTCTATGCATCTAACTCCACTCAAAACTGCCTTCGTAGCTGGTGGACTACACTGACTGTGTGGTTGTTGCATTTTTTTTAAAAAGTTCAGTCCTCTCGGTATTAATGATGCATTTGTAAATAAATGAATGTTGTCTTGGTCATTTTTCATGATCAAAACATTTGTCTATGCTAGTATTGATATCACTTTCTCAAATGTTTGAGCCAAAATGACGGCGTGACATATAAACTGGGTGAATTGACATAGTTTCAGTAACACCAGACGTGCAGAGGTGTTTGCGTGTAACTCCAGCCAAGAGAACAATGTCATCCATCCTTCCACCTTCTTCATTCAGTTAATCTCAGTGTACCAATTCATTCCCTGCTAACCCATCTCCATTCATCCACTCTATAAATCCATCCATCCAGCGGCCAGCAATCTATTCACTCATTCATGTGTCTACTCATCCACCCATCCACTCTCCATCAGTCTATTTATACATCTGTGCTCTCACACATTCATCCATCTAGCCATACCCTCTATTATTCATTCATCCAACTCCATCCATTCCTCCATCTACTTTTTAACCCAATCAGCCATTCATCAGTCCATGCTCACTACCATCAGTGATGTTGGATCAGGCCCTGGCAGAGCCCTCTGTAATTCCGTAGCTGTCCTGGATCTTCTGCAGGGCATCAGCCCCTCGGAGCCCAACATCAGCTCCTGAGCCCTTCACCGTGACCCCAAAGTCTCCTCCTCATGGCTGCCATCTGCCTTCCTCCTCCCTCCCCACTCGAGTCCCTTTAGGATAAACTCACCGCGCTTGTTTGCCATTTCACCCATCGGGCTGTTGTTGACATAACAGTGAGGGTTTTCTGTTTTGGTCCTCCTTTCTCCTGTAGTCTGTCCTCAACTCAGTTCCACTTTCGCTTGGTTGGTGGAGGGGTGTCTATGTGCTCAACAGTCAGAATCTTGTTCGTCTTAATATCTTACTTAAAATGTATATATAATGATACTAAACCCTTGTTTAATTTTATTTACGGGCAAATGAAGGGCGTTGGTTGTTTATTTTTGTCTCCCTCACTATCTTGGCCTAGCCTCCCACTGCTCCTTTAGTCTCTATAACAGGAGTGAGGAGGGTGAGGGGATGAAGCACAGCTGAGCAGGTACTTCAGAAGCGTGACGCCTGAATGAATTCAGCTTTCTTTCCTTCGCTTCCTCTGCAACCTCGCTTTTCTTCGCTTCTGTCCCTCCTCCAGGGTCACGGCCAGTCCAAGGACGGGTGATTTGGACGGGCTGATTGACTTAAGGAGGATGGACGGATGATGGAAGGATGGAGAGGGGTGAGCGAGGAAGGCTGATAAATCAGGACAGTCGATCCAGTTCAGAGGTAGCTACTGCTGCAATTGGGTCAGGACCTAAGATAGGAAGAGATAAAACATTACCACTCTGTTCTAAACACTGATCTCACTCACTATCATTACATCAAATCATTTTGAGGCAGACAAGGCATGCTGAAACTGATTGAGTTGGGAAATTGTACTTGATGCAGTGGCTAAAAAATCTACTCATTAATTCATTAGTCTTGATCTAAATAAATACCAAAATATCCCTTGAAGATGCAATGTTATAAAATCGTGTTCAAGTATGGCATACAAGTATACATTTTACAATCATAGATTAGATTTAATAGATTAGATAGATACTTTTATTAATCCGGGCAAGGGAAATTACATTCATAGTCTCAAATCTCTGCTCAGTTTTGATATGGCTAACATGTTTGCAGTAAATTAGCTTTATTTAGATATCCAGCTAACACTGGAGCAAAATTACCATTCATTTGGAGCTGTTTTGGCCACCTGACAAAGGAAAGTCCAATAACCATAACTTTGGCCTCCTGAGAATAATACATCCATCTCCCATCAAAACGCCTCTCATCTCATATTGACTTTACTGGGTATCACCACCTTCCTGTTGCAGGATGGTGTTATCTATTGTTCTTGTCAAGAACTCACTGAAGACCAAAACCAACAATGTAGTGAAAAAGTCCCACAGGCCCATTTGTTCTTACTGAAGACATAACCTTTTTACTTAATATGCAAGATTTTGCCATCACTCCCCAATATTGATTGTACTAGAGGTGGAAAGAATGGAGGTCTGAAGTTGAACTCTGAATGTTTTTTCTGACTGGTGAATAAATAGCGTCACGCAACATGGCTATGAAGCAAAAACTCACATATAGCACCTTAAATACACCCTTTCAAGTATATATTTTTGTTATTTTAAAAAGGCTTGTAATTCAAAAATATGGTACTGTAGGTTTTAAATAACTGCAAATAGTGGCAATTAGCGCAACTGTATCTAAATATTCTCAGCATCACATGACGAACATATTCTGCTTTCGGTTTCAGGGTATTTTACATAAGGATGAGCATAAAAACAGAGCTGAGCTCATCACACCTTTTCCTCCTCCTCTCCACTCTTCACTCTCCCTCAGCCCTCTGGCCTCTTGCATCTTCCTCCTCCCTTTCCTCTGCCCTGCCATGCCTCTATCCTGACTGAGAGTGTTAGTTTAGACTGAGTCAAATTCTGCTCTGCCTTTGAAGCTTCCTCTGCTCTCCATCTTTCTTATTTGCCTGCTTCCATCTATTTATCTATATCTGTCTATCTATACAGGTTTGTTGTTTTTTTTTCTTTTGGTGGTGGTGGGGGGAAGGTTTTGTCTTGTCTTGTGTCTCATTGTTATTATTTTACCTTCCTTTTTCTCTCTAACTCCCCTCATTTTGTTGTCCTCCTGTCTATCTGCTTCCCCAAGCATTGCAGTAATCATTTATTTACTCAGCCAGTCGCATTTTCTTCCCAGCCCGTCTCTACTCACTGATTCTGATTTTATAACGCCGCCACAAGAAAAGCTCTCTGTCCAGGCCTTCCAACTACTGCAACTAACTCTGACCGAAACCTTTTCGTTTGTTGCACAGCTTTGACGTGCATGCACATGCGTGCCTATGTGTGCATCAAGTAGCCTGCATTACATAAAAAAAAACACTTTGTTACTCAGTTTTGTCACGCTCCTAAGTCTTATATACACACAAATACAGTTTAGCCACAGGATGCAAGCATCACAAATGTACACAAACACAAAGACCCTAACACCATGCCCAGAGACATCACTTATATGATCTCTTGTCATGACACACAAAACCACAGCACTTTTCAAATGAGAGAGTAAGAGAGAGGAGAGGGGTTGTCCTGGCTGAAATGTGTTTGAACATGAAAAGAGTCAGACAAAAGGTCACTATTAACCCCTCATTGGCCTGCCCATTTATCCTGAATGTTAGCCCTGCTTTCTCCAAGATACCATCCCTCAGAGGGTTTGAGCACTGATTTTTTTTCCTTTTGTAAAAGAAAGTGGCCACTCTTTTCCCTAGGTGTTTTCTCTCTTTATCACAGCAGCAAGAAGGTTGAGAGGGTGCAGAGCAAGACAGGAGAAGGTCCTCACGGGATTTGATTCTAGGGCCAGCAGCGCCAGAGGCCAGGACTCTGCTGTGTGTGTATGAGGTCTGTCTGTGTGTGTGTGTGTGTGTGTGTGTGTGCGTGCAAAGGATGGGGCAACCCAGGCTACATACACACACCTGAGCAAATGTGACCACACAAGCATGTGTGCACTCATGTTCCTGTCAGTACTTCTTGTGCTGAGAATTGTCATGCTTGGTGAGTGCATTCACATTATGGCTCAGTGTGTGTGTGTTTGTGTGTACACTTGTCAGTATTTCGTCTCCCCGCCTACAGTGACTAGCCTGCGGTCCACCTGTGCAGCTGCAGTCCTACTTTCCAACAGGCAACTGAGGGGTCACCTCTGGCAGGGCCCTTGTATCTGGGCTGCTGCCTGCCGTTGCTGGCTCGCCGCCAGTCACACACTTCTGTAATGCCCAGTGGGAATAGCACACTTAGAATTCGACACAGTCAGTGGCTGGAGCCATTAAAGGTGGGCCGCCAACAGGGCACAGATATCTGCATTACTGTAGAGCACATTAAAGCAACTGGATGATGCTGACTAAGATGATGATGGTGAAAGTTTGACAAAGGGGAGTGTGGGTGTTTCTGTTTGTAAAGAAAGAAAGTCCCATTTAAGACTGATAAATGTCTTCTCTGATGTCTGTCCATCTCTTTTACATCTCACACACATGTCCTAATGCACACACTCTCTCACAATGTCCCACGTCCCTCCCACATGAGCTGCTATTCACCTCCACCCAAAGCCACACACACACACACACAATTACTCAAATTAGCTGGCAATTGCCAGCAAGACTGTGCACTTCAGTGTAGGAATGGCCCCATGCAACAGTGTTTCCCAAACAAAACGACCTTTCCTGGTCACCTTCAGAAGTGCTTCTGAGCTTCATCCCTCTGCTCTTCCTCAACACATATGGCAACTAGAGTAGGTCCTGATTAAAGCTGAGAGACTACACTGTAGGCCTACTAAAAATGTAAGGAGCGAGAGTGTGTGTGTGTGTGTGTGCGTGTGTGTGTGTGTGTGTAGCCTATGGTGCGCCACTTGCCTACCCTATGTCCCTCCGCAAGGTTACCGGCCTGGCCACCGCCGGCCCGCTCTGCCCAACTCATACCCACCCTGTGCCGGGCGAGTTGTGAAGGTCCCTCCAGCCAGAGATCACTACCAGATCAAACCGACACCCCCACAGCTCAGCGCTGCAGGTGCGACAAACAACGCAATTGATACCCAATAGCCTATAGCCTGGTACATTCTAGCGCCCGGGAAAACCAAGAGGCAAACGGAAGAATAGCGCATGCTGCTCGCTGAAAACGTTGGATTGCAGCCCTTCATCAACTGACACAGGACACGAAGGGGGATGGATGGACGGATGGATGGAGGGATGGATGGATATGTATCATTAGCTCTACACATGCGCGCACAATCACACTCACGCGTACATGCGCGCACACGCATACACACATACTCCTTCATAATGTCATAACGCTGTTTGCCAGGGTATTATGGTATGCCCTACTGTATAGACTATTATTACAGCAGTGTAAGGCCTGTGATGAGAAATGCCACATTAGGCCCTGTGTTACATTCTGAAAGTCCGGTAATAACCTTCCTAAAGGCTATTACTGAATCTCAGCTAGAGCAACACATCTTCCCTAATAAAAAGGGCGCTGGAGCACCCGGGGTAAATAACAGCCACGCACGCGGGCACGCACGGACTCACCGACTCACCGTGCAGGCCGAGCCAAGGACATCAGCATCAGCGCGCGGGCGGGGGGGCAATCCTGTTATCTGCGCAGCGGGAGAATGTCCCAGACCAGACGAGGATACAGCGGGACCGGGGCTGCGCAGCTCCGTTGCCTGGAGTCCGAAGGAGTGAAGAGATGAAAGATGACGATTGTGCTGATGATTATCTTGCCCGCGCGGTCACCTGACGGTTGGTCGGCGGAGTTCTGCGGCGGTTGAGGAGAGAGAGAGAGACAGAGAGCGAGAGCCAGGGGAGAGAGAGGATGCGCCGCTGAGGGGTCAACACTCCGTTGTGGGAGGGGGCAACCGCGCGCTCGATGAGGACTTGTTGGTCGTGGATGTGACAGCTGCTAATTTGACTGAATTCGGTTAACTGTTAAGGACACTGAAGAAAAGAAAGAAAAAGAAAAGAAACGCCGCGGAGAGAGTGAGAAGCCTAAGACATCTTTGGAGGAGGAGGAGGAGGAGGAGGGTTGAGCCGCTGCGAGAGCCTGCGCGCACAGGAGCTCGGTCGCAGCATCCGCGAGAGGAATCAGATGAGGAGGGTGGTGGAGGGCTGCTCTATACGTCGTTTCACCTACTGGCTGCGTGATGACGACACCACACACACACCGCAGGCGTACGCTTTTGTGTAGGGTGGTATTATCAGTTGATATTAAGAGCCATGTTTTAAAATCCTAACACCGACGTACAGATGATCCCAAACATGATTTGTTTTTGAAATATTCTTGCCATTCAGGGCCAGTCCCAGCACACACTGGGCAAGAGCCAGAACACCCTGGACCGGACACCATGCAGTCTATCACAGGGCCCAAATACACTTCTGACTTTTCACTGTGTAATTAATCTTACATGTCAATGAATTCAGTCCATACGACTAGGAGCCCATTTCGTCCATCTCCAGAAACATTACAACATACAATAAAATGTCGCACATGCAATATTGAACACATTTTATCTAAAAAAATCGCTATTGTTTCGAACTTTGGCACTAACAATTTGTGCATGAAGTAGCCTATACTCGTAATTCTGCCTCAAATTCTATTTTCAAATTAGTTACATTAACAAACCCTGTAGATCTGTGGGGACAGGAGAAAGATAAAAAAAAAAAAAGCACTGCAACATTCCTCCAAGAGAGCAGTTCTGTTTTTGTGAAATATTATTGATAATTGGAGCTCAGTAATTAAAGACAGTATGTCATTTCTGCTGGGGTCTCAATCAAAACAATAAATAAAAAGACGAAGTTTATTGATGTTGTGAAGTATTGTGGATCAAGGGAGTGACTCCAAAACAAAAAAGACCAGTGTCTCTGACAGTCAAGCTGATTTGGTTAGCTTGTCTCTGTTAATTTATGATCGATTACATCAGGAGGTTTACCATAGAGCACAAATTAGCAGAAGTGGTCTCCTCCTTCTGCAAAACAACAGACCCAGTAAATACAGTAACAAAAGCTGCCGAATAAAGCAGTTTCATGTTCAAATTTAGTTTTTCCTGTCATCTGTAGAGAACAGCACAAGCTACTGCTACTTGCTCTGCGCTTGTTTCTCTGATAACTTAAGACTTAATGACTAAAATCCTTCATTCAGTCAACCATGTAGTCAAAAATTACTACATGAATGTGTCTTAAAACTGACAAACAGTCAGTTCTCAGACTTCAAGCAACCACCAATGCAATCAAGTAAAAAGGGATGGGATGCCATTGACAGATGACCAAATGAAATGACTACATGATTAAAGCTACAGATTTCTCTAGGTTTGAATACTTGGGAACATTTCCTAGATAATGGGTACACAACCCAACAAAATATACAACAGGTCTAGTCATTTTTTTTAGAATTTTTAATGCAGAAAAGTTATATGAATATACCTTTAAATTAAATCATGTGTGAAGGTTAGAGGGCATATGTCTTTTGGTTTGAAGTAGCTACTAACAATTCAGACATCTGAAATAATAAAGGGTCACAATTCAAAAAGTTTGATGTCCCTGGTTTAATCTTTTTCCAATTAACTAAATAACTATCTGTCATATAAATGAGGTTGATTAAACATACAATATTTCACCTGATGATTTAATGTATTTAGTTCTTTCCACCTGTATACCAACTTCTGGTGAGTCATAGTAAAATCTAAAATGTGCATTTTTACCAAGGTTTACTTGGTTTCATCCCACCGATGAATATTTGTGATTCAACATGTCCTGGGGCACAGCAGGAGATGTGTTTTACATTTCTTAAGCAGTAATAACAGTTTTATTGATATGATGAGAAACAGTATTTTGTATGTGGAGGATAGACACTGAAGGAACAGCATCATTTAAATTAAAAACTCAAACTTGTTGGACTCAGTGTTTGGTTGATAATTGAATTTATTATGTGAAGTGCAGAAATACCTGCATTTACTAGCCAATTGGGACACAGCGTGCTTCTAGAAAAGCACTGAAGGATTGGTTCCCCACTTTGGGAAGTGCCTGTCCACAGCTCATGGGACAGGGGAATAAACCCAGTGTTGACCAATGTGGTCAGAGGCAGCAGAACCTCTCCTCTGCTCTGTGCAATCAACAAACAGAGACCAAGTGGCACTGCCTGCTGTGCTAAAAGCTAGCTCACCCTAGTGCTAAAGAACAAAGAGCCCTACGCTCAATGCAGCCCCTGCCAACACACACACACATACACATTACTCAGCCTCCACACCCACACATCCTGCCATCCACATGCATGACTATACCCAATTGGCTACTGTCAAAGCTTGTTATGCAGCGAGCTGCAAGGAGAAAGAGGAGAAATGTATTATAGATGAATCAGATGAACTTATTAATAGATATCCTACACTGCAGGGAGATGGACTACAGACTTGTCCGTCCATGCAGGCACACACATACACATGCACATACACACACACACACAGGCACACACATCTTGATGAAAAGCTTTGTTGCTGATTTTAATTGTTCCTCTAATCTTTAACTGTTCCACACCATCTCCCAGAGGCACATACAAAATTAGACATACTTTTTATGCGGATGCACTAATCTGTTTTTATTTCCACAACATACACACAAAATGTCCTCCTTCCCCTCTCAAACACCTTATCTGGAGATAATGAAATCTCTAAGAGTGAGTTTCGGATTAGTGGCCAACATACTGTATAACACTGTACTGTATAGTGACATTGGACCTGCTTAACACTCTTGAATGGCATTTAAAACTGGCTAGCACAAACTGCTTTCACTCATTTATCTTACAATCATCCAGGATGTCAACATCAATTTAAAATCAATCAATGATAGCAAATATAAAGCTGTTTTAGTGCAGAGTCCCTTTCTTCAGATTATTATACACCACTGGAGCACTTTATTAAGAACACCTGTACACCTGATTATTTATGCAATTATCCAATCAGTCAATCATCATGTGGCAGTAGTAGTGCATAAATTCATACAGATACAGCTGTACGCTGGTTAATGTTCACATCATCATCATCATCATCAGAGTAGGGAGAAAATGTGATCTCACTGACTGACCGTGGTAATGCATTGTTGGTGTTGACGGAGAGCTGCAACTGCTGATCTCCTGGGGTTTTACCACAACAGTCTCAGAGTCTAGCCAGAATGGTGTGTGAGGAACAAAACATCCAGTGAGCAGCAGTCTGTGGATGGAAACACTCTGTAGATGAGAAAGAGGCTCAGGAGTAACGACCAGACTGGTTGGAGCTGACAGAGAGGCCACAGTACTCAGGTAACCACTGAATAAACTGTGGTGAATACAAAAAACCTGGAGAATGAACAACATTGAAGGTATGACCACAAACAGCAGACAAAACATGTTGGTCTCACCCTGTCAGCCAGGAATCGAGGCTGCAGTGCTACACAGGCTCACTACAACTGGACAGCTGAAGACTGTCATCATATGTAGCCTGGTCTGATGATCTGGATTTGATGAAGCAGATGATAGGATCAGAAACCGGCTTCAACAGTATGAATCCAACTCACCTTGTGTCAATAAGCCCTGCTGCTGGTGGCAGTGTAATGGTGTGAATATTTTGGCACACTTTAGGCCCCTTAATACAAATCAATCAAGGTTTGAATGCCACAGCCAATGCTGACCATGTTCATCCCTTTCAGCATGACAATGCTCCATGTCACAAAAGTCGAATTCAAACTGGCTTCATGAATATGACAATGAGTTCAGTGAATCCTCAGTGGCCTCCTCAGTCACCAGATCTGAACCAATAGGCAATCTTTGGGATGTGCTGGAACTTGGAGGAGATTGCAGCATAATGTGCAGCTGACAACCGAAGATCTCAGTGCCTCAACAATGTGAGGCAGTGTTATCAGATACAAAGTCCATAGAGAATGATCACCATTCCTATCCACAGGTACAATATACATACTTATATGTAGCATATAACATATCAAATATTCAACTACAGAGAGTTGCATTAAGACCATTTGCCCTGAGGCTTGTTTTCAGGTGATGATGTGGGAGGACATGGAGGATATAAATGTAGATAAACTACAAATTTCATTGAGACATCAGCAAAATACCGCTTTACCTCATCTTAGCCAAGCAATACAGTCACAATTCAAAGCTATTTAAAATACCTGGAAAAGGATGATCTCAATCATTAGAATATTCTCTGAAGAAGCCATTCAGAGGAGGCTTTTTTCACAGTGCCAGTTCTATCACCAGTACCCTAAATTTACATCACTATTGAACCTTCACTCATGTTCATCACTGCAGTGCCTACAGTGGGAGAGCAGTGCCAAGATGCAAGATGGCAAAGTTGATTTTGATGCAATGAAAGCCAGTGGGTTTTTCTCACCTTGCTGTGCAGTGATGTAACAATGTACTCCAAGGTATGTCAGTGCACCATGACACTGCTGGGTGGCGACCAAATGTATTAACACCCCAGCAGCAAAACTCCAGACTTTTTACTTTCATCACTTCCCAAATTCAGTTAGCAACTGAATTTCCTACACATTAGCCTGAAAAACATATTTCATTGCCTCTCTTCTTCTTCCTCTAGAGTGATGGGTTTGCACAAACTTTACAAAGTGAAACGTTTCTGTCATTCCACATGAGGAATTTGAATTGTGTTTTTGTTATTTGTGTTTCGTCTATTTAGAAAAGATGATGTCTCATATGTCCATCAAAGTTTAGCAACATTTAAATAAAATGTTGACATTTGTGGGGGTGTTGCTCATGTTGTCAGGCTACTGTCAATCAAATCTGATCTGAATCTGATTAAACCACACCCGCACAATCCTGCTTCATCAGGACTGAATTTTTCTTCATGTTAGTCTAAGGATGGTTGGTCCACTGCTTTAATACAGAAAATACTGTATCTTGACAACTACTGTGGTTGATATTTGTGGTTTTGGGTGAAATATCTCACCTATGGGATGAGCTGTCATAACATTTGAGACAGATGAATGTCCTCTAGATGAATTTGATCCCTTAACTTTTAGTCTAGCACCATCATCAGTCAAAATTTGAATCTTTCCAACTTGGTTTTGACCAAATACCTGCAAACTAATGACATTCCTATCAGCCCCAGCTGTATTTGTGTTAACCACTAATTGCCAACTGTTAGCATGTAAACACTAAACTAAGATGGTGGAACACAGTAAACATTATACTCATAAACATTAGAATATTAGGCATGCTGACATTAGCCATTTAACTCAAGCATGCTACATTATACTGTAGACTCTTAGTCTGTTGGGACTGGAGGAGTTTTTGTTTTTTTTTTGAACTTCTGAGTTTTATGTAACGTCTGAAATACAAACAAATTTGAAACCATGTTTTAGGGGCTTTAACACTTTTCATCATCAGCTTCCACAGTCTCTATATTCATACATTGGTCAGAAAAGGGTAGGCCTACATCTTGAAAGGTCTTGATAGACTTTTGACTGATGGTTTGATGGCTTGGTCTGTCTGGTTGACCATCCATCTTTTCATCTCACTGTTTACATCATGGATGATGAATCATGCAGACTGCTCTTTTGCTCCACCCTTCAATATTGAGAGTATACACACACACACACACACAAACTTGTTTCTAACTAGCTGTCTATGCATTAGGCATTTAGAGGCGAGATGCTTGGGTTGATGTCTAATAGGTCTGAGGCTGGCTGCTGCAGAGCTTTTTATCAGTTCAAGGGCACTCAGCTCCTAGACTGCAGGCCTGATACAACATTAACATCCCAACCTGTCATTTGGCGTAAACACACATGTACACTGAGACATACACACACAGTTGGCTGTGTGTGTGACCTGCACTCCCCCAAGCCCACAGTAAAGGCTGAAGTGATGTGTGCAGATCAGAGGCATACAGCAGAGAGAGGGTCAGAACAGGCTGGAGAGTGCTGAAGTGTGATACAAAGATAAGCTCCTCTCCCACTTGCCATTTTCCCCCTCCACCTTCTCTTTCTTCAACTCCTCACCTCCCTCACTTCAATTTCCCCACCCCCTCTCCTTAACTCCTCCACCTCTCATCCATCCATGCCACGGTCTCCTTTTTTCCCTACTCCTCTGACCTTTCCTCAGTCCTCCTTCCCATCTGGATGGTTAACTACGAGTCTTATTGAACACGCACCCTCTCCATTATTAATATAACATTAAGGAGACAGAGGGAGGAGGAGAGAAGAAAGGGAGAAGAGGAAGGAGAAGTACGGATACACAAAGCAGGTGAGGAGGAAAGAAGTGGAAAAAGGACAAGGAATTAGGGAGAGGGTGATAAAGGGGGGATTGAGGGCAGAAGCAACAGAGATGGAGAGAATGAAAAAAGCTGGAAAAAGGATGACAGGAATGGAGCAAATGAAGAGCAGTTAAGAGAAAGACAGCTAGATTTTTCCCCAGCAGCTACATGAGGGAGGGAAAAAAATGCTGGAGTTGGAGGAGTGACAGACGAGAAGGGAGAGAATGTGTCAGGAAGAATATTGTATGACATGTGATGCAGTTGGGATGCACACACTCTTGTCCTGTGAAGCGAGGCAGAACGCATGAGCAGAGCAAGAGGGGAGAAAGGAAAAGACAGAAAGAGAGACGTACAGAGATGTGTTAGTGTTGATCACGTGACTATGACTCCTTTATCCTGAACACCCACCCACACCAACACACACACACACACACACTTGAGACAGGCAGACCTGATTTTACAAGATAAATACTAAAAGTTAAGTAAACCAAAACGCTCCTCTTCTAAAAATAGTCAGAGAAGCTTTGTACAGTAACAATAAGCAACCTTTAACAGTATTCACAATATCTGAGCAGACAGACCAAAGTCAAACATCTTTTGATGATAAACAGCAGTGACTGCTGAGTTTTCACATGTCATACAGCTGGCAGTGTTACAACTTTGTTTCATTACATTCCCCCAAAACATTCTCCCTATTAAAAAAAATCAGGACAGGGTGTCCTCAAGTCACCCCAACACTCACTTTGTCTTTACACACCACTCAGGCCAAATTGCATTACAGAGTTGGGCGACCTCTAGGCTATCTGGCCTTTTTGCCCTTGGCTGCCACAATGTTTGCCACACTGGTGTATTCACAGATGGGCTAATTTTGAGTTTATCTACAAGTGAACTCCACTCTGAAAGGATAAGTCTGAAAATATTACTATTATACTATATTACTGTAAATAAATCTAAAAAAAAAAACACACAAAAAACCAGAACGTGTTTTTTACATTTGTATTTATTGTTTTATGTGTCGTACATACAAAAATGAATGTGTATGTAAATATACTGTACATTATGAGCAAAAAGGAAGCATGGGAAACAAAATATACTGAATGTATACACTTCAATAATCCAATAATGGTATGCAGTTTGTTCATCTGAACTTTTAAAGTAAGTTCTTGATCCTCTGTGGGATTATCTTTCAGGAAGTCAATTTTATAATATTTTTTTTATATACATGGCAAATTTGAGAGATGAGTGGAAATATGAATGTAACATAAAGAAAACATAACTTAGCACACAACAGAAGATCATAGTCATCAATATGACAAACATAAAAGCTTTTAATACTGGTTATCATTAACCACTTATATTGTATTAAAAAAATGAACCTGGCATTGATAGTTAAACTACCTTTATTATGTCTTTTCTAATATTATTACTCCATGCAAGTCTCTTGATCACTTCATGGGATTTATAAACAGTGATAACATGGAAAATATCACCAGACATATCCTTAAAACAGGATAGGACAGGATCTGCAGAGTTCATTTTGTTCACTATGTAATGTTCGTTGCACCCAGCAAATCACATCCCCACATATTTTTCACCTGGTTGGTACTCTGCCAACAGTTACAAACTATCTTTTAACTAATTCATGAAAAGATATCTGGAAATGGCAGCACTTCAGAAACACTTAATACTTTTTATTTACACAATAATATGCAATGTCAAGATGAGTTACTAATCATCTTAAAACCAATGACTGGCATTTAATGATAAATATCTAAACAATGTCACTATTCCCATGCATTTTCATAGGTTTGTTGGAATTACTGGTGAATTACTGAGTGATGAACCTGTTAATCAAATTCATACAGTGGCATTTGTAGTTAAAACATGTTATGTCTGAAGTGTGAAGAGATTACTGCTGCTGAGTGCTGTTTCTGAGAAACCTGGTGCTCATGTTATATTCCAGAGCACATCAGTATTCTGCAGGGCTGAGGGATCAGAGACCAGAAAGCAAGAAATGTCTCCCCAAGGTGGCAGGAGTCAGTAGTGCAGGTGTGTTTTTGTCACAGCTCGCAGACTAACTGGGGCAAACAATGTGGTCCTCTCTTTCTCTTTCTCTCTTTCTCTCTCTCTCACAAACACAGAGGGACACATGTACACAAATGCACCTGAACCCCAACACTTACATGCAGAGAATAACACACACACACAGGCACGCATATTCATACTACGACAAAACAAACTGAAGGAAACACACAGACAGACAAAACAGCTGTCTCCTGTGTGCAGGTCTTGTCCTTTAGATACACTTGGCCTCCATGTCGTAGAGTTGAAGAAGGTCTGAGATCACAGCATCGATGTCTGGTTTGGTCACATCCTCACAAAACACCTACGTACACGCACACGCACTGACGCACACGCACACGCACACACACACACACACACACACACACACACACACACACACACACACACACACACACACACACACACACACACACACACACACACACACACACACACACACACACACACAGACTTTAGCTCCACACCTGGCCTCAATAAACAGTGGACATCAAAGGTCTACACACCATTTCAAACGACCTAGATTTTGTTGCCTTGAGGATTAAAGCAGAAATCCATAACAAACCCTGACTTTTTTCATTTGCATTTGGATATAGTGACTTATAAAATCCAGGCTATAACAAAAGAGACCTCATTTGTAAAAGACAATGGAAAACTATAACTGCAACCACTGTTCAATTAATACTATACATTTAGAAGAGGCACTTTAGTGTTCCCCATGCTTTATATTCCACTAAATGTGACACAGTACTCCAACTATGGCACACAGTAACATGTTACAGTAATGTCTGTTGATTATCTAGGGTGGGTAGAGAGAGAGAGAGACATGGTTTCTGGAAAGATCCACCACTAGTGCTGTTATTACAGTCTGAGCCGTGAAGTTTAGCCCCTGAAGGTCAAGGGCTCACGTGAAACAATGTTTTATAGAGGCTGCTAAAACTAGAATTATTACATGTAGAACTATATATGTTTTGTTGGATTTTTCATCATTAGTGTTGTTAAGAATGTCGATAGGATTTTGAATGAGGTTTTCTTGCTTCTGAAACTGAACCTGAGAGTTCTGGTCTCACCTTGTCTCTCTATTTCATAACTTCCTAAGTTGATATGGTGCACAGTTGCACAGAGCCACAGTTGCGGCTAGGGGTCAGGAGGTAGAGCGGTTGCCTACCGATCGGAAGGTCGGTGGTTCGATCTCTGGCTCCTCCAGTCCGCGTGCTGAAGTATGGGCAAGATACTGAACCCCAAAACTGCCCCCAATGTGTCATCGGTGTGTGAATGTGTGTGTCTGTGTTAGAGAGCACTTAACATGTATAGAAGTGCTGTATGAATGTGTGTGAATGGGTGAGTGTGACCTGTAGTGTGAGTGGTCGATATGAGTAGAAAAGCACTGCAGTCCATTTACCATTTATCTACATGTCCAGCTGACACTGAGCAACATTAGCATTCATTTCTTGCCCCTCAAGAATTCTCCACTATATTCACCTGCTAGTCACTAACTTTGTCTGTCTGCTGTTTGGTGCTGAGCAGGAAGTGTACAGTGGGTTTATCAGAGGTTTTTTGCTGAAAACCACAAAACTAATAATGATGAAGATAATAATCTGTGCAGAGCTGAGCAGAACTGCAGGGTCAGGCATCAATACTTTGTGGGTTCACCAAGATGAGCAACACCTTTCATATTAAATGAAGCCACATGATCCACTGTTACCATAAAATATTGATTACAGCAAGTCCATGAGACTCCTCCCCTCTGTCCCTCCCTTAAAATGATCAGTCACTGTACTACGTCACACCCAATCATTTAGTTTCAATAAGAATTACATCGCATTTTAGAAATAATGATGAGATTTCTCTGAGCATATCTAAAACACATATGTGTTTAAAAATGATACAAAAAGGCTCGCTGGCAGCAACTTTCAACCAAAACAAGTCCAAAGTCACTTATAGTATCAGAAGAGGCCATGACTTCAGTGCTGGCTGTGCTAACTTGTTGATCAACCCTTTGAAATGCAAGGTTCATATCTGATGTACATTCTAACCAAAAATGCAAAAGGATACAATGCTGATAGTGTGCTGATAATACTTCAGTGTAAGCTTAAAACATTTTTAGTTATCACTTCTCTCTCACTGAACACCCTGTGTGTAAGCCACTCACTTGGACCCAACAAACTCCAGGCAGTACTGTTGTGACTGAGTTAATGATGCTACTCTGTTGTTGTAGACTGGACTTTTCTTCCCACAGGAAAGAAAGAAATAATAAAGCAACAACTGGCCAACCAGTAAAAGAAAGTGGGGTCAGTAATCTTTCTGTTTTGGTATATTGGTGGCAATTTAAACAAATTACAACAGATCAAAAATTTACTTTGTTTTCTCTTTCAACTTTGTTCAGTCTTATTCATGAATTCATGATGCTGCCTCCTCCACCATTTACAGTGACAGCAGCAAAGAGGAAGAAGACGGAGGCATAGTTAGACATAGTTTTTTGCTGCTGAATTTGGAGTTTATGATGGTTGAACTTTTTAGCTTGCTGCTGCAACTGCCATGTGACCATGGTAACCACAGACACCACGGTGAGGACATAATTTTAACAGTGTCCACTGTATTTTACAGACAGAGCAATGAGGAGAAATAATATTGGACCAACCTCAGCTTTAAAGTTTGATTATCTGGCTGGGGACAATTAACAACCCTCTCTGTTTAGCTGCATGTTAAGACTATACCATTTGGACGGCAGCAGCCTGTAGTTGAAGTAGTTCAACTACTTCAATTACATTTTAACAATGTCGCCACTTGTGTCAAATAGACACTTCAGCCATTTATAGCGCACACTTTAACTATCTCTGGCACTTCCAACTACCCCTGGATGTTCAGTTGCTTTTATTGTTTAAATTCAACTGCCATTTCAGTTGCCTTCAGTTCTTATACTTTCACCTCTAACTCTTTCACTCAGTTTTATTCCTGTAGCCTTTACACATTAACTGGCACTTCAATTAATTTGTACTGTTCCACTGACTGTTCAGTTAATTACTGTACAGTGCACACTCTTGAACCATCTCCAGCACTTCAGCTTCAAATGAATGTAAAATTGCTTTTATCATTTCTAATTCAACTGTTGTTTCAATGCTCTTTAAAGGACTGACCAACTGCTTTCATCTCTAACCCTTCAACCAACAGTTCAACTGCTTTCAGTGATTATTCATCAAATTACATTTCAACTGAGTGAACACTGGAATTACATTCATCAGGGGGGCATTGGCATGACTCAAAATGAATGCTTATGTTGCCCTGTGCCTGCTGGCAGGGTAAACAGACAACTGTTTGCTAACACGTTTGCCATAAGTTACAACTTTATACAACGTTTCACAGTCAATATTATCAATATTAATAAATTCACATACAGAGCCACTTCGCTCACACACATGCACTTGATCAGCCCTCTCTCTTCAAATGGTATTCTGAGCCCTTTGCAGCAAACACATACCTGCCACCACTCTTTCTCCCCGACAGGCAGCTCCACTCCGTAGCTGTTTAAAGCCAGGTATAAAGTTGCTATGGCGATGTGTTGGGGGGTGTGGCGGATGCACATGGCTCCATGGTAACAGTCTCTAAGCAACGCCCAGGAAGTCTCAGCGACAGGGGTTCGAGACCAAGCATGGCGGTTCACCAGTGACTTCACAGACAATAAGTAGTGGAGTAAATACTGAAGAGAGAGAGAGAGAGAGAGAAAATCCTGGAATCCTGCATGTAATGCAATCTATACTGCAAACAGCAAATCTTTTTTTTTTTTTTAGTTTGGGCAGTAAATCAATAATAATGAGCCAATCACAGGTAAGTAGAAGTCATTTTGATGGACTTTTCCATCTTTTACACCAGATGGAAGTAAAATAAAGACATTAGAAAAGCTAAAAGAAGTCAGATCAGCCAGGGAAGGAGATACGGCATTTTCAACTAATATCTGAAAACACCTCTACAATCAAGATTGTACAGCAACTGTACACAAACAGACTAGGACAACCATGACAACATCAGACAGTAACAGAGACAGACAAGGAGGCTCAACACTAAATAGGGGGGACAGGAATACGCACATGTGCACAAACACACACACACACACCTACCTTGTGAGGGTGCTCAAAGGAGACGTGGAAGTTGAGCTGTCGGAGGATGAGGAGCTCACACTGCACCACGCTGTCCCTCAGGTCCCAGAACTCCTTGTCACATTCTAGAGGAGCGCTGCCACTGTTGAAATACCTGCGAGGGAGGAATGGAAGGAGAGACGGAGAGTGGGAGGGAGGTGTAGGCAGAGAGCATTCAAGGTGACCACTTTGAAAAGACGGAACACGGCAGAGTGATGGGCAAAAAAAGAAGTTTTGCTCTTTTCAAAATATCCTGCAGGAAAACAAATACTCCTAATTCTGAGTATTCTGAGCCACCCCATTTAAAGTAAACTACATTCCACTTTATTTTCAGATCATAGCTGAAAACTCAGACCATCAACCATTTACTGGCCAGTCTGACTAATTACCAGCTAAATAAACCATTGTAGACACATGGGATGACAGATACGTCACTTGTCACGTGTTATTTATCAAATACATGCAAAAATTGACTAGCTGTGCTAACAGGTGAAAAGTATGGCTGCGGCTCACTATCATTTTTTTAATTCTCAATTAATCTGACAGTTATTTTACTCATTACAAAATGGGCAAAAATTTGGAAAAATATTGAAAATTCCCAGCGTCAAAAGTAACGTCTATAAAAGTCTTGTCTAGAAAGGTGACACATTGGAGAAGCTGGATGCCAATCAACTAATTGACTAATTTTTTCAAAGACATATTCCTGCTTTGGTAATGATGTCATCGTTGATCATGTAAAACAAAATGAAACTGAATATAATTGTGTTTTGGACTGTTGGCTGAACAAAACAAGCAAATCAAAGATGTAAACTTGGGTTTGGCTAATTGTGATGGATATCTTTCATTACATTGTGACATTTTATTGACCAACAACAATCAATAGAATAAATGAGAAAAAATCTTATTTAATTAATAATGAAAATAATTATTGGGACTCTGGGAGCATGAGGAAAAATATGTCTGGTCCAATGAGACAGAAATTGAACCCCTTTGGGCAGAACTCCAAACATTATGTCTTGTAAACACTAGGTACTGCTCATCACCTGGCTAATACTGACCCTATGGTGAAGCATAGTAGTGCAGCATCATGCTATGGGGACACTTCTCAGAGGCAGGAAAACTGGTCAAAATTGAGAGAAGGATGAATGCAGCCAAACACAGGGAGGTTCTTCAAGAAAACGTACATGAGTACAGGTGACCTGAGACTGGGACAACAATGACCTGAAGCACACAGTCAAGGCAACGCTGGAGTGGCTTCAGGACAAGTCTTTGACTGTCTGAGTGGCCTAACCAAAGCTCATAGAACATCTGTGGAGAAATGTTCACAGACACTTCTCATGCAATTTGATGGAGCTTGCGAGGATCTGCCAGGAAAATGGGATAATCTGCCCAAATCCTGGTGTGTAAAGCTTATAGAGACTGACGCAATGCCCATTAGGCAGTGTACATTTGTCACAGTCTTTTGTAAATGAGCGATTTCAATTTCAATTTTCTTTTAATTTGCAAAACTTCTAAACTTGTGTTTTCACTTTACGTTATAATAGGTTATTGAGTGTAGATGGGCACAAATGAGTTTTACCCATTTTAAATCTACAACACTGAACTGATCTGAATAACGAACATATTTACTATAATCAAGCTGCTCTTCATAATTATATCTAGCATTTGCCAACTTCAAAACACATTCACTCTAATGATACTAATGATGTACTCTGAATCAAGCTACAGCACTTTAACATCTGTGTCTGTGTTCATCCTAAAATTACTGTCTAATGAAAATCATTGATTTTATCATTTTAATTAGATGTCCTAACAGATGGCAAGAGTTCAGAGAGTCAAGACAAAAACCTTCAGTTGATGAGTAACATTCAACATCTAAAAGCTGATTAAGTGTGTTTCAGGGCGAGTGGCCTGTGGCCTCTCACATCTTTCTCAAAGACTTGAATTATGTTAAGTTACTTGCTTTATAATAACATGCAGTTTGCTGAAGGCAGTTCGCACTCTTAACCAAGCATATTACCTGTGGCTTACATTGATGATGTCACGGGTCCTGATGTGCTGCTCCTCCACTTTGCCAGCCAGGTACACACAGCTCATGGCCACCAGGTATGGTTCATAAGCACGTATGCCGACACGTTCAAAGAAACGGTGGTATAACACACATGCTGTGGCCACGGGTACCGAGCGCATACCTAATTTCACTCCTGAGCAAGGAAAGAGGGAGCAGTGAACATCACACACATTCATATAATACAGATCTATCTACTTAATAAGTTTGACTAAGGTCTGACAATCACACTGAATTGTCATTTCATAACAGTTTATTATTCATTTCAGTCAATCACTGAAAAAAATCTAGGCAGCAATTCACCATCTCCTATGATTATGACACAATCATTTTTCCACCAAAACACACAGAAGCAAATAATCAACAAAGACAAAAGCTTGAGGCTGAGTAAGTGGTTCTCAGTGGATCAGATATGTGTTGAATATCCATCCATCAAACTATACAGCTTATCCTAAGGGTCGCCTATCCCAGCTGACACTGGGTGAGGTGGATTTAACAATCAAACTAAATGACTAAGAAAAATAAGCACACAAATTCCGTTTCAGAGTACACTACTTGACGTGAGGAAATGACACACACAGCTCCCTGGGCAGGTTACCTGTCTCCATAATGAAGCGACAGACCCGAAAGTGCGTTTTCATGTCCTGGGCAGAGTCAGACTCCGCTTCCCCGCCGGAGTCTCTCCTGCCCGTCAGCCGCAGCGGTCCATCACGCGCGACAGACACACGAGAGGACGGACCCTCCATTGCTCATGGACCGTCAGGCTATTGTGTAAACTTACCTACCCGGAGCTTCAGAGTTATGCTACGGCAGGGTAGATGTATATTTTTAATGTACAACACAAACGGAACACAAAGGTGGAGGTGTGCCTAAGTTAGCTGGACGTCGTCAGTATTCTCAGTTCATTTTGCAGCTACCATGCCCCCAAGCGGGACATAACCGGAAGAAAAATAGTTGATTTCCCGGTCATCTTTTTTTCTTAGAAAGGTTCGTAACTGAGTGAAATGACCCGGAAGTACCTAACCTAACTCTCTGAAAGAAAAGGAGATATTGCCGTCCCACAATTCTTTGCGGCTGCAGCATGATTTATGCTTATGCTTTATGCACTTATGCTTGCGACATGAACAGAAAGTGATATAAATGCTTCCAAATGCATAAATAAAGATTTCTTCATTTTCAAATCTGTCCAGTCATCACGAAGAACAAACGTATTGAATTTCTAGATAACAATATCAGCATCATAACAAAATACACAAAAATGAGATAACCTGTCTTATGTCTGAATAAGTATGTAGACATTGACAGGTGGTATAGTTCCGGTTACGACTTTCAAAGTAAAGGTCGTATTGGAAGCTAAAGCCCATAGAGCAAATTCATATACATACGTTGATAATTAATAAAACAGATTCACATTGCCACTTGAACATTATGTGTCTACAAACACAGTCAACAAACTCATTCATCAGTTTTGTTTTTTCAGGTATATTAAACTGTTATTCTTAGAGTTCTGTGTGGTCTTTTCCCCATGATTGTGTTGCTATGCAACGAGTCAACAAAAACAGCCACAGAGGCTGTAGGCAGATGCAGAGATGTCGTCCAGTTACTCAGCAAATCAGGTAAGATAAAAATCATTAAACATTTTCCTGTTATGTTTTGCTCATACATTGACATAATCTAATTTTCACTTTCCATCCTCAGTATAACAGTGCCTTCCAGTCCCAGAGGCTGCAGAATTGGTGTAAGACTAAGCACTTCAAAGAGGTAGAGCTGGTTAATGTTACATCAGCAATTCCTGTCCCATTGTTTTATACTAGTTGCATTTCACATTGCCTGGTAGTTTCAAGAGTAGCATTATCATCTACTTATTTGACTTCACTGTGCATGTGTGTGTGTGTGTGTGTGCAGAGACCCACTGCACAGCAGGGTCACACTATGTTCATTGCCAATGACAGAGGACATCTGCTCCCAGGAGTGGTTAAAGTGAGAACATATCAAACCTCTTTTTCTCTATATATCAAAACTGTTCTTTCTGTCCTTGTAAATCTAAGACTCCACTCCTTCTCTTGTGTGTGTCTGTGTGTGGATATATAAAATGTTACAGAGTGGCGGTGCATGGCCAGACTTTAAAGGGACCTGGGATCTACCTGCTCGTATCCCAGCTCACCGCATCAACCCCACAGGCCGCTCTGTGGATGGTCTCAACAGGCTGAAGTCCTGGGGCTTTGACCCACAGCACATCGGAAAGTCTCAGCAACACAGCGGCAGGAAAAACTCAGCTAGGCTGCAGGATGTTGGCAAACAGGTTAGGCCCACAGTCTGTTAACAGGAAGGAAAAAACACAAACATATGTGTGCATGATTTTTGTCCAGTATTTTCTTGAGGATAAAAAGCCCATTCTGTTTTTACACAGTGGGTGTTTCAAGGGTGTGACGGGCGTCATAGTTAACTACTGTGCAACGTGTAGGCAGACCTTATTTTTTCTTTTCAAGTTTTTTCAGTTTCCAGGTAAAGCTTGACAGATGTGACCTTTGAGGTGATTCTTGGCAGGATTCAACAGCCCACAGAGGTCTGAGTAAACCATCTTTACTCAAAGACAGAGTAAAAGTACAGGACAAATACAGTATGTTTGCAACTGTACTACTGACCTGCTGAAACATACTGCTGAATTTTTTATCGCCTAATCTAAATCAAACAAATGTTATTAAAAAATCAATGAACACAACAGGGCTGTGGGCGTGGGAGGGGTTGAGATGTCGAGGAGTTTATGACAACACAATGCTTTCACAAACAAAAAGGTTCACAGGCTGGATTTTTTTCTCAGTGGTGCCTTCAGGTGGTGGGGTCAGCTAAACTGAAAAACAGTTTGCCATAATGTGAGGCTTCAATCTGTTGATATTTGATACTGCCAAACCTTTGATAAGGTGAGACATCACATCCTCCCCAAAAACACTTCAAATGTATTTAGTGTTTTCTCAAAATAATCAATTGAGTAGCTTATGTGCTCAGACCTGAATGGAGGCATGCCTTGCTATAATCATGCACTTCTTGACACTGTTATTTAATTAGCCTTTTTCACCTTGAGATGTGGAGGAGAAGCAAAACACAAATTAAGTCAATGATTTTTAAATAGATTGTACTAATACTGCAATCCTGAAAACAACCCTAGAGACTATGGATTTAGGTCATCTAAATCAGTCTCGCAAATGTATTTGTCTTTTCTAAAAGGTCATTTGGTTGAAATAAATTTAAGTCATCAAAACACTGCCACAGTTTTACTCAGTCTGGTATCTGGCTAGTAGCTTTTACTGGCTAATATTAGCTAATGTTAGCAATCTGATAGAAGTACTTGGATCTTCTGTTATAATAAAGTTACAGGAGCACTGTACCAAAGGACAAAACCAACCACTAAAATGTTTTTACAACATTGTAAATAGTAACCAAATTTAGCCACACTTTTCTTGGCACTTTGCCTGACCTTAATGGTTCTTGAGGATTAAAAGAAAAACAGACAGAGATAAGCAGATAGTATTTCCTTTACTTTTTTGTTCCTTACAGTGCCTATAAAACATTCAGTGTCTCAGTATGTTTTTTGTCTAGCTTTTTGCTAGTCTGAAAAGCCAGCCTCCAACTCTTCCTCGTCAGATAATCTGCGGTCATTAACAGCCATTTGGTTTTTTAAACAAATCAAGCTTTGACCACTGACTACTGACATGTCCATTCCTCCATTTCTTTTTTTATAAAAAGTAAAAATGTAGTGTTTACTGACATATTCATCTAGCAAAAAAAGTAGTAAGTAGTGTTACAGTAGCACAAGCAAAGAAGAGTCAGCAAATCTCTTTCAGTTAATAGCAGTTACACAGAACTATCAGTTTGCTAATATATTAGCCACCATTAGCTGAAACCAAGTTTTCAGGGTCTTTACAGTGACTTTTCTGAACAGTGTTATACTGTGACAAAGGCAGAATAATGGTAAATGCTAACACAGTGTAACAATAGCATAAGCAGAAAAGAGGCATGTAGTCAACAAATGTAACAGGTAACGTCAGAAGTTTGCTAAATGTAACTAACATTAGCCATCAAAAGCTACTGGTCATGCCAGACCAAGTAAGCCTGCTGTACAAAAGCTGCACTAAAATGTTTAGCTTTTTATTTGTAATAAGAAGAATGTATTTTTCTTCTAAAATTTTTTATTGTCTTGCTTTTCAAGTTTGGCCTCATGTCTGTTCTCACTCCTTCCAGACCAATGGGGATGTGCAGCAGGACTGTGCTGCCCCATCCTCCACAGCTGAGGCCCGGCCAGCATCTCAGAACCGCCCTGTCACTGGAGGCGAGAGAACTGCCAGCCAAAACCAGGACTCGCAGGCAGCTGTGGCTGGATCTGTAGCTCAGTCTGCTGAAGACAAACAAGCTACTGTGGCCACTGGGGAAGACAGGCCATTGAGCCAGCGCTCTGCAGCTGAAGAGAAACCAGCTGCTGGAGAGGAAACCAACAGCAGGCCTGAAACTGGCAAGGGGAGACCAGCAAGCAATATGTCAGAGAAAGCAACCAGTCGAGGAGCACCACCATCCTCCAAACAGAGATACAGAGACACACAGCAAGACCAGTGAACTTATTTAATTCTGTAGTGGATGAAAACAGTACCTACAAAAATAAATGCATTGTAACTCTACCAGTTCTTACTCATTTTAGCAAGGCTGATTGGACTGAAAGTGCTTCAAACTCATAAATCATGAAAAGCCAATGTATAAAAAAGATATTTATAAAAACCAACTTCTTTTTTAAAAATATGGATGTATGACTCAGTGATTGCTGTCAGAAGTCCCCCCCCCCCGAGCTGACCAGAGTAACAATAAGAGTTCCAGCATTATTTAACATCGCAAAAGAATAAGCTATTGTTCTCTCCTCTGTGACCGTTGGTCCATGTATTTGTCAGCCGGTAGTTTGATTAGGCATCCTCTTAAATTCTGGGAAAACTGTGTGTGTGTTCGGATTAAAGATATTGTATCTTACAGTATAACCCTGCCTTCCATATTTTGAGAAATGAACCACAGCACACTCACAACACAGAATGACCTTGTCCCCATGACTCATCATTATAAAACCACATGAATTTCAGTCAGTTATTCCCTCCTCCACACCTCACCGTTTAGAAACAATGGACAATACAAATAGCCACCTCTAGTGTGCACGGGTCTTAAAGTCAGTCTGGATCATGATGTTTAGTTAAAGACATACAAATATAGAAATGCTTCTTATTGCAAAAAGGAACTTTATCATTGCAAATCTCTTCATTAGAGACACATCCCAGAGCTTGGTCAAACATTTTCTTCATATTGACAGTAGCTTTACACAGTTTCATTAAGCACTGAATGAAACTTTAACAAGGCACAAAATTCACAAGTTCAGTATGCATACAAGGTCTGGCAGACAAAAATAAATTATTAATCTGAGAGGAAGAGAAAGTCACACCTACACTTGGGTTGGAAGCATATTCAGCTTTTTTGTGATCCTGATTTTCCTAATGATCACCCAGTCCTTCTGCCCTGCTGTGACTTGTATTCTCAGACAGGAAGAGGCAGAGCTATATTTTCTGTCCATCTCCTGCATCTCAAACCTCCCATTCTCTAATGTCCCCAGTGGCTGGAACTCTCTACAACTCCTCTCCCCTTTCTCGATGGTAACCATGTCGTGGCCTATTTCCACCTGAGCAGACTCCAGGAGGTCTTTACCACCTGACCCTGTTTCTACAAATATCCCTGTCACCACTGTAGGGTCAGTGAATACCACAGTCAGGTAATTTCCTTTTTCAGGGGAGCGTCCCCAGAAGAATCCCTCCCCAGCATCCCAGGCCAGTTTGGGTAAGTGTTTCTGATAGGTGGACATATCAGTGTAAACTTCAGCTGGTGGATTACTGTAGAACCCCTCCTCAAAGTCCTTGTCCTTCAGCTTGTTGTATGTCCCTTGGAACGACGAAAAAGTCCCCATGTGTTGGAACAGCGAGGGTTTAAAGAGGATTGGCTTTTTCTGAGTTAGCAACTCTCGAAAGTGACCCATCAACCAGTCACAGGGCATTTCTTGGTAGAAGAGGAAGAGGAAGCGGGCCAGGAGAGGAAGGTGGGCCGATTTGTAGAGTTTCCCGATGTAGCCCAGGGCTGAGAATTCCAGCATTGCCCAAGTGGTCTTCTTCACCTCTTGCTCCTCAATGTGCCTCCTGATGGTGGTCAGGAAGTTTTTGGCAGAGGAGACGTCATCCTCCAGCTGGAGGTAGTACTGACCAAGACTGGCACTGTAGTGGATCAGGAAGGAGTAATCCAAGTTCTGCTTGGAGCGGAATGATACCCTTTCTGGAGCATCATTGTAGTTCCTCTTTAAACCTGCAGGGGAACCAGATAGACTTTCACTATCACAGCATCAACAAGACAGTCATGACATTGATGCCAATGAATTAGTGCGCTAGTAGGATCACATGTCTGCTGCACCTGTAAGAGGAGGGTACAAATCCTGAGGAACATGGAGGACCACCAGCTGGCCTTGTTCCAGCTCAGAGGCAAATGCAGTCTTGATCTCGCTCACTGTAGCCACTCTCCAGCTGACGTCAAAATCTGCTAGCAGCACTACCACCACCATGGAGGAGCGCTCCTCAGGAGATGACTGGGAGAAGAGGGACTTCAAGGTGGGAATTAAATAGCTGCCCTTCTTCCTCTTTACTGATGATAATCCAACAGATAAATACCCTGAAACATGTCAGGACAGAAACATCAAGTGTCAGGGGGTTTTATGTCATTCAAAACCACCAATTGGTGTCACTATTATTAAGTGTGTAAAATAACAATTCTAGCTACTTCCTCTGTGGCACTTAACATGCCCTAAATTGTTTTTTGGGAAGTGACATCTTGCTCCTGTTCCCATAAAAGGTTAAAAGACTTTCCATTCCTTGAAATAGAAGCATCTGTTAGCAATATTTATTAAATATAATCAATACTCATGGTGCATTGTGTCAAAAGTTATGAGCAATCCTATGGGAGTCCTGATGTTAAATGGTACTTTGACCTATCATTAGGCCCATCAGGTTGCATCATCATACATCTGACAGGTGAGCCCATTTTCTAACCCTGATCTGATGTACCTTCAAACTGACCTTGAATATATCTACATAGTATCTTAGCAGGCAATCAAACAAAAAATCAGCCTCGAGTTAAAATAACACACACCCTGTGTTGGTGGGGGATGTTGCTATAGGTGCTGGTGAGACATAAAATAGAAGATCCAACATTCTTTGTCACAAAACTACAACTACTACTACTACTACTACTACTAGTGAAGTTATCGTGGCAGTGACTTCTGATCTTTCCGTGTGACTATCACAAGGTAAACCAGAAATGTGGCATGCATGTTACAGGAGAGAGCTCCCAGTGTTCGCACCTCTGTAAAAGGAATGGTCAGCTAACAGCAAGCTAACTAACAAAAACCACAAACCACAACACTGAATAGTCCCTGGAATGAAGTTTCAGACAATCACACGGCATGAGCACCTTAATATAGCAAAAGTGTGTCACCCACTCTGTTGAGTAGATGGTGCTCCAGCAAGCAGGTGATAGGACACATTGAGAGGCAGGTAAACTCCCTGTTCAACCCAGGACTCCTTGCTGACCAATCGCTCTGCTTGCCAAGATAACTCATTTGGAATCTGCTCATGTGACCCTGTCAGGCCCTGCAAAACAAAGACAAATATTTATTGCCAGAATATGCATACATAAGAATGCTTTGTTATGAGGGCTATACCACCAAGCTGCAAACCCGGATGTTTTGCATTTTGTAAAGCGAGAGCAGTAGAGCAAGTTATGCTTGCAGCTTGTTCCCTGCAGGCAGCAAAAATGAATGTGCTGCATCTCACGGGCTGAAATGTAACCCTTCCTGCCCATCCTGTCTGTGTGTGTGTGTGTGTATGTGTACTTACAGAAATAAGGAAGTTGGGATGGCTAATGAAGTATAATCCCCCAATGAGAAGGAGCACTGCCAAAAGAACATTCTTCTTCTTTGAATGACGTCGCATTTCCTATACGCATTCACACGTACGCACACACATGCACACAGAGTTGATACCCTGTTCATTATACTGGTGTGTAACTCAGTCAGCACAACGGTAAATAATTCAGCTAATAGTTAATGAATGTTTCAAAGGGCTCAGACTCAGTGACAGGTTAGACAGACTTTGTGTTGAGTTTGGTATCAAGAAGCTGCTCTTGGGGTTGTTTAGAGGCTTCTGTATACATTTACAAAGTAGAGTTGAGTAAGGGACATTTCACTGTTGCTCTGTAGAATATACCCCTGTAACATTCTGAGCCACCAAGTCCATCAACATTGTATTCTTTAATGTGTCTGCTGGATGTTGTCATGTGATCAAATCTATGGTCAGAATATTAATTAAACGGAGAAATATTTTTATCTGGCTGATACTTGTAGTAAACTGATCACGTCTTTATCATTGTGTGGCTACACCTCCCTGTTCTCCTGACCCAGTGGTAAGGGACTCTCCTCTTCTCCTCTGGACATCTATATTACAAAAATGACCCACACCCATTTTCAATTTTAGAACCTCATTTAAACAAACTTGTTTCCTGATCATAACTCATACTGCTTTATTGTTAGCATTGTTAGCAGCTTCTTTTTCACACCATTGCCATTTTTTAGGGTTATGGGCTTAAACTTAATTCCACATAATTATACTAAAGATTTAAACACGGAATTGGTTAACTGAGACATTAATGTGATCATTATAAAATAGACTGCTGCCATTGTACAGTGCAGACTGTTAGCTGGTATTTCTACTCACTTCCATTTCTATTGTGCTCTTTGTTTGTCTTTCCTCACTGCAGTTACAGTATGGCTCTGTTGTCAGAATAATCTTACCGCAGACAAAAGGTGGGGAGTTTTGAGTGAATGAGATAGGGCACGTTCTGTCAACACTGTATGAAGGACTAAATGTAAGGTCACCTTTAGATATATATTTAGCGGAGACAGTGTGCCCTCCTCCACTCCGTTTGCACGCACTGACAAATCCGGTTTTCATATAGTCCAGGGATCATATTAAGATGAACTCCAGATAGTTTAATGTCCCGTCTGACTACTCCTACGATGGCGTCGGGACACTAGACAGGCTTCATAACATTTTCAAACTACACTGCCTTTGTTTTGTCAACAAGTACACTGAGCCTCCATTGCTGACATAAATATAGCTCTGGTCTCCTCATCTACTATTACCTCAGCTCATTCTCCCCCACCTCGAATTCAAAATCTAAACATTCATCGCATTGCAGACACCTGATTGACAGGACAGGTGTGCCTCTGAATGTAGTGGCTTGGCTATATGTTTTTTTTTCCTTTAAGGAAGAAGTCCAGACATTGAAAAGCTACCAAATGAAAACTGTAGCTAGACCCGTAGTAACGTTTCCCCGGGACAGAGATAACCGGAGATTACGTTAACCACCGACTATAAAAAGTCACGTTACAATAGTCTGTCAACCAGAATCCCTTCATGAACACGCTATAAAAGAAACTGACAAATTATTTGTGGAGTGCAATACTGACGTTAGCGGTTATTTTTTAAATACATTTACTGTTAACTTGTGTCGTTCAAGTAAACTACAACTAAACTGTTCGGCTACATTTGACGCTACAGAGAAGCAGTCTTGCTAACGAAAAGTTAAAAAAAAGTGATAAAGCAGCTTAATTTGAACTTACAAAATAAAACCAATGTCGACACCACACTTTTCCTCAAATGAGTAGCAAAATAACAAAAAGCAAAGTTATCTTTAGGCATCGTACATTTACTAACAGAGTAACTGTATACAGACAGCTGGTGTGAGTCAGATATCATCATGGTTCTTTTAAAAAGGAAATTTGTCCAGCATATCCGCTCACCTCCTAACGCCTCAGCAGCACTTCACCTCAGCAGCACGGCGACTGACTGTCACAGTCAGTGGGTTGCACTCCTTGATTTTGTACTTATAAGGCACGGAAAATTAAAGAGGACGTTAAAGGAGAGGGGGAAAAAAGACTCGCTCGTTTACTGCATATGAGAAACAGCATTCCCACATGCTCTCCGTTGCGTTCGCTCTGCTCTTTCCCCTACGCAACACGCTGTAGGGGCGTGAATACAAGCTTTTAGGTGGCCGTGGCTTTATATAAACCAGGTGTGTCGTCACTGTTGAAGTCATCAAGTCATTGCGTTTATAGTGAAGGAACTCAGTAGCCTATAGTAACAGACCTAATGAGGCTAAAAAGGACAAACTCAAAACAATGCAGTCCACATATTTTATTATTTTAAATCAGTTCATGTGTTTGTCTTTGCATTTACGTTTAGCTTGCTATTATCAAGATAACGTCCAATGTACAGAAAAGTCAGTAGCCATCAAAATAAAAACAATATCCACAATACCTTTCAGTTTCATGGGACCCTGTCCGGCTGTGTGCAGTAAGGAGGACCCCCTCGCTATCATCCTCATAACATGTCTCTGTAGATAAACATTATCTCAGATCCACAAGAAAAGACTGTTGTTTTTGGTGCAGTGAGACTAGTCCTCCATAACGCCTCTATGACGACAAACATGACCTAACCTGAAGTATTTTTTTAATCTACTTATGGCTAGACTGTAAAAAAAAAAGAAAAATCTGCAAACTGGACAGATTAATGATCCTCAGCTTAAGCTTTCTCTCCACTAAAAGCTCTCTTGTTAACCCGTTTTAGTCCTGGTCTGAGGACAGTGTGTGCAGTACAGTTGTAAGGATAGAGAGAAACCCCTTTAGAGCTTTGTCATCTCTTGGTTGCTGCTTAAGTGTCACTTTTACTCCCTCCTCTTCTCCGTCTTTTCCCGATAACTCTCTCCCGCTTAGCCCATCACCTGTGGCTTCCTCTTGCTCTTTTATTTGCACATCTTCCCTGCCCTCCACCACCACTTCTCTGTCACCTGTGCCTTTCTTTACTCTCACTTTCTGATTTGCCTCTCCAGTGTACAGCAGCTCCCCCAGTATGAGTGTGCTGAGGGTCATGTCAGCAGAGCTGGTGTGCTTGGTGTGTGTGTAGAGGTAGACCCTCCAGGGGAGTGTATGTGGTGGCGTGAAGGCCAACGTCTGGATATTGACCAGTTGCATTGCAGCCTGAAGGCTTTGTGGGGAACAGTGAGGTATCGCAGGGCAATGGATGCGTTCCTCCATGTACGTATAATCCTCCTCTTTCATCTTCTCAGGATCTATCCATAACAAAACAAGGAGCAAAGTCATTACCAGAGGCTTTTAAAAGTCAAGAAACACTTGCAATGTCCACTGGGGCATTTCTTCATGAAACAGTGTTCAATCCAAAGTGTTCAATATTAAATGTTCACATTATACAATTATTTCACACCATTAAAATATATACATACAACTGTTATTTGTGAAATATTTAAAAAAAAAAATTCATAAACTCAACTCATCATAAAATGTTATACTTATTTTGATGACTGACTTTCACATGACTTCATCTTATTTTATAGTAGAAATGTAAATTCTAGGTCCTCTTATTCAAGTTATGTCTCTCTTATAATGTTTTCATGATAGCAGTGTTGTCACAGTTCTCCCACCTTTCAGCCAATCACATGTAGTTTGCCTGTGCTAGCAAGTTCAACCACTACCATAATTAGCCAGTTGACACCTTTTAGCTAGAGCAACAACGTCAAAGAAATTCTAAACTATCCAGCTGCTAATGTAAATAAAACAGTAGAAAGACACAGAAACCAATATCTTAAATTGAATTAGCTTAACAAGGCTGCACATGCTGCCTAGCTAGCCGGCTAACTAGCTGTGTGGGGGTGTGAGGTTGGTTTATTATTCAGCATCACAGTGAAGAGATGATGTTTATGGCAGCAGCTAGCTAGTTGATTCAGACCTATCACTGCAGCATTTTGAATCTAAAAATGTTTCTCAGAGAAAGAGACAACTCTGTGAAGACAAAAAACAGACTAGTTTCTCTGTGGTTGCTCAAGGTAACAGGAGCTAGCAAACATTGCTAACACTGACTTTTCACTTTGCTGCTGAGCAATAAGCTCACGACAAGCCCCTGCTAATGAGGTAGAATGTGCAGCCCTGTTAAGAGAAGGCTTAAAAGCTACGTAAGTTTAGTCACTGTATGAATGTGTAAGTATGCAAACTTATGTACAGTGGCAAGAAAGATAATCTATTTTATTATTGTTTACTTTAATTAAAAACACACAATCATTGTTCTCCATACTGAAAACAACATTAAAACATTTACAGTGTAGGTTGGAAAAAGTATGTAACCCCCTGCTAATGACTCTACAAAAGCTAACTGGAGTAAGGAGTCAGCAAACCTGGAGTAGAACATATGGGTTAGAGATACTTTTACTTGTAAATAAACACTTAAACATTTTGAGTTGCTATTCACTAGAGGCATCTGCTGACGTGAACCATATGTCACAAAGACAGAGATCTCAGAGGCCTTACAATTAAGAACTACTGATGTGCATAAACCATCAGTCCAGTGTCAGACAAACTGTCTGTAGTAGAGATGATTTAGTTCTGTGGCTACTCTCTCTAGAAGTAGATGTCCAAGATGATTCCAAAGACACAACCCAGTGATCAGTGATGTAACAAAGACCATCAGAGTAACAGCCAAAGCCTTAAAGGAATCATTTGAACCACATGCAAATCATGGTAAATGTTTTGTTTGACTGATGAAACTAAGGTAGAATTGGTTTGGGAGGAACATGCAGCACTATGGTTTAAAAGAGCACCGCATACCAACATGGAACATCATCCCAAAGGTAAAGTACAGAGGAAGGAACATCATTATTTGGGACTTTGCTGCCTCTGGATCTGGACAGCTCACCAACATCGAGGGGAAAATGAATTTCCAAATGTATCAAAGTATCTTACAGGATAATGTCAGGGTGGCTATCTGCCAGCTGAAGCTCAGCACAAGCTGGGTGATGCAGCAGGACAGTGACCTTAAACATCAAAGTAAATCTACCAGAGAATAACTTCAAACAAAGAAAATTGTGGCCCAATCAGAGCTCAGACCTTAACATAATGGAAATGCTGTGCAAGGAACTCAGAGCCATTTACACCAGACATCCCAAGAATATTGCTGGAGCAGTTCTTCAGGAAGAATAGTCAAAAATTCCTCCTAAACTTTGTGCAGGTCTGATCAGTGGCTATTGGCTAAAGGAGGGTTGACCAGTTATTAAAACCAAGGCTTCACTTACTTTTTCCACCAGGACTCTGAATTTTTGATGTGTGTGTTCAGTAAAGACACAAACAGTTCTAATTGTTTGTGTGACATTAGTTTAAGCACATCTGTTTGTCTCTACTTGCACGCACATTTTATGACCAAACCAGTGTTCTCCCTATGTTTGTTTCAGATTTAACATCATCCATTATTGTTACCATATATTTATACAAAAACATGGAAAAGGAAAAAAAAAGTCTTTTAGTTGTTTTTGCTCTTCAAAATAATTTTACATTAATTTGGCTTAAACCACGAAAACCATGTAAATCCAAAGGCTTCACATATTTTTTCTTGCCACTGCGTAAACTGTGACTGGGGATCATAAATTAGCCAATTCCTATTAGGACCATTGGAGCCCTTCTGTCTCTTTTAGCTTTGCTTACCTGGTTTGATGTTATAAAGCAGTTACATTTATGGAAAAAACCTTTTAATTGACTGATTGATTTTTTTTCATATATGTGCAATTACGCTTAACACAGTAAAGAAAAAAATGCGGAGAAACACAAGATACAAATACAGAACCAAACTGAATAATACAATTTATTGTACAGGCACATACTTGTTGGTAGAGGAGCTACCACAAACTCTGTCAGAGAGACAGGAAAAAAAATGACCTGATAAAATATCCATTCAAAAGTGAGAAACTTTTTTTTTTGCTTCTTCTACAAATGGCTGTGAATTTTGTCGGAAAAATCTTGTTTGTTTTTTTCAAGTCAAGTCCATTTTATTCATATAGGGCCAGATCACAACAGAAGTTATCTCAAGGCACATGACATTCATTACTCTTATACTGACAAAATATGTACGAATGATCAGCCATACATGCCCGAGAAACTGTGAGGATGTTGAGACCAACCACTATCAAGAAGTTGGGGAAAATACCTGGTGGATCACTTAACATATTCTTAGGTTGCAGATCCCATTGACATGCATGTCTTTCTAGGTGGGTGACCTGCCTGAGGGAATAACAGGAGATGATAGATATCTCCTGAAAATATCTACAGTGGCAGCAAGGAAAAAAAAACAATCATTTGTAAATGGTTAATTTTGTATTTAATGTAGATAATTTTCTGTTGGGTAGTTTAATTTACAATAAAGTATCATATTTTATAGGCCATTCATGTATTTTGTGCATAAAAATCTTAATTTGCCTTAATAAACCCGGGAGATTTCACACCGTTTTACAGTTTTTCAGTAGGCTTGTTTGCTCCTGCCAACCACAAACACAAAATTTAATTACCTTGCTCAGCATGCAAAGCCTGTTGCTGCAGCCACAAGTGCTCAAACTCCTCTGGGCTGAGAGCCGGGGAGAGGGACAAACTGAGGGGGACAGTGATGTTGGAAGCCAGGACATCAGCGGAAGAGTCTGTACGCTGAGTGGCACTGTCTGAGCCTGGAGAGGACATGTGAGGACAAAGAGAGGAAGAAGGGGAGGATGCAGGGAGGGAAAAGAAGAGGAGGAGGATAAAGATGCAACAATGGGGAGCCAAATGATGGACAGAAGGACAGAGAGTGAGGATAAGGTTGAAGTGGGAGGGAGATAAGGAGTTAGGATGAGTGCCAAAAGAAGAGATCTGTCATTTAAAATGGCACTGCATTCCCAGAAATGGAGCCTAATCTCAAAAAGAAAACTCTCTGTCTTTGGCCAAAGTAACACAAATTAGTATGTAAGCTTGATCCTTTCAGACCTATAGCACATTATTGTGCTATAGTCTTTTATCTCTAAAAGAGATTTCCACATCTTCTCAAAGGGAAAGGGTTTCCTTTAATCATAAATTTAGTGCAATAGACCATCAAGCTAGAGTAATTGACTGATCTATCAACTGATGTCCACTGCATTGATGAATGCAATGAAGATTTTTTTCTGTTCTGTGTTGCTTAGGTTACATTGCGCAGGAAAAATTCCACGGATACATACTACATACCTACCAAGTATTCATTCATACATTTTTTTACATTTGTCAAATATTGAAAACTGTCATTAGCGTTCACAGTTTTTACTTTGGAAGCATTTACGGCTTCAGGACTTCTCTGTTACAGTGGCCACTGAGTGCTTTGTCACCTCCCTGAGTTTGAGGTTACTGAGTTTGTCCAGTGATGGAGCATGCTGTTTTTGATCTGACATGCACTGTAAATTATGGGGACATACAAAGATGTGGGCTTTTCTAAATCATGTCCAATCTATTGAATTTGCTGCATCAAGTCCTAGATATATCTCAAGGATAATCAAGGTGAGCAGGATGCACCTGAGCTCAGTCTGGAGTGCCATAGCAAAGGCTCTGAATGCTTATCCATTTAGTACTTATTCAAAAAACATGCTTTTGCTTTGTCATTACTTGATGCCTATACACACACACACACACACATATATATGTATATATATAAAATTATAAATTCAAATTATATTTATATTATAACACAATGAAATGTGTTCTCCTGAAGGCATTCTACTGAATGTCTGGCAAAGTATCAGTACCTACTGCATAGCAACCATCGACTTAGGATATCATCATTTAAAAATACTCAGAGGTTACAATTATGGTAACAACACTGTAAATTTTGGCTAGAGCACAAAGCTTCATTGGTTCTACAGCTGCAGTTCTTCATGTCACTCATCAGCGCTGGAATTAGGTGAGGACTTCTGTTGCCGCAGAGAAAGTAAAGGGCAAAAAACAAGTTACAAAAACCAGAAATACCAGCAGCTTTCAAAGATGTCAGTGAATCAGTGGGATTCGCTATCCTGCAGGTATATTAGTCATATTCTTTTTCTGTGAGACAGTAAAACCAGACTGCACGGCACCCTAATCACCACTGAGAAATGTGACTTCAACAACTGCTCTAAATATCATGCAACTACACCACTGTGTAAGAGTTACAGCAACATTACAGGTTGTTTGTGACATATATACACTTAGTGGCCACTTTATTAGATACACTTGTACAGTCTATTGCTACTCAATTCAACAGCTCTGTTGTATATTCCTTAAAATTGGTTACCTGTAGAAGTTTATCATGTTCAGTTTTTGTTGTTGAAATTCAATTACATGTTTATTACTGAGGTCATAGTTAAAAATGGTTTTGTACTGGAAATCCTTCCCATTTACACACGAGGGGGACAGGATATTAGAAACACCTCTCAATACAATGTAGTGCAACACCATCACTAGGACTATGACCACAATGCTACAACATATGATTTAATGACAGCGTCAAACTAGAATTACTGAATTGTGGCTACTTGCCTCCACCAACCAGTCTGTCCAGACTCACATAATATACAGTATGTAGTGAGGACTTTTGAAAGAATTTAATTAAAGCGTATTTTTTAGCAAAAAAACAAACAAAAAAAAAAAAACTCTTTAATTAAATACACTTGCCTTTTTCTGTTTTATTTCCTTTTTTCTATTTTATTATATGTCGTTATATTTCACTGTATGTCGTGGTGTGTGTTATTTGTTCCTTACCAGATGTTTATATTTTATAATTCATATATATTTTTTCTTTTCACTCATGCACCCTCAGGTAGTCTACCCCAGTTTTGCTGTACAGTTCCCTGTGTAATGACAATAAAGGCTTATCTTATCTTATCTTATCTAGTTATCACTAAAAACTGACATGGATGATTCCAGTGAATGGCCAGAACCTGATTCATGATGTCACAGTGAAGTTGACATTTGACCTTTTGGATAAAAAATATATCATCACTTCATCATCTTATCCTGTTAAACGTTTGTGTGAAATTTGGTCATAATTAGTATGTGAATTCTTCAGTTATGGCCAAAAAACTCAATCAGTTTTTCCCTGAGTCCTTGTGGACATTTGTGCCAAATCTAATGAAATTCCCTCCTAGAGTTCCTGATATATCACACGTATAAGAAATACAAACCATTGCATTGGATTGTGTTGAACTGTACAGCTGTAAATAATAATATGGTCACTGAGTATATGTGATATAGTCTGTATTATTCAAAACCAAGCATTACTTTCAGAAACCAACCATCATGCTATGAAGGGACTCTAAAACACAGATGGAAGGGGGTAAACAACGACACACTCATTTAATCAAACAACCAACAGCAATATAAACTATATAAATTATATATAAGAATCTCACTAGTGTTGTTTACTTGCAAGCAAAATCCATTCTTCTTTCCCACTGAATGAAGCAGGTAATAACAGGATCATACAGAGATCCATGGCTTTTAAATCGTTGAGAATCAGTGCCAGTGCTGAAAGCCTTGCCTACCAGGGCCTGTTATGACTGGCTGCTACCGCAGCTGTGTCTGTGATTAGACTATGGATGAGGCCATTGTTATGTTCACTGCTGTTGCTGCGTCATGGCTACTGTGCAGTTACTGCTATGGCTCTTATGATTGGGAAAGCTGTGACATATAGGTTTTAATGTGTAATGTAATGTTTACTGGCAACACCTTATGTAATGCAGGCTTAGGAGTGTCTGGTTTTACAACGCTGTTTTGGCCAATGATACTATCCTGGGTGTAGTCAAGACAGTCACAATCACAGACACAGGTAAAGTTACAGGTATAGCAGTAGCCATTAGCCACAAACATGACAATACAACAACAGCTGTAGCTCAACTACCAAGTTAGCCATTGCCAGAATAAGGTTGGAGGAATAAATGCTTCTTTTCTGTTTGGTGCACTACAGATGGCATCAAAGTAGATCCTGTCCCTCTCAATATTGTGACTTAACTCACCCACTCCAGCAAGACAGAAGTGCATATCTAATGCCTTGTTTTGCGGAATTCAAATTTGTTTCGCTGGTCTATATTAACAACTTCTTGTTTGACTCATGAATCCTGGCCTTCTCCTTCAAATAAATCCAACACAACATCCACTCACTGTCTGCCCAGCTAGCAAGGAAAAGCGGGGAAGGCAAGATAGCATGCTATCTACAACTGCTTTTTCAAAAGTTGCCCGAAAGACTGAATATCCCACGCAAAGGTAAATTGCTGAGCCAATCAAGTAAAAGAATACTCCCAGTAACTGTAAATCAGAATCTGATTGGCTGTGTAGTTTATCAGTCTTAATTTACACCATCATTCTCTTAGATAGCAGGGGCATTCAGTCTAAGAAGAGGGCTTTTGCTTTCCATTAGCAAGAAGAAAAAATCAGACTGAGGAGTTTTTTCTGACAGTCAGTTATCAGTTACAGTCCCTGCTAGGTGAAGGTCTGTAGGGCTGAGCGAGTCTCATGGTAATATGACAAAGTTATATAACAAAGTCTGAGAGAAATTTGCAGAAATACTAGAAAAAGATTTTCCTCATTCTGGTAAATACTGTATGACACCTCTACTAAAGGCCTTTTGGGCTTGCCATTTATAATACACTACTAATGTCCTCACTTACCTGAATGAACCTTCTTAATGTGGCTACAGTTCAGTGTGTATGAGAGGTCAGTGTTTGGCTTGGGGTCAAAGGTCACATGTTCAGGGCTTCCTCTGCTGGCTGACTCTGTCTCTATAGTGCCCTGTCCGAGAGGCTCCAGAGTGTTAAAGCTGCATGCCCACTGGCTGATGGGCTCCTCGGGGCGGCCAATCAGAACACCCAAGGAAGGGTCTGACCTCCGACAGTGGAGGACTTTCCGTGTCTCTGTACGCGGCCAGGCGTGGTGATGCACGAGTCGTGCGGCGTGGCTTCTCTGGAAGCGCAGGGGTGTGGCCGGTGACCGGGCGCCTCTGTCGCCACGGATAAGAGACTGGAAAGTCTCCGCGATCAGTCGAACCGCTGAATGTTCGGTGGCCGCCCATCGGCAGAATGGGCAATACGCTTCTGGACGGGGCGCCACATGAGACAGGTCAGCCAGCGAGCCCTGAACGGTAATATTGTGACCCCAATAACGCTGTTCTCGACGCATGAACTGTGCATTAGAGGTTCATTCGAGGCCAATGTTAATAGTGTATAGGTAACAGCCGAAAACACGTAGAGGGTGTCATACGGCGTACAGAGATGAAATCTTTCTGCAATGTTCTGCAATTCTCAGACTTTGTTATGTAACTGTCATATTATGAACTCGCTCGGCCAGTGCTACTTTGGCGAGACGCGGCAACTGACTGATGGGAAAACTCGCGATCTGTTTTCTTCTTGCTGTGGAAAGCAAGCCCTGGCAGATGCACTGCTCTCGGAGAGGAATGATAATAAAATTAAGACGATGAACACGCAGTGATCAGTTCCTGATTACCGATTACTGAGGCATCTTTATGATTGGCTCGGCGCGGTGCTGAGATGATGATCTTTCGGGCGGCACCTGACGGTTAATGATGGCGTGGCGCGCTTCCCGCTCACTGTGAACGACGGTGGTTCGTTGTGTTGGATTGTTGAAGGGCCGGTTCGTGAGGTCAAACGAAGAGTTATCAGACCAGCCAGTGAGGCAATTCTGAACGTTGGGCTATGCGCTTCTGTCTTCGCTGAGTGGGCGGTGTTCACGTGGAGGACGGGGTCTGCACATTCTGTGATGCGCAAAACGAAAGCATTCTCAACGCGCGACGGTAACCAACGGTTGACTACGGCTGTTGTTGTGACAACTCATGTTTATGAACTATTCGCGCACCGCTGTTTCCTGTGATTGTGTTTCATCTTGACCGCGGGACGTGTGCGTAGTAAAGCCTGCATTACGGGTGTTGCCGATGGTGACCGTGCACATTAAAATTATGTCTGGCTTTCCCAGTCATGGAACCATAACGGCTAACCACCGGTATTTCGTGAACGCAACGGCGTGGTATGTTTCTGGCCTCGTCCGTGGTCTGATCACCGGACGATAACGGCCGATGCCAGACCCTGACTGTTGGACTCGGCAACCGTTAAAGCCGTGGATCTGCTGCTCGATCTGATGACCACTTCGTGGGAAGATGGTTTTGCTTACGGGTAAACAACGCGGTGGTCTTACTATGTTTGCGCTGTTTATGTTGCTGATTGTTTGATTAGTGGTCGTAGTTCGTTTGCCTTCCGTCTGTTTGGAACCCGCCGTAGCGTGATGGTTGGTTTCTGGTAACGGTTTTGGTCTGCGGTGCCATCGTATGCTCGGTGACCATGTTACGCTGCGGTTGATACTGGCTCTTTAATATTTCTTCGTGTGATATATCAGGGAACTCTGGGAGGTTTCAGTGGTTGTGGTCACCGGGACGAGGCGATTGATTTTTGACCGGCTGAAAATTCACGCTGGTGTGATTTCGCAGGCGTTGTTTAGTAAGATGATGATATTTTATCCAAAGATCAGGCTATTCACTGTGACATCATGGTCGGGTTCTAATGAGTCATCATATCGGGCACAATGTAGATAAAGATAAGATAAGATAACGTGTCGTTACGCGAGAACTGCCGGCGACGGGGTGGTGCGTGATGAAGAAAAATGTGTGGTGTGGTGTGAACTCTGGTGAGGCGATGGCTTGCGTGCAGTGAGAATGGCGCGTATAATGAATGGAAGAATGGGCGGAAGGGCGAAGTGTGACGGTGGGGACTTTGTTGTTGTTTTGCTGAAATGCGGCTGGTCGGTTCAAAATCGCTGCTGTATTATTGGGTCTGGACGGTTCTGTTGATGAGCAAGTAACCACAATTCAATAATTCGTTGATAACGTCGTCATGTGTTGGCGTGATGCATGGTCACGGTGATGGTGTTGCACCGGTGTGTTGAGTATTTCGTAAATAAGGAAAATTCAATAAAACCGGCCTATATGACCTCGCGGTGTTCGGCTGCTGCTGGGCTGCTGACCGGCTGCAAACCAGCGCAATTAAGGAATATGACAGGCTGTTAGATGATGTGTCGTTCTTACAATCATCATTTTAAATGTATGTGCGGGCAACCCGGCTGGCGGTGGTGTGGTTACGTGATGGAGGCGGTTGTTCGTCATTTCTCGGTGGTGGTGCCGACCAGCTCACAGAGCGGGCTAATATGCGGGATAGCAGTCCCGCTTCGCGGCATCGCTGACTGTATTTCTGGTTTTATGACATTTTTGCCTGATTGCGGCGATGGTGACGAAACTGCGGCTGTAAACCAGTGAGCTTTATTATCGGCAAATTTACGATGTGCCATGATTAACACCTGATGTTTAAATGATGATATCCGGTGATGGTGCTGGCGGTACAATACTTCGCGGACGTTGATGCTGCTTCGGGGCGCATTCGTTGTGTTATATTTGGTTATGGTGCATATGCAATATTGGTGTGTGTGGGCGTCGCGGTGATGGCTGTTTTGATAAAGTACTGGATCGGCTTCCGGTGCGCCGGTTGAACTCCGTCTGCTGATCGCGGACATCAGACCGCGATGTGGATGGTGATTAAACCACGTATATGTCTATAATTACAGATGTCTGTAATGATGGTACTACTCAGGGTACTTAAACCTCTTGATACTAATGCCTAATACATTTGTATTTTTAAAATGTAAGTTTTACAGAGTGCATGTGAGTACTATGTGGTGGTATTGAAAACTTACACAGAAAAGATCTGAGTACTTCCTCCACTGCTGGTTTTCTTTCATATTTTACAGTGTAGACGTGTGAGTGAGTGTCAGTATGGATCTAACGTGACGTTAAGTTTTAGACAGAACTTGAGGATCCTCTTCACCTCCAGCATGAAAAAATACTTAAGTTCAGCCAACCAGCAGAGGGACAGTGTTGTGGTAAACCTGCAAAATGTCACTGAAAGGGATGAAAAATGACTGCAAGTGACTACAAGTGCATCTGTGCCCCAGGACACATATTCTGACAATCCGTCCTTCTATACTAATTCTATAATTCAACACAGATAGGAATGTGAATGTTCAATGTTATGACATGGTGGCATTTTTAGATTCAGGCAGTATGTAGGTGTGGCAGCAGTGTTGGCTTGGGTCTGACCTGGCTATCCTGCAGTGACTCCTCACAGCCCTCGAGAGGCAAACACACCGTGTCGCTACACTGAGGACACACCCAGACCAGGTCACGCATTGTCAGCACCACAGCTGAGGAGTCGGGGAGAGAGAGAGAGAGAGAGAGGGAGAGAGAAAACATATACCAGTTCATCATAAACAATCAAATAACTGAACACAACATCAGGATGTTTCAACATGGCAGTGAATGCACTAAAAGAAAAAGCTCTAAGTGCTCTGAATGTAATTAAGAGAAAACTCCAAAATTCCAATTAAAATCTGGCTTAAAATATTTGATGGTGTTATCCTATACCTGTTGGGATAAACACCCAACAGGAGAATTGCAGAATTCTGTAGATGCATTTTACAAGTACAAAGAAAAACACAGACAAATGCCTGTCAGGCAGAATTAGGCTGATAATTAACTTTCAAAAGAGAGCACTCAATTTTTTTAAGCACCTTAAATCCACCATGACAACAGTAACAATTAGAGAAAACCAAGTTATAACACAATGTAAAGAAACCTATTTGAAACTATTTGAAGCCCACGTAGATTAGACTGTTATCTGTCCTTAAACTGAGATTATGAGTTGGCAATATATCTCTTAGCTCTCATGGCAACCGAAAGATAACAGAACATGTTTGACGGGTGCAGCTGAGACAGAGATGCCCTTCCTCCTAAAATGTAAATAATTCAATGAATCATTCACTCAGTACAGTGAATATGACAACTGTGTCACCTCAAAACACACAGCCGCATACCAACAGACTACAGTATGAATGCAGTATGTATGGATGGAGGAAACCAGTTTTACCAGAAGTGATGTGCTCCTGTTTGAGGCCGAGCAGTCCGGTGAGGATCTCTAGACATCTATCGCTGTAGCTCCGTCCAATATGACCTGCACTCAGTCCATAACACAGGATAACACAAAACATAAGTGAAGCTGCCAAATTAGAGAGAAGGATTTTAACCACAGGAAATCGCACACACCACTGGATGATGACATTTTTAAAAATGTCAACATATATTCAAGTCAAGTCAATTTTATGTATATATTTATATATTTTATATTTCACATCCTGCCTTTAAACCCCTATGAGTCCTTAAAAAAAAACTCCACTGAAACCAGACTTTTAGTCTGAAGGTCCACAGTGTTATCCTTATCACCCTAAAGTTGCTTTTAAACAAGTGTGATGAGGACAGTGTTAACCTTGGGAAGTGGCATTAAAAAGGAAATGAATGGACATGCACCATTTGGACTGGACAGAGCTGGGTGATATTGCCATAGAAACATAGTCTGACTCCTAATCTGCCTGAGCTTTAACACGTGGTAATAAAGTGCCAGTTTAAAGGAATAGCAGCACATAAAAACTAGCCTTCCTGTCAGAATGAACATGATGATATTAGATATGATATTTCTACAGTGGATGTGTTTATCTTATGATGAAGATGTAGAGAATAAGAGAGTGTGTGCATGGTCAATGCATTATACTGCCACTTAATAATAGGAGTGTGTGTGTGTGTTTACCTATGGCTGATATTGCAGACTGGGCTGTGTCAGTGTTGACATCAGTGCAGTATCCTCTCAGCTCATCCAGTAACATTGCTACATTCTCGTCATTTACCAGCTCCACCAGTACCTGCAAACACAACAGCACTAGCTTTACCATAGTTAAGAGTGCTGGACTGTTACTGCTAATACTGGTACTGGGTAGAAACTGTGGATACTCCAGTAATTTAGTACAGCACCTACATAAAGTCAAAGATTAAAACAGTGGGTCAAAATCAAAGCAGCAGAGGCCAAGACATCTTGTGACTTTTAGTCTCGTATGTCTAGTAAGGATCCTGCTCATCTGTCATACACTTTCTGGACCTTTCCGAGCTCTTTACTGAGCATTGTGGGGGTGACTGAATCAGCTGCTGCCATTTTGTCAGCATATTAACTAAGTCAAGTACTAGCCTGCTGTGGTTCCACTTGACTATCCAGGCAAGTGGTTTAACTAATTTCTATAAAAATTCTACATTTCAGAAAACAATCTTATAATTGTGTCTGTCAAATGAGTAAATGTTAATTTAAATGTAAATGTAATTTATCTTTATGAGTGATGTATATATTTACATAAAGGCCTTTTCTTCAGCCTGATGGCTTCCCTCACCGCTGGTGTCCAAACAGTAGGTTCTCAGGTTGCCGCCTCTACAGGCCCCCACAACGTTCTGACCACAGCTCCTGCCTGCCGTGTCTGCAATGGAGGCTTTGAACATGCCCACTTGGACTCAATGTCCCCAACCTCCTCCGGGATGCACGAAAGACTGGTGGACACTGGCGGTAAGGGAAGCCATAAGGCTGAAGAAGGAGGCCTTTTGGGCTTGGTTGGCCCAGTCTCGGAAGCAAAAACTCAGGTGAGGGAGGAGTTCGGGGAAGGCATGGAGAAGGACTTTCGGTTGGCCTCAATGAAGTTCTGGCAGACCGTTCGACAGCTCAGGAAGGGAAAGCAGGGCCCGGCTCAGGCTGTGTTCAGCTGGGGTGCTGGAAAGGAGGCTCCGACAGATTGTCAAACCTCGAATTCAGGTGGAGAACTGAATGTGGATTCAGTCCTGGCTGTGGAACAGTGGACCAGCTTTTTACCCTTGCAGGAGTGCTGAGGCAGTCATGGGAATTTGACCATCCAGTCTACATGTGTTTTGTGGACTCTGTGGGGGGTACTGCGGAAGTATGGGGTACCGGGGCCACTGATGCAAGCTATGTACAACCAAGTGAGAGCTGTGTTCGCATTCTCAAACACATTTCCAGTGGGTGTTGGATTGTTCCCTCCAGATGGGGGGAGAGTTGCTGCCCCAAGTGAAGGAGTTTAAGTATGTCAGGGTCTTGTTCACGAGTGAGGGTACGATGGAGCGAGAGATTGACAGGCGGATTGGTGAGGCACAAGCAGTAATGCGGACACTGTATTGGACTATTGTGGTGAAGAGGGAGCTGAGCTGGAGGGCAAAGCTCTCAATTTAAGATAAGATAATCCTTTATTAGTCCCACAATGGGGAAATTTACAATTTACAATTTACCAGGTGATCTACATACACAGATCCACACAGACCCCGGGGTAGACCCAGAACTCGCTGGAGAGATTACATATCTCATCTGGCCTGGGAGTGCCTTGGAATCCCCCAGGAGGAGCTGGGTAGTTAACATTACTGGGAAGAGGGATGTCTAGAATACCCTGCTTAGCCTGTTGCCACTGCGATCCGACCCCGGAAAAACGGACGAAAATGATGATGATGATATTTACATAAATCATCTGGTGACCATGGTAACATGTATGTGAGCTAGAACATCAATCAGCCAAAAACATTTAAAACTGTGGTCTGCTGTTTCTGTATCATACTCTGTCTACTTTATCAGTTAATTTAGTCTATTGAAAAGTGTGTGGCATAGTGGCTCAGTAATATTCCTGTTATACTGCTGTACAAGATGCCTCTTTTTAGACCTGTAGCCACCTGTTCATTCATAACACACAGGTGATTTAAAGTCAAATAAAATGATAAAATTCATTATCAGTTATTTCTCCCTGACCTCTTTGTGACACCAGAGACCATAAATGTAGTACACATTGATTTCCCCATGTGGGTTGGTATATCACTGATTATGTAAGATAACAATCAGTCACAGTCACAACCAGTCAATTTCCTGTAAGCCTGTTTGACTTCACATCTATTCCTGTTGGTTTGTTTGTAATAGTGTGATCAGAAACTGGACCAGTAGTGTATAATTTTTTTGGTCAAAGTCAAATGATCCAAACTGTGTGAAAACCTTCAACCTGTCTTTTAGACCCATCCCAACTAGGCTGCTTAAGGAAGCTTTGCCCTAAATTTGCAAGTCTGTACTGGATATGTTAAATCTGTCTTTATTAACAGGCTATGTGCCACAGTCTTATAAAGTAGCTGTAATCAAACCTCTTCTGAAAAAGTCTACTCTGGATCCAGACGTATTATCCAACTACAGACCAATATCTAACCTCCCCCTTCTTTCCAAGATCCCAGAGAAAGCAGTTGCAAGACAGTTCATCATAGCACAGAGACGGCACTTGTAAAAGTTACTAATGACCTCCTAATTGCATCAGACAACGGATTTGTCTCGGAACTTGTCTTGTTAGTTCTCAGTGCTGCTTTTGATACGATTGCACTAAACTGGTTTAAGTCCTATCTATCTGATAGGCTTCAGTTTGTACATGTTAACAACAATTCCTCCATGTACACAAAAGTTAGACATGGAGTTCCACAAGGGTCAGTGCTTGGACCAATCCTATTCACCTTGTAAATGCTTCCTTTGAGCAACATCATCAGGAATTACTCCGTAAACTTTCATTGTCAGATGATACACAGTTTTATCTGTCAATGAAGCCTAATGAAACCAGTTAGCTCATCAGTTAGCTAAACTTCAGACATGCCTTAGGGACATTAATGGTCAGGATCTTATAGTTCCCTACAATCCCACTAGAACATTGCACTCCCAGAATGCCATTTTACTGGTGGTTCCCAGAGTTTCTAAGAGTAGAATGGGAGGCAGAGCCTTCAGTTATCAGGCTCCTCTACTGTGGAACCTTCTCCCTGTTTGGGTCCGGGAGGCAGACACCCTCTGTACCTTTAAGAGTCGGCTTAAAACTTTCCTTTTTGATAAAGATTATAGTTAGGGTTGGCTCAGGCTAGTTATGCTGAAATAGGCTTAGACTGCCGGGAGATTTCCCATGACGCACTGCGCTTCTCTCTCTGTCTCTCTGTATATTACATGTTACTAACTCAATATCTTCCCTTTCCTGTAGTATTGTGCTCTTCTGTCTCTCTCTCCTCTTCTGTCTCTTTCTGCAGGTATTTCTGCCTCTGGAGCTGTAGAGTCTGATCTGTGATGACAAGTCTCCTGCTGCTCCTACAACTCCACTCAACACCTGCTGCTAGAATTAGAAATTACTAACTTACTTGCTACTTTTGCAATTACTACTTTGTCACTACTATTATTACCACTACTTTATTATTGATACCACTTTACATTTTTACCTTTACCTGTCCCTGTTCTCTACCTCCTGCCTCTAGAAAACATGTGACCATTCAGTCCCAGAGCCCTTCTTGGGGAGGTGATACCGTGCAATCGGTTTAGCCATAACTCCCCCTCCTCCTTTAGGATCTCACCTCCAGGGCTCGGGAGGCAGTTTCCACCCATTACACCACGGTCCCGATTCCCTCAGCAGGCCTGTACAAACCATTCCCTGCAGCATCCCAGGAGGAATCACCCTCCAGATCAGTCAATGGGCCAGTTTCCACAAATACCTCTTTATATTTCACATTTCTTACCCATCCCAAAACCCTGCCGTCACATTACCCCAAATGCAGTGTACATACATCGTGAACAGGTTTGTTGGTACTGCCAGCGTTTTGGAACAGTACTTCATCAAAGGTAGTTCGATTAAAGCCAACAGTCTCATATAATTCCTGCCTGCCTTTAGTATGTGAAAGAGAGCCGATGCGGTTGAAGGGCTGGTTGTGTGCCTTTCCTGCGGATAGTCCGACTAAGCCTGGACCGGATTTGTACCCCTGAACAGAGCTGCTTCACCTTAGTGTCACAAGGTGTCTTCTTAGTCTTTTTATCAATGATCAGCTGTTTAAAAGGAAAAGCGTGCCACTGTGTAGTTTGAGTATCATTCGTACCACACTGGCCATGGACCAAGGACAGAAAGGAGAGAGTTGTCTGAGGGCTCAGAAGAGCTACAGATAACGCATCTTAGAGGTAAAGACCATCTCCAAACTGACAGTGTTTCTGGGGCCGACAGAGTGCAGAGCATTATTAAAAGTACAAAGGTCCATAAGGATAGTCAGCCTCCCAGGACAATGGCTGCAAGAGGAAATGCAACCCCAGGTTGATCGGAGGATAAGTGCAGATGGTAGACAAAGAGAGAGAGGAAACATCAAAGCCATTCAAGCTGGCTCAAGGTCAGGTTAAATCACTGTAGTCACCATCCGTCCTTTTAGACAGCAGTAGAAACTCCATAGGGAGGAGACCCAGGGAGAACTCATTACTAGAAGAAAACTGAAATGCATGTTATTAAAGCTAAAAATGTTTCTGGGAAGAAGGCAGAAGCACAAAAGAAAGACACCATGCATATTGCTTGGAACCGCAGGCTCAGTCATGTTGCAGGGCTGTAGCACCTTGGCAGGGCCTTAGATCAACACAGGAGCTGGCCAGAGGCTCCAAGACTATCAAGGCATTCAGGAGAGAGCAACCTGCCCTCTACAGGCTGGTCTCCAATCCCTGTTGAACATCATGAAGATCTGAAAATGCAGTGTGCAGAGCGCCCTTGGGCCTCAGACAGCTACTCGGTGAGGCACATTGGCGAAGAGTGATTACCTGCTAAAAGTTGTACAACCAGGCCATAAATTAAAATTACTATCCATTTTTGTCCATATAAACTTTTGTTTGGATTCTTATCTAAAATGTAGTTAGACCAAAATCAAAAGCAATATCTGATTTGTAACCAAACATGAGATAAACAATAATTAGTCACATGTTTTATCAATCTCAAATTATTTCAGAATAATTTACGTTCTTCTTTTTTTTTTTGGAGAGTACTGACAAATTTGTCCACATCTGTAGATTCACGTCTTATGCTAGTAGTAATGTAGCCTGGAGCCTCTGGTGGAAGCACACACTAGTTTCCACCACTAGAAATTGGAAGAGAAGAAAGAATGACGTACTGAAAATTACAAAAAAAAAAATATATATATTAAAAGGACACGGTTAAGGACAAGTTAACTTCTATAAAATATGGTAACCTTTTTAAGTTAGATTTTAAACCACACCTGTAGTCCAGTTGCTGTGTTCTGGGGAAATCCTGTTGATGCCACTAGAGCTCATCATATTGGAGGTTTCAGGTCATTCTCACCCCTTTGTGTAAACCTCCAGCGCTCTCAACAGATCACTACATGCTCATTGCTAATTCTACACTCTGACATAGCAGGAGTTTCACTTGTTGAGGATATTGAACATTTCACCCAGTAGCACTACAGCTGCTTGCAGTTTAAGGCCTCAGCGGCCCGAATCTCCTCACTTGGCCTCCAGTCATTCTGGTTTGTTTTCTAACACTTCTGTCCACATGCATCTCACATGACTCTAAGGCTGTCCAGAAAAAGATTCATTATCAACATGTCATCTGATGATCCTGATAAAGTCCACAGTTCAAGTTTCTCTCAAATATTTCTCTCTTTTCCATGCACCTTAGAATCAGGTGCAGCCCCAAATCTGTCACTGAGTGACAGTGACTGAGAGAGACTGGGAACAGGAAAGAACTAAAATAACTGCCTTGCAGTTGTATGCCCACTGGTCCAGTTGCAGTTAGGGTGTGAAATTTTAAGTTTTAAGAAATTAAAATTTCCTCAAGGTGTTACTGTCACATATCATGTTCACAAAAATGGGACGGATGGACGGACGGACAATATGAAACATGCGCATCCAGCCACAGCTGTTGTCGGTGGGGAGGCATAAAAACAGAGACAGTGGAGCCATCCATCAACCTTACCGATCTCAGAGTTTGTTTGGAGATTGTGCAGTTTGGCGAAGCCAAGTACAGCCACACGTAGCACTCAAGCTGCTCTGTCCCTCAGTCCTGCTGTGAGAGGTTGCTCCACATACTCCACCAGACTAGGTAACCTGGGATGCAGACACACCTAAGCAGGCTAGTGTCAGCAGGCTGAGTGGCCGAAGAGCATACTGAGGCCGATACGTGTGGCTCATCACCGGAGGTTGGTCATGTTCCTCAGGGCCAGGCTGCGGACCATGGGGTTTGGATCCTGACAGTCTTTCCTCAGTGTGTTGATGACCAGCAGAGACAGCTCTGGGTTTAAAGAGGCGTAGGAACACAGGAAGACATAGACCAGTTTCTTCTGGACTACGTCTACTGTGGCACATGCTTTTACCATTTCACTGAACAGGCCTGATACATCCACACCCTGTGACATTGCCCTGAGACCGAGGAAGAGAGGTAGAAAAAAGGAGTGTGTGTGTGTGTGCCTCAGGGGTGAGAGAAAGAGAAAATGGGAAAGAGTAAGGAGAGAGGCAGTGAGAAGGGGGCAGTGGGGCAATGAGGGGAATGGTTGGGGATAGAGGGATGTAGGCAAAAGAAATGTGGGAAGAAGAGAAGGAAAGAAGAAAACTGGGGAGAAAGAAAGGGATCAATGGGGCAAAGGACAGGGCACAGAAAAAATAGAATGTGTCTTAGTGAACAAAACATGGACAAGACAGAGAGCACAGGCAGTATGCTATGTGACTATTTCACTCTATAACTATGAGTAAGTCCAGACAGGGCCTTAGGATAAACAGTGCAGGGAGACAGGAAGAACAAAACCAGACTCAAATGAAAAAAACCAGACCAGAAGTAAAGCTTTCAGGTCCTAAAGGTGAAATATGATGTGGAAATCAAGATGCCCAGGATGGCTGGTCTCCACACAATTATGAATGGTTCACCTGAAGTATAACCAAGGTAAATCAACAATAGAGTCGACGGCTGATATAGTGTTAATGATAAGCTGCACTTATGCACAGCGGTGTGGGAAGCTAAGTACACCACATCGTAGTTTAGAGTGTTATCCTGTTAGTGTGCATCTGCAACAGTGATTACAATATGGTCGTCAAACCTTTTGGTGCTCGGGCTGTAAATAATAAAATTTTAGATAAAGAATGGTAAAAAAACAAAACAAACAAGGTCTGACTAAATGTACTACCACCAACACTTGTAGCAAAACAAAAACATACAGCTTAACGCCCAGCAGTAATGTTGTTAGTTACTTGAAAGTTTAGATATCAAATAACTTATATTTTTGTAACTATAAATTCTGTACTCCTTTCCAGCTTTATGCAAATCAACAGGTCTTGATGGTAAGTCTTCTGCGATCTTTTTTGCAAGAGCTCTAATCATGTTTCATTGATTGTACATAAGGTTTTCCAACTCCTGACCCCAATTAGCTTTTTTGAGTCATCAAGGTTTACACACTTTATCCAACCTACACTGTGAATGAATGTTTGAATGATGTTTTCAGTCTAGACAAGAATAAGCCAATGATCTGTCTGTTCTTAGTTAAAATAGATTGTGTTTGTTCTTTATTGTTACAATATTTTAAGGGTTACCAAGGGATCACTCTCCCCTGGGAATGGATGGGTGATGGATGGAGCAGAGGGTGGAGAACTGTGTGTGTGTGTCGTACCTGATGACTTTGAGGATGGTGTTCCTGTAGCGCAGCTGGTCGGACTGGATGTTGGGGTTGGACAGAGCTCTCCTCAGCTCCCTCACCGTGTCCTCACTGCCCAGGTAAGGCATGGTGACCGCACACAGCCCGCTCACTGACACGGCACAAAACACATGCTGGCTCTCAGTCTTACATTAACGTACACACACGATGATAACCATTAGCTTGCTCACAGAAAGCGACTAGAAGTCCCACTGATGTGTGAATGAAAGGACAACTCATGTTAGTGTTAGTGAGGTTAGTTCATAATGATAACAGAGCAGAGGAGAAGTCAGGCTTATATCGTCAAACCTGAAAAATATTATTCACTAACACACACGTGTCATCCTAATGAAATCTAAAACATCACTTTCTACATTAATGGTGTTAATGGTTAACACTCAGATTTGTTCTTTTAACAAACATTACCTTTTAACACACCAAATAAAGCTCTGCTTGGATGACTGGTTTGTTTACACCATGCACACTTCCGCCTTTCTTCTTCTTCTGCTCATAGCGTCTATATTTAATTGCATGCTGCCCCCTGCTGGGTGGAGTGGGAATAACACCCTGCCATTTAGCAATACAACTGGCGTTTCCTCAACTCGCCAGTTCAAATTGTATTCTTTGGCTTTGGGACTTGAAGCATCGCAAACCAGGCACAACACAACAAGCGAAAAATCTGTCTCCGGAAACAAAACATTGATTTCAAGCTGTTTAAGAGATGTGTGAATCTCCTCCGATTTAATTATCCAGCAGGTAGCCAGTGATGGAGGAAGGAGTCAGACCATTAACTTAAGTAAAGGTAGAAATACAGTACAGTTCACTACAAGTAAAACTCATTCAAGAGACAGACAAAGCTGCAACAGTAAATACCAATTATGCAAAAGAAAAAAAAGTTAGTTTCAGGGTGTTATATCACTAATAATATAATAATAATATATTGTATTACTGAATATTATTTCTTAATGTTGAAATTTATCATTGTGTTGCCAATTTAAGGTATTCCACTCACTACGGGTTAGTTTAATAGTAAAACACTTTATCATTCATATTTTATAAGCTCCTCATATGTTGTGAATGGAAAATCTTAATCCAACATGGGTACATGGGGAAATGTGCCAAATTCTATTCAACCACTGGTAGGGCTGCAGCTCAGGAGGAAAAGAAATGATCATATATACATATTCAGATACACTTCTAAGGTACTTGTACTCGAGTATTTTCAGTTTGCATTACTTACCTCATACTTCATTATATTTCAGTGAGAATCATTTCATCTGACAGTGATAGTGATAGTGACTTTACAATTAAAAGAAGATATAACTATAAAGCATGTGGTCAGTTGTAATGCAACTGACAACCCATTATCAGGCCCTAACTGTGGGCACCCACTGACCCCTGTTTGTTTCACTCTGTGCACTCACTCGTCAAATTCACCTCCTGCAATACATCCTGTTCACACAGTGTCAGATTAGTCTGTGGTCGTTAGATGTGCTGCTTCTTTTTGCTTAACTAAAAGCTCAGGAGGCTTCTGGATCACTACTGCATCCTCCCTTCAGTTCAGCTGGTGTACTCCACTGATTTACACCAGATGAGTTGGAGAACTTGTGAGACCTATTTTCTAAGAAAATCATCTAAATCGGTGCCACACACATTGAGATGCCCTGGCCTTTAGTCCTTACAATAGGTCAAGCTCCAAAAACAATGGATCCTACAGTTCCCATAACGCAACTTGATAGGGAGGGTCTAGCAAAAGAGACTGTCTCGTAAATGCCCACATCTTTTACACCCCAGTCCCCACAGTTTCAATGCATATTCTCTGCTACAAAGCTGCAGTCTCTCAGCCTTAGTTGATCTAACCCTGCTGACATTATCAGGTTATATTTACAATCTGACCACAGCTGTGTGATTGATTGTGTTTATGTTGCCAGGCTGATCTGATCAAACTACAACCACAGTCTTGATGAAGCTGATTAGCTTTTGATGACTCAACAACAAATGCATTTTTAACTTTCATTATTCCTTATTTAATCATGGATGTTTAATTGTGAAACACATAAGGCACACTTTCTATAGCATATATTGATTATGCAACATGTTTTTATAGACTGAGTACTACTCCTCTTAAGTGTTGAATTGGTGTTAACTATGTTGGTCCCAGCACTGCCAAGGACTGAGGAGCTGTCCAGGGTGCTCAGTATTCTCAAAATATTAACAGACAGGATTTCTGCTGCTAACAATGCTGGGGCGTACTGTTCACTGATTTGCATTTTAAACACTTGTTTTATTTTATGGAAACTTGCTCTTGGTAGTTATTAGCGAGCTGAAAAATGTGGGAATGTAGAAACTATTTTCCTACAGACCCTTTTCATTGGAAACATATGCAAATGAACTGATGTGGCATGATGGAAAAACACAGGTGTAATCAATAACATCAATGCTCCACTCAGTTAAGTCGTTTCAGGTCCAGGGCCATGATGTTTCCACACTGGTTTCTTCCATAGAAACATTAATGTTATTCAATACACAGGACAACTTACTATGTCTGCTGTTTAAAAAAAAAAAAAAAAAGCTTTTCCTGGGCGACAATGGAAGTTTTTTTTCACACTGTAGTCACATAACTCCCAAACAGTATTTCAGTCTGAGTTGATGATGGTTTTATTGATTGTGAAAAGGAAATCTACAAACACAGCTTTAGACCGCCAACAGTCTAAGTCCAACCCCAATCCAAAGGCAAACATCCACTCCACCTGGCCCCGTTGGCCGGGGTTTAAGAGGCAGAGCTTCATAAAAAGGAAGGGTGGGAGGGACTCCATGCTGGACAGCCAATCAGCTGACAGGACATTCTGAACACCGCCCAGCCGGTCCAAAGGAAGCTGCTCAAACCTTCCTTTGGGTGGACAGAGCCAGGTGCCAGGGTCGATGAACTCTTTCTTTTCCACATGATACATTCACCAACATGAGACATTAACATCATCCACTTCCAAAAAAAAAAGTCAAAAAAACCTCTGCTCCACCTCCTAACAGCAAAGCACCCCAGTCGGATGACAAAATACTCACACACACACACTCAATTTCAGTATTTGCTGAATTTGGCAAGACTGATGTGGAATGTTTTCTCTCAAGAATTTTTTCAGAGACTTTTTTTGCATTCAAATAAATTATATAAAGTCCATAAAGTACACAGATTAGGACAGGGGGAAAAGAAAGGCAAGGAGTGCAGATCTAAATAAAAAGGAGTTGGGTGGGGTAGTACTACCCTGAATTTACATTGCATTCCAAACTGGTGAGAGATTCGCCTTTTTCAGCAGCTCCTTCCATAGATGGATAAATAATAGTGTATGCTGTCCATTTCTTCTCCCACTGGAAAAGATGACAGTGATTTTGGTCTGTGCTCTCAGTGCTTTGACTGAAAAGGGGGATGAGATGAACAGCAACATCACCACACACACACGCACACACAGAAACATACACACACTGGACCAGTGTCAGAGGAGCAGCAGTGTCTATGACAAATTGGGGCTGGGGGCAGGGCTGGTGGAGCTGTTGTCCTGATTCGCTGCCTGGCTTCCTCGTGGTGGAACTTCAATGATGCGGGGCTTATCGATGATGCGAGCACGGCGGTCACCTTTCTCTACGATTCCGATGATCCATGCTCCGCCCGCCGCACCCTGACCTCCGGCTCCGGAGCTCTGGCTCTTCATCTCCGAACAAAACTTGGCTGCCTGCTCTCTGGGCAGACACACCAATAGCCCGCCTGGGGGGAGGCAGAGGAAGAGGAATTTTAGGTTATATATTTAGATTTTAATCCTAAAATGATGACATTAGTTTCAAACACTCATATCAGGCATCAAATCAACTTTGTTGGCAGACTACCCTGAATGTTTACAACATTAATCTCAGCGTTCATACCAGAGGTCTCTGCTGACGTGCCCTGAACCAGGTTGAACAGGTTTCCACAGGCTTTACTGATGGCAGTCATCTTGGCTATGATTGGGAGGTTGTGGATGACAAAGGCCACCTCGTTTCGTTGCTGTGCTGCCAGGTTGTTGGCGTGCCCTAACAATCCAAAACCTGTCACGTCTGTTGCAGCGTGGGCCTGGAACTTGTGCATTAGGCCTGCCGCTGGAGACAAAAAACATCAATATGAGCCACAACAGACTAACTTTATAACTGAACACACACATAGTCTTCAAGTGGAGCAAACCTAAAGAGTAGACACAGGCCAATTCATGTTCATTCAAGCTGTCATTTATTTTTTCTAAGGACTAAATTTAAAGAATGTGAGGCTGAGAGTAAGTTCAGATCAGTGGTGCGGAACCACATAGAACCAGTCCGTGTACAATCTCTCAGCTGTAAATGAAAATGATGAGATAACCACATTGTAGTGTACCTGTGCGGTTTAGTGTTGCCATGGAGAACATGGCTTCCTGATAGGCCTCTTTAACTTCCTCTTTGGTGACAACTAGCTTGATCTTGTTCCACCTTTCAGGCTGGTGTGACAGACAAAGAAACAGGGACAGGGAAGTGCAGATAACGGGGAGGAAAACATCAGTATATAATGACAACTCTCCAGTTGATGTTCATGTGAGCAGAGTTGAATGGCTGACCTGATCGAGCCACTGGTGAGCGTTCACAGCCACCTGCGTCCCCAGAGGTTTAGTCAGAACCAAGACATCACCTGGTACAGCACCATCCGGCCTGGAAAAAGAAGAAATACATTTATCAGTGAAGTTCAGTGGAAACCATGAATCTCCAAATCTGGTGATTTGAAAGAACAGACAGACAGGAAATGCAGTGAGAGGGGAATGATGTGCAGCAGAGATCCCTGGAGCAGAACCGGGGATGTTACAGTTTCATACATCACTGTTATCATAATTTACATAGTTACTTATGTATTTGGTTTCTTTGACTGTCTGTGTATTAGTAGGCTGGGGAAATGGCAAAGCAGGTAGAAACTGGACGAGGAAAAACATATTAAACTGTGAAGATTAAAGTGAAAAACCCATGCAATTATTTAAGCATTAGGGATATTAAGGTTACCTGTAACAATTATTTTCACTGTTAATCTCTTAAATTATTTTCTTCATTAATCATTTATCATAAATATCATGATAATAATGAATGCATTCTGGGAAATCTAAGAAATCTCTAACCAAAGTTGAACTATGTGAAGGCTGGGTAGGTAGACAAAAACTTTGATTTTAAATACCTCATCACAAAATACCATGAAAAAAATCAAAGATTTAGACCGGGCAAGAGTGTTTAAGGAAGGAAGTCCTCTCAATGAATATTATTTAATCCACAGTGAAAAAGTGCAGTTAACAAAGATGCAAAGCAACAGCAACAGTTTTAACAGACTCACATGATGAACTCATTAGGCTGGCAGACGACTGATGCTACTCCTCCTACGATGATCCAGGGGTTGATCACAGTCTGGCCACCTGTCACAGAAGTCCCTCCCTCCTCTGCTGCATCTCGAAAACCTTGAATCATCAGCGGCATCACCCGCTCACGGTCCTGTGTTATACATGCACATACAGACAATACTGAATCATGACACGAGTCCTCAGTTCACCTCAGAGAAATTAACATGGGCAAATGAAAGATTAGTAGAGGATACACAAAAGTGACGTCACGAAATAAAAGCAAGGCCAACATCTTGGCGTCCACCCATGGACACACATACCTTGTCATTCATCTTCTGGCTGACACTGAGCAGCATCAGCATGTTGTCACACTCTGTGATGCCCATGGCGTAGAGATCACTAAGGACGTTAGCACATGCTATCCTGCCCTGAGAGAGAGAGAGAGAGGGAGAGAGAGAGAGAGAGAGAGAGAACAAAAGCTACTCAAGATAGGCAAATAAATAACAAAAATGAAGAGTTTTGACACTATTGTTGTATCTTGAATTTTTTTTTTTTTTAACAAAGGAGATCCAGGCTGAAATCCAATTTTACTGTATGCTCCTGAATGACATTCAGCTTCTGAGTGGCTGTCTCTCCCCTTGGACTATTATCTCTATAACAACAGAGAACAATGAGCAAATAACCAAACAAAAGAGGTGTGAGTCTAAAGCCTGTGCACCATCCACTCACACTAGTAGAATTTAACAAAGGAAAACAGTGGTGTGTTTCCTGTTTATGTTTTGAGGTGGACAATCTAATAAACACAAAAGAGAAATTTTATTTCTGTTTTGTGGATTTCTGACTTTCATTACAACGCTTATGTGCAGCCATTAAGTGTAAAGTGTATGTACCTTATGGAAGCGTGAGCACTTAAAGAAATTTTGAAAACATTTTAAACCAAAAATGAAGGTACATTGTAAGGCAATTGAAAAATTGGGTGATGTTAATAACAGATACTGACCTTTGCTGTCAGGTCAATCAGTGATGTCAGACTGTTTTATGAATGTAACAGTGAACAAGTACAATATTACATTTACATGAATCGTGTCTGGCATGTGTGACTGTCTGTTATGTATTTTTATTTTCCCCACAGTAAGTGGATGAGTAGGTCACCACAAATCTACAGATAATTCTGGGTTTGGACAGCGGTACATCCTGGATAGTTTCCCAGTGAGCAGTGGCAACAAGGTGCCACGCTTCATGGAGGGAAACACCTGCCACTAACTCACCATCATGTAGGGATCCTCCACCAGAGGGTAGAAGAAGTCTGTGGTCTGGACCAGTGAGAGTCCTCCATGTCTCAGGGGAATCACACAGCAGTCCATTCCTACACCTGGAAACACATCACAGTGAGGAGGGAAAGACATATGGTGATGCAATTCAGTAGCCTTGCAATAAAGATTAACTTAAGATGTTCAGTTTTTGTTGGAGTGGGAATACAACTTTATCAGTATGTAAGTAGTCTGTGTTGGTTAATAAAAGGTAGTATTTATTGCAGTACCGTTATATGAGACTGCATTACTGTGTGAACAGTACTAAGGTTTCTGTGAGTCAGCGTTTCGGTCAGTCAGCGTTACTACGTACAATACTTTCTACATCGTGGAGATGGCTACACCTCTAAAGAGATAAAACTACGTTCAGTGCTTCATGTCGAGATTGCGAAACTTCTTAACTGGAAGAAATATTTTACCAAGAGGTGAACTTTGCTCAAAGCATCACATTTATTTCTGCTGAATCATACCTACAGTTTGGTAATTCGACAACTCACGGAACTTGTGTCCTCTTGAACTAGCTACTATCTGTTACATGAATTTGCGATACAGCTCGGTGATAATTTACGATTGGATATTAAAAGTTGAAAAAACTCGTCAGCTTTGGGCTTTTAAAAATAAATTGTTTTATTACCCCACAGCTGTCCATCTGTCAAATGAGCTGCAATGTGAGTCAACATAAGCTAGCATGATTAGCAACAGTTCCGCTAGCTAACTGACGTGAACGACCAGAGTCTCTGACAAGATATACACAACATGAGGGCTAGCTCTGCTAACGCCAAATGAGTTCCTTACCGAGTCGTGGGCCAGGCAACTGTTGGCCGAACTCCGATGTTTGGTCTCCGGCCTTCCCTGTCTCGTCAGCCCGGTCCGCCTCCAGTCCCGCCAGGAGTTTGAGCAGAGCCTCCTGCGGGACCTTGCAGCCTCATCCCTTCAGGTCCGAGAAGGCTGTGAGACGGAACCCGCGCTCGAGGCCGTGCTCCTCAGGTTTGAAAGGCTTGTATCCCGGGGGAAAACACCCCTCGGTCCGCACAGCCTCTGCCGAGGGAGGCGGGGAAGTTGAGCCTGACATGCCTGCCCGGAGACCACTTCAAACACGCAACGCCAGTCGGGTACACCGGTAAATAAAGACGCAAGGATGAATGGAGCGTGTGTCCGCCGAGCGCTGCGTAAGGGACTCGTGTCAAGTTAACCAGCATAAAACCAATACGACTTCCTGTCGGAACTTTCACCGTAAAAATTCTTGGGATACGAGATTCATAGATTATCACCTAAACATTTATACCAGATGACTTGAGCATTGGGTTAAAGTTAATACTAAATTAAAGAAAAGCAATTTTAACTCACACCAAAAGCATAGTCGCCAGAAGTGTAGGCGCAAACGTCTTATTTTGAAGGCGTATTCGATTGGTCCCTCTTTGTCTGACTGTGCAACTTGACGCACCACAGGACGGTTGTACAGCGTCGGTATCAGTTGCTGATGTAACGTGTATCCATATAAATGATTTTCAATTGACCAAATTATCTGCTCCAGAAATAATGAGTGAGAACCTAAAGCATGCTGTGATAATTACATTGTATCTACATTTAATATTTCAGTCGTGACAAAAAATAATTCAAGGAAAACAATTATGGCTTTCCCTGAATCGTCGTAAATGGTTTATTTCCTCACGTGCTTCCCCCAGGGCACACACGAGACACAACACACACAAAGCGATAATGAATAACTGATTTATTCCATAAATCTTCAACAGTTCAGTTTCAAAACAATACTCTTTGCACCGAATGATCTAGAATTACAGACGATATTCACACAAACTGTGAAGGAACTTCGATGTGCTTACATTCAGAGAGATGAATAGCTAGGTGTAAGACAGAGTAAGGGGCACACAGAGGGCTGTGCCGGGGTACAGGTTAGGTCTATCATCAGAGATAAAGCAGTGGTGCAATCAAAGGTGTACACAGGCACAGAACACAGAGAATGGCTACTTTTTCAAAAAGAGTAAATCCATCTCTAATACATAATAATACATGTTTTGAGGTAATGTAGACAAGCAACATTTATGACCAAAACATATTTAAATATTCTTTATTATTTAAAGCTCACTAGGTTATTCATATTACCATGTGTTTTCTCCTTTGTGGGGATAATTACCCATCTCAACTGTTTTTAGGCCCAATGATTACTGATGTGTGCAACATGGATGATGAGTATACATGCTTTGTACCCAGTTTGTGGTAGCCTCCTCAGTTGTCAATGCACCACTGGAGCAAAGAGAAACTAGAAATGGAACTGAGGCAAGAAACCAGGGATCATGTACAAATACTGAGGGACTTGTGCATCAGTGTGTCAGAGACAAGGCATGGTAGGGGGGAAGAGGGGAAATAAAAGAACAGGTGCAGGGAGACAAAAAGGATGAGGACAAAGGGATGGGGTGCGGAATGGAAAAGCTACTGCAGAAACATGGAGTAGTTCTAGGAAATACCATGCTGATTATCTTGCTGTCAGTTCTTTTCACTTGTTCATGTCATCTGATTACCAATTTCAACATATTCAACTTTAAAAATGATAAGATTCACGGTATGTACTCATATTGGTATGTGTTTGCATGGCAGAGAGAGTAAGGTGCAACTACCAAACATGTTTTTCTAGGCTGTGCCCACAGCTGGCAGCAGACACGCTGAATGTTAAAAACGTAAGTATACTGTATACATATATATCTGCATGTGTGTGTTGTTGTCATGGCGTGCTGAACTATGCTCATGTTACTGTATACAGTCCATGACATGTATCTGCAGTGTGTCCATATCTGGAGCCTGGTACTGGCACTTAGGACAACATAAATCAGGGAGCTCCTCAGCTCCAGCTGCCCCTTGGTCACCGACTGGTACCAAGCCTTGATTGCGGAATGAAGTGGCAGGGGGCACCGTGTTAAAAGCTGGACCGGGGAACACACCTAAGGTAAAGGAGAAAGAAAACAATTTCTTACCAGAAACAAGAGAAGAAAATACATCCACTTGTCAGCAGTCTATTGATGTATATTACTTAAAACTGTATGTTGTCCCCCAGAGTTGACACATCAATAACATCTAGAAAAAACTGACTTTAATTCATGGATGACAGACTTCATAAAGAAATGATTTCTAATGTGTACATTAGTGTGTGTGTTGGTTGTAATGTACCTTGTGGAGGGGGAAGTGGGGCCCGTGGTGGAAAGTCTTCCATGTGCCTCATCTTCATCTGCTCTATACGTGCCCTACAGATGTGAACATAGTCAACTTTAATGCTTCATCACACTTTAACAAATGCCTTCATCAATATTTCTGATACATGCAGAGAACAAATGTAAATACAGCTCTGACTTCAGATATGAACGTGTCAGTCATGATGATGTGTCTTTAATTTTACCGTGATGCAGCGTCCTGTTTGATCTTCTCTATCTCAGCCATGGCCTGATTCAGTTGATCCTGCAGCTCTTCCTTCTTCTGGTTCAGTTTCTCTCTTGCTTCTCGCTCTGCTAGGAAATCTGCCTTGTAGATCTCAGCCTGAACAAAGCACACAGATAATGAGAGACAAAGAGAGATTTAACAGCCATTTTGTTTCATTTCAATGTATCCGTATTACATACACATTTTAACATAACATGTTAAAATGTGTATGTGACTGATGACCAATATTTGTTGTCCAATAATTTCCCAAAACTAACAATCTGACACTGACACCAACATCACACTGTGATTGACTCGCTGTGTGGAGGTGAGTGAAGAACCAGATTTTTTCTCTATCTCTCGTTTTTCATTCTTCACAACTATTTGTCATTTTTCATTTGAACAAATGTGTGCAACATTATGAATGTGTTCAAGGACATCTGAAAATGTGTGCTGAAAATATTAAAACAATAACCTCCCTATGTCAATCAGCTTTTTACCCAGCCTTTGAATGTGGCTGTCTGGAACAGCTATAAACATTTTTCATTTCTGAGGTGGCTAGACACTACGTTGTAAGAACTCTTGCCTTTCTTACATAACCTGACCCATAAGTCTAGCCACTGTCCAGCTTCTTTTGTTTCCACTGTTTCATAAAATACTTATTTTTATCAGCCCTGCAACACAACAGCTGCAGGTAGCATTTATGAAATGCAGTGAAATTATTCTTTCATACTTATTCAGTTGTCTTGACAACAGAAACAGAAAAGTGTGTAAAGGAGAGCAACTAAATTGTGAGTTTGGTTGCATTACAACATAGTATAGATGACCAGTGAGAGCAGGAGGAGCCTGAACAGAAATAAGTAATTTTAAATGTTGATATAGCCAATGATACAACACAGCTTCATTATTTATGTTGATTCTATGAGACGACATCAGAACCATAAAGTCATGATTTGGTCAGCTCAGCTGTCTGTCCCACTTCTTACCAGATGTTGGCTGTACGGCAGTTTTGTTGCTGGTCAAATTAAAAGAAGGAGTAGATGAAGACACTGAGCCATTCTAATGTTGTTCTGGTGTTTCACTGTGGACAGAGGTCTCTACCAAAATGACCTGGAAATGCCAGTGTGAACACAAGTCCTTCTCTGTTTTAAAAATGAGCCTAGTGTATATGAAGGCTACAAAACAACCATACTGTAAATCAGAAAGCTGAAAGGTGGCTATTGAAGTATTAACTTATAAGCAGCGCTTACATCGGTCTACTTTTGCATTGAACTGAATTAACACTTCAACCCTGCAGACTTACAACACAATCACAGCTGATATGAAGAAGCCCTGCCCTGACTTCACTGATTTATGAACAGTGATGTGAACATGTGGTGTGTGTCCTTAAGTGTGTGTGAGGAGTGATGTGATACTTCACTCAGACAGAAAAAAATCAACTATAAAGTCACTGACTATGGATCTGGCTCAGATGGGGCTCATTTGACAGGTTGAGTACAGAGGTTGGAATTATAAATCACTTTGTTACTGGCTTCCAGCCTCTCTGTGTGATTGTACCTGGGCAGTGAGGACAGGAACGGTCTCCAGTGAGCCTTTCTGTTGCTCCACCTCTTCCTTCAGCTTATCAATCAGATCCTGTTTCAGGGCCAGCGCTCGCTCTGCCTCCTCTAGTCGGCCACACAGATCTCCTCCCTGGAACACACAAAACACGCGAATGTTAGGACATGTATCCGTAAGCCAAATAGCAAATGAGGGTAAATAGATGTTAAAATGTATTTTTACCTCACTCTTCAGTTTAGAGTCATAGTCTCTGAAGAGACACGTGTAGGCATGCTGCAGTTGTGTCAGTTTTTTCCTGCAACAAAAGGGAACAGAGTTTTACCATTCAGTATAAAACACCAAATCTCAGGTGTCGTGCTGGCAACAGTGGTGAAGACTTCTGAACAAAACCCAACAACAGCAATTATCACAGTCAAAAAGTTAACATTATAATGCTAGTACAAATACTGAATTACAAGTGAATTGCATTATTATGGAGCCCTTGAAGTGCTGATTTGATCAAATATAATTAATTAACAACAATAATAATTAACATGATAAAATTATCTCTGCTGAACAAGTTAACATCTTGTGCACACAAGATAAAAGAAATATATCTTTGGGAATTCAGTGGCTCTGTACATGATGATCCAACATGGTTCTGAACAGGGGTTTGTACTTTTCTGTTAACCAAATGTTATATTATCACATGACAGTATGACGACTTCTGCCCAAATGAAAATCCATTATGTTCTAGAGTTTTTATATGATACATTATTAGTAATTTGTTATATTTTTTCTAATTTCTCTTGTTTACAGAAAATCTGCTGACCAGAAACCTAAATCTTTCAAAAATTTAGAACACTACAGAAATATAATAACTAGTTGGGACACTGCTGTCTATGTGGTAATGTGCATGTGGAACCCACTTCTCCTCTGTGACGACATGTCTCTCTGTCTTTAGGGCCTGCTCCAGGCTCTGGGTCTGCAGCAGCAGCTTGTCCATGGCCACATGATGCTGCTTCCTCTGCTGCTCCAGCTCCCGCTCTGCTACCTGCAGGGCCTTCAGCTTACTGCACAGCCTACACACGAGTGAAGAGAAAGAGATGTACATTAGCACAAATGCACGCCCACAGTTGGACATGGATATATACATAAATATATACTTATGTTGAAGTGAAGTGACACCTTACTTTTCCTCCAATATTTTGCGTTCATGCTCGCTTTTCTCTAAGCAGCTCTGTCTCTCGTTCAGTTCTCCTAAGAGGGAAGTTGCCTGAGCCTTCAGAGCCTCACAGTCCTTGGCCAGCTGCAAATATACAAAACGTTATAAGGTACTGAACTAACTTGGTATTTTAAGACTGCTTGTTACAGTGCCATCATTTTCATACCTGAGCACAGTCCTTGTCCTTCTGTTTGAGCAGAGCTTCAGTTCTGTCCCGCTGAGCTGAACTCTTCTGCAGGTAATCAAGCTTCTCCTCCAGCTCCCGATACCTACAGAAACAACAGATTCATTACTGTCAGGTAACCCCAGCACTGACACAGGTTTTAAGCTGTATATATATATACACAGTATACTGTATATATACAGCACACATTTACAGTATGTATTACTACAGTAAATTAAGTCTGAATGATTTATAATTTACATTTATTTGATTACAGCGGTAGGTTTATGATGTTGTAGTTTGTCATGGAGTTCTTTTTAAGTGCTTCATTTTCTGTTTACTTTTCACTACTGGCCATGATAGTGGCTTACACAGCACCACACGTTAATATAAACCAGCTGATTCTATGACTTTGCCACACAACACAAAAGAAATCCTTTGTTATCTATTTAATTTGTCTGTAAATTTATACTTGGACAAAGATGGTTCTGTGTACAAAAAACTGTACTCTGTGTGTCTTGTGAGTAGCTCAGTTGTCGAATGTAAATGAAATGACAGTTGGTGAACAGAGCTGTCTGTTTTAATCATATCACTGTTAAAGTTTTTCAGACTCAGATACAGATTTACTGTGACTCAGGACCATAATCAAATGGTATGGAGCACAAACAGTACAGACAATAACAACAAAATGATGGCACAGCATGGCTAAAGTAAAAGAAATAAAGATCCTTCAAAAAGTTTATAAATAACCTTTGTCTTATCTGATTATGATAACAAAATGAATTTAAACATAGACGGGTGGTTTAAGTAATATTTTGGCAAATACCTATCTCTATATCTCATTATGCTTATATTCTTATATTCGAATAAAATATACTGTTCATCTCCCCAACGACTGTAATTAGAGAGGTTGTAGATCCTCTGGTTTCTATCCAGCCCTCTATATCTTCCATGGAATTCTGGTGGTGTTCATTTTAAAATGACAAATGGCCGGTCTGTTCTTTTGGTTTTCATACAACAGCCACTTTTCCATTTTAAGCTCTCGTTTAATCTACATAAATATCATATGATGTCATACTGCTGAGCTCACTTTGCCACTTTAACATGAACGCATTTTTCAGCCTGTGTTCAAGAGTCAGTGATAAGACAAACCACAGTCATCCAGCACCTGCTTAACCTGCATGGCGACACATATATAGTATACTTATACTGTGCAGGCATAACAAGTATACTCTTATAAAACTATAAAACCCACATATAGCAAACAAAATTTGTTAAAAAGTTAGAGGAAGAGATGGAAGTATAGACAGCAGACATGCACACAACAAGAAAGAGAAAGCCACACAGGGCTGTGGGCTCACCTGCCCTGTGTGGCCTGAAGCTGCTCTGTGAGTTTAGCCAGGCTAGAGCTGGAAAAGGGAAGAGGAAGAGAGGGAAGAGGAGGAGGAGGACATCTCAAAAGTGAGGAATAAAAAAGCATGCAAGTTTCCTTCCTTATGCCTCACAGAAGAACTGTCTGTGGATACATCATATAGTTGTTTATCAAACAGCACTCCGTCCAAAAGCTGCTAATGACAACTAGTTAAACACAGAAGTGAGTTTAGTGCTGTTAGTTTCAAATAATGCACAGAAGTATTTTTCATTAGAAAGGAAAACGCGTCATACCAGTCAGAGGAGTGCTGTGCCTCGGAGCGATGTTGAACGACCTCCTCAGTAACATTGCTTGCCTGTGAAAACATTCATGCAAGTTTTTTAGATCACAGATAAATTAGCAGATTCTTGTCCATAATCACAACATTTCTATTGGTCATAGAGACGCCATTCACAAGCAGTTGAATGTGACAGACAAGATGTACCAGAGGGAAATAATAGCCATGACAAGCTAGTGGAGCTGGGAAATTAGTTCTCTAAAACCTTTGAACATTGGTATCAATTTCCCATGTTCTTGGGTGTAAATGACTGATGGAAATAAAAAATCTTTGGAATCTGTGGAGCAATCAGCACTGCAACCAAAGCAACTGTCAGGATAGCCCATTTTATTTACAAAATCAACCCAAACAGTGGGTGAGTACACTATTCTTGCTCAATACTGCACCGATTCCAAAAATGTTGATCCCTATCAACAACAAATAAGGCACAGGTCCGATAACTACTGGGGTACCACTTCAATTCGAAATGGAAAGCTAGCTTGGTTAGCTTAGAAGTACTACAGTGCTGCACTGGTTCCTAGGGTAGAACTTCTACATGCTGGGGTCATGGTGTCACCTGTGCTGGGCCAGTTTGGCTCGTAGATGTCAATGCAGCGACGCATCCGGTCTCTCTCTTTCTCTCCCTCGTCTCTGTCCCTCTCCAGCTCTTCATTCTTCCTCCTCAGCTCTCTCATCCCTTCCTCCAGTTTTTCTTTATGGCTCTTGAGCAACTGAAGGAATTGCGATAGCACCTTCCACGGGCTGTGGAGAAAGATGTCAAAGTGAAAGGACCAGAGATGAACAGATGCAAAGACGTGATGACGGGAGGGAAGGGAACAGTGACAGGCCGCATTCACCCTGGGCTGGAGGACAGACGTCGAACAAAAAAGTAGAAATACACCAAGATGTAAGGTAACACAAAGATTTATAGAAGCAGAGAGGAATTGTAAGGACGGATAAATTGGTGGGTGTTAACAGTGCTACCATCTGTGTATACTGTGCTCCATCCATAGTAAGAAGCAAAGAAGCTTTCGGTGCCCAACCACCATTTAATCCAGTGTTCCTGCTCAAAGTCAAACGAAAAATCATGGACAACCTCAAGATTTACATTACAAATGTGTAAGTTATGTAGTTTCCCAAGTACGCAACCAGTGTAAAGTTTATCACTTAAGCATTTTTTAAAATGCTGCATAGTGATGAATGTTAGGTTTTGTATAAAAATCTGAGTTGTCAGGCTGTCCAGTATCATTTTTCCGAGCAGGAAGTCAGGATTTCTGACCTGCCTGCATGCGATGACAGATAAGGTGGGGTGAAGACTCAAACCAGACATCTAAATCTAATTTAGGTGTTCTAGGACCGACTGCGAATCAGGCTGCGGAGCAGTCTCACCTGGCCATTTTCCCTGCCCATTAGCTCCCCTAGTACCTCTGATAAAGAGACGGGGGGAGTGGGGAGGGTGCTGCTCAAGGAGCTATGCACACTTGCATCACCCTAGACACACAGACAGACCCGTTAGATGAAAAATACACAAATACATCAAAACTAAAACCAAAAACAGAGTCAGTATCTTACCGGTCATGAGTGGTGAAGTCTGGCGGTGTTGATCTGTCTCTCAACTCTCTTCTCTCCCTCTCTCTGATCTAGAGTGTCTGAAAGACAACAGGAAATAAGTGGTTTAACTGTTCGGTCAGTATTTAGTGTCGCTAATGCGCAGGATTTATTACATCCTTTGTTGCTGAGGTCAAAATCTCCACAGCCTTTCTTCCTTCTGAAGAACATTGTGATGGACACTGCAGCCATGATGTAGGACATCATGAAATTTGTGTCTACAGGTTATCTCTATCTGTAAACAAACATGACTGGCTTGTGAGCGATTTGCATACACACACATATCAGATATGCACTTACAAATGTGGCAAAAATGACAGTAAGTATCATAGGGACAATAGTGACTCTGTGTGTAAATGGAATATGAAACCGATGTAAATAAACTCAATTGCAAAACAAAAGGTGAAATAATATATACTGTAATCTCTGCATATACACCAACACAGAATTATAAAATAACAGTGAAAGCTATGTAATGGTATAACTATATCACAATGTAAAATCATCTACAATGTGTAAATATAAGCAAGAGGATGTGAATCATAATCAAAACATATGGAAAAAGGACAATGGGATGGATGAAATTACGATGGACAGTGGAACTTCAGTTATTAACCTGTGGTCCATCATGGGCCGTTCTCAGGCCCCGCTGGTCTTCGGGTTTGGCTGGAGCTGCAGCAGTGGTTAGGAGGAGGAGGCAGGTCCATTTTCACCAGACCCTTTAAGGGAGCAGGATTCTCCTGAGCCAGCCTCCACCAGGGCCCCGCTCCTGGAAACGAGTTGAGAAATTCTTCCTCTGTCCTTCTGCCATCCCTCCATCTCCTCACAGCGCTGACGCAAGGTTTATGAGTTGCTCACTGCAAAGGCCCTGGAGCACAGAAAGGCGACGGTAAAGGTGAAAGTTAGAGATTGATATAACTGACACATAGAAACAGCTTCAGTTAACAACAAGTAAAATGAAATACAGGCAGGCCAACTGATTAAAACCACTGTGATAAGAAACCAGATTCTACCTACAGCCAGAAAACATCCATTTCAGGATGTTTTGCCGCCAGACGTCACCATGATTACTGAACAACTGTACAAGGAAGGTAAGAAATAAATACAGACATGTTTCATGAGGTCAGAAGTGTGTCTCTTGTTAGTGTCCTGATATTGCAAATAAGTGAATTTTTTTTTTTTAATTTTTTTTTGGGCTTTTCACTTTATTGAGAGGACAGTGGAGAGGAGATGTGAAACAGGTGAGAGAGAGTGGGGAATGACATCGCAGTAAGCGGGTCCAGCCAGACCGAGCTTCCATCCTCTCGGTATAGGGAAGAATAGGTGGAACTCTAAATGGCTCCTCTCAGTCTCCAGTGGGAGAATCTAAATGTGTTTCACATAAAAGCTTGATGTGGAGCGAGCAATTTTAATTTACAGTGTGTATAAGAAAGCTATATATGAATTTGTACCACAAGTATATTGGAAACATGTCCACATAGTGAGAATCAATAAGAAAAACATCAAGCACATACCCAAATTAGTCCTGATGTTGTTATACGCGAATGGATCATTGTTTTCATTACATGTAATTTAGTACATAAGTCACCCATCATTCTTTTTATATAATGAGGCCCTGATAGCAAAGAATACATCTTGTATTGTATTTGAAGAAAAAATACTTCTGATCGATATCAGATATACAACAATCCTTCCTTCAATATCACTTATCAGGAACTAATCTTTTTTTCCTTATGGGGACTTCAATTAACAGACATGCAGTAAGAAACTTTAATGTCTTAGTCATACTGAGAATATATTTGTCTTCCATCTTTAATGAGGTTGGGAATAATATGTTTCAAGATATTAATGGTTCAAACATACGGCTGCAAAGTGTGTAAACATTGAATTGAACAAAGATATTTTACAGGTTTTAGTTTAGGACCAAACATTGTACAGACAAAACTGTGAACAAAATCTGTGAAAACCTGATTCTGTCTGATTTGGCGAGAATGGCTCAAATAGCTATTATGGCCAATTTTAAACTTCAGAGATATACTGCTGTGACTGATTACCAGAGCAGCTCGTTGAGTTCTTGATTCTCCACCCCTGCTCACCGCATTTGCGCCACATTTTGCATAGATTGCAACTGTTGCCTGTGCTCCAGCAGCAACGCAAAAGTTACATAGGCTTGTAAGCATCAGCATCAGGAGATGATAGGTTGTCCAGTTAGTATGTTGCTGTGTCCACATATCGAACTTGAACAATACACTGACACCCAAGTTGCTGCCACTGACAGTCTATGCTACAGCTTGCTTCCATTGAGTGTGTGTGTGTGAGTGGTTCAATTGAGGTAAATAGGGCTGGTGCTTTGGGCAGAGGAGCCAAGCAACAATGAATACCTCTACTTTTGCACTGCCCACATTATGTACATGGTTTCGCCATCAGCAAAATGATTCTTTGAATGAACTTTTACGAATTCGCCACCATTGTAAATATCCTGTTTGATAACACCATCAATGCCGTTTCAGCATCACATGTCAGGTGACATATCAGCGCCGATGAGTGGATATTGCTTTAATTCTGCAAAATATGCCAATATGTCCTACCTCTAAGCTGCTGGCTATCACCCACAAACCTGGGTCACCCAGGCCGGCAGCCAGCCCAGTGGACCCCAGGCCCACCTCCTCTCTCCTGACATGTCCCACTGCATTGGGTCACTGCTTAGCTGCACCATCCCTGTACAAGCACATGCATAGTGTTATCTACATTCATGCACAAGTCATTAAATTGTTATTGGATTTAGAAAAAATACAGCATAAATAGCAATGCTCATGCATCTACGTTACACACAGACATTATTTATGTAGCACGCTCATCCCGTTAGCGGCCTGAGACACCAATCACTTCCTCAATTTAATCTCGTCAAACCTCATCCCGGCTGGAGTTCTGAGGTGCCAATTCAGCTTGACAGTAGTTTTGTCTAATGACCCCATCAGAGGTGTCAGTACTCTTCTTTATGCTTGTAAACCTTCATACAGGTAATCAGCATGGAGGAAAAACACAGCGTCATCCCGTACTATGAGGCAAAGAGTCGACTATATTAATAAACCTTAGTTTTTTACATTTGTGTTTACAGATAAACAAAGTAAAACCAGAGCTCGTCAGTGTCAATAATATAATATATATAATCAAAAGAACATGACAAACTCTACTTAATACAGCTAACGTTACAGTGATGTCCTCTTTCAGTCGCAGTAAGACAGGATCAAATCTGTCCTCAGTACATGTCATAAATTCATTTGACAGCTAACGTTACAACATTACAGCAGGCCGAGACCTCACTTCTTCTTCTTTTCAGTTTTGTTGTCCGCAATAAGAGGCACCCAAGCCGTTACTCACATACAACCTGCACAACGTTATTTATCCAACGTTGGAGAGTTGACCAATGCTAGATAGCTAGCGATTTAGCCTGAGAGCTAGCTAAGCCTGGGAGCCAATTCAACAAAACAGTAGCAGGCCAATCTGAGATACTGCTATCGGACATAAACCGATCTACCCTTAGCGAACTGTATATATCCCGAAAATATGTTTGGCTAAATTTCATTACGTCATCGCAAACTCTGAAAGATTTTTAGGATGGGATGAGCACGTCAGAGACGACTGAAAGGCCAGCTCAGAAATGTGGGTAGATTGATTTTACCCTGAGAGTTTAGCTCTAGGCAGCACTTCCTTCAGCCTGTAGATATAACGTCATCCACTTTGTTAAACCAAAGATACTTATAAACAAATACATAAGAAGAATAGAAACTACTAGACCAAGAATAATGGCCAACACTTGCTCAAGAATACTCATAGGATCCTGATATTTAGGATGGCCTTAAGTGATTTTTATTATTATATCACAGGCAGAAATTCTCCTTTAGGTTTGGTATGATTGAATTTAAAACAATTTATCATCTTTAGCAGTCATACATTGTCAGGCTGAACAACAACGTAAGCCGTCGAGATCATTTTAAAATATCAATTCAATTCTCTAATCCTACGTCCCCTTTATATCGTTTTCTGAGCCCTCCAGCAAACATAATACAGTATTAATCAAGAGTTTGCTGAAGATTGTTCTCATTTGATTTTTGATCAGTGAAAACAGTGCTGCGAGTTATATAACATGGGTGTAGTAAAAAAGCTCCTCAAAAAGCTTAACTGTTGACTGTAGGTTAATATTTTTTCAATCCAATCACTGATCCAATCTTCTATGGAAGTCCATTTCTACTACTGTGATTAAAAAAAAAAGACTACTAAGTCATTATGATGAGGAACTTACCAAAAAATCACAAACTAATTTTTCATTGTTTTAAGATACTGAGTCATTATTTTGAGATACATAGATTTCCTCATTATAATTACTTTACTAAGATTTTTTCATCACAGTGGCCGTCATAAACTGATGTGTCTTCTTGATTCACGTGGGGAGTATCCAATCTGGGAGGGAGTGCCGCCTGAGACGCTAAACTCAGGGGAAACTTATCCTAAAGTATCAGGAAATCCCCCTTCCTTCTTTCGCATTGGGAGGTGACGTCCGTTAGCTGCAGCAACAGAGCTTCCTGTGCTGATGTGCGCGAAGTGAAAGAGGCTACATGATGCTCTCTACTCCTGCTGCTGGACTTCTTTTAATATTAGCTTGGATTTATCCAAGTCACGCACTCTATTTCCACATAGGAGAGACGGAGAAAAAATGCTTCATTGAGGAAATTCCAGACGAGACCATGGTTATTGGTAAGCTGCTGTGGGGTCGTTACCTGGACGCAGCTAACTAGCAGTGCATGCTAACAGCTGGCTCCAGCAAAGATGCTCCACTGAATGTGATAGTTGTACCGACAGAAAGGCCTCGAGTTCATAGTATTCAGGCTGCTTACAAGTCCTAAGGTGCAAAACACTGAAATGTTCTGTAGTTTTTGTGGCGGTTGGTTAATGCTTTACTTCGCATAGATTTTCTCGGTGAGCGATAGCATTACACCTGAGCTTTACATGCAGATTAATAATTGTAATAAATACCATAAGGCGCACAAATTAAGTGGTTGATTTATGCCATTGCATTTAATGAGACCGTGATCAAAAGTGCATTGAAAAAAAGTTTTATCGTTAACTTACCTTTCCTTCACGACAGCTATTTCCTTGTCGGTGATGGTAGATATCAGGAACTCGCAAAATGAGATTCACACCTCACAGTAAATAAGCAGTATTTTCCACCTGAAACTAAATATGAATCAGCACCACCTACATTGAGCATTCTGTTTGTCTTTAACCTTCACATTACAGTCAAAGATAACTTCCACCATTACATGCATCTGAACAAGGGCTACAAACAGAAAATAATCAGAGGTCATCTAGAATTCTGTATATGATGGTGCTACCAGTTTCAAACATTGTATCACATCCATTTTATGTTTTATGGAGACACTGAATGCTGCTGTCATTCATCTTTAACAATTTCTGACTTGTAATGTGGAGTGTGTCACCTGCTCCACTTTAAAACAGAGATTTTCTAACATGTAAAGATATTGAGCTGATTGTGATAAGCTTCACACATGAATGCTTGGAAAAGTTGGCTTCAACATTACTAAAACTGAAACCTGCCATTTATCTGCCATCTTTTTTCTTCATCTGTGTATGTTTAATTGCATTTGATTTACTTTACATACTTCATACATACATACATACTTCATACTTCATATTTCTAGCACTGTAGGTGACATGAATACCCCCATTTAATGTATTACTGTCTTAACTAATAATATTGTCATTATAATTTAAATTCTATTGCTGTGTTAATAATGATGTGAACTTGGTGCTGTCCTTTGAATGGCTACTGGATGACCTGATGCCATGTGTCTGTGTTCATTTACCTGTTTGACAGGAAAGTACAGGACTCAGCTGTGGGACAAACAGACCAGTTCCTTCCTCCCATCCACCCCTGGACTTGGGATGCATGTCGAGATCAAGGATCCAGATACAAAGGTATGAATAGAGGAGGTAATAATGTAAATAAAACACACCCACACATAAATAGAGTCTAAAGATTTTTCTCTTCCAACTCTCCCAGATTATCCTCTCTCGTCAGTATGGGTCAGACGGACGGTTCACCTTCACTTCCCACACTCCTGGAGAACATCAGATCTGTCTGCACTCCAACTCCACCAAGATGGCTCTGTTTGCAGGTGGAAAACTGGTATGAACATAGTTACTGTTTTGATTTTTAACTGGTTGACTAGTTATTTTCCTTCAAACGTTGGTTAATAATGACCCATGTTGACCCCATGTTCTACATATTGACACTGGAACTTTGACAGCATGTTCATTTGTACACACTGAGGTCTGTTTCATAGAATAGGAGCACCTATTAAATCAGGCTTACTTCAAGTCTGTATGTCTGTTTGACAAAGCAGGTTCAGGTAAGTCTGACAATTGGAGTTACCGTGGAAACCTATCTCTCCAGGCTAACTTGGTCCTGGTCAGGTTAGTTTTAGGCTTAGGTCTGTCTCAGACTAAAGCAGTGTTAAAATCACTTTGACTGAAACTCAGACTTTGTAGTACATGTCAGTTTTATCACATTTTGACCCAGGTTGCACTGAAGACTAAAAAAGAATTGACATCAGATTTCAATTATCTGCAAAATATTACAGTGAAAATATGTGCTTTTAAATGCACTGCATTTTTGCGATTTGTTCTCTTTTCACGCCCACTCTGGTATTTCCAGTTGTTCTGGCTGATTAGCTCTTTGCTCAGGCTGAAACTAAGGAAAGCAATGCTGGGAATTACATCATCTCATTGAATTTAATGTCCCAGTAAATATGACGACGGTGTTATTTGTCCCATCTTACCAGGTGCAACAAAGATATAAAGACACTAAGAAATCCACCTTATTAAAAATACAAAAGGGACAAATAGCCAGTATTTATTCAGTATTTAAACTACAAAACATGGAGGCTGTCATATCACTTCTTCTAACCATGTAGCAAAATTGACCAGATGGAAATTAAAAAACAAATTCTTTTACTTATTTTTTAAATGTATAAAATACGTCACCTGTTGGGGTTCTACTTCTTAATCCTATACTTTTATTACTATAGTACATTAAGTTTCAGCAGATATTTATTTATGTTTTTGCTCTAATTATTTTATTGTATTACACTTTTTTTTAATTGCAAAACAAAAACATGAGGACCCATCCTCCCAAGAAACCAAAGGAAAAAAAGAAAGAAAGAAAACTAAACATGTTATTTATGTTATTTACCTAATTTATGTGCACTCATTTCATTTCAGCTCAGTGTGAGAGTCTATCGCATTTCATTGTCTCAGCGGTCATGTTTATCTCCTCTCCTCCTGTTTCACATGCGCCTGCGGCCGATGACGGAGAAGCTAGCCCTAGTCCTCCCCTGCAAGTGTGTTAATTATTAGCAATAACAAAATTTGTGGGCATTGTCCATCAGTGCAGAGCTACTCTCCCTCCAGCAAGAGTGAGTGAGTTCCAGTTAATTTGGATTTTTGCATAGGAATGATTATGCAACAAAAATCCCTACAGGTCAGTGAGTTGATAGAAGTACATTGGCATTTTTATGTCTTTTTTTCCCCCAGTGTCCCCTTATATAATTTCCCCGTAATACCATTATTTTTTCACTGCTATAAGCAATTGCACTCTTTGGAGTGGGACCTCTGATCTTCTCTGAAGTGAGGTTTTAACATTTATGATACAGAGAAAAGTCACATTACTCATACATGACTCAAACCCACCATGACATGATTACAAGCAGAGAGCTGCAACAAACTGAGCTAAGAATTCACTACAGGTCTGCAGCTCTTTTGCTTTGTTCATGATGCTGGTTTCTGGCTTTTCTTGCATTAAATGCTGCTCTGTGGCAGTGAGCATTACACAGTTTTATCTTTACAGGTCTGTTTTCTTTATTGTGAATTGCTGTGATCCTGATCTTAAACCAGACATAACTTAGTCTGATCATATTAATTTAGAGTTAGCTTGAATGTACATTGATTAGTTTCACCTGATATTGGACACCTCATTTGCTCCGATGCGATTTTTCATTTCCCATTTTCTTAAAATGCAGTCTAATGTTGCACACCAGTCAGACACTGAAACAGTTTATTTTATGATGGATGTGTTGATCGATCAATTCTGTTTGCAAGCAAGACCAGTCCAAAATATCAAGTCTTATTCATGTAAGCACTTGGTTCTGCACTTGTACAGAATACAAGCATGTGGATTTCAAACAGTCTGTGTCCCAATGTTGCAGAGAGTGCATCTGGATATTCAGGTCGGAGAACATACCAACAACTACCCTGAAATTGCAGCTAAAGACAAACTCACCGAACTGCAGCTGCGAGTCCGACAGCTTCTGGACCAAGTGGAACAGATCCAGAAGGAGCAAAACTACCAGAGGGTCAGTAAAAATACATGTATACCAAGTCATGTTGAGATGACATTTTTACATGTTTTTAGTGGTTATAGTTACTGCTTAGGCCATTAAACAGCTCTAGTGACTTCATCCTGTGATGTGTTTTACAGTATCGCGAGGAGCGCTTTCGCATGACGAGCGAGAGCACCAACCAGCGTGTTCTCTGGTGGTCCATCGCTCAGACGCTCATCCTCATCGTCACCGGGATTTGGCAGATGAAACACCTCAAGAGCTTCTTTGAGGCCAAGAAACTGGTGTAATGTCTGCCTGAGCAATGGCAGCATCAGGAAACAACAATAACATGAGTAGACAGTCTTGACTGACCGGAACAAAGAGACGTCCACCCACAGAGCCACAGACACATCCAGGAGGAGACGTGTGGTCTTAATATCAGCCATAAACAATACTAGCAAATTCACAGAGGCAGTTATCAACCCTGGGCAATGTGTTTTTTTTTCTTGTAAATGTTTTGAGCTGTTGTTATTTTTCCATTAGCAGCAACACAATAGCACACCATTCCAATTGCCTTCCTTGTTGTGTTTATCATGTTTTCTTGACAACACTGGACACGTCATTTTTCTATCTCCCTGTACAACAAGAAGCAGAGACAACATTAGTGAACTGAGATTGTTTTTTATGGTCATAGAGGAGTGAATGACTGCTGCAGTAGAAGTGTAACTATGAGAATGTTAAAGCTGTTACAAGTAATAACCAAGTAAATGATCAACACCTGATTTTATTTAGACCATGGTTTGTCATTGTTTGTGTGTTTTATTTCCAGATTTTGTAACTTCTGAACATGTGCTTTTAGCTGTGTTCACACACACAGGCCATGATTCCTTATGTTTACATTTAATAACATTTTACTTAAACCCATGTATTTGGCATTTATAAGCAGTACATAAGAAATGGTTTATAACACCCTGTAACATAGTTGTAAGTATCATGGAGGACATTTGAAGTGTTTATCCAGTGTATCTAACCTTCCATGAAGCATTAGTAACTGATAAATAAACCGTTAAATAATCATTAATAACACAGTATAACATTGATGTGATATAATAACACACACCAACAAACTGCAACTTGTGGTCTTGATCAGATAAAAGGGAAACACTTAAACTGACTGATTACAACTAGATGATAGTGTGTTGTAAACCATTTTTTTTTACCGTTTATATGCTGCTTATAACTGTGAAATGGGGGGTCAGAATGAATTGTTACCATCCATCCTTCTACTGGCTATGTATAGTTTCTAGCTAGAGTCCAGTTTCCTGTATATTTTACCAGAGCTGGGTCTGTAGATAGAGTTTGTGATACTTGTCTATGAATAACAGGATTCCTCTGTATGTTGTAAATAACAGGTATAGCTTACTGACTGTCCTGTCCACTTTCTAATGCCTTTTACATGGATTGAATGATCTTCAAGTCTTGGAGTTTGTTTTAGTTGTGTTACCAGGTTTTTGTGTTTTTGTTTCATCAGAACCTATTTATTGAGCAGCTGTAGCTGTGTTTTATTGCTGAGCTTTAGCAACATGTGTTGTAATTTTATGAGCTATTTCTGTTAATAATGCTGGACAGCATTTTAATACTTTCGCAACTTCTGCTAATTTAGATTCCTAATGAGGAAGAACTTGTCATTAGAAAGGAACATAATGAGTCAGTGGGTTCCAGTTTTAACAAAGTTGATTTTTTTACATGCAAAATTTCGATTTAAGTCCAATTCTTGAGATGCAATATGTTAGGGGACTAAATTATTTTTAAAGTTGTTTAAGTAACACTCAAAGTATTCCAATTTTTACTGTGTTCTGGATGCCACCTCCATGTGCTTAATAAAGAAACTTTGGCCGAACCACTGACTCAGATCTTCTCTGTGCCACTTTCTCTTAAAGGATAACTCTGGTATATTTGATCCTGTGTGTGGTGGAAGAAGTATTTAGATCCTTTACATAGGTAAAAGTACCAGACAAAAACAAACCAACAGATAGAGGCTGCTGTATTCCAGCCACCTGTTTGTATAGTGAAGGGGTCTCACTCTTAAATAAAGAAGCTCTATCTTTGCAGTCCTATCCATAATGTTGTCAGACACTTGGAATAATCTGAGCCTCTCAGCAGCAAAAACACTTGGACATATTTTAATACGGACAGTAGCCCTATTGGATTACACTGCAGCAGCTGTTAGTGGTTGCTGGGTACACTGTTCTTGCTCAATACTGCACCAAATGCATCAAATAAGACTCAGGTTCAAAAATATGGCAGTTATCCTTTAATTAGAAGAAATACACAGCAAAAGGCTGATATTTTCAACAGTAAAATTTATTGCTTGGCTTCCCTCAGAGCCAGATTCCAAACTGAACAATGCTCAAAGGCCTTGTTGGGACAGCAACCACATCTAACCACAAGTTGACCGAGCTTTTTTTTTTAAAGTCACTGACATTGATCATACTTCTCATGGAGACAGGAAAACACACTAACCTTGTGACATCTTTGAAGAAACCACTGCGACACCATCACAGCTGCAGTGTAAAAATCTACTTGAGAACATGTTGAAACAAGATCACCACTTTGCATAGGTTAACTTTCTCATCTCCAACAATGTACCACACCATAGCACAAACACAACACTGTTACACAAAAACAAAACAGGTTCCTCAGGTTTACTCTTGAATTTGTTAATATCAAGAATAGAGATTTGACATGTTTGGCACACCGTACGAAACAATATCAAACGCACAATACTATGTGTCATTATAAAGGGATACATGATTTATTAAATCAAGCCTTTGTTTCATCTGTACAACAAAAACGGTACATTGTACTGTCTGGTACTCCTGATCTCTGAACACTGTACACAGTCAAGCACATTTCAGCACTGTCACATGTTGGGTTGGAAAGGTAGAAAATATCACGCCAGCACAACAATTCCAAACAAATCTCATAACACATCTCATAACTCATGAGAAATCATTTTCCATTTGTCATCATGTTTTCAGTGGTTGTACCTCTGTGGTGTATCCAGTAATCTTGAAGGAGAGATTTCCACGAAGAGGAAGTCAGAGCACTAAAGGTTAGTAACACACTACTTTTAAAAAACGGTTTAACTAGTTCTGTAGTGAATGCCACTTTTTGGTGCTTGAAAGAGCAAGAAGGGCACACAAAAAAGTGACGAGGATTAGGCAAATACACTTTAAAATTATGCAAGTACTTTGCAATCCTAACTCCACATGGGTGTGTGGAAATGATCTGCTTCACTGCTCCATTCATTCTGCATGTGAAGAATATTTTTACATTTTTTTTTAAAGGTATTTCACTTGAGAAGCTTGTCTTAGTGTTCGGACACAGTGAGGTGCTGCATCTTCTTGGCAGCCTCTTCAGACACCACCTTGGATGTTTTCTCTGGGCTGGGAGCTGGACTGGGCACCGGACTGGGATTTGGAGTGTTTGCCGCACTGTTGGGATACTCCCTGTTGCCGAATATGATGCTACCCACTCGCACGTTGGTGGAGCCCACCTCGATCTTAAACATATGGGAGAATGCACGTGAGCATAGAAAAATTCAGTTAACACAGACAGCTAGAGTCTACATTTAGCAGCATGTGCACTGTATAATTAAGAGTATGATGGCTTAGATGCATTCATCACATAAAGTTCATGCTGTAGGCCCTATGTTATGGAATAAAATATTAGAGAATCAGATCAGTAACTGAATACCTAATTTTGAAATGTAACTTCTACTGAATACTTGGTTGAAATGTAAATACTAATACATTTCCAGCGAGGTTGTAGCCTGGGGAGTGGGCTACAGAGGTCTGGTAAGATCACTTCTTTTTAACTCCACTCCCCCAGACTTTCTTTTTATTTATTTTTTTCATTTTCAAACTTGACTTGAGGAACTGCAGCAGACTTGACGCAGCTCTTTCTAAAGCCACAAAAGATTTTGCACAACTTCTTTTATATATACAGTAGTACTCTTCAAGACCTATACAGACTTTGATTACTAACATTGATGGAGTTCCCACTTTAAGTACTTTTAGGGTTCACAAACTTAGATTAAAAAATAATTCAATTCAGATAGAAAATTCAAATGTCCAGGATCAAAAACAATTTATTTAATCCACTCAAACTGATGAAAATTCAGGTCAAGTCAGAAAATCTGTTGAATTGGATTATTGAAGTTCTGACACCAAAATACAAAACAGAAAATTCTGACTAGATGTTATCTCTCTGCTACCTCTCTGTCCTGCTGCCCCACATATACACTAAAGCTCCAGTCCCAAACAAAATAATGCACCATTGAGTAATATCTGCTAAAAACCACAGTGTCCACCTGTTTTAGGAAATTGGACCCAGTGGGCTTGGAGCTGAGAGCCATTGACATGGGGGGAATTTTGACCTGGTCCACCTTGTTGTTTATAGATTTCTGAATGTGGACATTTGAATGTTTTATCTGAATTTGTGGATCCCCAAAACCAGAGGGGAATTCATACAAAACAATTCAGATAGATGGTCTTTAAATTCCAAATATTCAATACTGGTTACAGTTCACAAACAAGAATTCAGTTGCTTGTGATATTTATTTTTCTGTATTCCTACTGATATTTGCTTCAATATTTGAGAAAGAAAGGGGGAAGGCTTTTTTTAAATTAAAGGAGGAATTGCACAACAATATAGGTCAGGTGATACATCATCAGTGGTAGGCTCTTTAGAAAAGAGAGCACACAATGTCAACAGAATTTGAATCTAATAAAAGACAAAACTGTTGAATAAAATATCTAAGGTGTCTCTTCTAATGATTCTAGGGCATCAATAATGTTCAGTAGTGTTTTCTTTTCCATTTACTTCAGGGATTTGCAGTACAGTGGTAGTTCTCTCATAGAACCCACCAGCAAGGGCTGCGTCTTAATGAATTTACATTTATGGATAAAAATATACCTAAAATAAATATTCAACAGAAGTTCAGCTCTCTTCAGCTCTCTCTTATGATTCCAAATGTAATATCATTTCTGGTGAGATGGGAGAGAGAAAAGATTTTTGAGTCTAGCCAATCATACATATTGTACACTATGACGACAGAAGAAAAATAACTGATCTGTAGTTTCTGTTTCTTCCTCACAGAATATACAGCTGTTGTGATGAAAGCTGAACCTCTGCCTTAGGAGTTCTCCTGAATAATATATATTATTAAATACTTTGAAGTGAAGCTGTTTTGCATTTGAAGGTAAAGAAAGATGAAGTTATTGTGTAACTTCCTTAAGTTCCTTTATTAATTTCTCTTTGTTCTATATATACTATAGGTAGGCAAAAGCTGAGAAGCTGAACTGCATAGGATATAAAACATTCGTAAAGAGATTAGGATCACCAGAGTGTTTATAAATGCTGATATGACACATACTCACCGCATGTTCAAAATCTGTGGACATACCCATGCTGAGCTCTACCTCCTCCAGAGGCAGCTTCAGACTGTCACACACCTCCTGCCTCCGACTCAGCAGCATCTGCAACAGGGACACATTGTTGATTTGGTGTGACCATGACACATGCAAAGTGGGACATTTTATAGCTGAAAAATCTTATTCATCGTTACATATGCATCTGCAATAAGCTGATATTGGCTTGGTGGATTTATCTGGCTACCTCTAGTTGAGATACGCATACTTTGTTTTGCGATGATTTTCTTTTCTTGCTAGAGAACAATTCCTGTTTAGTTTCAGTTTCAAATTGGAGTAAGAGGTTTGGATTAGCTGTTTTCTCCAGAAAGGTGCTTTCATACTTTAATGTAATTTTAGTTAGAGACGAGCGGATGATGCTGAAACTCAAATGCTTGTCCAAGCCTGTAGGAAATGGAAAATACCACAAGAGTGATGACGTCTGAAGCCTCAAATGTCACTGGTGCCTCACAAAGTGCTTCATTCAGTTTGACAGTTTGGAAAGTTTTGATCTTTTATTATGTTGGTGGGATAAGAGGAAAAGAGAGTACCTGAGAAATATGGTAATGTAGACTAGAATAAGGTAACTTATGAGTGCAGTTTCCTGTGGGATACTGCACAATATCGTCTACATTTAATGCAGCATTACAGATTTAATAATAACCCACAGTGCCTAAAAATATTTAAATCAGCGAGGTGCTGTAGTGCTGCAGCCCAAGCCCATAGGTTTTGTAAACCACCAGATGTCAGAGTGCTTGCAGCGTTTTAACGATCTGCTCTGAGCTGACAGACAGGACTGAAAGAACAGATGTATTAATTTAGGGTTAGTACATGTGAGTTTTTATTAATAAACAAAATAAGAATATGTAAGGGTTGGAGAAAAAAATTGTCTTTTGTACTTGAAAGTCCGGGTTGGGGCCCAGGGTGAGGTTGTAGCCATAGCGCCCAATGGTCATGAGTCCTGAGAAGTGCAGGGCGGAGCACTGGGACACAATGTGTTTTACTGTGTTCACCGTCTCCTCTGGTGGCAGGCCATGTTTACCTGCAACAAACATGTGACATACTGTTTGTGAATAACTGACTCAGTGCATACAGTATGTTTGTGATCAGCTTACAGAATGAAAACAAAAAAAAGCAATGAAATCAACACTAACTCTGCTCTCCACTGGTGTTGATCTGCACCATGACCTTTAACCTCTGTGTGCTGGCTCCCCTGATCCGCTGCCATGAGCTGTTCACCCTGTCAGCCAGTTTCGCTGAGTCAACTGTCTCCACAAGGAACAGGTTTGGCACACCTGAGAGCAGGGAGACAAGACCCAGAACAAGATTTATGAACAGTTGCACAGCTTCACAGCTGCAGCTTCAGCAGGTGAGGGCAGGAGAGCTGACAGACACTTACCCAAGAGTTTGTTGACATTATTCTTCTGTAGGTGGCCGATGAAGTGCCACTTGATTTCTGGACATGATTCTAAAATCTGGATGAGGGAAAAAGAAAAACTGTAACACTATATGACAGACTGCGGGTGGGAGAAAGTTTGTTTTACCTTATAAAACATACAAACCCACCAGAGGATCTGAAGCTTTGTCCACGAGTTCATTAACCTGGCAGGAGACACAGGATGAGGTCAGTGATCTTCATTATGTCTCACCTTTATTCCTCTCAGGTGGTGACATTTGGAAAGTTTGGAGTGATGCAGACCAGCAGCGTTTCATACTCACGTAATTTTCTCCAAAGTTACGCTGCCCTTGTCTGTAAGCCTCCACAACCATCTCTGGGGGTTTTGTCTTGCTGACAGCTACGAGGCGGGGTGGCACAGCTGGTAGTGTCTGAGGAAGGACAAAGGCTCATTTTTCATCCGTATCAGTGAATGTATCAGTGGAGGAGCTCAGTGTGGTAGCTGAGGTCTTTTGGCTCAAGCAGAACAGTGAGTCAGCCTCGTCAGGATCTTGCAAAAACAATGATGAAGCTGGTGTTTGGTGACAAGCCACTGAGGGAAGTCTAAATAATAAAGGATGCTGTACATTCCTACATGCTCTGACCTAGATGCCATTTTATAAGCGAAGACACCATGATAGTGACATCTTCACGCGTGGACATCTTCCACACAGAGTGGTGTGAGGAGGGGCTGGTCAAAGCGTGGTCGTCTTAAATGAATAACCTACAAACGAACGCAAATGAATTAAATCGTGCCAAAAGTAGCTTACAGGCACATCAACATGTATACAGATACAGTCTGAAACAATTATCATCCTTCGCCCACGCGTATAATGTTGCCAGTAATAGACCGTGCATGGTGTTATGAAAGTGCTGCCACAAGCACGACTGTCTCCCATCCAAAGGTTGAGGTGTTTGGCAGCCTTACATAACGAGTCGTGCTGCCGCAGCACCCCTTTTTTGGACCCCGAGTGTGGAGCGACGGCAGCGGTGCTGCCGAGCGGAGCCTCCCGGGCTGCAAGTTACCTTGGGCCGCCGTGCCGCCGCCTGGTTCACCCGCTCCACTACCGACTGCAAAGCCTTCCCAACCTCCTCCGACATTGCTACTTTCCACATACCGTCAAACGTCTACGACATAGAACGTAAAGAAACGTGTCTGTGATGACGATAATCGGCTTTCAAAATAAAAGTCCAACTGAGGACGAAGTGCGCCGATGAGATAGCGCCCTCTATTGATCCTGCCTCGGTCTTTTAGTCTTAAAAAACGAGGCCGTACACTACTCTTGAGTGAAATATACATTCAGTTGTTTATGGGGAACATCTGCCTAAAACTAATGCAGTTCTGCAATAAATCATCCTTAATGAAGGTTACAATGTTCACTGTTGACTCAAACAGCATTAAAGAGGTGTTGATTCAACTGAATGATCATGTTGGAGGATGCAGTTTGTGGTGCTATTGAACTGTATTGCTAATAGAGGTGTTTCTGTCGTTTACCCCACACTTGATATAAATGGTGTGATCTACGCCAATCTGCTCCACTTCCCCTTAATGACAGTCCATCCCTGTTAACAACCCTCCCTCTGATTCTCTATAGTTCTGCTTAAGATGTAAAACTTAAAAGTTATGAGGTCAAGTTTACCCACTCCAACATTTTGTTAAAAATACCCAGACTAGCGAACAGCCCCTTTATTTTTACTCTTTACTCTCTGTTCATGCTGTCTGTCCAGCAAACCTGTCTATGAGCACTAAACCAAAAAACATATAAGAAAAACATAGCAATAATAGCATTTTACATAAACATAATATATAAAACATCATGCAGAATGTGCCTTAAAGTTTATGCACTTCTGCAACAAAATTCAGTAACTGAATCCCTATCAGCTGCAGAGCTGCAGTTCCAGAGATGACCCTGACCTTCAGAGTACAGAAATATTATCATTATCTCTGTAACACCTTCAGGCAATAACGTGCACTGGTGGTAATACACTGTACACTGAACACTGAATGCACAAACACAAAATAAGAAGAAAAATGTATTTATTCACAAGATTACACAATTCAAAATGAAAAGAAAAAAAACATCCCTGTCATTGGAAATCAGACATCTTACAACAAAGACACAAAGCTGGCATTGCCTCTTTCAAATAAACAAATAACTAAAAGGGATAACAGGATGTAAAAAGGTGTAGATCATTCTCTTCTCCATCTGTAGCTGCCCCCTACTCTCTCATACTCTCTCCAAGGCCTCCAACATGATAATGCTGTTTCCCCTGATGACCTATGAGAAGATAAGATGAAATAAGAGTTAATACAATGCATTTACACACATTTCCTAAAGGTTTCAGAAATTTCAAATTAGTTAGAATAGAGCTGTCCATTTTCTCCAGCTGTGTGTTAGTATCTCTGGAGAACACCTGGATTAACTACTGACAGTGAGCAGCTCTGAAAGTTGTGTTAATCTTAATGTTTTATTACTGATTGGGTCACTTTTGACATTTTAGACAGGCTGCTTTAACCAGGAAAGGCTGTTTTCACAGAAGATACCTTGACTTCCCATAGCAGGAAAAACACAGACCTAAATGGGATGTGGATATTACTAATGTTATCAGTTGCACCTGTTTTTTTCCTGCTATGACAAGTCAAAATGACTGCAAGGAAAAAGGCTTATTCCAAAAAATTTCCATCCAGAACCTGATATATCTTTCTGCACATGTAGGGGTGTCCTAATCAAGCTTTTTGGTCCTAATCCTGATTGAAGTCCTTTAATATTGTTTGTCTGTCCATACCAATACAGATTTCAATCCATAATCCAATATCCAATATATACATTGATTAAATACGTTTTTAAAACTTAACTGGAAGAATGCAACTAAACGTGATGTGTTGCAATCATCACTACAGAGAGGATGCCTCACTCTGTTGGACTTATTGAGACAATAAATACAGCCCACTCTCTGTAGCACAGTAATTTTACACATGGGTTTTTTCCTCCCACACAAACTATTTTGATGAGCACAGACACTGACAAAAACACAAACCTGACAAATTTTGGCCAGTCATCTACTTAGTCACTGAATTAACATTAATTAGCCACAGCTGATATGTTTGTCATTTTGATCGGTGACAGTGACAGGCAGCATTAGTTACAATAAGAAGCTGCTACCTGACTGTTTTATACAATGATCTTTGCTAATAAGAAAGAGAGAGGACAGTTGACAGTTCATTGGTGTTGGAGTTCAGTGGATATATCTATTCTGCTGACCTCAGTGTCAGAACTTAAGAGTCACTGGCATAAAGATAGGCAAGGTTGGAAAGGTACTAACCACCATGCCGATGGTGTTCTGTTGTCCTCCTGGGCCCATCTCCAGACAGTCATCCACCACCAGGTTCATAAATGGGTCAAACCCCCGCAGGATGCCCTGCACGTGTCTGCCTCCATTCAATTTTACTAAAAAGCAGAAGAAAGAATTCACAGTGAGGAATCTTTCATGTTTGAGCCTTTGGGATTGACACTGCAACTGTAGCTTCAATAACATTTCTAGAAGACATTTGTCTTCTATAAATTGCATACTTCAATTTCTTTTTCCATCACATACCACCATGCACATATAATATACAGTTAAGTATATTAATATTCAGTATGTATTGCATGCACTATATCTGAGGTCTGTGTTAGTCTATAGCACTTTGTGGTGAACCTAAGGATATATGACTCTTAACATCTCACTGGACTGAGTCCATACCAAGTGGCTTTGAGCTCACATACCGACTTTTCATACTGAATTGTTTATTAGTCAATTTATCATCAAATGTTTTAATGACTTAGTATTCATGTTAATCATTTTTCAAGCAAACAAAATGTCAAACATCCATTGGTTCCATCTTCTAAAATGTGAGGGTTTGATGCCTTTTTGGACAGCTACGACTAAACCCAATCTCTTTGGGTTCTGGACTACCAGTGGCATAAAACTCCTTGGGTGGTGGTGAATAATAACAGGCATTCTTCACTATTAGCAGATGAAGCTAACGTTTCAAAGTTGACCAACTCCTCAGAAATCACACGTGAAACACTTCTGAGACCGGGTCAAGTTTCCTTTGAGTGCTGTGAAGCGAGTTCGAGTCGCAGCCTTCAGCTATACTCACATGAAAGCTTTTTGTCCATGAACCTGAAAGACAAATAACATCAGCTTTCGTTAAATACGCTTACATATGATACAGACCTGCTTCAGTTCGGCTAGCTAACGTTAGCTTGTTTCTATCGCAAACAATGCAGCCGGGCTGTTGTGCAGGTACAGTTTCAATAAGAAAACATATCATGTTCAAATCAAAGAGCACACGTTTATTTACAATAGTTCGATAACTTACTTCTTCAGCTCGGGTGGATGTGCTTTACTCATTGTTTCTTTATTTTCTATAGGCCGTTAGTTAGTCGTATGATTTTCGTTTCACAAAACCGCGGAAGGAAAGCGTGCGCCGAGGGACCGGAAGTTCACCGACGGACTTCCACCACGGACGGTTTGTTGTCAACCCTGTACAGCGCCACCAGGAGGCGAGGAGGAGGTCGGTTGAGGTTTTTCTTGGTGCAAAAATGTAACGTGCTTTATGTTTTGTACACATGTTCCAAGTTTTTTCTAATCGTAAAAATAAGAGGAACGAAAGGAAGGAAAACCTGGAGAAAGTAATAAATTGCAGTATCATCTGCCCATACATTTTCTGGGAAATTGGAGATGTTTGACTTGCTTTTTATTTTGTATAGATATTTGAGGCAGACAGTGAGAGGACAAGATTTAATCTTTAATACAAAACAAATTAGATTTGATGAGAGCTGCTCATAGCATCAAAAGCTGAAAGCTGCTTGGCACAAAACTTTGACGTTGTAGTTGAGAAAACAAACACTTTGAAACTTGAGTGGGACCACATTTTGTTTCATAATTTCAATCCTTGTACTTTAAATATGGAGGGAAATCTCTTTACATAGAAGTTTGATTTTGTATAACCATTACTGGTGTCCCACTTGTTGTCATTCTGCTAGAATATGTGGTGTTTTAAACATGTTAGCATATGTAGCAATCAAACAAATGTAAAAATGTGGTCAACTGTTCAGATTGGACACTTTGCAGGGAAAGCCATTTCATATAAAGTGCTCAGGAGCTTACTGACTACCCAGTTTACCAGTATGAAAAACTTGACTTTATTCACAACATCAGTAGAAAGAACACAAAACCTTCCTTGAAGACTGTTAGGGTTTGATAATGTTATCTATAAAGATGCATAAACTAATTTACAAAAGACCTTGAAAATGTGGTAGATTCAAAATCTAATAAGTCATTTTCTATATTTTCACAGTAGCACTTTGAAAACAGTAGCTGAAAATCCTTTAGAAAAAACAAGAGAAAACTCACGTTGATCCTAGTTCATTCACCAAAGCACATTCATCACCCATCAGACACACTAAAAGGCTGTTGTCAGTCTATCTATTTGCATAGCTAGGTAATATCACCCGAGTGTAAGCCAGCTAAAAAACACAGGCCATAATGAAAGGCATTGTATTAGGTATAATTATCCATGACAGCCATGTTGTTCATACATAAAAATGCATGTTTACATTTCTCCTTCTGTGATATTTTTCCAACCTTGGTGAAGCAAATACTTTGCAGCCTTGATCAAAGCACTAGACTTTCATGTAGCGCTCCAAGCAGTTCTGCAAATACAATGCAAATACCCAGGTCCAACACACAACAGTGACAATCCAGCAAGTGACACACCAGAGTTCTCGCTAATCTGTGACTAATTATTGCCAGAACTGTAAGACAAATGAGTATTGCCAGAATTTTAAGACATGTGAGTTTACTTAGCCAAAGCACTCCAGTTGTCTGATGTAAAGCAGCAACCAAGATATCTGGCAGTGTTTTGGTTGGAACGTACCATGTTGTTTCCCAAAAAGCACCTCAAGGCCCAGTTCTTAGTCTCACTGTAAGGGTGCAGCTTAAGATCATTTCAGCTTTAAGATGTTTTTGGGAAACGAGGTGCTGACCTGTACAAAATATTGGATTGTCAGTGATGGTAAAATATGAATGGATACGCCAGGCTCTATTAAAGAAGCATACTGATGTTTTTGCATGTTTTTTTTTTTTCAACTTGTCAGGCTGCCACAGGTTTCAGTGTATAGTGTACTTTTTAAAGAATGAAAAACAATTTGCAGACAGCCTAGACCATCACAGTGAACACGGTGGCTTTATGATTAGTCAAACTTGTGTTATTTTCATGTTGCAATATTAAATCATAATATAATCAATAAACTGAGTGTCCACATTAGCTTCTTGTCTTGTTCAAATTTACAATAGCAACTTGTGAATACAACCCTGGTCTGTAGATGTCACAAATCTGAACTGGTGGACTGTTAAGTAACACATTAACATTAACATAAGTAACATTAACTAAGATGTTAAGTTTTTGAATATATTAACATGCAGTGATAACATTAAACATTAACTAACTAAATGGTCACTGTGATGGATTTCATACAAATGATTTACATACTGTACAGAAAAAAAATCAAGTGGCCATCTAGGATGCAGGAAACATTTGAAAATCTAAAAAGAACTATGGTAAGCTTTAAAAAATGGCTGGCAATAAAGTATAATATGTGACTGATACAAAAGGGGCCAAATAAAACATGCAAAAACTCTGGTATAGTCCTTTAACAATCCATTTTCTTTAACCAATGATGATATGTTGTTATGGATAATTTAAACCAATTAAACCAACAGCGTAAATATAACACATGATGTTCTGAATGCTCAATGAATGAACTGGTTAATCAACAAGAATTTCACAGAGACTTCATCACTCTCCTCTCTCTAACCCTTCAAGGCAAAAAGGCAATCGCTGACAACATTCAAACTGAATCTCAGGCTTTGCTGGCCTGCTGTGTGTAGCCCTCTGTGATGCTGTCCTCCTCCACCCTGACTCGCAGGTGCTCCTGACAGTGTTCTAGGAAAGAGTCCAGTGCTGAGAAACCCTGCTGACAGGGCACACAGTGGTAGAGCCTCTGCCTCTTTGAGCCCGGCCATTTACAGGTGTCCATCTCGTTTGTGCACACACTGCACTGCCTCCTCTTCATGGAGGACTGATGGAGCTCCACATGCTCCCTCAGGTGTGACTGCAGAGAGAAAACCTCTGCACAGGAGGGGCATGGAAACTCTCTCTCCTCCTCTTCGTCTTCCTCCTCCTCTTCTACTTCAGGCACTTCCTTGTATCTTCCTGAATCAGTCACCTTACTCTCTACTCTGGCCACTTTCCTGGGCCTCCCTGGCCCAGCCCTAACAGTCTTATTATCTGCTAGGCTGGGTTTTGAATTATTTGGTCTATTTTCTGATAACTTGTCATCTTTGGTGGTACATCCTACAGACTGGCTTTTGTTTTTGATTGTGGTGAAGTTAGAAGCCGTGTGCTGTCTGCAATGTGCCCGAAGTGACAGATGATGGAAGAAGACTTTGCCGCAGACCTGACATGGATACGTGTCTCCTCTTCGGCGCTTTTTGATGACTGGCCTTGGTTCTCTTCTAGTACTTTTCTCTCTGCTGTGCTTCTCTTTTCTGTGCACATAAAGCTTAGAGGTGCTCCTGAAAACCATGTCGCAAGAGCGACAGTTCAGAAGCTTCTTTTTGGATTTTTGCCTTGTATTTGGATCCTCATTCACATTAATAATCCCTCCTTTCTTTGTTTCTCCCACAGTACATTCTCCTTTGGTCTTTTGTTCCTGTGGAGCCATGAGTCGCTCCTCAGCATGGTTGGTCTGTTTATGGCGTTGCAGTCCAGCCTCTGTGCGGAAGGTTCGTGAACAGATATGGCACACGCTGACAGCCCTGCTGCTGGGCCCTGGGGTGTCTGAAGAATCAGAGCGGGTCGAGTCTCCCTCAGAAATTGGAGGAGAATCATCTAGAAGGCTGCTGGCATCGACTATATCCGATGGGGATGGTGGTTCACTACAACCAGCCTGCTGATGGTGCAGCAGAGCCTGCTTTTGACTGAAGCCTCTCCCACACGGTGCACATGCGTAGGGACTACTGTCCATAAGGTGAGACTGGCAGTGAAGTGACTTGTCCTGTGGCCTGCCTGGATCAGACGTATGAGTCTTACATGCAGGGCATGGAGAACCAAGCTGTGACTCTCTATGACAAACTTCACATGGGGAAGAATCACGATTGCACTTATGTAGCTGTAAAGATGACCTCAGAGAGAACTCCTGTCCACAAGAGGGACACCGGTGAGGCTTGGGCAGCATGTGTTTCAGTTCTTGATGGTGCAACAGATCTGCTGCATAAGCGAAGCTCTTACCACATTCTGGACAAACATATGAGGGCAGGTGGGAAGGTCGCTGCCTCTGTTCTCGTGTGTGCGGTTTGGTGTCAGCCCGTGCGATGAAGTTGGCGAGCCTGGACAGAGTGTCTGCTGCCGTCCTGGAGCGGCTGAACGACTCCGGGGCCCTTGTAGTGCTCCAGCTGACTCCATCCATCCTCCGCTTCCAACAAGCTTCTCTTCCACTGAAGTGCAGACAGTACAAGTTTAGCTTAGATTAGCTTGGAAATTACACAAACACATGGACCAAAATAAAAGGTTATCACACTCCGCAGTATTTTGTTAAATATATATTTAAATAGTACCAAGCTGCTGTAGCTTGACACTGTAGTCAACAGCTCGTCAAGTTTGTTAGGGAAACGAGAAGTGTGCCTTCTTGTTAGCCTGCTGCTCGGTCTTGCAAATGTTATCAATTACTGGTAGCTGGGTTTCATTTTTTCAGGCACTCAGTTAAATAATAACTGGACAGCTAGAGGTCCATTTAGAGGGAAGTCAAAGCTACATGGCAGAGAGCTTACTAACGGTACCGCGTGACAGGACCACAGACAGGCTTCGTGTTTGACTAACATTAGCTTGTAGCTAGCTGCGCTAACAGGTTAGAAATGCTCATTTTCCTATGCTAAAACAGCTTACCCTGGCACTCAGACAAACACGGTGCGACGAGTATACCGCCAGCTGGTTAAATCCAGACGGTCTGTCGTGTTAAAATTTGGGCTCGTTACCACAAACCACACTGACATGGCTGCAAAAGTGAAACCGAAGTTTGTGTGTGTGAAGGGGTTGGGGGGTACTTCACTGAGCTGTCAGGGCCACTTCCGATACGTCACTTGCCCAGCTGAACCCAGTTGTGCTGAATTACACCTTTGCTGCTGTCAGAGTGAGTTCATTTGTTGTGGCACACAACACACACATTCTACATTTTAGCACTTGTATAACAATCGTTTAATATAAACAAAACGTTAACATACAGCAGGTACTGTAATAATTTAATATTTCTTAATTTAAGGCTGAAGCCAGCAGTGACTATTGAAGCACTCTAAAACAGATTGTATTGGCCCAGAAACGATTTGGCAAATTATTGTCGAACCATAAGCATGAACACTTCTGAAACAAATCAAAGGTTTTCATTTTGTCAGCCTTTAGTTATCAACATCATGTTTGAGGACAAATGACCTTTACATGAACACAACATGGAGTGAACAAATACCTCATGGTAGGGACACAATCAGTTGGTGCACCTGAATGAAGAAAACCTACTTTAAGGCTAAAGGCATACTGTAACACTCACAAAACATTCAGTGTTTCAGCTGAGTAAAACAACATTGATGAACACATACAGGTGGCTTAATAATGCAAAAACTGAGAAGGAATGAATGAAATAAAGGTCTCCTTCACTAACTCAATTTCAGTACCACAGCATCTCCAGCAGTACTTCACTGAATGTAATGCCATAAAGTGACTAAGACTTCAATGTATGGTTGCACCAGCACATTTCACAGGGCCTGGATAATTCCTGGACATGCATTAAGACTTCTCATGACTAATCATGGAAGATGTTTCAATTTGTTGTAGTCTACAATGACCAGAATAAAAGCCGGGCATCTAGTGCACAGCAAGTCCCAATTTTAAACTTTGCTACAGTCAAACACACATCCAAAGGCTAATGCTTGTGATTTTTCAAACATACATTTTGTTATAATTATCACTGGTAATGAAGGTAGATGAGTAACAGTAACACACAACCCCCACCCACACCCTGAAACATACACACACCCCCACAAAAAATGCAGCTACAAATAGACAAAGGGAAAAATTCCAAACCTGAACCTGAAACAAATGTAAAACACAAGCATTAAAGACAAAGCATTTATCCATGTTCCACTTTAAAAGAAAGGAGTACATTACAAATGCTCATAACAAAGGCATCTTCATATATTCTGAGCTGCACTGTGTCCACAGGTAAGATGGTGTGACTAAATATCTATCAGTACCAACAAGCATCGGCAGGGGTATTTCCTCTATTAAAAATTATCTCCAGAAACAATTCTAAACTGAGGAAATTGAACATTTTCACCACTTTCACCATTATTGTATGTAGTTTTTACAGTGATTGTGGCACAGATTTTTAATTAGAATACTGCTGCTCTCCTTGTTATGCATAAAAATTGAGTTGGTAACATAAACACTCCTGAGCCAAAAGGCCAATTGTATTTCAGTTGTCTAAAACAAAAAAAAGTTGTCTAAAAAAATTTGATTCATCTAAGTCAGTTCCAACATGAAATTACAACTATTTCAGCTGACATATGAATGGGAAATTCCAAACCTACATTAGCACGTTCTCCAATTTTCCTGATCTATTCAGAGGCAGAAATTGTTATTCCAAAAAATCCTCTAAATCAGCTAATTCATCATGAGCAAGAAGGCAAACTGATAGCAAATCAGTTCCTCCACCTTCAACCAAAGCAACCTGAAATGAAACACGGTATCTACTGTTTTCTACTGTTAGGTCTTATTCCTAAATATGAACCAAAACATCAGTACTGGCAACCAATTAAAGTGACTAATTGAGGCCCAAACTATGGACTTTGATTAGTTGATTGTACGATGCAGATTTGGTAACCCTGAACCAAAAAGATATGTCTACTCACAAATTAGCTGTCTTAGCTGAAAAAGTGAGGGGAAACCCAAACTCCATCTTATTTAGAACAGCTCGACAGTGTCAGACTAAACAGGTTTTAAAAGAGAAAGTGACAGTGTTGTAGTTGCCTGGTTTATAATATTTTTCCCTTGTAAAACATCTACTAAAACAAATCTGCAAAAAAATATAATCTGTTGATACCATCTGTCACTAAAAGGATGATCTCACAAACATTCATCATCCCTTTATATTACAGCACGTACTTCTGAGTGTACTCTTTACTTGAGAGACAATCAATGTTGCATGACCAAAAACAGTAGAAGTAAACCAAAATGGCATAGCTATGGTTATTCATACTGCAACAGTCCACTGATACAGTGCAGTGCGTTGACTGCAAATAGTCTCTTATTCACTGAGCTCTATGGCTGCACCATAAACCCAAATCCAATGTGATAATCAGTGGACTACATTTTCACAGGATAAGTTTAGTGGCTCTGAGATAACAGCCTGCAGGTCTCCTGGAGCTACACCTGAATACACCAGTCTCCTCCAGGTTACCGCAGAGACAACACTATATGTCTGGAGTTTCACATATAGTATGTGTCCATCCAGTCACAGTCTAGTTTGATCCTATGTTTGCTGTGATGTGGATGCCCCAGGCCTATCTCCTGTAGTGGCTGGGTGCATCTGCAAACATGTACTTCAGTCTATAAGCTTCAGCCAGGAGGAGACCCACTTCTTCGTTCCCCCAGTGGATTGTCGGAACGTTCTGCAGTAGCATAAGAAGGCCCTGAGGAGCAACAGGAAATAATTTCAAGATATCAAGACATCTATTTAGCAGTTAATAAGAGAGTATGTATAGCATTTCAGAAATATATTAAGTATGTGGGTTAGCTCTAGCTCTGACACAGTGGGATCAGGTGTGCATGTACACTGCTGCTGTGCAGTTTATACACCGCAACCTGTATGGAAGTAAAGGCTGTTGCTGGGCAAGTTCAAATCCACATTTGCTAGCTGTAAGTCAGTTAACACAGTCGGTAACTTTGATCCGAATAAACATATCTTAATATATGGTGGGGTCAGGCCATATGACCTCCTCAAAACGTGGATTTGTGTTCCCAACTTGTTGCCCAAATTCAATTTGTCATTTTCCGGTGTAAAAATTCAATTTAAGTGAAGAAAAAATAAAGCTATTCAAGTTGAACCAGGGAAATTGGGGCCTAACTTGAATATGTGGGAAATCAAGCATAAACAATCAAGCCTCAATCTAACTGTCATGTGTTTCAAGAAAGGGAAGTTGAAATGAGCAAAATAGAAAACTGTGAAAGTGTCCACATCAAATTCAGTCATGTAATACCTGACCCTCAAAAGCAGGCAATTCCAACCACATTAACTCAGATGCTTTTTAAAGTAAAATATTTAACACTATAATCATGTGGTAGTTACATCAGAATTCAGTAGTGACAATATTTCAGAATTATGCATTCAGTTGCTCATAAATGTTGCTTATCAAATTGTCACAGCCTTTCTTTGCTTCTATACAAATAAATATATGTGTCCTTACAATAAACATGTATGTCACTATCACACTAACAGCTAGTGGTTACTTTCTTAGACATGTGAGTGACTATAAACACCCTGTTACCTGAAAGTCAACCATGGAGAGAATTTCTTTGCGCCACTCAATGAGGAAAGCAGCACAGACATAGAGGTGGAAGTGGGAGAAACCTTCTGCTTCCGCCTGTGAAAAACAGAACAATATTACAGCAGAGCTTTATCTACTATCTAAATTACAAGCAGAGACAATCAACAGGGCGACCAAATCTGACCCAACACTTGAACCTAGGAAATGTAACAAATACTGTGAGATGGACCATGTTTGCAGCAGTGAGCAGTGAGAGCCAGAGTATGTTTTCAGGCTGCAGTTTGTGCTGCTGTCAGACTGGATTACTTTCTGTTGTAAAGGTTTGATGATGGTGTACACTCTGCACTACCTGGTAAGTGTCCCAGAGACGAATAGTGCAACGAAGTGGTAGCTCTCTCATCAGCAGATTGTTCATCCACCGGAAAGCAAACTGCAGGTACTCCACCTCATACTTCTTGAAATGATTGTGAATGTCCTCTGTAGATAGACCATAGACCATAGACCATAGACCACGACCACACACACACACACACACACACACACACACACACACACACACACACACACACACACACACACACACACACACACACACACACACAGTCTTCTGTCACTTACTGCACGTATGAGCTCATAGTAAATGAGTACAAAATGAGGAGGAATGAGCAGAGCATGTCACAGAAAGCTACAGTTATGGATGACAGCTGACAGGAATCCACTTACCATCTATCCTGCTGACCAGCTCCTCTAAAGCTTTCACTTTATTCTGGATTCCAGGCTGAGCAAAGGTGTAGTTGTCCTGAAAGCGAATCAGTTTCAGTAAACTCGCACATTTTATTGTTTTATGTTCATTGAGACATTTGTGTGTGAGCAGACCTGTATTCCATCCAGCAGCTTGCTCATGCACCAGAAGCTGTCAGCTTCGATGTTTCTCTGGGTGTCCAGAGGCAGCGCTGCCACGTCAAAGTTCTCCACATCCTCCGCTGGAACAACAAACAGCATGAATGATACACAAATCATCTGACTTATACAGATGAACATCTGCAGAGGACTTCTGAATGTTGCTGTTTATGACCCTGAATGTGGTAAGAACATCAGTAAAATCTAGGTACATAAAACAAACCATCATATGGCAAAAAAGGCTGAGATATGGCATGAGATATTTTGGTCTTATCTGAATATAACGGGGTTCTATGCTGGAATTTTCCTGACAGTTACTTACTGACAAACTCAGACAAGAAGACAACAAAGAAGGGTGTGACCAGATCATTGATTCCCTGGACATAGCCACTGGCTGGGTGACGGATGGCCCAGATAAAGAGGATACGCTCAAACACCTGAGGAGGAAAAGACAACAACAAAATGTTCAATTACCAGATGTGTACACCAGATTTACTATGAGATTCCAAGGCAAACACCACTGGGATTATTTTCATTATGATTCTTAACTTTCAGTTTGAGGATTTCTTGCATACAGCAAGTTGCTTTGAATTACAGTGTTTTACGATAAGCTCAGTGTATACAACTCTTGATAAAGAGCCAGACAGACAAACACATTTATTATTACGTGTACAGATCACTGAATCAATATGACATGAGTTTACAAGAATGTCTCCTGATGTCAGCATCACTCTGGTGAGTATTTGATTACTGTCAAAAGTATTGCATTGTGTCTATTACAGTAGTGTAAACTGTAGTTTAATGTCTTTTGTCTTGCAGTATGAGTGTAGCACTGTAGCTTGCTGTATTTTTGATGATTAAAGGGTTACTCTTGTGATTCAATAATCTACTACTACTCTACTACTACTTTGGGGATAGACAAGAGATAGATTAAAGAAGAATGGTTTAAATTGAAATTTAACTGAGATATCCTGACATTTAGTTTCTAATATTGATCAAGCTCCAAAAATACTGGAGCCTACATTTTCCACTATACAACAAACAACACGTGGCCTGGCAAAGGCCCACATCTTTTAAGCTCTATGCAGTTTGTAACACAGGCTTTCCATTATAAATATTACGTTTTATTATTGACGTACATGTTTGATGGTTGGTGTGTTGAATAAAACAAAGTGGTTGATACAGAAACTGATCTACTAAACTGATGTACTGGAAAACAAAATTACCATTTTGTATTTTTTTTAAATATAGGATATTTTGAAAATAGGATTTACTGAAGTGTACAATCAGACTCTTGACTATGTTATCTATATTTACAGTAATATAACACTCTACCATTAAATAAGATGAGTCATACGTCATACTTACACTGCATCATTTCAACAAAACCTCTACATAAATTGTATTTCTCAAATATTCCTTTTTATTTGCCTCTTGTGTATTCTGGAGGAAAAGACTGTCAAACTGTTCTGATGAGAATTACTCACCGTGTGGTGGCATTTTTTCACTATTTCGTTTAAAAATGGAACAATAATCAAAATTTAGTGATAAACATACAGTATGTAATGTTGTGATGGTCTAATAAAATGATTGAGTGATGTGTTACCTAATTTGAGGTTTTTGAGGAATTAAATTAGGAGTACAGCTTTTTGTGTTAAGAAACTCTGCTGTGATAACTGAGCAAAAGTATAATACTCTAATAACCTGGGCTGAATACCTGGTGTATATATAAATAAATAAAACTGATATTTAATCCTGCTGTTATGGGTTACATCAGACAAAACTCTTAACATACATAAAACAAAACTTCAATATGAATTCTATATTAGCTACAGTCACAAGATGATGATATCATTACGATGAAACTCATAGTTGATAATCACGCAACCCTAATTAGGCTGTTTAGTAAAGCTACATAAAATCACCACATGTGAGGAACACACCACACTCAGTGGAGTTCTTCTTTCCAGTAAAGTTATTCTGTAGTGTTGTAATTTGATGCTGCTTCTTCCTCAACGGCTAGCAAATACTGTGCCATAGTAAAACATTATATCGTACACAGTCTCCCCAGTAATATAAGGTAGTATCCATGCTATGTTTAGTCAAGAAGTGATTCAAACCAGGAGTGTTAATTATTTTGGTAAAGATAAAGGTGACACTGCTAAACCTCAGTGCAAAAGCATGAAGACAACGGCAAATCTAAACAGTTCTGACCTGAGTTCTTCACAAGGTTTATTTGGTATAAGAACAGACAAGATGACATCTGGAACCTTGCGATCAAAACAAAAAGCAGGCTGGACATGATATTCATTATGAAATATATGAAAATGATCAGTATAGAAAATGATTCATGGAATCACAGTAAAGGCAAAAACTAACCCTCTGCCCCCCTCTGTCAAAATCTCTCACCTCACTCATCTATGTCATTTAAGCCAAATCATGTGACTGTTTTTAAATGAATGCAGGAAAAGACTTTGATGTATCTATGATGCTTCTATCATAAAGTGAGCTCATCTTATTCTGGCTGTCTCTGAATTAACTGTCTTCACCGAGTCTAAGATTAGTCATCTTGGACAACTGGTAAAGATCACTCATGTCTGCTGATAATCACAAAGCTGTTATCAAGTGAGGTACTTCAGTCAATCAGTGACGCCCACAGGGAACTTGTGAAGAGTGATTTATGAGGTAAGATATAGACAATATTATAACACAACTAGAATAGATTAGGAAGCAATGGAATCAGTAGGAATTAAATCCAAATATCAAAAGGTTAAGGCTAGAAAAAATCTTAGGATATATTCTATAAGATATTTAAATAGCTTTAGCATTGTCATTATGAACTATACTTGGGTGTGTTCTGTTTTTTCTGCTGTTCTCAGACTACATGAATAAAGGTTATGTTCAATATGGAAGATAAATGGATTATCCTTTTATGTTCCATTTTGAATAAATTATACACTTTGTTAACTGTTTAAAAATGTCCAAGCAGAGAGAAACTACAGATACAAGAAAAACCTAAAGAAAAGAAATGAACACTTGATCTATCTGACTGAAGTGTTGCATTTATAATAATAATAATTTAATAATTCACTGAGCTAATAAAGGGCAACAATTGCCTTATCTCATTGAGTCTTAGCACATTTAATACTCACAAAGTTGCCTTGTGTTATTGTGAGCTGCAGAAATGTAATAAGAGTGTTAAAGTAATCTACACTGTCAGCAATCCTGTCAAAGTAACTACAGCCACAATCATAATGTATTAGTCTGTCAGCATGACGACATATGATCCTGTTAGAGGCTTTAACCCAGCTTGGACATGGGGTTTCTTTTATCATTGATACATGGTAGGAAAAGTGATTGTGGTTACCTAGATCAGTGTTGGGACTAGCAAGCAACTGCTTGGATTTGTCCAGCCGGCTCTTCTCCCGCACTGTCATGGGTGGTGCACCTGACGCGTTCTGGTCTGAGATGCGAGCCACCAGTGGAATGATGGGACGAACTGGGAGAGACTGCTGCTTCTGCAGCGTGGAGCAAACTGTAGAGGGCAGTACAAGAAAAATAGGTAAATCTTAATAATATAGTAAAGTGCTTTATTAAAAAAGAAGGAACCACAATGTTAAAATAACAGTAAAACCATCAAAACCCCTTCAACTAGTGACCCTCCATATAAAGTTATAGCAAATATGGGCATATCGTATGATATATTTAATTAATCATTATGAGTTTATGAGTCTTCACTTTGTTGCCCCATTTACTTCTATGGTTAATACATGTCATCTTAGAAATGCTTGGACTTCCCATTTAAATACTGGGGCAGCAGATAAGATCTGAAATGGGATCAGAGAAGTAGATTATAAACTGAATAAACAAATAAATGCAGCCTATCTATAGGCTCCACTAGCAGTGGTGTCATTATATGATGGGCACAAATTGGCTTAAGGGTTTCTTTCAATTAGTTTTTCCTATGCCCACTAACAAACATTAATATAAGGCATGGTTACAGCCAAAACAATATATACACATTTAAAATGGAAATCACCAGATTCTCCATGTTAAAATGGTTACACCAAAAGCTTTTTTCATCCAAACAGAACAGCTTATTTAACTAGGAAAGCATTTTGGATGGTGCCTCTCACAAATAATTAACAAATTGGTCACTGAACCCCCGTTGAATTATCTTTTTGACAACAGATGTTGAAACATCTATTTATCTTTGATCCATTTAATGAACCTTTTTTTTTTAAACTGGCGACAGACCACCTCCAACTTTTTTTATAATTTTGAAAAGTTTGTCTTTTTAAGCATGCATGTGATTTTTTTGTCCAACTTTTTAATCTATGATGTCCTTCCTCGTGGTTTGTAAAACAGTGCAAGCAAATAAAAAAGCAAAGAAACAAAAACTCCAAAAAGCAATAAAACACAAATGGCATCTACACATTTTAAGAGGTGATTTAAAATGTATTATTGTTTATGAGTCCCTTTGGGTAGTTTAGCTGTAGCTGTTGGACAGCCTGAATATTCAACAGCAAGGTGACTTCCAAATGGGGGCCCAGGTGACCAGTGAATACCCTCACTATTCACAGCAGGTACGCTGGGCTGATGAATAGCCTGCCACTCAGGACATATAGGATTATTAGTATTTGTCATTCATGAGAAGGTAAACTATAAGATACAGGACAGTAAAATGTCTTGCACATGCTAAAGGCCTGATATAATCCCTGTGGTCCTGAGAGCGATGTGAGGTCCCTCCTGATAAAGTCTGTAAGTAGCTTCACCTGATAAGCTGCTCTGTGGTTCTTAGTGCAGAATGTGATGCTGCAGCACATTAGTCAGATACCTGAGGACGAGTTGAGGTGGGCCTCACTGTTGGACTTGACAACCTTGCCATTGACATGCTCACAGTCTACATCGTCCTCCTGAACATCTTGGAGGTTTTGAGCTTCTGAGCTAGGAAAAGCCAGTTTGAGTGACATCCTGTTTTGTGTGTCACCTGCCTGATTCTGCAGTGGCTGTGAGAACAAAGGAAACACATTAGAATATCTCATTTCAATGCCAACTCAGTGCCTGCAGTTGTACAGTGATAAAAATGATCCCTTGTGACCACCTGGTTCTGTGTGGATGTAGAGTGCAGGCCTGATGACAGGGTTGAGGCTGGGGCAGGGGTCCCCAGGAAATCTTCATCTTCCTCATCGTCGATGTCCCAAGCATCGTTGGTGCTGCGGGCAAACTCATGGAAGCTCGAGGCCTTTTTAGACTTGAGATTGTTGAACTTGAGCTTTGTGTCTTTGGGATACCTGCAGGAGGACAGATCCAGAGGTCAAACAGTCTCACTCATGGCAACACTCATAGTTACAATACAGCAAACTCTAGGAGATGATAGCACCAAAAGGAACAAAAATAAAACAAAACTGAAAATTCAACAAAAAAGGGCAAGAAAACACTGAAATTCTGTCACATAGACTGGACTATATAAATCTTAACACTGGCACAGTACTGGTGCATGCAAATGACACATGTTCAAGTCCTTGCAGCATGGAAAAATCAGCTGCAAAACAAGGTTGAAAATGGGAGGGACAAAAATAACATGTATCCACAAGGATGACATGACGCCATGCAGTCCAGTTGTGTTGAGCACTCACGTGCGTCGCAATCGTGGGTCGAGAGGCGGATGCTGTGCTCCGTAAACTGGTTGTACGCTGTAGAAGATGACGTGAAATGCTGTCACCTCTGTGCAGAGAAACACATGCAGCTTCCAAGTCTTTGACCTAGCTAGTGCTAACAGTCCAAGAAGAACTTTTCAGAAGATCTATGCATTAATTATTGTTCAGAGGAGTCTTAGCAGACACTGCAGTGTTGCTCTTTCTACACATATTTCTCCTTTGTTATTAATTGCAGTAAACTGATCAATCCCTTTAAAATCAGAATCTGAGTGATCATACAAGGGAAAGCGCCACAAATGGAAATTACACTTTGCTCTAGTTTGAATTTATAGCTTCCCTATACTGTGTCCATAATTATTAAAAGGAAAGGAGGTTGATAGTGTGCACATCCACCCCCTGCTCTATACACATTACAGCAAGACCAAACCACACAAAAAAAGGAGATGTTGTCTGCACACTCAAATTTGCAGTTTGGGATTAACTTGAGATTTGTGTCAATGATGTGCCAGTAATTTTGCACAGTTTTATGAAGCTTGAAACACAGTGGGGAGTATTTTGAGAAGCACAGAGACAGCAAATATAGGCTCATATTCTTCCTTCCATTAACAAGATGACAGCTCAGTTCTTCCCTAACCCAGTTTTATTTAGACTGTCAGTATTTAGTGAATATTGAACAGAACTAGAGGACAGCTTGCACAACCCCCATGTTCTTCACCACCCTGTGGTGGGCATTATGTTCAGCGGATGTGAGAATCTTAATGCTCAGCTTCTTTCCAACTCTCTGGCGACCCAAAGCAGACACAGTGAAGAGTCGTAGGATGGGATCAGGGCCAGGCCCACAATTGCCAACAACATACCTTTCCTTATGATATCTGTGTCTGTGTCCACAGCACAAATCAGATATTAGCTATTTTCTTGTAAACAGATAATTTACCTATAAATCATCTATTCACTTTTCAGACTGACAGCTTTCAGAAAAAAATACTGGGAGACTCAATGTTGCCTGAGGTTGTTCTTTGAAGTAAGCCCTCCTTTTTTTTACAGAGTGGTTATAAAGGATAGATAAAGGATAATTTAACAACACCTTCCTATGACTATACCTATTTTTTCACGACAGTGGTGGTCTAATGGTAAATCTACTATTACAATTTCTCCATAATGTTTTCTGTCAGTATATCAGACTTTTCATCAATGATAAGCACTTCATTAAAAATAGCTGAGAGACTTTTATGTGAATATCACAAAGCAATATATATCACTACAAGTATGTAGATTTTGTCAAACTTCTCAAGTCTGAGGCTAAAAGATGTCAACCTAATTCATTCCATTTGCATGAATAAATGGAGCGTGAGCCTGGTGGCTGAGAACTGGACCTACTGATTATCTGGCAGTGGCAGAGTCTCTTGTTTACCAGCCTCAGCCTTGTTTTATCAGGAGCAGCTCAAGGACAGGCTGGAAGACTAGCTGCTTGCTTTCTTGTTTAAACATATGTTTGTGTTTGGGTTTCCAGCCTTCCACCCACCACAGTTTGAGAGAGATCTGTGTGTGTGACAAAGGCAACAACGTCCTCTCCTTAGAGATCCTCTCCTCTCAGATTTCCAAAACACGTTGCCCTCCCCTCTGCCTGCTCCGCCCTCACTGCCGGGCAGTTGCATGGAGCCAGGGCAGGATAACCACTCATAAGAGTCTTCAGTCATGTAGGCCAATAAAGATATAAACACAAACACATGAATGGGTCATGTCTTATCAACAACGAGTTCATTTTCTACGAGTGTGCAGAGTGAGGAGAATAAAAGCAAAGAGAGTATGAGAATACCTGCAGATGCCCAGAGCCAATAATAACCCATTACTGTGATGGCAACTGAGCAAGCTCTACAGGCTGAGACTAGCCTCGCCCCTGTTTAATGCCTCTCATATGTAACAGTTACAATCAAGTCACAGTGGTAAATGCAAAATAACTAGCCAGAGAAAACCTTGAGGATAGTTTAACAACACTTGTGTAATCTTCAAAGACCCTTCTAACCATCTTGATGAAAAAACAGATATTACATTAGAGGAGTTTTTTTTAAACCTATTATTTATGACTGCCTGGCTTAATTGAAACAAAGATGGCAGTGGAAAATTACACATGAATGTAAACCAAAATAAGAAGGCATGTATGTTATGAGTTATATTTATCTGTAGTGGTATGACCTTGTATTGTTTTATATTTTCATAAAAAATAATGCATTACATTTTTCTTGTGTTGTACAAATATATCAGGGACATACGCCATGGTAAGTCTTGTTAAATGACCTTATGGATTTTGCAATGTATTTAATGTTCAGAGAAACAAATGTAGTGAATGGTTACAAATGAGAGCCACTAATTGGGGCTACAACTTCACTTCAGTAACATAATTTATATATATATACACCTTATATAATCCGAAGATACTTTGTAATAAGCGTTTCCCTCATTTCCCCAGTACACCAAAGACTATGAACTATGACCTGGCCAAGGGCTTCTTGTGGATGAGCTACTGGCCATCTTAGTCATCAATAAAACTCCCACAAAAAGAGGATGTATTTCATTTAACTTCTGCTCTTGTTACTCATCTAACAAAACCCACAGAGATTACAAAATGAGAGGTCTGAGATTACTGTAATGGTCCTCGTCGACACGGAACAGCCTTCCTCAGTGGCTTCTTTGTAGCTAGCCTGTATTGTGTATTACCGATAATAAGAAAGCATATGGCGGGCGATGCACAGACTGACAGCTGACACCTCCACTCTGAGCGTTAGAAACCGCAGAGAAGAGAGATGGAGGTCCGTCTCTCTCAGCTGACACATACTCAAACAGTGCGGTGGGAAGGTCTGAGAAGTCTGGAAGTGAGTGTGATAAAACACACAACTACAACATAGTCAACTAATGATCACTCTTGTGGTATTTACAGTAACATCTAATACGTTCAAGTCAGCTGAAGAGCTCAGCGTTGAGCTAGTAGGACAACATTCACTTAATTTTGAGTTGACTCAGGCTAACATAAGCTACTAATACGTTTCTGTACTAACCGTTGGCGACTTTTCAACATCATTTTAAGAGTATCCCCTTGAAACTGACTAGAAGAATGTAACTTGGTACTACCTCGATAAGAAAGAGAGTTACGAAAACACACCTTCCGGGAACCTTTGCGTTTCTCCTCCAAAAATTGATCCTGTTCTCGGTGGCCATACTCGGATAATACAACCCCCTTCAGACGGACACCGACACCGGGTCCTCGCATGAACAAACCACGGCGAAACTGCTTCCGTGTTTCAGTGGCGACAACTCAGGCCCGTTTGGCTCCTTCAGGTCTGCTCCCTCGTAGGTTTAATCGGCCAAAAGATAGTGATATTTAGTTTTAAAATGCGATGATGTGTGGTAAAGAGCACTGGAAGCCGCCATCTTGGAGCACAGCGACCACAACGTGTGATTGGCGGGTGGGTCGAACAGGTGCAGTGAAAGTGGCCAATAGGATGAGCCAGTGAAGTGACAGTCGGGGATGCTCGAGAATAGACAAACAGACAAGGGGGATATGTTTAAAACTGACGTTAGGGGAGAGTTTGTAGTTTTCAAGTAGTGTTCTAAGGCAAAGGCATTGTTTGAAGCCCAGCTATAATGATGCCTGCATGTTGTTAGATGTTTGACTCGACCAGTCAGATGGTTTAATGGCTGAAGAGGCCCTCCTTCAACAGGAGGATACAGGTTCAAACGGGTCGACCCCCCGAGAGACAGGTGACCCAGGATAATCTGTGACCTGACCTGATCAGGCGTTTAAGCGCGACTGCTATTGCCACTGCAAACGTTTTTTTTTAACCCTTCTTTGACACGTTATGTATTTCACAGATTAAATGATCGATTGTTGAAGAACAAGTAAATCAACAGAAAATGAGTTACATTTTTCACGCAAAAATAGTCACAATTCGCTGGCTACACCTTCACGACGTGGTTCTGTTTTATATAATGGCCGGATTAATTTCCTGGAGGGCCCCAGAGCAAAGATGCACTTAACGACCCCCAGTGTACATGGCTGTGTCATTATTTATTGTCATTGTTTAGAGGGTACACAGACATCTTCACAGAGCCCCGCACACACACTCTGATGACAGAATGTACATCACCCTGCTCTTGCCTGACAGGAAAGTGTCAGAGGGGATGATATACAACACAGGTGCCACAGATGGAGTTAAAATGTGGATGTTGTGGTAATGTGGTATGCACTGTTATTATTGTCATTACTAATGTTATTATTATTTTTAACCACTAGGCAACCAAGACACCCATTTAAGTTATCTGTTAAGCAAAAATTCACAGGTCCCAGCTTCTCGAGTTAATATTTGCCAGTTTCCAAATTTTTGTGTTTGTGTTTGTAACAGTTGGTCAGACAACAAAAGCAGATATGTTAACTTGGGCTTCTGGGAATAATAATCACTGTTTTCTAACATTTTGCTGAACAATCAATTGATTAAAGAAAATAACTGTCAGATGTATCAGTAATGAAAATAATCATTATTTACAGCCTTACATTTCTCTTACGGTAGAATTCTACCCTGCCCAGGGTTATCTGTGTGTTAATTACATAGGAAAAATAAAGCTATGCCATGTCTTATGTGAAAGTAAACTAAAGTTAAGGGTGTAATCTAGGGCTCTAGAAAGTTTGGGCATTTTCCCAATTTTCGAAATCTTTATATATAAAACAATTTATCAAGGAAATAATTGACAAATTAATTGTTAATGAAACTAACTGTTAGCTGCAGTTCTGCTGTATTTTGACAACAGTTACCAAAATTGTGTCTCCATAGTATTTACGGAGAATTTTGATAGCTGTTAACTAAGACTTTTGACCTCATGATATTCAGAGTGGGTCTGAAATTTTGACAAGTGTGATAACAGAACTATAGGGTATACAGCAGGTTATTTGTCAGTATTGTCAATCCTCTGAGGTCCTAGATTTCATTGCACAGCAACCAGTCTAGCTGACCTCTGACCTTGAGTGTGCAAATGAAAAGAACTTGCCTATAGAGGTGAACATAAGTACAATTATGTATTCTACTAACTGGAGAAGGTTGCATTTAATAGGCTAATCAGTTTAAGGAAAAGAAAAATAGAAAAGAATGTGTAAGTGTGTAATAGTTAAAAGTGCAGTATTCCCTGGCCACCTATCTATGGTTATTACTTCTTATTATGAGCTATACAAACCACAAACCAGCACACAAATCAGAATACTTCCCCTGCTTTCTGACACTTGAATCTTATTTGATGCTAAGTAATACTTCTCTTTTTCTCCAATGCTGCATGTTGAGCCTTTGTCCACATGAGGGCAGGGGTTTTCTGTTTCAATGAGAGAGCAGTAGTCAAAATGAAACCAGTTGAGCCACCTTTTATTTACTGTAAATGTTCCATTCATGCTGCTTATTACATACTGCATCAACAGCAGATAGCTGACAGCACCAATGTGTAGGTAGTGAAATGAAACTGACTGGCTTGGTCATTTGTTGATGAACTTAGTCATTTTATTTTCATCATTATTTATTTTACTCAAGGACTCCAGTGACTTACACAGATCATTTTAAAGTCCTTGTGTCCCATTCAAATGCAGGCAAATGGAGGTTTTGGAGACGTACCTTAGTTTTGTTTTCGGTGCCAGTCTCCATTTGAATTGCAGGTGCTCTCTCGTGTCTGTTTGTTTAGGGAAATCACTACGGCTTCCCACCTGTCTTCACGTCCTCCAGCATCCAACGAACTTCAACTGACAAAATCCAGGTGAGAGTTTATATTTGGGTTTACTTGTGGTTCTACTGTAGTATTTTTACAGCCTGCCAACAAATGTGTGTTGTGGATGTCATGTCATAATGAGTGGAGAATAGCTCCTTTCATACATTTTCTGGGATTATCCATTTGTTATGACTTTTTTGAAAAGAGATTTTGAACCTTGCCTCAAGCAAGTCTTGTGACTTTTTGCCACTGTGTTGCTATTGGTTTGGCCAGTTCTCTGAGGAAAACAGTGGTGTGAAAAGAGTAGTCTGAGAGGAGAGACACTTATGGAGTCACAAGGCAGGACAATGGGGAACTGTGTGTGGGACTACTGAAGTTGCCTGGGGCATAACAGTTTGCTAAACGACACTCTACATTTACTTTGAACTTTTTCCTGCCAGCCCACCATGGCTACTTTTTAAATTTGTTTGACCTGTCTTCTCTAAGTATAATCTAAGTCTCTGCTGTAAATCTAAGTGATTTTTAACAAAAAAAAAGACTAACTAAAAGGTCATTCTACTGCTATGTCTGTCCCTGAAGAGGACACTGACAACTGTTTTTTTCAAAATAAATGTATAGTGTTCTTTTCCATGGCACATGCTCAGTGGAGTTCAAGCCCCCCAGCTATATTGTGGTGTGTGTGACCCCCTTGTTTCTCTCTCTCTCTCTCACACACCCCTCAAAGGAGAGCATTGTGACTTATTCTCTTCCTGAATGCTTTAGTGGCAACAAAACCACTCCGACAGCATTCTTTAAGAAAAGAGGAACTTTTTTCTTTTGTTGTCCTGTCATCGTGGCGAGTGCTCAGCTCTACAGCTATGTGCAAAGTTTAGAGAATATTTGAAGGATTATCTCTAAAAGGAAAGTCAGATTCTAACTTTTAAGTGGGAGTTAATTCACAGCTTTTGTCAGAAGAGGTAAGTTTTTCCCTTCCCAAGATAATACTTTGCAAGTCATGTACATTTTACACTTTGAAATTGATCAAATAGTTTGTAACATGAGAACACTGTTTTGTTGGTCTGACTGAACGATACCATACTGAGGACTTTGAATAATGACACAAATTATGAAACGTAATTTAATTTGTCAAGGAAATGGATACACTGTGGTGAACAGTAAAAGAAACTCAGCTTCCTCCTCAGGCACATGGTGATGTATAGCCAAGTTCTTCATCTCAAGGTCAACGGGTCACCAATAGCTGTTCTCACACACCAGGCCATGAAGGATTGTGAATTCTCTGAAAAAGGTAAACATACTGTGAGAAAGTCTGTGTATTTGTGTGAGTGTGTGCGTGTGTTTGAGGGATATTGTGTTTGTGCACTTCCCAAATGTGAATTACATGTGATCATACAAAGTTTACTCTTCCTTCTTCTTAACTTTTGACCCTGATAAAGCACCATATTATGGCATAACAACAGTATACACATTCTTGTATGCATCGTCTGGCTTGTAGGAGTGTATTGTAAATGTGTTGTAGATTTCCCCACTGAATAGCTGTCAAGTGTAATGAGTGTTGTGGTAAGAGAAAAGTCCTAACAAATCAACACATATACCAGAAAAACTCTGAAACTGAAAGAAAGAGTGCAGCAGAAATTCACTGCTGTTTGGATTCACGATTTACCGTATACTTAAATGAATGCTGTGTCTGTATGTGTATGAGCTCACATATTATAGTCTCAATATACAGTATACTGGACTAGAATCACAGATGGAAACATGGTAAAAGCCACAGTAAACTCATGGTGATAATCTGCTGCACTATGGAGAGAAAATAAAGAGTAAATAATTCTGATAGAGGCTTGTTTCATGATCCACAAATAAAGACCAGATTCAAGGCCCTGCCACACCATGTGGTGGCACACTGAAATATTTCTGCATATCTTTGTGAAATATTTAGTCCTACAAGCTTGGTGACATAGTAAGTACTTGCAAGGCTAGTTAGTGAACTCCTATAGCTGGTGTATTAGCTGCTCACCATACATTCTAGCACTAGTCGGTCAAATAAGCTCCTGGGGCTTCTCTCAGTTTTCTCTGCACTGGGTTTTTACTTCCCCTGCCATGATTGTTCTCAGGACTGGACATAATTTAATTCAACAAGAGTTACTGCAGGTGGAAAAAATTAATTCTCACTATTGCTAACGGGACAGTAAGTTCACACAGTTTATTTGATGTATATCATTGATTTATTTTTCATAGCTGCCTTGAAACCATGCTTTTTTGTGGAGCAATTTATACAATTTATACTCAACAGACAAGGATTAAATAAAAGTGGGTGGTGCTACTAATAGGCAATGATAGCTTCCTCCATTTGGACTCTCTGTTCCCCTATAAGTTAGCACTGTCAAGAAGACAGCTAGCTGTTGGTCAGCAGTGTACATTCTCATGTCAAATTTCAGCAAAGTTGAAGTCGATGCGAGGATTTACCTTTGCTCTGTAAGTCAATATAGTAATGAATTGATGTCAGACCAGATTTGAAGTTTTAGATGTTGGTGCGACTGGGCCTTTACAAATGTGGGTAAGGAACGAATGAATGTCAAGATTCTATATGTGATAGGTTCAGACGGTCTACTGTAAGTTTTGAAGGTAACGTGCATTTGTGGATCAGAGGATGTGAAAAGAGCCTCAAAACTCCACACAGAAATGTAACCTTTTTTTACATGTGTCAGGTAGTAACATTTATTTTAGTCAGGTTGTATTAATTTGTAAAACTGTTTCACATTTATTCGAGTTGGGTGGTTTGTGTTTGTGACCAGGATGGCACATCTGTGAACACTAAAATGTACAGATTGTTTAATGTTCTTTGTAGATCATGAAACACACATTAGTTTTTGACACAGATTTCTCTCTATACCATACTGCTGCTTGACCCAGGTGTTGCTATAAGCTCACACACGGCTGATGACCTTCTGAGTGTCTTGCAGCTGACCCCAGATCAGATTGAGGTTAGCGACATTTCACACCCCAGTGCCTGCTTATAGCACATTAATCCTCAGATAGCACTTTCTAACGTATAAATCCGTGAAGGGGAAGGCCGACCCACGCTCTCCTTAGACACTAGGTGGTACTGTCAGCGTTAACTAAACTAAAGAACATTTTTTGTGCTTGGTCTTCTGGAAGGTTCTGTAAAGTTGACTTCAGAAAGTATTCAGACCCCTTCACTTTGTGCACACTTTACTGTGTTGTAAATTTAATTTTAAATTGATAAAATTGTCATTTATGCCCATCAGTCTATACTTAATAACCCATAATAACAAAGTGAGTTTAGGAATTTTTACAAATTAAAAAACAAAAACTGAAATCTCTAACTTACAAGAATATTCAGACCGTTTATTCAGTACTTTGTAGAGACTCATTTGTGCCCCCATAGCATGACCACCATACTTCACCATCGGGATGGTATTAGCCAGGTGATGAGCAGTGCCAGGGGTTTGCCAGACATAGTGTTTGGAGTTCTGCCCAAAGGGTTCAGTTTTTGCCTCATCACACCAGAGAATATTTTTCCTCACATTCTCAGCTCTTAAAATGCTGTTTGACCTTTCACTCAAAGTGGCTTCTGTCGAGCCACTCTACCATAAAAGTCTGATTGATGGAGTGCTGCAGGTTCTCCTATCTCTGCAGAGGACTTCTGAAGCTCTGTAAGCGTGATCATTTAGTTCTTGGTCACCTTGCTTACCAAGGCCCTTCTTGCCCAGTTATTCAGTTTGGCCAGACAGCCAACTCTAGGAAACTTCTTCTATTTCACAATTACTGAGGCCACTGTGCTCCTTGGAACACCCAGAGCTTTAGAAATGGGTTTATACCCATGCCCCGATCAGTGCCACACCATATCAACACAGAGATCTACAGAGAGTTCCTGGGATTTTATGGCTTTGGTTTTGTCCTGACATGCAGTGTGACTTGTGGGACCTCATATACACAGGTGTTAGCTTTTCTAAACTGTGTCCAGTCAATTCGCTTTGCCACAGGTGGACTGCAATCAAATTCTGGACATGTCTCAAGGATAATTAAAGCAAACAGGATGCACCTGACCAAAGTTTGGAGTGACACAGCAAAGGGTCTGAATACTTTTGTAAATGAAATTTCATTCATTTTCATTTAAATTAATTTCTGAAAACACATTTTCACTTTGATGACAAAATGACATATTAACCCATTTACAATTAAATCTACAATACAGTAAAGTGTGATGTGAGGGATCTAAATACTTTGTGAAGTCACTGTATTGATTGATTAATTAATTAATTAATTAATTCTGCACCCAGCAATTGTGTAAATATATTTTGCATTGGATGCTCTGTAAAAAATAATAAATATGGATTCTAAATTAGCTTCTTGCTTCAATTCAAAAGCCTTTTGCTGTAAACTACCTTGTATAATATTATATTACATTATATTTTTTAACATCTCTATGACACCATGATATTTTCATTGGTGAAGTCTTTGCAAGATGATGATATAGAGGAGAGAGAAGGCAGGAGAAATCCCAGCTTGCCTGTGAAGAAAAGAGTCTATGTACATGTTTTTTATCCTTGCAGTAGAATTGCATGAATCTACATGTGTTGTGTATGTTTTGTGTATTTGTACTAAACTGAGAGAGAGAACAACAACAGAGGATATTGTATGTACTTATCATAAAGCAGCCCTTAGACAAAGTGTGACACTGTTTACTGCTGCAGTGCTTTTAGCAAATATCCATCTTTACCTCTGTCATTATCACCTTACTTATTATGGATTCACAAGCCACACATGCACATACACACACAAGCATACTCATTCCAATTGACACACTCGGTTTAGCTTTGTGAGAAATTGTGTGTTTGTATGTGCATCTGTGAGTGTGTATGTGTGTGCATGTGCCTCTGTGTGTGTTAGCGTGTGTGACTGTGCATTTGTGTGCATGCCCAGTAGACTGAATTATGAGCGTGAACGGAGTGAATGGTATTTGACCATGTGCATTGTGTTTTATGAGATGAGCAGGCTTTAATGACTCTGTCACCAGTAAATGGGCTCTGATTTGTAGCACAGCTGTCGCTCCACACTGATCAACTTGGGCCTTCTGGAGACACACACAGCCACACGTGCATGCACGCGTGCCGCCACACACACACACACACTACACACACACACACAAATTAGCAAATATTCTGCGCATCCCCCACACCTAAACATCCATATTAAACCATACATGCTCACAGCTAAGTTCATGTAGATTGGGATTCTGACACAAACAGTCTCATTAACTTGTGTTGTCGATACAGAAAGTAATTGCAATCTGAAGTCTAATCAGAGAGAGAAATTACAACTGTTCCAGATGCGGGCAGCAGTCAGGCGTTGAATCTCATATCAATCAATGCCTATTCCTCAGAGACACCACTGATCTATTATGTGGTATTGGTGTTGTGGCTTTGATCCCATTTTTGTAGAAACAAGCGCCCAGATGGAGTTATGTTATTCATTGTTAAAGACACTGTGCAGATGTATTGAGGAGGCTCTCGCTGGGGCAGCAGGGTGGTGCAGTTAGTTGCTCTTCAACTGAACCAACCTCCCTTTTCAATCATCCACCTGCAGAGGTATCCTCCTTGGGGTCTGCTCTGCAGCTGAACCTACACTCTTCCATTAGAGGCAGAAAACAGTTTGACTATTGGGATCAATGACATGATAAGCTTGGTAATTACATTGTTGTGTGGGTAAAGTATCTGTTTAAAACTGGAACTGTTTAGCTTATATGAAGAACTAAGAGTATTTCTTAAGTGCTGAAATTTATATTGGAGCTGACAGTGATATGAATGATAACATTAGGTCATTTAAACAGTTGCTACACCTGGGCTGCCAAGGCTTTCACCTCATTTTTCAAACAGGTCCGACAGTCCAGTCTGTTTGACTGACTTTGCTACAAGTTGACATGCGATCTAATGCAGGTCTTTGTTTCTGCGCATCAGACATGCTGGTGGAGAAAATATATGCTTTTCTGTCTGACGGGCCAGTAAACAGCTAACTGTGGTGGCTTTAGTTTTGTGTGTATTGAATTGTGCTAGCGTGGCATGGTGGTACAATGGTTAACACTCACTTCACAGCAAGAAGGTTCTGGTTAGAACACCCATTTGAGGGCATTTCTGTATGGGTATGTTCTCCCTGTGCCTCGTGAGGTTTTCTCCGGTGCTTCAGCTTCCTGCATAAAGTTCAAAGGCATGCAGGTTAGGCTAATTAGCGACTCCTAATTGCCTGTTGGTGTGAATGTAGTGTGAATGGTTGTTTGCCACCATATGTCAGCCCCTATGATAGACTGGCAGCCTGTCCAGGTTGTGTATCTTAAGCAATCATAATCTGCTCGTAGTGTCTTTCAGGAGAAAAAGAGCCCCAGTGCTGTTGCTATAACAAACACACCAAACCCTGAATACATGAATTCTTGATTTCAAAGTTTTCTCACTGGATATCAGAGATGAATGCTGGTTTTTAAAGACATGCTAAGTCTTGCACCAACTGATATGATTACAAGAGCATTACTCTTGAACATGTTAGACTATTTTGGTAATACTCTTCTGATGAGTAAACTAGCGTTATCTGTAAAACTGGTGAAGTATCCCTTGAAGTAATGTTTTGCTGGGAACTTAATGACTTGGTTTCATGGTGGAAAGTTCTTAAACATAGGTTCAATTACATCTATATGTTTGGTAGAATGTTTGGTTCTCTGGTGTGGTTGCTGCCAAAGGCTGTGATAGAATATTGTTGTTTTAACTTGTTACCAGCAGATCACTGTTGCAAAGTATTTACTACTGGTTGTGGAGGAGGTCCAGTCTTTTCTCCCAGCAGTTGGCCTCTCCCCCTCCTTCACTGCATCAACTTAGAGACACTGAGGCAGTTGCATTGATCTATACATCTGTCTTGTTGTATTTGCAGACTCAGAACTTACTGACCCGTTGTGGTTGTTGCTTGCAGTTTCAGGGAAATGTCAGTGCAATCTTATACTGGTGTGTATGAAGTGTGTGTGTTTGTGAACTCATGGCAGACCTGCATATTGTAAATTTGAAATGATTTCCCATGTTCACTCCCTCTCTCTCAGCATCATGTCCTTTGTGTCTTTTACTCTCTTGTCTGCTTCTCTCTGTTCATTTAGCAGTGACCACGGCCTTAATTCCACTCATATGCTGCCTTGTTGACTTTAGCCTCATTAGAAGGCCAAGTAAGATATGACGAGTTGTGACATTAGGCTACAGCTGGAACAAATCGTAACCGCTCACTCTCCAGCCTGTGTCTTCTCTCTCCATTTCTACACATACACAAGTATGTGCTCCTTATTTTCAGGAAGGGCTTGGTAGGGGTTGATGGGTTTGCAACAATATTGGAAATGTAGATGGGCCACCTGTGTTTGAATTGGATTACTTGCAGCTTTGATGCAGAGAGACAGATTGTAACTGTGATTTTATTAAATCCTTCATTAGGATTCATCAGTGATTGGATCGAAAAAAAGGTCACTGTGCAGATCGCTTCACCTCTCTCTTTATCCATCCCCCGCCCTATATACCCTCCTCCCTTTCTCTCCTGTTTACCCCCTCTCCCTCTCCTCTCTCTCTCTTCCACTTTCCAAATCATAGGGGCTCTTACCCACCATCTCTCCCTCATGCTCTCTCACTCTCTCTCTTCCCTTGCTAGCCCTTGCCTGAAACAAATTTGCGATGAAAATGGGGAAAAATGATCATCATGGGCCTGCTAGAGAAACACAAGGTGAAAGTGACATTATCCCCCCACGCTGGACCCCCCTCCTCCTCCCAGCCATCTAGGCTGGCGCCAGTGGGACGCCTGTGCCACAAATCATTTGTATACTCTCATTTCTGCGAGCGGCCCGCGATGTTGCCTACTGCTTAGCGAGCAGATGACTTTCAGAAAGAAGAGTGAATTGGGAGGGAGGGATGAAGAGATGGGGAGATGAGGAAAGAGGAGCAGAGGGAGTGAGGAGGGGAGGGGTGGTGTGGCAATTTGCCGGCGTGCGAGGACGTCTGTGGGAGTTGGATCTGAAATTGAGAGAGTGTATGCATGTATGTCAAGTTCTGCAAAGGAGGTTTTCATTGTGCACCTATATTGTGTGTGTGAATATGTGTGTGTGTTTTCTGTTTCAAAATGAAGCATCTGGGTTGTTTATTGAATCACCTTCGTCATTGTCTGTATTCCCCGCTGTTATCACCAAAAGAGCTGCTACCCCCCTTAACAACAAGGAAATGGGAAATGTGGCGCACATATTGTCTGTAGCTAGTGTTTGGTCATCTTTGTCTCTCAGACACGTATGTGTGCACACACACCCTTCCCCCACCCCTGCCCAGTATGAGACATCATGATTCTTCTGGTACACTGAATACATTCTCCATGCAGTCTGAGCATTGGTCCATGCAGGCAAACATGTGACATTACCAGGAAAAGAATATTATTTCACCTCCAACACAGACACACACACACACATACAAACTTGAATGCCTAGGTTCATAAAACAACCATAAACACACCTATCAGTGCATGCATGCATAAATACGCATTCACCTTCATGTGCTCACAAACACTGTATATGCATGTGTGCCTCCACCCCACTACACACACACATGCAAACACACACACTCAGATTCTCACATTAACACATAAATATGCGCATACACACACTCATACACACAAACATCACCTTCCAGCATACAAAGACTCTTTTACCATTTCCTTCTTATCCCAGCCTACCCATCTACCCACACAAACCTTCACACACATACCTACGCCCACACACACACTGTACTCACTCACAGACAGGTTCATGTAGAGTAAATATAGAGCAGAGACACTGTGGCACAGTGACCTGCAGAGGAACCCACACACTGCGCCTGCTAGTTCCACAGGGCCCTGTGCTTTCAGGAAAGCCATGCAGTATTCATAGCTCAGTCACGGGGATCTGCGAGGCAGGATGGTAGAAACAGCAAACACGGTGGAAGTGCGCTGCAAGCAGCTCAGCAGGGCACTGTTAGTGTTACACAATACGCACTGTAGATCTGCTGTGCGTTTTTTTTTTTGTGTTTGCTATGTGATATATGAAGTGGAAAGGCTTCCTTTCCTAAAGTGTAAACCAGTTAGATATTTGAGAATTAATTTTTCAAATTTTCTCTTTTTTGCATGGATGTGTCTTTATGCAATCACCTTTTTGCTGTGCATGTATGTAATGACTGCCTGTTTCATGCAGCGTGTGGTCGGGTGTTCATGTTTCATGTGTTTATGTGTCCTCTTTATGCTCTACTGCCTGCTTTGAGAAATAGGTCCATTCCTCATTATTACCCTAAAGGCTGTCTGGGTGTGGACTGTCTCAAACATGAACACACACACACACACACACGCATACACATACACATGCAGAGGGAGCTCCCTGTAGCCCACATTCATCAGATCCAACCCTGTAGAGACGTCAGGGGCTTAAAATGCTGGCAGGGTGCACATGCTTGAGTCCTTGACTCTGAGATACGCATCCCCTGAACCCTGGACCTTCCAGCTTGTCCATGGGGACTGCAGTTATCAATGCTGCCTGTTTCCACTATCACAACTCCACCTTTGAGGGAGGCTGCCATTGAGACAATGAGATTAGAGGGTTGTACAGTTGGTCAACTCTGAAATATAGTACCTGCATTAGAGGCTACTGGTCTAACCCACAAGCATCTTATGCCTGTTTTCTGAGTAAATATTATTAATCAAATCGCAGATTTTTAAAAGAAAGAGTACAATATGATTAGAACATTTTGTACACAAAATAATTTCATTATAATAATGCTATTTCTACTTGTTAATTTGAATTTTTGTTCCAAAGATTTTGTAAAATGATTTTTTGATTTTTAGTTGGTGAATTGATTGTGTACACTGGCTTCTACAGTACATTCATTCACCAGTAACTCAAATCAATATACATTCCTGAGTTATTGCAGAACCTAGAAAAGATTCTATTTTTTAAGTAATCTTCCCAATCCAAGACACTCTGGAGAGGGAAATGCTCAGTTTGAGCTCTCAACTGACTCTTGAAGGAGAGAATCACATTTTCAATCAAGTCTGTGGTAATACAATATTCACATGCACAAATACACATGTAAACAGTTTTTGTTTGATGTAAATGTTCCATCTGTCCCAGAGATCTCTTCCTACCACGATTCCAGTTCGAAGAGGTGACTAAATCTTCTCCTTGTTCTGTGCAAAAACAAATTCCGAGTTCAGTCGAAGTTAAAGGATAAGTCCATATTTTTCTGTCTTAAAATGATACTCACGTGCCTTTGTGTACAGTAAGAAAGTTACTGGTTGCTGTGATCAGTCCTCCTGTTCATACAGGCCATTAATATATGACACTATCCACCCACACCTGTGAACTGAGCAGCAATACATTGTCTTGTATTGTTTGTACACCTCTGATTCTTCAATGATGGCATGCAATATGAAATCACACACTGGGGAGGCCTTACACTGGCTTTGTTTGGTTCAGTGGGAAGAAGCAAAAGTGGTGTGATCAAAGGTCTTCTTAATGCTAATGTTGTGCGATATTTGTGTATAAGGGGCTTTAATTAGTTCTGTGTAGTTTCTTGTAGCTCTGTTGTTTTCTATAACACCTTGGTCCTGGAGGAACCTTTGTTTGTCTCACTGTGTAGGCTACTGTATTAACTGTATATGGTTGAAATGACAATAAAGTGAGTCTAAGTCTAAAACATCTCTTCCTAAAGCAATTCGAATGTAAGAGATGGGGGACAAAATTCACAGTTCTTGTTCTGTGTTAAAATGCAGTCTAAAGTTCACAAGAAGAGGAACACTGTCAGAGGAAACAAAAAGGACTGTACCTTTGGAAGAAACAAGGGATCTCTGTGATTAGTTAACTAGATGATTAAATGACACTACACTTGCTTCTCAGCATGAGAAATAAAAGTCAGAGAGCATTAATATTTATAATATATTTAATATTTAATATTGTAATTATGTACAATGCCTAACCCCAACCCTAACCTGCCACTAGTTGGGGCTGTGGCAGACAGCAGCTCCCCTCTCCCATGTTGTAAACAAGCAAGGTGGAAAGTGACATCTTGTAGAACCAGCGCAGTTTGACATATTATGATCTAGAAAATGAAAATAAGATTGTATGTTGGCTGTGTTAGAATAAACTGGCATAACCACTCAACTGGACCAATGTGTAACTACATTCAGCACAGGTATGTGGACTTGACCTGAAAGGAAAAGAGGGCTGCTGATGCTAGCACTGCTTACTCCAGTGTTTCGTACAGAAATGAAGTGACAGGTCTGGCCAACTGGGAATGAATGAATGAATGAATAAATGAATGAATGAATATGTGAGTGATTTACTTTCTGCATTTCTTCATTTCAACATGACTCATTTATAATAATAATATTAAAACTATACCCAAACTAATATTAGTCTGGGTAGAGTTTCTACCTTCATTAAACTGTTTACAGTGAAGTGTGTCAGGGGATATGATATGAGTTTTCTTAACATTAACTTACTGTGAAATAAAAAGAACAAAACAAACTTATTTTGCCAACGTGCCAACAATAAAGAGCCTGCCCTACTGACTCCACTGAGGCCTGTAGCTTTTTAAGGCCCAGTCAGCAAAACACAGAAACCCTTCTCCAACAAACAAATAAAGCACTGAAGCATAATGAGAACAATAACAAGTCATTTAAACACAGTTTTATGATAAGCTAGTCACAGTTGTCTTTTAAACATGAGAGATAATAGGTGTTTTTGTAGAAGCTTAGTCTTTTCTTTATGAAATGCTGTTTCTGGGGAAAAGTATTACTTCCGAACTTTCCCAAAGTCTCACTGAGCTGAAAGTGACTTGAGACAAAGTTTGTTTATCTCCTCATTATGGATGTGAAACGTATCTCCCACCAGCACACAGTGTTTTAACAGCCACTTTGTTTGAGCTCAGGTGTCACACAAAGTTGTCTTGTTTCGCAACAGAGCGCCACTTGTGACAAACTGCAAACTTTTCAACCAAGTTAGAGAATAGGCACTTTGATACTTGAATCTTTAGTTTGGCGCCTTCCTTTCTCAGACCAGGTGGGGGCCATTGAGAGGGAAATGTCTTCTTGGAGGGTGTAAGTTTGGGGTTGTAACTCATGAACGGGACCGCTTTGAAAACACACAGGCTGCTGAGTGAGTGAGTTTTGTAGACACTGAGCTCTTTGCTGTTGCGTTCTTCAGCCCTCATGAATAATTCGGCAGCACCGCTTGTCACTGTCGTTGTTGTTGTTGTTGTTGTCGGCTGTGGTGTCACTCCTGTCTGAGAGAGACGGAGGAGACAGAGGACTCTTTACACTTCAGTCTCCTCTGCACTTCCTCTTTCATTCACAGGCAGAGGAAGCAGTGGGGCTGTGTGCTGTGTGTTTGTGCGGGAGAGAGAGACAGACAGAGAGAAATCATGTCTGCCTGTCTGGTATAATGGCCTATTTGTGCCCCAGCACTGGTTTGAAGGAAGGAGGAGAAGGAGGCAACGCAGACAGAGAAGGAGCAACAGAGGTCCTAAGTAAAGAAAAACCTCTCACCTCCTTGTTTTTGTGTCTGCATGTGTTCAGTTTTCCAGCTATTTTAAAGGTATGATTTGACAGTTTGGACTGAAATAAACTTTGCTTTCTCAGTGAAGCTGTTTTTAACATATGAACTCTGGACAGTGACCTTAGAATCAGGTCCGGACATTCTCCGGTGTTACCTTTTCACACATGCAGCACACAGTAGGAGAATATCCGTGTGACGTGTGTTTCAGGTTTGTACTGCATGAGTGAAAGCAGTTTGACAGTTAGATGAGAAGAGTAATACCACTCATGTCTGACCATTCAATGTGAAGTTGAAACCAGTAGACAATTAGCTTAGCTTAGCATAAAGACTGGAAACAGGAGGAAACAGCTAGCGTAGCTCTGTCTGAAAGTCACAAAATCCACCAAATAACACCTCTAAAGCTCTGACAAAGCCAGCACACCAGCCTACAGGCTGTACCTTCATGTTTAACAGACAGATATGAGACTGGTAAGTGTAAAGTAAAAAACATGCCTTTTCTTCTCCTCCTGTCTGTTTCGCTTTTGGTCATCAAGCAATAGTTCAGCTGTAGTTCTGAGACACTTAATCAATCAATCGATTTGTCAGACAACAGAAAATTAATCCACAACAACAGTGATGATCAATCGGTTGTTTAAGTAACTTGTTAAGTAAATACAACAGACATTTACTGGTTCCAGCTTCTCTGTTCTGGTTTGTTGATTTTCTCAATGTTGTGTCATTGCAAGTTTAATATCCTATTTGATGATGTCACATCAGGCTCTGGAAATTCTGATGGGCATTTTTCACTAAATAGATTATTTGATAATCATTTGTATATTGTTCACCATCTAAAAATATCTGAGACACTACAAACAAGCTTATCTGTACCTGAAAAACATGATCTGAATGCATCTGAATATTTTGTAGCAAAAATGACCAATTAAATATTTGTAGTTGCAATCTTCAATTCAATTCAATTCAATTCAATTCAATTCAATTCAAAATGTATTGTTTGGTCCTCAGGGGGCAGCTGAGGCAAACAGATTTGTACACTCAAGTACAGGCAGACATTAAAATAATAAAAGTAATACTAAAAGTAACTGTGGTATGTACAAGCTTAGGTGCCCATACTGGGGGAGTCAGGTAGCAGAGTGGGTTGTCCACTGATCATGGGGTTGGCGTTTCAACCTCTGGCTCCTCCTCTCTACCTAGGAAGTGTCCTTGGGCAAGACACTGAAACCCAACTTGCCTCACTTGTAGTCTCCTTGGTAAATTCAGTGCAGAGGATTTTAAGGAACACACCAAAGAAGGTTTTACAATCGTCCACCTGCACACACACGTAACTGCAGCTGCTAGATGCTCAGAGTGTATCTTTTATGAGGCCTAGCCTGTTGGAGGAGAAATGAACACCTATGTGTGAATCATTTATGATTTCCAGTGTTGGACATGAGGCATGCTCCACTTCCAGTTTTTCTCCACCTTCTGGGTGAAGCCATCTTTATTCAGCATTTAGACGCAGTACCTTAATGGTGTATAACATGCTATAATATAGCTGTAAGCAGATATAAAAACATTTTGAAATGTTTAATAATTAGGTAATCAACCATAACTCCCTCTATGAAACATCCATAACTGGTGTATTAACAGTTAATTAATTATTTACAACACAGTAAAGCAAAGCTGTAACATATGTAATGATATGAATATACACACGAACAGATCCTTATGATGTGTTATACAACACTGACTACAAATCATCACAAATCATTGAGACCATCTCATGGTTTTCATCAGCAGATGGAGATTTCTTTGTCATGTAGAAATGAAAAAGCATTTATAAATATGAATAGGTATTTTATATGGTTACAACTGTGTTATGTAATATTGTCAATCATTAAGTATTTGTACATCAGTTACAGATGCTTCAAAGGAGGAATTATAGTTAACACATACACTAACGGACACCTAAAATGTCTGTACTGTTGCATACATCATGATTAGTATAAAGTGTTACAAACTGCTGTTTAGTTTCTGTGACTGATCAGCCTCAGACTCATTGATCTGTTTCAGTGGACTTCCTGTATCATATTTCATATCTCACTGGTACCAACTCCATGCATGAAAATATTCTAGGAAATCAGTTGGCTCTGTTTATGTTGTTTATGTTAATGACACTACTAAATACTTTTTGGGATTTAATTCACAGATATTAAATTGATGAGAAAATGATTATTTTCTATTTATTGCTCAGTTGGCTATAGAATGTTTTATATACTGCAGTATATATATATATATATTAGTCTTTGAAGCATATGTACTTTTGGAATTCATTTTTTAATGACTTACAACATTATTGTTGTGTTGCTGCTCTTTTTGACCACAGCTGCTTGTTTACTGATAGCACATCATGCTGCTACAGGTCCTGCACACCATATTTTGGATCAGGTCTAATTAAATATGGGTCTTTTTGGATCAGTTCACTGGTCCCCTTCAGACGGGGTCTCTCTTTTTTATGCATATAAGGTTTTCCTCTGGTCCTGCTTTGGGGTCTGTCCAACATTTTGGACCTGTGAAGACCTGTACAAAGTACAAAATAAAAGGTTTGAATATTCAGATTTTTCTTTTTGATGAATTTGCAATTCTAAAAACAAGTTTGCTTGGCCATTATGTGTTAGAGTCTGTAGAACTGTTTGCCCAAAAAGCTAATTTAATTAATTTGAAATGAAATCTACAGGCCAAAATGTGCAAAATGTGCAGGGATGTGAATGCTTCTTTAAGCCACTGTAAGTATAATAATATACATGTTACAAAGTCGTGAGTGTGGGTTGTCTCATCCTTCATTTCAGTATAATGTGTGGCTGCAGTCAGTGGGAACCCCTTAATACTCTCCTCCCAACACACACACACACACACTCCAGTAAGTACACCGCTGAAATAAAGTGAATACAATGCAGGACAAAATGAATGAGAGAAGAGAGGGGGCTGATGGAAGGTGTGTGTGTGTGTGTGTGTGCGGGATGGGGGGGTGAGCCTCTATTTGCATGTAAATAGCTAAACGCACCAGTCCTCTGCTGCGGGGATGACAAAGAGCATTCTGGGATTGCCTGGGCTTGTTTGTCATCCATCAGTGGAGAGGAGGAGAGGACGGCGGTCAGCATGGTCAACAAAAACAACATGAAAGAGAGAGGGAGAGAGAGAGAGAGAGAGAGAGAGAGAGAGAGAGTTGTTGGCAAATGGATTCTCCATCTTAAGCAACAAAACACAAATCGAGGACAGAGGGACAGAGGATAGACAGTGAACTCACTTTCACTTCCTAGCTGTTCCTACACCTCTCTCCATCTCTTTCTCTCTCTCTCTTTCTCACCTCTTAATTCAAAATTTAATTCTTTCCTTGACCCTTTGCCCTTCTTGACTCCCTCTGTTATTGCTGTGTCTCTCACTCAGTAACTCACTCCACTGGCCCCTCCCTCCCTCACATCCACGCTCACCACTCACGCTCACTCGTTCAATCATTCACTCTCTCTCTGGCTCCCCCACCCCACGTCTTCCCAACATCCCCGTCTCTATCTTCCCCATCTTTGTACATACTTTGCCTTCCATCCTCTGCTATTTCCCATAACTTGCTCTTACACGCCCCCCCCCCCCCCCCCCCCCCCCCCCCCCCTCCACTTTTCTCTTTCTTTCTCTTCTTCGATTTCCCTGGTGGACTCTTACAGTAAACTGCCTGCGTAATTTAAATGCAGTGCCTTCCTTTTCAAATGGATGGACAGAACAGGAGGAGGGATAGGAGAAAAAAGGGGAAAAGGGGAGGGGGAAGCAATGAATCCCATTATCACATATATCAAAAAGGCTTAGAGCATAGGCTTTATGCATAGAGGCCTCAGTAAGCCAAATAAACCAACATGGGTCATGCTGTCAAACCTACAGAAGCATTTTAAAGGTTTTAGTTGGTTGTAACAAGTTTCTGTTCATTCATTTGTGTTACAACCATTTGTATACACGTTAATCTGTGCAAGATGTGTTGCACTGTCTGCATCTAGGCTCCGACTATGCTGAATCACCGTTGTCAGTGACCAACTCAGTACCTTTTAGCACTGAACCTCCACTTACTGCTAACTAAGAGTACCGTTTTCAGCTCAGCAGTGATTAGGAAGCTACTTCTTTGTTAAAAAGCACATTAAAAGACCTTGTAGTAAAGTAGGGCTCGGTGATAAAATGATAATGATAATATAATTTTATATAACGATATAACATACATAACAAACAAATGGTCAATAAATGTTGCAATGTGTGCAATTAATTTCCATGGAAAGAGAGCATGCACTGAAATGAATCAACTGCCAATCACGTAGCAGGAGCACAGGTATGCATTGCACAAATTAGGTTTTAGATTAGTTAATTTAGATTTAGTTAGTTGAATTTATTCTTTACCTGAGATTTTGAAATGGTCCATTGTTTGTCATGTTCTGACCATAAAACATAGTTTAAAACACAGTTACCTGACTCGTTTCTTCAACTTTCATTCACTCAGCTTACTTACTTAGAAGAAGTAATGATTTGTCATCTATCATGATAATTATCAATATCAGTTTTTTATTGTGTCTTTGGGCATATCACCCAGCCTTACTAGACAGCCACAGATATGACCATGAGGTGATAATTCTGCTGCAAATAGTTGACTGCTGAGCCATTAACCTTACCGTATAACCAGGACTTAAATGGACTAGATTTGTAACAGCTTGAACCAGCAGCAAACTGAACATACAACTGAACTGAAGACAGTCAGAATCCATATGAACGGTGACACATTCACTCATTATTCTGTGAACTGAATTGCAGTTTGAGCGGTAATGCACCATGTGCCCACAGTGCACACACAGAATGTAGCGTTAGCAGCATGTTAGCAGAGCAACAGCAGCAGCTTCTGTGCTTCAGAAACTACATTTGTATATGTACACTAATGTCCCAGCTTGTGTTTGAAGAGTCTTGCTGTCACCAGTAGTCCATAGCATGATTTAATATTTCTCTTCCCAGCTTTTAAGACATTATTAATGGGGCTGTGCGTGTGTGTGTGCTGGATTCAGTGCAGTGACCCCTCTCCCATTATTGATCTAGATTCTCTATCTTGTCTCTCTGCATCTGTTTCTCTTTGCATCTGTTTTCTCTTCAATGTAAACACTGCCCGTCAATAACACACATCTAGCAAATGAAGAGGACTTTGCCGTTTACTGTAAATAACTGGATTCTTTTGTTTTTTTCCCCCTCTGAAGTGCATTAGCTACTGTTGCATCAGTCTTTTGTTGTTTTGATCATTTCACTCTAGGTTTCTCTGTTTCCTTCTGTTATCACTGCATTGTATTAGTGCAGGATCATTCATTTTCTTCTCAAAATGTGTTTTTCTCCCTTAAGGACTAATTAGCCTCGTTGCAATTGCAGGGCTGAACAGACATAGCCAGGGTTTACTCATTATTTATGGCACTAACTTTTCCTGCAAAACAACGTTCCTGCCTTGCCATATCTTTTTGCCAAAGGAGATGATTTATCAGTTGGACTGTGGTTTCAAATGAGGGAACTCTTCTGTTTTTGTGCAGGTGTGAACACAATCAACAGCAGCTTGACTGCTCACAGAGTAATTCGACCCTCTGTCTTTTCAGACATGGAATACGTAACATTGTATAGTTTATTTATCTGTTACAGTTATGACTTTTTGTCATTCAGACATGGGAGTCTGTTGCACAAATGTTCATTATGGCTTTATTCAGACATGCTGGGACTTATACAGAAAGAGACGTAATGCTCGTGTGATATTTGGCACCTGAGGCAAAAAGTAATGATGTGAAGGAAAAAGAATGTTCTCAGTTCTCTCATTGTTGCATCACTGATGGAGTAATTAATTTTCTTGTTAATTTATTAATTTATTAGGTTATAAGTTCTTCCGCCGCTTTCATATTGTAAGACAGTTCACAAATACTGAGTGACAAGATTTATTTATTCTGTGCAGTGCTATGGGGCAAAGTGGGTCTCCATTTTGTTTGTATCATGTGCAGGCACGGTACATAACAAATTCCTAATTAAACTAAAACATTAGACTGACATGTTAAATTTCCAAATTTCCTATTTCAAATTGACATAAGTAGTAACGTGTCTGACAGGGACTAAAACATACCTGATGGAAGTAAATCTGTGTCAGTTACCAAAGGGAGTTTTAAGGATTATTCATATTTAAGCCATTAAAATGACTCATGTCTGACCTCCTCATGAACATACACTGTAATCTAAAAGTATGTCAGTTTAAAATTCCTCCTGACAGCATCATTGCATGGACATATTGGACTGATGGCATGGGTCAGGTCCCCTCATGTGTTATGAGTAAGCCAAAGTTCCTGTAAGTGTGTGTGTGTGTGTGTGCACGCATTTAAGTTCACCCCACAGTGCTATGTGTAAGCCACAGTTGCCCCAACAAGCCATATGGTCTGGTCCTAATCTGAGCCTCATCCTGCTGATAGCACTGAGATTGACTTCTGTAATTAGATCTGAGCTCGGGTTACTAGTCACATTGAGAGAGAGCAAATTAGGCTGGAGGTGCATTAAAAACATATTTTAGTCAAAGGAGCATTTTAGGATAATTGGCAAAGCAAAACCCACTGTGTCCAAAAGCATGTTTTCAATTTAGCATCTGCAATTGTGAGTAAAATCTGAAGGCACTGTCAAATTGGTCCTTTTGTTTCAGCAGCATCTTTCAAAGCTTCACTTGCAAGAGAGTATTGATGGATGAGGCCCATTGTTGAGCCTGAACAGCTCTCACTCAGATCCAATATTCTAATGCCTAACTGCTCCGTAGCAGTAAACCTTTCCTCTCACATGTCATGACCGCCAAGTGATCTCTCCCTGCCCTCCAGCCATCTTTTCATTGTATCTCCACCTTGATTGTTCCTCCATCTTTACAACCTCTGCAGAGAATAGATAGGGTTATAGCTGTACTCTAGGGGCCTCTTCTCTCCCTCCTTTTTTCTTTTTCTCTTTCTCTACCTCAGATTCATTCTCTCCAACCATCTTACAGCTCAACTCTGCTGCCACTCTCTTTTTGTCACTCTTTCTACCTCCCTGCTCTCTCCTCCTCTGTCCTGTACTCTTTGCTCACCCCTCTGCCTCCTCCTTTTCTTCCCAGTATTTCTTCCAGAAGGGAAGTGCCTTTCTAATTACTCTAACCCTATTGTTGTAAACTTTAGCCGCAGCCTCTCTGAGGGGGGTCTGTTGTCCCTGGATGAAGTGGCTTTCAGGGGCCGGAATGGCTTTTACCTCTGGGTGTGTGTGTGTGTGTGTGTCTGCCACAGATTGATCAGACAACACACACAACACACTACTTGGCAGAGGCTCTCTACACAGGGCAGGCGTACAGGGAACAAGGGGAAGTGGGGTGGGGGGTGGGGGTGGGTGGGCGCTGAATTGAATGAGGAGAAAGGTGGTGGTGATGGTGGTGGTGGGGTTAAGGCAGGGGTGTCAGCGCTTATCTCCTCTGCCTGCCTCTCTTTCTCTGTCCCCCAGGGGTGGGTGAGGAGGGTTAGAGTGACTCTCAATCTTTGTGTGTGTTCGGGGGTATGATATGTTGCTGTCCGTGTCAAAAGTCACTTCATCCCCGGGGGGCTTCCTCACAGCAATCCCCTGCGTCCTTCTGGAAGTTTTGCGTGTGCGGCGGTGCGTGTGTATGTGCATTGTTTGAAGTCGACTCTTGGTTTCTCCCTGTGTTTGAGAGATAACGACCCCTGGGCTGTAAAACCACAGCAAGAGAAAAAAACACACAAAAACTACCCACAACAACAAAAAAAAACTTTGCTTCTCATTTTTCAGGGCCGGCCCCAACAAGAGCAGACCCACAGAGAGTTGTGGGCTTTGCCACTTGTCTTTATTGTGTTTTAGGGCTGTGTGAGTGTCCCTCTCGCAATCTCTGGGGTTTTGTCCAGAAAGACATCACTGATTCTCTAATACAATCAGCAGAACCACAGCTGCACCACCATGATGGCTAATTGCATCATGGAGTCAGTGATAAAGTCTGGAGTGGCCTGCTGTTCCTTTCTGGGAAGATGAGGCACTTTTTGTGGCCTTTTAGTTTTTTCTTTTTTTCCCCATCTTAAAGTTTGGCAGGAAACCCAGTAATGGGTTTACAGTCAATATGTAGGTCTGTCAGATTTGTAAAGAGGAGATGATGGTGTGTCTTTTAAATATAGATTGACAGATGATTAGTCCAAAAGTACTACTTTTTATGTCTAATTTGTTTAGGTTTTGGATCAGTGACATGGCTGATGTACCGCTAACAGCTTACAGCTTCCTTCAACTGTTTAAGCATATTTTCTGAAACAATATCACAGTTCTCAAAACATTAACTACAGTCACCACATCATTTTATACTGAGCAGGACAACATTTGTGCTGCAAAAGAATATCACTTGAAGTATTTAACTAATGTGTCAATACAAAATTAATTCAACAAGTCTGTCACTGCAGCATGTGTATGTAACATCTTAGTAAGTAACTAGTGGCTGTAAGTTACATACATGTAGAGAAATCAGAAGTACTCACAGGTAGTGTAAGTATAAAATGACATCAAGTGAAAATACTTCAAATTTGTACTTAGGTCCCATACATGGCTTTGCATAACTGAGTAAAGCCACATACAAAATATATCACCTGGTAAACAGAACTTATGACATTTCATAGCTGGATTTCTGACTTTTTTAGGGGGAATTAATAAACTAGATTTAAAAGAAAACAAAATATACATTGCAGTAAATAACTTTTCAACATACAAAAATTGTTTGGGATCACACCATATCTCTGAAATATCCACTTTTCTGAAACCAATAAGAACAACAACCTGTGTTTAGCTTGAACACATGTATTTTCTCTCTCAAGTTATTAGAGTTACAGGATTGTCACATCACAACAGTAATACTTAATGTAAAATATTTGAAATCTTCTGAAAAAATCAACAGGAATAAAAGAATTTGTGGGTGGTGGGGGGAGAGTTTTTCACTGACCCATACAAATGAATAGTGAGGATGAGTGCTGTTGGAGATAGTGATATTCCATCCTGAGCTAAGTTTCCTCTGAGCAACTGGAGGCTAACAGGCAGGATCAAATCAGGAGATGTATTGATTTGGTCAGGAGGGACAGGATCTGGTCTCCTTCTAATCATTGAGAAAGGAGAGCTCTTTGGGCTATAGCATTTCTAATGGGGAGAAGGGCCAATCGAATGGGGCACAGCCTCATATGAAATTCATCTTTAATCTTTATGAATTATGAATTGAATTCTGTGGTCGAGAAAAAAATGCATTTACATAACCCCTCTGACCAGTATTTCATGTTTTATGTGTGGTATTTTTATATCACTCTCTTCACCACATTTTACAACAGAAATCATTTTTCAAGCATTCGTTTAGATTTCTCACCTTATGCATACAAAATCAATACAGTGCATACAAGTGTGGACATTGAGTTTTTTATAGAGACATATATGTATTCATATATATGGTACAGTAAATACAAAAACGTACGTGTATGATTGATTTATACATTTCTATATATGTACTGTGAATGAAATTTCCTCTATATAATTTATGTGTGTTGTTATATACTGAGTGTGTCCACATACACTATGTATGCACGTTTGTCTTCCATTATAGTTGCTCATCCCTGCTGAATCATGCAAGTCGGCAGGGGGAACTGAAGCCTTCTCCCTTTGGGCAGTATTTATGGCAGTGCGTGTAAAGGTATTTTCAGACACAAAAAAGGTGCTTTAAATTTCAAATGGGATTCTAGAGTGGGGTTGAAAAGGAGAAGAAGCAAATCTGTGGAGGGCTTCACTCCACTCTCCACCCCTCCTCCTCTCTCTTCTTCATCTCTTTTCTTCTCTCTCTCTCTCTCTCTCTTGTCAACCTTTTCAAAAAGCATCTATATTCTCACACCAGGCTGTAGGGGCATGTTGTCATGTTGCTATGCTACCTGAATGTCAAACAGAATGTCAGAGTGATGGCAGAGTGTGAATGTACAATAAAGATGGAGCTTCTTCTGACCAAAGAACTGGAGAAAGGAAAAAGTATATGGAGGCAAAGAAAGGCCATAATAATTACATTTTTTATCAGTAACTGTATGCTTAACTGTGAAATCTAATCATCAAATCTTATCATCACTGTCTACTGTCCATATTAAAAATTAATTTACAGCATTTAAGTATTTTACTTTCATCTAATCATCTAAATATATATGTTTTTTTTAAAAGTTTTTTTTAAGCATTGTGATTTAAAAAACTAAACCTAAACTAATTTCTTGACCTGACTCTTGACCTGTTCAGATTTTGAGTAACTTGAATAACGTTTTTTGTATATTGGACACTTGAATTTGTGAACCCTTAAACACAAACTAAGTAACTAACTAACTAAATTTGCCTCTGACTGTACTTCAGTGCTATAAATCCAGCAGTATTTAAATTTCAGCATTAGGTATCCAATTGTGTTGTTATAGAATTTCTTGTCTTTCATAAGTGGAGACAACGAGAGGTGGAGGTGCTGCCACTGCTCTGTTTAGTTACTTCCACACTAAAAAGACAAAAACATTAGATTCAAAGGCACGCAGTGCCTGGAATAATGGTTAAATATGTTAAAATTACATTCTAGCTCTCCATCAAAATACCTGGAGATAATTTGATGGCAATGAGGATGACACTGATTACACTGACATTAAAGCTGATGATTATTACCATTACTGTTATTTATATCTTTGATTCGGTTCCCTTTATAACTCCAGTGAGCTCCTCGCCATACAAGCCTACACAGCCCCTATAACATTATCCACATTTCATTTGGATTAATTGAAAAATTACCATAACCTGCGGCCATTACAATCATTACAGTTTGGTGAAATGGCCCACTGAGAGGTTTAGGAATTTAAACCTCTACTAAACCACCATCACACCACCCGATTTCCACTTTCTCCCCTCTCCCCCCAAGCAGCTTACCCCTGTCTTAGCCTCACCCTTCTCCTCCTGCAGCTTCTACAACTGTCCGGGCTGACCAGAGCAAAGGCATAGCTAACAGAGATGGGGTAGGGAGCTGTAGACATGGAGTACATGAACAGCTAGATGACAAGATGGCTTGAAAGGTTTACTGATGGAGATACAGGCTGATGGAGATAGAGAGAGGTAGGTTGATGGAGAGAAGGATTGACAGTTAAAATGACAGAGTGAGAGATGGAGGAGATATTGGTGGGGTGGGGGGTGGGGGGGTTGGCTGTGGAGTCAGTGATGGAGTGGTGAGATGAGATGGTGGTTGTTGATTTCTGTGGACGTCTGGAGCACCGCTGGTCGTCGACATTTGTGAGCAGGGAGAGGAGGAAAGCTATTGGAGCGTATATGTCACATTGCGAATATAGGTGTTGTTCCAAACACACACAACATTTATAGAAAGACAGATTTATAGGGACTCTTGACACCATTGTGGCTTTAAGATGGCCTCCTTTGTCACATGTACCTGGAGGAACCGGTATGAATTGGATCATCATGATGTACTACACTGCAGCAGTGCCCTAAATCCCCAAAGCAAAGTGTAGAAACCTGCAAAATGGATTCATGACACCATTTTTCACACCCATGCTTCCTGGAGTTACATAAGCACATACAGTACTGCACGGCACTATAGGCCACAGCAGCTGCGTTAAATTGGACGGGCAGAGGAATGGATTGAAAACTGATTCTGCTCTGTGTGTCTGTAACATCTCCCTCTTATCCCAAACTAATTATCAACTCCTATTTCACTTCATGGACAAAATTAGAAATTTGTTTTTCAATCTTGTCTCGGCCATCACAGTGTTGTTTTTTTGGGGTGGGGATGTGTTTTTCTGTAGCATCAAGGATCTCAATCTCATTTTCTGCTCTGAATTACTGTCTAATGAATGTAAGGTTTTGGATTTGGAGACAGGCAGACTAGCTAATGGGTTTGTTAGTTTGTTGAGTAGCATGCCACACTCATTATTGCTTTCAATGCTGTGATTAACTTGATTTGCGGGACAAATCCATTGGAGAGAAGATGATGTGCTCACATATATAAATGCACGCATGCCCGTAATGTAATTATCTGATTTAATAAGTTATTAATATAGTTTGGAGCTCAGTTGGAAATAGAAAAGTGGACGGCTGAAAACACTAAGGCAACCGATGATCATGTTGTGATTGATTTAATTTCATTTAGTAAGGGAACATGATGTTGCAACAGTGACTAACAGGATAAGAAAGTCACTGAGGGCACCTCTGGTAAAAAATGAGTTAGATTATTGCCTCGTTCTTTCCTTTTAAAAAGCCTCCATACGATTTCTCATTATTTTTTTAAAGATTATTTTTATGGCATTTCTGCTTTACTAGACTATCTATAAAAGAGGAAGGTAGGAATGATGGAGAAAGAAAAAAAATATTTTGTGCAGGATTTCTGCTCACATAGCCCTACTGAGCCTCAAGGACATCAGATATTGTATCATTATTCTACGACACAATTCTTTTTTTCTTTTTTTTTTTTTGAGTTTTGAAAGTGAGAATGTCACATAACAAAAACACTTGAGAGACTTATGAAGCATGCATCCACAATAAGTCTATTCTGGGATGATGCTTTGTGGGTTAAGAGAGACATCTGAAGTGAGTAAGATATGAGTAAAGGAGAGGATGAAGTCACTCATGAGTGTTCTGCTGAGAAAGAGATAGCTCACAGTGACAATGAAAAGTGTTAGTCAGTGTTGCGTTTGGGAAGACATTGATGTTACTGTTACCAGCACACTGTCAGTGACCATGAGGAAAGCAGCTTTACAATGACAGTTAGCTGCCGAGATGAAACCATGATGCGGGTTTTCACTCATCTCTTTCATCTTCAGATATATGTCTGAGGGAGGTCCCTAAACGTCGCCTTAATGGTGTCACTGTGGCGATTATCAAGCGTCTCTGCTTCTTCGTCAAGCTCGAGGCTGTCACCAGAAATGTCAGATGCGTCCCGTGTTACTAGTCATCAGGAGAGTTATGGCAGAGAGGACAGCTGTGGAGTGCTGTCTTTAAGGTTAGCCATCTGGACAAAGACCAAGTCACTCTAATGCCACATTAATGTGTGTGTCAGACAACTTAACATCATAACCAGATTCGATCAACCGACAGACCACCATTTATGTATCAGCTACTGTATACCTAAACTTCTAAAGGCATCTGAATGTTTACTGAATGTAGGTCCTGTTCATCATACCTAGGGATTCTTAGGTGGGAGCCAAAGAAAAAAATATCTCTTGCCTTTTTCCTGGGGCTCATTTAAGTATCTGAGTACTTTGCCTTGAGAGAGCTTATCTCAGCTCTTAGTTAGATAGTGATGCTTTTTCTTCTTTGTTTAACTGTTTTTTTTCTTTTAATGGTAAGCAAAAGCAGTCAAACCCTTTATAGTGCCAATGGATAACTTTCCCTCCTGGCATTTTGGTACCACTGTCAAAAAGAAGAATATAGTAATACTTTTTAGAAAGGTCACCACCAGGAAACACACTATTTGTTTAGATTATCAAACAGACAATGAATCATCTCTTTGTTTCTGGCTGCTAGCGGTAGCATTAGCAACATGGCTACCACTATCGAACAGGCTACTGTTCAAAGCAAGAGACATCCAAAAGAATCCCAGTTTAAACTAGAAGCCCTGATCTCAGTGCTGTGAGGCAAAGGCAAAGTAAAACACCTGGTTGTATTAATGAGGCAGGTTTTGTTTCTTACTGATCTAGTAGCGATAATGTCAGCTGTTAGTTTTGAAGCTTTTTTTGTCTCAGGGACAAATCCCGATGGTCCAGTGAACCATAAGAAATCCACAACGTTGGTTCCAGAGGACAAGTTCACGGCTGAATTTCTGTTCCAGTCCAACCATGGCTCTCTGCATTGAGTGAATGACTGTCTGAGATTCACTCATTTTCTATGGTTTCTATCACTCTCCATCTTTGCCTTCTTTGCCTCCTCTGACAATGCTGTTCTCTTTCTTTTGCTGGGTAGAGTTTCCACAGTTATTCCAGTTGTTTCATTGACTGCCTCTGCTACATGGGTAAAGTCACTGACAGCTAACAGGGAAACAAAAGCTCTGTCCTCTTTCTGGTTTGGTTGCACAGTGGTTGGTGCACTTCCTTTAGGCCTTCAGTTTTCTGCGAAAATTCACACTGCGTGGCGTGAAAGTGAGGATTACACTGAACCAATCTGAACTACAATGGTCTTATCAGTATTTACTTCATAAGTTAAGATAAGAAGATAAGTTAAAACAAAAAAGTTGTCTAGTTTTTGTTTTTTGAAACTGTGAACCAATCAGGTCACTTCACTTGAAACCATATTTGCATTAATCAGTAACACCAGCCATCTATCACAAGCATTTGGTCACACTGACTAACAACTAGACAGCAGCCTGCTACACAACAGAAGAGCCAGAGGAGACTCCGAACAACAACCCACATTATCTTTCCCGCTAAAGTCTCTGAATTATCTAACCTACAAACATGAACACATGTCTTGGCCTGCATCTTAACCAATTGAACAAGTCACCAAACAAACATTTACAGAATAAAACTGCCCTGCAGGCTAGTGCTTTTTCTCCATTTCTGCACTGGGGATCAGCCTGTCAGCTGGCTGTCAGTCAAACATGAACAACGACATGCCTCTCTAGAGGTAGAAAGTAGAAAACGAACATTTCTGATATTTCCCCTAAGATCATTGTTCCTTTCATGTAATAATATAAGACTATTAATTAATTTAGAGACTACTCTGACACCATTTTAACCTCAAAAAGAGATGGCACACAGTTTCAGTTAGGCTTGATTGAATCACTGAACAAAACACATGGCACATATTACTGCTATCTGTACTAGAAACGCAGCCAAAGCTGCAACAGTGTGTGTGCTAAGTTACCTGCAGCGAACAGAGTCATTCATGACGCCTGGACATGCTGATAAATAACGCAGCACCATCTCCTGTTGGCCACTCAACTCAGCCCCTACAGCCTGAACACCTGCCTGCCAGGAAGTACATGAAGGTCACAGGGAGGGTATTTTGTGTGTGAGTGTGTGTGTGTGTGTGTGTGTGTGCGTGTGTGTGTGTGTGTGTGCATATAGTATCTGTTATGTTTGAATTTGGTTATGACTCAGAAGCACATGAGCGCACACAAGGAAACACACAGCTCCCTAAAAATGTAAGTTTAATGGGTAAAGTCTGGAGTGTCTTTTCTCACCTGTCACCTCTCATTAGATTGCGGCATGGCGATTGACCTTGTTCGTCTTTCCTAGGGCCGCTGTGCTGAGCGGTGTGTGTATGAGTGTGTGTGTTCAGTGAGGGACTGGGGCCGCCTCGCCCTAATGATGTGGCTGTGAAATCGGGCCGGAGCCCAGCGCCGTCTCTCATTACGCCCCTCCAAATTCATTTGCTACGTCGATTCTGCCTGCTCATGCATGCACCGCACGCCACTCTGCCCATGTGGCTTTACTTGTACCTGCTGTCAGTCTACATCCAATGCTTAAGCCAAAACAGTTAGTCTGACATGGGTAGGAACAGAAACACACATTCAATCACACTTGGATCTTATGTTGTTAAGCATTATTTAATTCAGAAACCAGATTACTTTTGTTTGAACTGTATGTACAGGTCATGCATGTCACATGCACATAGACTTTTTTGTTTGTTTTGGGGATAGGCCGTAGAGATCTACCAATGTTAATGCCCTACTGAGCTGTCCCATTATCTATGGTTAATGCAGAGTTTCCAGGTCTTTGTGTTTCCCATTAAAAAGTAAACTATTTTTGTGAAGACTTACGTTATGTACCACGTTATGTTCTCGGTCTTGACCAGTTGCTAGGCAACCAATATGGTTTCCAGGAAGTTACTTGTCCTGACCAAGAAATAGTCAACTACCTCCCATCAAATGGTGAACTGACCATTCACCCTTTTTTTGTATGAATTAAACAAATAAAATTGTGTGTAACTATTGAGAGCCAGGAAGAATTTGTTGCCTTTGGTCAGAGCTAGGCTAGCTGTGTCCCTGTGTTTCCAGTCTCTATCCTATGCAAACTTTGCAGGCTATTCCCTCTAGAGAGAGAGAGAATCAGATAACATCAGAGAACATCAGATCCATTCAGAGTAGTCCACACAGTGAAAATGTATTATATGTAGCCTACATTTTGAACATTAATTTTAGTAACAGATTTACATTAAAGCTACAGTATGTGACTTTTGTCTAATATTTTTTAGTTGAAATGTGTTCCAGACATGACTTAATGTGGAGAGGTGCTATTCCCCTCTATGGCAGTGTTGGAATTTTAAAAAAGTACCATACTAAAATACAATTCTGAGGCGTTTATATTTATAATATACTTTATTTATACTTTATACTTGAGTATTTTATAGTTGTCTATAAAATACTCAAGTAAAGTAAGTAAGTTACACTGCTTTATACCTCTATTCAATTATTTTTTCAGGGGGATATACTGTATTTTACTCCACTACACATTACTTACTGTTACTTTGCAGACTGGGATTTTGCACATAAATCATTTATAATCATTATATATTATCACAATATAAAGTACTATGCATTGTTACAATATATAAAGTAGTTCAAATTGTCCCCACTTAAATGAGCTACAACTCTAAAATGATGATCAGACATTAATGCAACTGTAATAATAGTTTAATAATAATTATTAATAATAAAATAGGCACTATGTACTTCTATTCAAGTATGATTTTGAATGCAGGATTATTACTTGTACAGTTATTTCTACAGTGTTGTGTGTATGCATATTTTGTGCATAAGAGATAGAAGGAGAAAGAGAGCAAGTAATGTAATGTCCTACCAGTGTTTAAACCAAACCTATGGCCTTGTGTGAAACTGTACTGTATTGTAAATTGAGTACAGGGCCTGTCGAGTCAAGTCAATTTTATTTATATAGTGCCAAATCATTCCAGAACTCTATAATATTATTTACAGGGACCCAAAATTCCCCCATGAGCAAGCACTTGGCAACAGTGGCAGGGAAAAACTTCCTTTTAGTGTTAAGAAACCATATCTTAGCTGACTGGTAGCTTTCATTCTCCTTTGTCAAACAATGGATCTAGCCCAAGCTGGCCTCAACAAGAAACGATAAAGGTGTAGAAATTGTAGTAGGGGGGAGGCAGTGTCCTTGTCTAGATGGGGGATGGGATTGACATCCGCATCAACATCTCCCCTTGTGACCTTGACAGGCATGGTATTATGGAATGGTAGTTACAGCATGTAGTCAAAGGAAACTGTTCTGTCCTCTGACTGCACAGAAAGAGACAGCAGGAGTCTGGACTCATTCTCCACTTGGGATCTGAGATACAAAGCTGCCTGCAGTGTGTCAACAATCACCTTTACTCTTTACAATAAGCCTACATTAAACATGCAGCAGGAATCTGACGTGTGTGTGGTTTGATATACAGTGCACTGTGCAAATGTCATAGGTTCTCTCCCTCTGCGTGTTATCTGATCCAAGGCTATCTTGTGCATGTGTGCATGTGTGTGTGTGTAAATGTGTGTGTACGTTGCATCTGCCATTGCAGCAAACAGATGGTATCATAATGACATCATTGCACACTGGGGTTATGTTCTCCGAGGCTCGGAGCAGGAGGAAGAAATTAGGAGGAGGCATCAGATGAGTGTTTGTCAATTAATCTGAAAGAGTCACAAAAAAAGAAAAACCCAGAGAGATTTTCAAAACATTTAGCTTCAGTTTGCCCTACTGAACGCCAACCTGCTTTTCACCTCGTCTGCTCAGCTGCTACAAATGTCAGCGCTCCCAGTTAACTGGACTTGAAATGATCTGCCCCCCCCCCTTTCTGTGCCTCTCTCTGTCATGTTTTCCTTCATTTGTTAAGGGTGCCCTGAGCACCTGAGTTTCTTTTTAAGAGCATCTCTTTTCCCCTCCTTTTTTCTCCCTCCTCTGTTCTCAAGCTCTCTCATCTCACCGAGCAGGGAGAAACCTGTCACCGCAGCATTAGTATGCTCTTTTCATATCCATGCCTCTTGCCTCTTTTTTCCCCCTTCCTCTTTTTTTCTCTCTCCTTTCCTCCCCCTCCTTCTTTTTCCCTGCAAACATAAAAATAGTTTATGCCTCTGACAAGAAAATGCCTCTAATCCTGAGGTTTGTTGGAGAGCAAACAGACGCAATTGGCCACTTATTATTCTGTGTAGAATTTTCTATGTGGGGTGTTTGTGGTATCCATGGCAACAAAGTAGGGTGCACACATCCCCCCTGTCACCGAGCAGAATGGGAGGGGAGAGGATGAAAAGAGGCGATAAAATAACACACTTACTGAGATGCGCGGGGCAAGCTATAACCTGTTAGTTTAGTAGCTGGTGTGTGTTGTAAATGTGTGCTGAGGTGTACTACAATATGAGTGTGTATTTGTCACTGTTTGTCAAGTATATGATGGTATTTGCGCACCTGCATATAGCTGTTAGCTTTCACACAATCAGATTTGGATTTCTCTGATTGCACACTTGTTTGAGTGTGTGTGTTGATAGGTGGCGCTTGTGAGAGTGGAATTATTGCAGAGAAAGTGCAACAAAGGGAGACACAGGTGTACATTTGGGTCTTAATGCATGTGTTTCCACATATGGATTCAGGTGCCATTATAGCCGAAGCCTCTCTCCAGCTGGGTTAGATGGCCTGTGTGTGTGTCACAGGGAGATAATCTTTGCCGTAACGAGTCTTTCACACGTGCACCTTCCTTTCATTGGCCCACACAGGCCCCTGCCACTCCATCTAACAGCATGGAAATCAATGAGAGCCAGTCGGAGTGGTGTGAAGATTGAGCTGCGGTCAAAATACAGTAATTTACAATGCAAAAAACTAAAGGAAGCAGGAGGGAGGGGCGGGGGGTCGAGAAATTGCTGTGTTGCCAGGGAGGACCTGCATTGTGATTTCATGTTTGTGAATTTTATTGTGCCACTTTCCACTGTGTGTGTTCATGCAGATGTGCATATGTTCAGATACATATTTAACTGACTTCTGTGCTCCGGTTTCCTGCCTCTTCTCTTCTCTTCTCTTCCATCTTTTCTTCTTCTCTGCTCTTTTCCTCTGCCTTGTTCGTGGTTGATTTGCTGTTTGCCTTTTCAACCCAACTGTCACTTTGTTTTGTCATCCCATAGAGATTTGATGTTAAGAGGAGTAAAGGATCAGGATCATCATTTTAAAAACTGCAATAACACATATAATTCTTTCTAATGTCTGTTCTATTCTAATCAGTTCTGCGCTCGTTAATCTAACTTTTTGGCACAAGCCTGATCAATAACCTGATGATGTTGAAGGCTTGGGCTCTGGGGTGAGAGATCACAGGGTTCAGAGGTCATGAGGTGTGTGTGAGTACAGAGTGTCCAGGCCGTGACCTCGTCCTGCTGAGTGCCGACCTGGACGCACTCCCTTTATTTAAAGCCTCCACACAGACAGACAGTATTGTTAGAGTTATCAAGTAGTGGACATGTGGTGTGGGGTCACCTAATTTGAGCTCATATTACTAAGTAGGAACAAGTTTCAACATCTATTGGAATCATTTGTACCCCATCCAGACAAAGAGTGCTTTGGTAGTAATCCTACTTTGTGTGCTGTTTTTTATTCTAGTTCTTGGAGTTGTCACAGTTCCATCAATGTTCTTTTTGCCACAGAGGAGGAACATTTATTTTACAGCAGAATATAAAAAGCCACGAAAAGAAAGACAGAATCCTAACCACAACAACAGATCTACAAACATATCCCTGTAGAACCCGTATATAAATGTATTCAATATTTAAACTGCATGTTAAACAAGGTGCATCAAATTTCAGATTTTCATTTTCAAAGGTAAGTGGCAGTAAGGGAGAATATTTCTGTTTATTTTCCAAACACCTCATTCCAGGTGGGAATAGACTGAAGTCAGTGAAGAGAAGCTGGGGAGGGTGTATGAGCAGGGAGTGTGTTCTTCCTCTTTTGATGAATGCGGATTTGTGTGTTTATTTTCATTGGTGTTCATAAACTAATCTAATGACCTAATCTGTTAATTTTAAAGCATTATAAATTCAGAAATCTGTAGGTAAAGTTGGATCAAATATGAATAAAAAGTAGAGATCTAGGCTTCGGCTCCTTTCTGATCTCAGTGCTGCGATTAGAGAGCACATCACATAGCCTTTGAATCTGGAGTGTGACATCGTGAAAAAATCAGACGGCAGTGTCGTGTCGATGTTCCCAGGTGATTTCCCCAGCTGTGTCTCTTATCCAGTAGCTGCACAGCATGTTCCTCTCTGTTTACTGCTCTTCTTTTTTCTGTCATCCTCTCAGCATTGTAATTGAAGATTAATAGAACCATGAGTCCTGCATTGAGTGAATAGTAAATAGCTTAGATTATTCAGCACTGACTTGTAATCTCTGACATCGGTCTCAGTCTACTATCCATGTCAGCGGACTATAACCTGGGCCTGAGATGAATGCAAAAGCCTTAAAGAATACATCTAATGATATTCCATTATTTTTTATTATTACTGATAAATCTTATTCCTCTGTGCCATGGAGCTCCATTGTTGTCCAAACACTATTAAAAAGACATCAGTGAACCACACTCTTTCACTGGGTGACATGTTCCTTCCTTACCATGAACACACACACACACACACACACACACACACACACACACACTGTAGTTTATTTTTGATTCAATTCTTCACACACCATCCTGCTGTTGTAATTACTCACTGGTTTAAATCTGCAGTTGAAAATAGTCCCCTGCTAATGCACTATTTAAACTCCTGTTTAAGCAGTTTGTTTGCTAGAAACTACAGTGCCCAGCTATTAAAGTGAATTATTGAGCCTTTCTAAAAAATAGAACTATACATATTTGTGAGCTGTTTTTTAGGAACCAGTGGGCAGCAAGACAGCAGGTGTTTTGGCTAAAGGTCTGCTCCCACCAGAAGGCATTAATGCAACATAAGTGCATGTCTTTGTGTGATACTTGGTTCTTTAAGCTTGGTCACATGCAGACTAGGCTGCTGGAGTGAGGCTAGCTGGTAAACTACTGAAGCTCTAACATGCTAGCTGGTCAGGAACATGCTAGCACTAGTAAGTCACAATGGCTCCCCCCCCCCCCCCGTTTTCTCAGGTTGTGCATTAATTCATTCAATAAAAAGTTATTAAGTGGGGAAAACTAGCAAGCTTACTACACATCATTAGCTTGGTCGCTAACAGGATGTTATGTCTACACAGTTAATTCAAAGGACATGTACTACTGTCTCACAAATGTCTGCAAGCCATTACTCCTTTATTCATTCATTATATTATTCATTATATTCTATACCACTTAGGGTCATGAGGAGGCTGGGGCCTATCCCAGCTGATACTGGGTCAGAGGCGGGGGAACACCCTGTACAGATTGCCAGTCCATCACAGGGCCAATACATATAGGCAAACAACCATTCACACTCACATTCACACCTACGGGCAATTTAGAATCACTAATTAACCTGCATGTCTTTGGACTGTGGGTGGAAGCCGGAGAACCTGGAAAGAACCCATGCAGGCACAGAGAGAACATACAAACTCCACACAGAAAAGCCTCGAACTGGGGCTAGAACCTGGAACCTTCTTGCTGTGAGATGCCAGTCCCCCCAAAACATCATCACGGTTAAGAGGACAGCTTTAACATTTCTCCCCATCTTGAAATTTGTTACATCACTTGCACTGAGCTATCCCTTTCCTCTGTGGCTTGAAATTTAAGAAGCATTATAAGAAACATCTTGTCTTGTTTTCTAACCTTTTTTTCTCTTCACCCACAAATAATCACTACAGCAACCTCTTGACTTCTAGCCATAAAATACACAACCAGCTAATCCAGTTGAGTAGTTTCTTTGAAGCACTGCAACTTTAAACACAAAATGTGAGTAATTATAGCACAGAACTCAGAGAAAACAATGCAAACTCGTTTTGACCCACCTGCAGATATTGCATCTGGTGGCCCCATACCCTTATTTTCACCCCTATCCTCAGCCCAAAACCACCCACTGATTAAAGCTGTGAAGTATCCTGCAACACAGGACAGGAATCAATAAGTGAATTAGCCTCCACTTTCAGCTTCCTCTCCAGCCAGCCGGCCCCAAAACCAGCTGCCCGGGATAATGGGCCAGGACATGGGGGAGTGTGGGTGTACGTGTAGGAGGCTGGGGGACAAAGAAGCTTTACGCTAGTGTGATATACTGCTGTGACACATTGTCACTACACACCAGTCTATGTCCAACAGTATGGGATTCTAGCAGCAATGCACTACTCTAGAGCTCATACATTTCACACTTTCCTTCAAAATAGGGAAAGATACTACAGATACATGCTCACCATCAGATCCTCAGCAGGGTGCTGAGTATTTGCCGGTGTTAGACTCACTTTGTCTTGATGTGGTCATTATTTTTATTTGTTTATTTTCTTTACTGTGGTGACATCTTTGCCGCGAAGCACTTAATACTGCAGATCTTCCCAGAAATCATTTGTCCGGCAGCGTCAGTAAGTACTGTGATGTCACTGTCCTCTGTTCTCCGTCTGTTCACCAGTGGAGGTTAAAACTTGTAACGCTAAGTACTGCTGTAGAATGCCTTCCAGAAAAGGGTCTGACATGTTTTATTAGTTGTTTATCCTTAAAGCCTCTCAACAAACAATTTGAAGTTGATATGGCAGTTAACATAATAAACTTGAAGAGAAGGGCCTTGCAGTACATCCAGTGATTTTATTATTATTACTGATGTTTCGACCACATTTGCTCTTTATCAAGTTCAGCCAAGTATCAGATACAGCCTCAAATATATATACCACCTGGAGGTGCTCCCATAGCCGAATGGTTGGGGCGCGTACCACATGGGCCTAAGTGCTCTGAGTAGCTGGTCCCCGGATCGACTCCTGGTCTGGCTGGATCTTTATTGTGTGTCATTCCCCCACTCTCTCTCCCTCTCTTTCCTGTCTCCTCTCCACTGTCCTATCAATAAAGGTGAAAAAGCCCCAAAAAATTACTTAAAAAAAAAAAAAAAATATATATATATATATATATATATATATATATATATATATATATATACACCACCTGGTAGCAGTCTACAATTACTGACGTCAGTAACAAGTTAAAAGGTGTAGCCTACCTGAGCAAATCAGAAAGAGTTACTGAACATTTAACAACTAATTACCAACTAACTGCAAAAACTGTGACTTACGTTGTAGGAAAAGCACAAGTGTTACTAATAACTGAGAGTTAATGGTGTTAAGTGCAACAATTAGCATAGCTTAGCATAAAGACTGAAAGCAGGATGAGACAGCAAGCCTGGCTTTTTCTAAAGTTTATAAGATAGACCTAAAGAAATAAGATACATAAATGTTCTATGCTTAGCTAAGCTGATATGCCTTTTTCAACTTGACTTGACTTGCCACAATAGAAAAAGCAAATGTGCTACTAATTTGCAGTGTGACAGGGAGCCAACATGAACAATATAGGACCCTGAAACTGAAGCAGCTAAATGGGATTCAGCCATCATGCATTTTATTAGTTACACCTGTACTGTTTCTACTAAATATGTTAAAATGTTTTCCATGACAAATGCCTATTACAATCATCAACGTTGATTTCCATAGTCATTTTAACAAAAACAGGCATACAATAAGAGCTATTCCTCTTAGAATATATTTGAATGTCTCAATAACCCAGCAACCAAAAAGTAAGGGCTACATGGAATCAACAAATGGGCCTCTATCCATATTACCATTACAAGATCTATAAAATTAGGGGCTCTCATTGAACAATTCATTAACTAGACAAAGATAAATTATGATAAGATCAAGGAGAACCAGATGCATTGTGTTCCACACATTCTTCTTCCTTGTGAAAACCTGGTGCCTGCATTACCCACAATGCAGCTCCACCACCAACAGTGAGATTTGGTCATGTTATTTTATTAGCGGCTGCAGACTGCAGCCTGCAGCTGAGGAGCTACAGAGGTCTGGTGAGCTCACTTCTCTCTTACCCCACACCTTTACTTTCACTTTCACTTTTCAAACCAACCAACAGTGACTCAACTGATATCACAGAATATTTATCACACAGCTCCCTCTGAAGATACTAAAGACATAATACCTTTTTTTCACAAATGCAGTAGTACTTTGTTGTATAAAACCAGTGGAATTCTCCTTTAATGTTTTCTGGCCCATATATTCAGAGCAATTCCCTGCAAAATAGCAGAATCTCTAAATTATTATATAGATTTAAGTATCGGGAAATTAGATATTTGTTGAGACAACAGGGAGATGCTGATTCTTGCCTGTTCTCGGCCCCATTCATATCGCCAGGAACACTCATTGCTCATTACTTTGTGTTTGTGTTAGTGCAATGTTTCTCCCTCTGTTTGGCAGCGGACTGGTTGTGTTTGTGCCACACTCTTAGCAGGGGTGTGATGTCATATCACAGTGCCATGTTCTGCTGCCACGACGATGCATCTGCTGTTGATCTTGGTTTAACTAAGGAACGCCTTGCCAAGTCAGGCCTGAATTAACAGGATCATCACCATCAATAACCATGGGGATAGTACATTTGCACATCACTGTTGTCAGGTAGAAATCTTGTATGTGCCAGCCTTGATTTGAGCTTGACTACGGTGAATATTTAAACATTTCATCAACCTGATAATGATAGAAAGAGGATATAATCCTTCACTACCAGTAAAAGTCACCAAAGTTGGACTTATAAATGACAACCTGAAGAATACTGGGATTTTTTTTCCACACTTCATTGGTAAATTGCTCACTTTATTCAATAGTATTTCTCTGTGAGCGTATAAAAAACATTTAGCCATCTTCATACATTTTCTCTGTAGCTCAGGGCTGAACACAGCTCCGATACAGTTGCTGGGTCACAGGCTTTGAGTTTCAGAGCGCAGCAGGCAGTGGAGAATGCATAGCACACTTGCACGTCTGTTGTCTTTCATCCCGTCAGTCAGTTCATTCAGACAATTTTTCATTCAATTCTGACTTCATAGTGATGAGATATAAAAGCTTCAGCATGGCTGACATTTTGCAACATGCAAACTGCTGATGATATTCTTGTGATCTCCAGCAACAAATGCAAAACACGGAGAGGAGGCTTTGAATAAATGTCGATCAGCCTGCAGCTAGTGAACAGGTTACTCTGCAGCGTGCTGGTTAGTGTCAAGCATTTCTCAACTTCTCAAAGCCTGATGTTTTTGAATGCATGAATTATATATGAAGAGAAATTCTTGAAGGCAAACTCTCAGAGGAAAATAATCATACATCTCTCCCCTATCACACCTATCAGACTTCACTTTGACTACAACTTCAGCTTCCTTTGGCTGTCTTTTCTACAAACAACAATACACCATCCAAACTGCAGGAATGTCGTACATTAAATAACCACACTGTGCATCAGTAAACCAGCTTTATTGTTTTTTATGAGAACCATGCAAAGTGGTCTTAAACATAAATTTGATTCGCTAATTCAGCATTGGATGTTGATGCTTAAAGTCTAAAGTTACACGTCTGAGTGAAAAAGCCAGTGTCCTCACCAGCTGATGAAACATGTAGAAGATATTGTCATAGGATTAGTTGTACTAGGTGGCTCCATAGTATCACTGTACAATACGATAAATGAAAAGGTAACATCTTCCAACATAACATACAGATTTAATTTATACTTTAAGTATTTTATTTTCAAACTCTATTTCACTTTTACATAAGAAAGAGTTTAACACTACAGACCATCTTGCACTGGAATCACACTAGCCATGACTCCAGTCAATATGTTGACATTCCAAGCCATGAGTACTCAGTAGTCATTACGACATTATTATGCATGCTCAGCACTCATGTAAGTGTATTCAGTACCCTTCAAAATGGATCTGTGTTACCATAAACAGCCTGAGTGCATATGTCAGTCCAGAAGCAGCCTTTTTAAAAAATGTAACCCCACATAATAAAGTTAGCTAAAAACTCTTTGCCTCAATGCTAATGGTTAGGTCTCATCTTAATGTGTGCAGGGCCTTTAAAAACACATCAGTGAGCCACACTGTTGCCATGAGAGACACATCTCTTCATCACCATGAACACACACATTGTAGTTTATTCTGACTTAATGCTGCACACAAATAGTCACTAAAACACCAAATGAGTAATTATGCGCCACTAAAAATAGTCCCCACCAATGCACTATTTCCCCATGTTTGAGCAAGGTGAAGTGGGAACTACAGTTTTAGGATATTACTAAGCCTTTTTAAAATCTGAAACTATGTATTTGTGTGCTGATTTCAAAGATTTATGTCTTCAGTAGGAAGGAATGGCTTAGAAACCCCACTGGGAATCAGAAAGTACTTTCAAACAAATTAAATTCATAGTTGGTTTGTGGTCCTCCCAGGATTTATGGACCATAAGAAAAATGAATTATTTCCAAATATAAAATATTATTGTAGTCCTATAATTGCCAGTAGCAAGGCCAGCAGTCAAAAGGAACTTGACAGTAACATGAAGAGGACTCTGTTCCACTGTGACACCACACCTGATCATCTCAGAGGTAGACATATGCTTTCCTCGTTGTGAAACACTGAAACATGGTCTGCTATAAGCAAAAAACATCCATTCTGCAAACTGCAGGCCACTGAGAGGACTTTTTTGAAGGATAAGCGGGTTCTGTTTGGAAAATGTTTTCTTCTGTTTTTCTTCTTCTGGATGGCGCCTACAGGAGGCCACAGATTGATTCACAGAAGGCACCTATAGTCTGTAATGTACCAAGCCTGGCAACACACACACACACACAAACACACACACACCTAATTTTCTTTTAAACTGATTTTTTCCACAAGAACCATTTTCTGTCTTTTCATACCTCCTCTGCTGTGCCTGTTGGTTGTATAAATATTGGCATGCATCATATGTTTGCTCTTTATGTGTTTGTTTTTGATGTGTGCACACACAAGATTATTGAAGACATGTCAATTTAGCATGCTGGTAGTGATGGAAGTACTGAGGCTGGTTAACTCCTTGATGGAGGGAGTTTCTAGAACCCAGATGTCTAAATAGAATCATTTATTGAAGCTTGATCGAGCAAATTGAGATGAGAAAATAAAAGTATAGAATAATTGTCAAAGTGAATTTGAGTAATCTGTGAGATGAAGACATGTTGTTGTTGGTGTTTAATGTTGAACAGAACATAGTATAACAACTCTTTTTTGGAGAAAACCAAAATCCACATCAAGCAAGCATATATTTTCTTAAATTTGCTGTTCCATCAACCTCATACCTTCCAAAATGTGTGCATGAAATATGTTGATGGAAACATGGCTAGTATTCTCAAGATTATCTTCCTCTGAGAAAATTTAGCATACAGAACTCTACAAAACTTACTACAGGTCTAAACAAGGATATTCTTTATGAACTACAGCATCCATCATACATTATTCTAGATTCTGTTGGGGACTATATCCTAAACATTAAATCATTCATCTAGTCATTGTATATTTCATGCAATACTTTCCCAAAGAGAAGATGATCTGTCCTGGAGCTGAAGCCGTGTTTCGACTGTTCACTCCTTGGAGCCGGAGGCTCACTCCATCATGTCTTTATGACCTTAGTTGCACTGGGAGTGGGCCAGCTGGATTGTGAGACAGACAAGTTTAGTACTCACTTGTAAGTGACCTATTGAAACACTGCTAATACTGCACAAGACTAAAAGAGGGAAATATTCTCCACACTGTTGTGTGCAGTTATCAGTTTTCTCAATAATTCTATCCATAGTTGTATTTGTGCATATTGGTTCTACATGTACTGTGTTGCTAAACCAGTTAGCAAGTTCTCTATAATATTGTTTTAGCATTATCTCTCCCAAGGGCTGTCTGTTTGTGTGTATATATTATGTTCATGTGTGTATACATACTCTTTTGCTGATGTGTGTGTGTGTGTGTGTGTGTGTGTGTGTGTGCAATTTTTTGACAATAAAATTTAAATGTGTGTTTAGTTTTCAACCTCTGTGTACTTCATTTGTGAAATTTTATATATCAGTAGTATCGTGTTTACACGAATGACGTAATGTGTGTGTGTATATATATATTTATATGCAAAAAACAAACATGTATAACTACACATGTTGTAAAGTGGTGTGCATTTGTATGCTGCCTTGATCCATTTCTGTATTCTGTGAGAGGTTGTTTATCTTGCCAGGCTTGTTGATGGTTTAGAGGAGGATCCCAGTGCTGCTGGCTGTTTCTCTGTCAGTCCCTCCACATGCAGCCGCCACCCTATTAACACTTCCATTAATACTAGATCACAGATGAAATCATCCTCTCACCCATGGTCTTTTTTAGATTTTTGGTAAAGGCATTTTATTCCAACTCCCAGGGAGAGGGGAGCAGCAGAGACAACTAGTTTTTGATGATGGCAGAAAATCTGCTGCTGCTTTCTTTTCCATTGTTCTCTTCTCCACTTTTCCTCAGCACACGTTAGGTGTGCAAAACTTGATTTAAAACCTGCTCAGGTTGGAAATAGGGTTGAAGGAAGAAAAGAGGGCTGAAGAAAAGAAAAAGATGATGGTTGGATTATTGGTGAAAAAACATCTGAGGGGTTGGGAGGAGAAAACAAGTATATTTGTCTCATTTGCATGCAGGCCTTTCAGCTCCTCAAACTTTCAATCTCTCAGTTGCGATCCCCATGCGCGTACTTGACAGACAGGAGCGAGCTGTGTGGAATACCAAGTGGCTCAGCATGTTCATATTAGCGCAACATATAGCCACATGTACACACACCGCACACACACACAAGTGCACCATGCACCACATAAATCACCCACAAGCACACAACACTTACCCATGATCACTCTTACATACATACATCCTGATTCCATTACCCAACTTGTCACTCAGAAACACACGTAACCAACATTCATGCTCCACACATACCTCCCTCTCAGATAATCACTGAATACTGAAACATACATGCATTCACACATAAATAGTGCAAATTCCTTCAATCTCACAAGGCATACAGATATCCACAAACATAAACTATTCAAACGAGCAAAGCATTCTTACTTGAATGCATGAAATGCACATATTTAAAGCCAGTGGTGCAATACAGGACACACACAGTGCTGTGAAGTGTTACTGTACAGTTCAAACACATCCACACAAACAGAGACACACTTTGTGCTAAATGATTGTTTCCTCCTCCTCCTAGTCTTATGAATAATACAAGATTCTCAGAGACTTTTGCTTCCACTTAAATAAATTTAGATAGAAAATTGCATTATTAATCTGTAGCTGGCCTGGCTTCTCCCTCTAAAGAATTCATACAGTGTAGCAAGTTTGCAGCCACTGAAATAGAGGCCTAAAGGGTCAAAGAGTTATGAGGCAGCGGGTTTCAGTGCTGAGGAAGGGACCCAGAATTAGATTCCACTGGCTGATTTTGGAGAGACTGGTGATCTGTTGTGAGAGCTGTGGTGTTAGTTAACGCTTCAACTTCAAGCTGAGTGGTTACTGGGTTACACTACGTAGACTGTGACTAAGACACATCACAATCTACCAGAGTCAGAGCAGCACAATTCTCATTTCAGAGGCCATCAATAAATTGGGCAAGTTGTTGTTAACTGTAACATGTCACTGAGTTTTCGTTTTTCTTTTTGAAAAAATTGTAGGCAGTATAGAGGCAGACAGACAATTAAGGAGGAGCGAGAGGAAGGAGTATGACATGCAGTCAGGTCTCCATTTAAGGCCTGGAGAGTGGTACAATGTACTGAAGGAAGATCAAAACGCCCACTCTTACTTTAGTCTGCAGTAACCCTGATTTTCTATCGGTTTCTTAGATCAGATGTAAAATGTAAGGGACTTAAGGGAGGAAGGGGTCCCAGAGTACAAAATACAATGTATTCAGGGTGACCTATTCCATTTCTTTCAGATAAAGATGGTAAAATAAAAAATAAAAACTTCCTTGTTAACTGGTTTAATGTATCTCTTGTGTTGAAATTCATTTGCAATTTCCGCGTACTATTGGAGACACATTAATCAGCATCTAATGAAACATTCTGTTGGGCTGTTCTGTTGTTGGTATTCAGGGGCTGAGAGAGAGACCTGGGATGGGAGCAGGATGTAGAGAGGATACAGTATGTGAAAATATCTGAATCATCTCTCCAAATTTAAGACCACCATCTCTTCATTGGCCTTACATGCAAAACAAATACTCTAGTCTTGTACGTGTCTATATGGCCCTGTCATATTACAAAAATACTGGGAAGATGTCCTGTGAAGAGATAATCCAGTATCTCTTCTTGGTCTAATAGCCTCACTAATTATACTGCTCAGTAAAGAATAAAACACATTTATCACACAGCTCCTCCAAATTGTCTGAGTAACCTTTAAGAACTCTCCGTGACCACATAATTAATCACAGATTTATTTACGAATAAACATTTCACTTAAAATAAACAGTGTACTAATATATTAAACATATCTCTTTATTTTCCTCAAAATTATGATTATCTTAATTTAATTTGTACAAGAGAAACAAAAGAACAAAAGGTTTAATAGTACACATGAGGCTACTGCTGTACTACTCTCTGATACAGGGCTTTTTTAATGTCAAATCTTTCAGCACTTTGTGCTGACAGTCACTGTTTTCTGATGTTTGAACTCCTGAAGAACTCCTCAGCTGAAAGTATCTTGTGTTACTATGACTACTGCCAACCATGATTGTCATATAATTAGATTGACTTCTGTTTTGATATGTTTTAAAATGGATAAGAATTAAAGCTAAGTTAGTAAAATGTCTATTTGTTTAAAAACACACAATAAATGAACAATGATCTCGCAGCATCCTGGCTCGTCCTTAAGGCACCCCCAGGTGCTGCAGTACCACTTGTAGATAATGATATTTTGTTTTAAATCTTTCATATTGCCTATGCTGAGCTGACTAACACTCACCTCTTTACTGATGTCAAATGGAAAATGGAAAACTCAAGTAACACATTTGAAGACAAAAAGCATTTAGTAATATTAGATGTCCGCTCTACTTTAATCTTATATTTTCTGTCATTTGAGTTTCTGTTCAGTTACAGTCAACTATATGGTAAACAGCTGAAATGGTTTTGTATTCAGGTTTATGTGCAGTTTTGACATACATTAATTTCTATATGTAGTGCTCATATGTATAGTTTATCATATCACGTCAACACCAGTGTGTCATTTAGTGAGGTCAGTATTCTGAGCTCTCAAACCAATACTGTACCAACAAAGCATTTTATACACTGCACAACTGATGTCCATCCTGTCCTACTTTATTGTGTTGCTTTTGGTCAAATTTTCATTCTCTCTTTGTTTATTAGTTTGTGTGTGAGATCAGATGAAGAATGCCTTTCCTCCTCTCCATTGCTTCTGCGTCTACGTGGCGCCAGCCTCAGGGCCACCCGTAAGAATGTGTCAGAGGGGAGACCATCTCCTTTTATATGTCTCCATGAGTGCTACCACACTTTTCGACCCCAGCAGTCCCATTCCAACCTTAAAACTACTCTGCCTTCATGTGAAACACACCGCATACTACGGCCAAATCTACATCCATGAGAGAAGACACATGTACACATATGAACATATGAGTTTCTATGCTTCCATCTGATAACAATAGATGAAATAAAGTTCACAATGCCATGAAAGGAAAAAGAGCCATATGAAAAAGTATTCTTTCTCCTTTTCCTTTTCAGCATGTTTTGCCTTATTCTTGCCCATATTACGTTTTTCCATTGTTTCGTGCATTTTAAAACTGAATTTTGAGAATAAGCTTGAAAACATGAAAACTGTTTCCTTTTGCAAAACAGCTAACACATGCTGCATTTTCCTTTTAGTCACCAGTCAGCATGTGATTTTGGGTGATTACATGGAAGATTTGAGCATAACATCTTTAGCTGGAACAAAGACCTCCTCACTAAACACAGACAACATAGCCAATCAAACCTGTTCAAACCTGCATTTAGTGGCAAACTCTAATCACCTTAATGTGAGTATTTAAGATTTATTCATTGTAAGTTAGTCAACGTAACATGTCTATCTGTCATTTTAGCACCATTTTAGAACTTATGAATATTTGACTTAAAGTCTTAAACTAATGAGCTAACAGAATGTAATTGCTGAGTGTTTGTTAAACTCATCAAACAAACAAACAACAACTGCAAAAAACAAACATAAAAAGCATATTAGCATACTTCCCATCACGCATCTCCTGAACACTGTCTAGAGACCCTTCTTTTTTTTGTATTTTGATTTTGGAAAACATAGTCGATGGAAAAGTTGTGTTCTTCAAAACATGGTCTCTTAAAACAAAAGTCTGGTGCCCATATGTACAATACACAACAAACTTGAGTACCCTGTACAATATCACTAAAATGTTAATTGTCTAGCAATAATTGTAAATTATTTTTAATTTTAAGTTACAGGTTACTTGGTCTCATGTATAAAACAGGTTAGATGGCTATATAAAATATGGAAAGTACAATCTCAATGCAACAATGTAATTTACACTAATGAAAGGGTGCACTGACTTTTGTTGTAGTCATTTCTTTAATAGACCTCTTTTTAAATTTAATTGATAAATTATACATTTATCAAAATATACATATTTATGTATTATACAGGATTTGTGTTTGCTTATCATTTTATTAATATTTACTGTGGATGTATGCAGTTTTGTTGTGTACTGTACACACTGAAACTGATTGCTGTAATGATTCTTCAAAGATCATTCCAAAGATCACTAACACACTTCAGTGGAGGTGGTGAGGACAAAATCTGATCCTCCTGTCTGAAAACTATTCAAACTTTATCTGAAATTAATATGAAAGTTACATAAATCAAGTTTACCAACTTTGGAGGAATGCACTTAATTGATCTGTGACAAATGAAGTTTTATATTAATTTTTAGCTGAACTTGAGAGTGCATTTGTAAACTTAACATAATTTAAACAACAAGACACAACATGTTAATCAACCAAATAGAGTCATTTGCAGATTTTGGACATTTACACAGGTCTCCTGTCTCCCCCTCTGTCAGGTCTTTATATATTATTCTTGATGAGCAGCATTGTTTTATCTTTCTAAGTCACAACAAAATATAATCTTAACTTTCCCAAAATGTTGAACTATTTCCCTTTAAGGCAACAGACCATTAAGGCTCCTGAAACAGACCGTAAATCAAATAATAGTATTTTGGGTGGCGTTGTGGAAGATGCTGTAGTTATTATAGTCAATATATCACATTTTATTAGTTTATATTAATAATGTTGTTTTTTAAAATAAGTGAAAGGTCCAGATGTAGTTTGGCTCATATGACGTAGTCAGTGAAAGAACATATAGGTTGTTAGTGTCCTCTATGTAAAAGAAACTTTCACGTTAAATGTAATTGACTTTGAGGTTTCTCCTTAACTCATGTTTCTCCTCTGTATTCCCTTTTCCTAAAGTGTGCATTTGTTTACGTGAAATGTGCATATATGTGTATGGGTGTTTATATATGCACTTCCACACAGTGTGTTGTTGTAGAGCAGGGGGTGTTCTCAGACGTAGTGTGCCTTATTAAAGAGACACAAAGCCCTGACGTGCTCCCTCTAGCTTTGTCTCTCGTGCTCTCTGCTGGTTATTTGTTCAACTCGTAGAAGTCCCTCTCTTAGCCCTCGGGAAAACAAAGAGCAGGCCTTTAAAGACAGTTCTGCCTCTGCATCCTGGCATATAAAAGCAGGCTACATGTCAGGGGATGGCACTTGTGGAATGGCAGGTGTTCCATGGACAGGAAAAAGTGCAAGCCACTTTCCTCCCCCCCCTCCCCCCCACACCCCTTTTTTTCTTGAAGTCAAAATACAGAGGCAGTCAGTGTAGAGGTGTAACCATTAACTAGCTGAGATAGATAAGGAGCAAAAGAATGTGCAAGCAGACATGTCACTATGATGTAGAGGCTGTATGTATTACTTTTTGGCGTTTGTCTTTTTTTATGAATCTTAACGTGGACATCTATCAAACTGTCAAAGATGTAACTAATACTCCTACTCACAAAGAATTTAATTTAGCGTCATAGGTCTTTTTAGATGCTTAAGATTAAGCCAACCACAGTATAAACATACCGTCAGACACCTTGTGTGATTCAATAGATACACACAGATCCTTTACATAGCAAAAGTACCACACAACAACACACAAACAGACTGAGGCAGTGCTATTCCCACTTGCAAATTATGTTGTGTTCTGCTCATTAGAGTACTGTTTTGTCAATGAGTCTGGTAGTGATGTAGTGATGTTTCTGGTTAAACAAAAAATGATCTTATACTTTAATGAAAGGTCTACCTCTGTAGGGAATCCAATCCATAATGTTGTCAGACTTATAACAACAATCTGAGCCTGTGAGTGGCAACTTAAGCACTGTAATGGACGTACTTTGATGTGGATTACTTTGCAGCAGCTGTTCATGGTGGCGGGTACACTGGCCTTGATAAATTCTGCACACTGATTCCAAAGGTATTTGTTCCTATCAATCAATTACACCAAAAATATGGAAGAAACAATCCCTGAGTTATCCTTTAAATCTTATTTAACATTGTGGGCTCGAGGGACAGTTTGACACCACAACTAGTTTAGAGGTAGCTTCTGTGGTCCGTCAGTGGGCAGCTTACACAGGTGTGATAGAGACATCTTGGGTACAGTGGTTTAAGTTTTAGTGTAACATTTAGTCATAGTTGGCTTTTTTGCACTGAGGGAAGAACGAGACTTTGTATTGAGGTGACTGACTTATGGAAAAACATATCAGACGATTCTTATTCAGGTATTTTTATGCCTGACATTTTGTCTGGAAGGGTTCCTTAATCCTTGTCATTTCATTTCTATTTATATACAGTATTACAGGGACACTAAATTAGATTGTTTAAGGGCGAGCCTATAATTTTCTCCGTGCTTTCTCCGCTTCACGCTGTGACCCCTCTCCACAGAATTGTACACACATAGCATGACGTTTATTAAAATGAATGTGCATTAATATTTGTATGCATGTTTTTTGAAAGTCATGAAATGTTTTAAAAGAATGAACAATGGGGCAGTGAATAAATCCTTGCCTCTGATTGGCTGTTTCTGCTCTGAGCAAATGTGATTAATTATGTGGTCACGTGTGAGTTCTTAAAGTTACTCCTACACTTTGGTGTATATAGAGTGAGCTGTGTAATAAATACGATTTCTTCTTCTTGTGAGCAAATAACCTTTACTCCTAACAGTACTACTGACAGCCGCAAAATATTTTTAACCATAGCATTACCATAAAATATCACTTTAACTAGGTGAGTGGCACTTCTATGATTCTGTTTGAACTATGGAATTTGCTTTGTTACTAATACACCTTGGTTAAATAGGGAATTTGACCACTTGTGATTTAACACATGGACCAGAATGATATTCCTGGCATTAGCGCCTTTTCAATATGGACCAATACACCCAGGATCAATACTTCGTCAATATTTGTTTTTCTGGCTTTGCATTTGTGTGTCTGTCTGTATGTGTGTGTGTGTGCATGCGCGTGTCTGTTTGTGTGGAGAGAGGGCTGCTTGCCAGCTGTGCAATCTGTTCAGTAATCTCAGGTCTGGTCTGTACACACACTCCACAATCTGCTCCAGTAAAACCGTACCTACCCACCCACCTTTACACACACACACTTACACATATACCTTGTACATCTATAGCTTCTGAGGATCATTGTTGACCCCTATATTCGTTTAGTAAAAAGCTACCAACCTAATCCTAAATGCAGGTTTAAGCCCCAAATTTAATTTCTTTAAAAAAAAGAAAAAAAAAGAAGACTGGACCAGTTGACCTTCAGTTTCCAAAATGTTAGCCAAACCTTGTGGGTTTTAAAGGTAAAAACTGTGTTTAGATTGTTTAAGTTAGAGGTGAGAGAACACATAAATGTACATGTTTTAGATTCTGAGTCAGTGCATCTATGCATCCTTTCCCTGAAAAGCTGAAATCGGTTGAATGTTATTTCTTCGCAGCCCCTCGTTATGAGTGCTGTCTCTCTCAAAGTATTCCTCAAGAATATTAAAATCACTGCTAGCGCCACGCACTGCTACTTCCCAGCGGCTAACCCACTCTCTTCCTGATTCACAATAACCCTTATCAGCCCAATTTCCCTTCTCTCTTCCCTCGCCCATTTTAACACGACGCCCTGTTTGTTGTTTAAATGGAAGGGAGAGAAAATTGGCCACTTTTGCCGTTCAGAAACTCCCGCAGCTGTCGGTAATCGCTACGTGTGTGTATGTGTGTGTGCGTGCCGTGGTAATGTGCAGTTACCACAGTAGGGGTGCGTGGGGCGGGGGCGTGGAGAGAGGGGTCATGGCGTGCGGCGGAGAAAGCACTATTAGGAGAAAATGATAGGCCTGTCACTGAAACTCGTACACCAAACACTTAAAAGACTGGACCAGCTTCATTACAGGGCAACATGAATCATGCAGCACTCACACAAGCAACTGGCCTCTCTCTCTCTCTCTTCCTCTCTCTCTCCCTCCCTCTGTATCCCACTCTCTCCCCCAGCACAGCCTTCTGTTTAAACTGGAGGATCGCCAGGATGGAGGGATGGAGAGGGATGGAGTGAGGGGAGGGAGCAGAGTAAAGAGGAGCAGAAGAGGCTTCACTGTTGCCTAGGGCCAACCTGTTTGCCTCAAGTCTGACAAACAGGAGAGGAGGAGGAAAATAAGAGTTGGAGAAGAGGGGAGAGGAGAGGAAAAACAGAAAGGGGAGAGTAGATACAGGGAGAGGAGAGGAAACAAGAGGAGGGCAGGAGATAGGAGGAGAGAAAAGGAAAGAAAAGGAAAGAGGGAGAGGAGTGACTTGCTGGGACATGCTGTAGTATATGTGATCGAAAAACGGATGGAAGTGTGACTTCAAGTGATTTGTGTGAGTGTGTGTGTGTGTGTGCCTTGCTTCCTACTTCTGTCTTTGTCCGTCTGTGTGACTGTACAAACTCATATAAAGACAGCTTAGCATTGGTGTATGTTGTTGTGGGTGTTTGTGAGTGGGGTGTGTGTTTGTGAAGTGTGCACATGTTCCTATGTGCGTGGGCGTGAAGTGAGCATGTGTTTCTATTTGAGTGTGTGTGTGTGTGTGACCATTTGTTTTTTTGTTTATTTTGTTCTGCTGTGTGTGTGTATGTGCTCACGCTCTGGTGATGTCGCAGCATGCTGCCAGAGGGCTTGGGGCAGCGAGCCAGACCCAGGGCACAGCATGACACTGATCGATCTGTGTTCTTATTGCCTCAATTGCCAGCATCAGCCTGACAGAGATAGAGAGAGAGAGAGAAAGAGAAAGAGAGAGAGAGAGAGAGCTGTCGACGGGGATGGATGATTCCTTATTTTTGTGTCACTATCTCCTATAAACCAATTCCCAACTCTCCACTTTTTCGTGTGCACTTCTCATCCTGCCATTTCACAGCCACTTAAATCTAAACTACATCAATGTGCCCATCCATACAACCTTCTATCTCAGTTCTCTTTTCATATTTTTCTATCACTATTACCTTACCAACTGAGATTCTTTTGATCCATTAAAAGCGTTTACACTCTTACCTACCTACATGCTGTCAGGTCAGCAAATGCTGGGAGATTTAGGGTCTTGAATGTTACATTCCAGTGACAACAACCAAACTTTATTTGGAACAAGCAGGAGAAGAAGCTGAGATTAGTTTGCATGTGTGTGACAGCCTCTCATCAAACCAATCAATCAAACCTTATTTATACAGCACCCCATACATTGCAAGTGGAAAGCAATTCAAAAGTGCATTACATGTGACTGACAAACACACATGGCCCAATTATAATAGACTGGGAGACTAATGCACACTAAGATACCTTGAAGTTACAAGAAAATTACAAAAAAAATTATAAGACACATAAAAAGCCAGATGAGTTCTTAGTCTACATTTAAAGATGAAAACATTTCAGCTCCTCTCAGATCAACAGCATCATGGGCTTCGTTCTGTATTTTGGGACAGCTGAAAATGAAGAAATCAGAAGGATCTGAGGGGCTTCCTGGTTTTCATAAATAAGGCATTTCTGATAGATAGAATGTGAAGACCATGTACTACCTTATAGAATAAAAAAGATATTTTAGATGAATGTAAAGCTAACAATGTCATTTTAACCAGGCTTTAAGATATGCGTAATGTGTACTCTCCCCTTCAGTCATAATCGCCATTCTTGCCTGCCTGCTAAACACAGAAACTTCCGAATTCTGAATACTAGTTAAATATGTGAAATGACATGATGGAAATTAAATTCTTGCTTTCCAACAACATGTACTAGACACTAGGTATACAAATGTCTAGAGCAAAACACTAACAGTAGGTGTGTGAAACTCCGCGAAGAAAGTATGTCAATGGGATTTATTAAGTATTATTCATCGCGTTTGGGCATCCTCATTGAACAGCAATAACTATGGTATTTACCTTACAATTATATCATCAGTTTGCTGTAAAACTACCACCACCTTATTAAAATCAAAAGCTCTAACCAGATCACCTGATGCTAACAGCTAATTGTACCTCTGAACAATGGTGGTGGTTCCTTCTTGGAATTTTGAACATTTTATAATTCTTCTTTTTTTTTCTGTTAATTGCACAAAAAATAACTCACCGATGTTGATCTTGGTGTGAGCCCTCATTCTACCCTATCAACAGAAGATAAGACATTTTATTCTTTAATGAGAAATAACAAGTATTTATTCTCTGGCCAAATCCACTGGCATATTTCGCCTTTCATTTCATTCTTTGTTTCTATTGAAATAGCCTTTAATCCACCATCCATTGATGAACCACGAGAACGGCGTTCCCTTGTGCCCTAAATACTCTGGTGTTGGGATTAGACAGTGGCGGGGAATCTCACACACAGTGATTCAGTGAAGTGGGCCGTTTATGAACACGTTTAAGAACAACTAGGTGACTGAGCATAAACTACCGGTTCTGACAATTCTCAATGGTATTTACTGTCTAATGATGTCTGTATGAAATAACTGTATGCCAATGCAGTGATGTTTGTTGGTTGACGATCCCTGTGTCCATTCCACCAACAGAACATGGATTCACATAACAGTTATGGCAATAGCACTAATGATAGTAGTGACAGTAATTGTATAATGTGGATATTCCAAATTCAAATAATAAAGGCCTACTTCCACTTCACTTTCAGCTGCTTAAGTCTAAAAAAACACAGTTGTAAATGCTACTTAGGCTGATAAAATACAATTACATTGTTAGACCTTCAAATAACTCATTTTAATAGTTTATGGTAGAACAGTTAGAAATTGTGTCCCAGCTGTGATTTAAGCTGCTGTTCCAGAATCTGGGGTTGAGATAGATGCAATGTTAACCTATGGTCTTTGGCCTCCTGTTGTAGACCAGTCACAATCACTGATGTTTTATTATTTTATCAAATGAGAGGTTACTAGGCTTTTCAAGTAAATTGTTTTATATATATATATATGTGTGTGTGTGTGTGTGTGTGTGTTAAAGACCCTGGAAACATATTTTCTTAATCAGCCTCTCACTGTAAAGATTGGATCCTACATAAACTTAAGACTTTCTTTCATATTGGAGCAGTTTTGTAGATCATGTTTTGTTTTCGTTGCTTTTCTTGATATTTGGAATTAGTTGGAAAATATGGTAACGTCATGTGCTTCAGTGTACCAGAGCAACATTTTGATCAATCTGACCATGGGCTGCAGGATATTATAATGGGCATTACACACTTTTATGACATTGGTTGTGGGGTTGTCAATTAAATCTGGCCAAACCACACAGTCTTGATAAAACAGATTAACTTTTAAGACTTGATCGTTATATTGAATATATAAGATTTAATTTAATCAGAAAGTACCTCTTGTACTATTGATACAGTGACATTTACCTCTAATCATTTTTGATTGTGTTTGACATGTACTTGTAAATCTCAGTTGCATCACTTTTACGAAGCTACATATTCAAGTGATTTCAGTTGCGTAGCTCCTCCTTACAAATCCAAGACATGGGGCTGGAAAACTATGGCATATGAAGTTATCATTAAGTGTAATTCATTTTACATGCTCCATAGCAGATCTTCCAAACTCTTATCCAAACAGTACTGAGCTCTCAGTCAAATGAAAATTGTGCACCATAGTATGATGAACAACTTTTGTTCCAGTCATGGTGGTTGATATTTTCACTTTGAGACAAGGTTTTCGCACACATGTATAGTATTTATTTAAATGGATTTTGAGCGCCAGGAGTAACCAAACATTATACTTTACACAAAATGCTTTTATTTTAGGAGAATTAAAATAATTTGGTATGAAATAAATTTCACCAGTATTTTTTATGAATCATTTTCACTTCTATCCACAGAGGATACACAGAGGTGCTTTGAGCTGGCACACTGTAAATATTTTTTGTGTGTATGTCTCAGGTACACATGTGCACTGAAAAAGAACATGCTGTATTGTTTTATGTTCTTGGTATATCTTTAGAGTCACAAGCTTCAGAGCATTGCTTTTTCCCCTTTCCATCACTTTCATTCCATTTACCTCTTTCCTCTCTCATCACCACGGACATTTGAGCGCCATTGAGACAGATGGTTTGACACTGAAATGCTCTTTGTACTGTGATCACTTAGAAAAAACTGAGGGACAGCCGCACATACTGTCATTCACTGGAGTGGGATGAACTACATTTGAAAGCAAGAGGCAATAGATGCAGCACACTGTAACACATGAGGTTATGTTTTGGTCTCGCCATGGAGACTACTACCTCAACGAAAGAGGATTTGATGTTTTATTAATCTGTCTAAAATATAGCTATATGTGTTCTAGGGTGTATCAATGTCAAGAGATGAGCTATGTGGTGTAAGTGCACTGCACAAGGCTGGAGAAAAAGATAAAAGATGACAGCATCAGTGAGCCACCCTGAGTTGGGTTAGTTGGTTACTATGGAGACCATACATATGTGTACCAGCTCTTGACTCACACACTCCTTCAGAGCCCGACCTTTTTCACTCCCTCCTTCACTGTCATAACATCACTCACACCCGGCCCATTCTGAGCCACCTCCCCTCCACCATAATGACATTTGCATACAGATGTCTCACTTGTGCTGATAATGCATACGACGTGTGTGTTTGTGTGTGAGTGTGTAGAAGGTGCGACAATAATCAGCTGACATCTGAGTGCAGGTTAGGGCTTGAAGGCAAAGCAGCATGTGCAACCTTGTGAAAAAAAATCCTCATTACAATCATTATCACAATCATTATCACAAGTGCGACAACTTCTTTGGCCTGGAAAAAATAACACACACACACACACACACACAGGCGCAGTGATGTAAGCACTCTGAAAAGTGAGAGGTTGGATGAAAAGATGGAGTGATGGATAACTGAGGAAAAAACTCCTCTAGTTTGCTGGAACAACTGTGCCTGGCAGACAGAAAGTAAAAAGTTAAGGTTGAACTACTTGAGCCCTGTTCCAAATCTGTGGCCCTGCCCCACCCTCCTCTTTCCTTCTTCTCCTTCTTGTAGCGATTTTTCTTCTCTTGCCTCATGAAACAAGCCACCACTTTTAGGACATCTGCAAGCAGTTTCTGGAGCTTAGCAGCACCACAGTGAGTATCAAAGAGATTAGGGTGAACAACATCCAACTCAGCTTTGTGCTGTGTTTCAATAATGCAGCGCTATGGGCAAATGCGCATGTGTTTGTGCCTGTTAAGCTCAGTGCGCCCTTGCGTATGCACAAGCTCGCTGTGTGTGTGCGTGGGTAAAGTATATTATGCTCTGTGTTACAGTGCCATAAGTCCTGGAGCTGGTGTGTACAGTTGGATCTGGAGTGTGAGCGCTCTGCTGCGTACAGAGATTGAGAAAAGCGTATGAAGAGCTGCTTCCAGGGATATCTTAGTCTTTGTTTTTTTGAGCCAAGCCCATTATCACTGGAAAATCACTTCCAGAAAATAAACTGTTGTTTGGCACTGCACAATCCACACTAAATGTTGGAGTTGCTTTGCCATATGATGCCTAACAATCTGCTTACACTTAATTTGAATTTATTCTATTTATTTTCTCATTCTGTATGTATTTCTCTACAGAGCAAATGTGTTAATTTGTTTTTCTTCTACCATACATTTGGTAATGAAAGTGCTTTATGGGCAGTGACTATATCTTACTGCATTATGCATGCATGATGGCTAATGCTTAGTAACTATCCACACACGTAATTAAGTAGTGAAATGTAATAATGTCATTTATCCCTCTGGGTTTAGGGTTTGAATAATTGCTGCAGAGTCAGCCTACTGCGCATTATATTTGCGTGCAACTGTGTGTGCGTGTGTGTGACCATGGCTGCATGCTTGCTTTTTTCTCATTGTGATGTGTGTGTGTATGTGTGTGTGAGAGAGAATGAGAGATCAAGAGAGGGAGTTCTCATTCAGTTTCTTTCTTTCTTTCCAACAGCTTTCACTTTTTTGTTCTCGCTTACTAGAGAAAAAAGAGTGCAGAAGAGGAGAGAGCTGGATGGGGAGTGGGGGGTTGGGGGTTGAAAGAAGAAAAGAGAGCAAGCCAAAGAGCGTCGGGTGCTGTGTCAGTCTGATATTTTCCATAGTGACAGCTGGTCCCAGAAGCTCAGACCCTTTTCTTCTGGCACACAAAGCCCATTAAGTATGCCACTCGCTCAATGGCCCCCGCAGCCTCCAAATTGCTCCAAGCTCCTCCCTAAAGTGTGGCAGCCTTTGTCATTGTAATCAGGCCTTGTTTGTGAAGTGCTGCCTGTATTTACCGCTGCTCAGGGTACATGTTGCCCAGGCTGCTGCTGCTGGGTGGCGGGAGGGAAAGTAGGGAGAGGCTGAGAGATTGAGAGAGGGCTAAAGATGGGAAAAAGATGAGGGTTGAGCTAAAAAAGAGGAGGAGGCCGGGGTGGTTGCAGGCATGAGCAGCGAGGAGGATGAAAGGATGGGAAGGATGGGAGGTCAAGTGTGGAAGTGCCTCAGGACAGAGGAGAAGTGAAGAAATCAACAGAGGCCTCAAGGAATTTGACTCAGTGATTTTGTTGGTGACAGGGGTCGGCAAGCGAGGACAGAGTGTGGGACACAGGGGAGGGGTGTGTGGCTAGTGCTTGTCTGGACCTGTCTGCGGCAGACAAGGAGGTGTGATGGAGGCTTATTGCAACTCCCTTAGGTGTTGTGGCTCGAGGCTGGCGTGCTGACAGATTCACCTTGGCGTAAAGTTAGAGAGAATAAAGAACTCCCACAGTAAGTCGTTGTCTTGACAGCCAAAGTGACAGAGAGGTACAGCAGACAGACAGAGGAGCAGACAGTGCAGAGGTGGGCGATGTGATTGCCTTTGGCAGAGCTGACCCATTCCACGTGTCACCCCCCTATGGGGAGAACCCATACTGTGGATTGGGTTGGGTAAGCAGGGAGGGGTAGGAGGGGTCTCCAGGATAGCGGTCCCATCCAGGGTAGCATCAGACCAAACTTTGTCTGTCTTGGCCTTTTCCTTCTCTGTGGTGTGTGTGCACCGCCTGTAGAAATTCATAACTCCCACGAAAGAGAGGAAGGAAGTGTGATAAGTGAGTAATGAGAGCCAGGGGCAGTTTCTGTCTTCATCATGTTAAAGGCAGCTGTATGTTTATACACCACCAAAGTTGATCATGTTAAAGGATAAGTTCATAGATTTTCAAGTCTGTCTTCAAACAATACTCGATTGCCCATACAGTCTGTTTGCTAGAGCAGATTTTATATGATCTCCCTCCTGTCCTTCCTGACGTTCTAGTAACATGAACAAAATCACAGTCCCCAGTTCAGTGCAAAAAGCATCCTCTCAACTTATAGTCCTTTCCCTCCTTGTGTTGCTATTCTTACCCTCAGCAAGGAAAATAACAAGAAACACTCCTGAAACACAAGACTGTCCTCTGGGTGCAGAACTTAAACATTTATGATTAATAAATTAATTAGTAGAGATTATTGACAATTATTTTTATAGTCCATTCAGCAAAAATTGTGAAAAACTTTTTTTTGATTGCACAAAAAAGACATTTGCAGATGTCACCTCGATGTGCATTTCTGTCACCGTGTTTTAACGATTAAACAATGAATCAAAGTATTCAGACACGCAGTATGTGGTTAACTGCTGAGCTTTATACTAACTTCAGTTAGTGAATCTTTGCATAGCCAGTATGAATTGGGGGAGTAATCACAGAGACCAAAACCCGCTTCAATATGGGTATATATGCTACTTCTTTAAGACTGACTTAAAAAAGTGTGAAACTGTCCTTTAACAAACATGGTATGTCAGATGGATGTTTAAAATCTGTTCCCTGTATACTAGTGGTTTGAATCTCTGAACTGTGTCTAATGGGAACTGACAGATATGAGTATGATCATGCTGCATGGATGTTAGAGAGAAAGAGAGAGCATGGTTGGGGGTGGAAGACAGAAAGGGTGAGAGAGAGAGGAGATAGAAAGAGAGTGGGAGAGGGGGCAATAAAGCCATAGTGTTATGAACCTGATTGTTATCATGAGACCGGGAACAGGACTCTGATGTCCATCAGTGCATGAGCCCAGGATGTGAGTGTGTCAAACACTAAGCTGAGCTGAGCTAAGTTGCTCTGCTTTTCTTCACACATATCCTCAGACCAATAATGTCTCCTTAAATTATACACAACTTCCACTCTCTTTGTTACTTCAAACACAATTCTGCACATTTATTAAAGAGAAAAACTTTTCCCTTCCAGCAGAGCAGTGACCCTTTTGTCTCTCTACCAGCTCAGTCGAAAGTTGTTGCTATCTGAGATGCTGAATAATGATAATGAAAGCGTAGGAGGGAACATTTAAGAGGACTTTTGAATAATGATGATGATGAAGACGGAGTGAAATTTCCATTAATTAGCTCACACGGGTCATTTTCTCAACAAGGTCCTGTTTCCTGCTCTTCACTCTGTGTGTATGTGTGTTTGTGTGTATTTGTTTAAACTTTATTGTCACCACCATCTCCAGGACAGCTGGAGGCTATGTCAGAGTTCAGCTGCTTGTTATACAGAGCAGAGAATAAGAAGGGGGGGGGCGGGGGGTATTTTTGTGTGTGTGTGTGTGTGCATCCATTTCAGTGCGTTTGCATATGCCTGTGAACGTGCAGTACGTACGTGTGTGTGTGTTCTTGGTCCTATCTGGGTAGTGGAACAGAAGGGTGGGGGGGGTGAATAGTGAAGTTAATAGGCTAATGAGAGCACCGTGCTCAGGAAGAATACAAGAGGCTGTCTGGCATCCTCAGATAAAAAACTTGCTGTGGCATTAGTGGAGACCCAGCAGTCCTCCTCACCAGCGACACCTTCTTTGTCCACACACACCAAAAGCCAATTTAATAAGCAGTGAATTCATTATATATGTGTGTTTCTTATTCAGTTTTTTGAACCAGAGAAGCAGGGACGAGAAAGGGAGATGTTGAGTGAAGGGACGTGGACAGGAGATTTGTACACTGGAGAAACATATTAAACAAACATATCATTTTAAGGGCATTGTGTTCACTAGATGATGAGAATAAATGTGTAAAACTTTAAGTTTTAAATGGCTGGTTCTCAGAAATATTATATATTATATATAGTGACAAGTCAAATATAGTTTGGTTTATTTCATTTAGTTCAGTTTATTATCACATAATAATATGGGATCAGGGAAGTAGTGTTGAATTGAGTTCAGGGGTAGTGTAGTTTAATTCAGTTAATTCTGACTTGAATAAGTGGGTTAAGTAAATTTTAGCTTGTTTTTTCCAGTGCAGTTCCATTCAGTGACATCGGTATGCACTTATAATTGTGTGTCAACTGAGTTTTTCTTAATTAATTTCAGTTCGGTTTAAATTAGTTTGAAGTAGTTTAGTCGTGGCAATTCAAGTTTTAAAGTCATGTGAATTTAGTTTTGTTTCATTTTGTTCACTCTTAGTCTTAGTTTAGGTGGTTTAGTTGAACACTAGGATCTAGGAACTGGAGTTTAGTTTAGCTATAGTGAAAACAGTTTGGGTCTATTAGAAATTAGTAGAATTCAGATAACTAAAGTTGAGTTTAGTTGAGTTTAGTTTAGTTTAGCTGCACACAAGCATCCTGCTATTCATTCACACAAAGGATCAGGGAATTTGAGTGAAGTTGTGTTTAGCTTTCAGTGGCAACAGTTTGGGTTTATAAAGCAGAGTTTAGTTCTTTTCTTTGTGAGATTTCAGGCATATAAACGTTAGTTACACAAACTTTTGTTTCTTTTTCTCTGGTTTAGTTTAGTTTAAAGTAGTTTACTGTAGTCGCACACAACTATTCAGCTATTTAAGCTTATAATAAAGGATATGGAGGTTGTGTTTAGTTCAGTTTAATAATTCACAGTTATAAAATTGAGGAAGAATAGAGTTGGTTTAGTTTAGCAGCACACAGTTGTTTAGTGTTTTAAGTTTATAAAAAGGATCAGTGAAGTTGAGTTTAGCTGCTTTTAGTGTTGACTTGTAATGTGTCGATGGGTCAGCTGCGTCTAGTTTTGTATAGTTTTAGTGGTAATTCAGTCTTACGGTGTAAAGTGAATTCAGTTTTGTTTCTTTCAGTTTCACCTGCCTGGCAACAGGAAAATGGTTTGGTATATTTGAACAGACGATAGAAAAACAAAATAATCATATCATTAAATGTGCATCAAATAAAATGAAATGAAGAAGAAAAGCAGTAGAATGTGTTGAGGTTGCTTTACCCCCCATTACATCTTGGAGAGATGGGGATGGGGGTAATGGGAGCAAGCAATGGGAGAGCTCATTATCTGGCAGACCATCTGCTATTGGGAGGGAGGAACTGTCTGTCTGTTCCAGACACAGACACTCTGAATAGGCCTGGAGTTCCAGTGAAAATGTTCCTCTAACTTACCTAAATTAGCTGTACATCTGGTATATTTGGTCACATATGACTTAGGAGAGTGGTTGAAACCGACAGTGTAGAGACCAGTCACATGAGGAAATGTTAACATGAGCAGAGATTTAGAGAATTATAAAAATGAATTGGTTGAAGATAGATTAGGTTCAGATGAAAGAATAAAAGACTTTAAACGATAAAGTATTACTGCTCAGTTTGGTGGTCTTAAAACTGTGTGTTTGCTGTGAACAATTCTCATTGTGTTGTAACTTTAGTTTTTCTGATATTTGTGTAGTACCCTACATTTCATGATATTCTTGCTATGTTTGTTTTTAGTTTGGCCTAGTGTTTCATGCTTAGGTTGAGGTAAAATATAGCAGAGCTAAAAAATATAAATATATATCGTGCACAAATGAAACAGTGAGATGGCAGACAGGGTGTGTTTATATGGTTTAAATCAGATTGCTGGGGGAGCTTAGTGAGTGTGAGAAGTTGCCGGGCGCAGCAGATGCTCTTTGTTGCTGTTCAGGCTATTGTTGTTGAAAGCTGAGACTGGAAGACCGGGATTGGGTCCAGCTCCCGGCAGCAGGAGGCCATAACCCTCTCCTATTGGCTCTCCAGGCGTGTCAGTCAGCTGCCCGCCCAGCAACCCTCCCCTGTCCGGCCGGGGAAGTTGAACTAAAGTTTGAGCAACTTTGTTCGGCAGAAGTAAACTTAGCGGCAGTACTTGGCGGTCGCTGCGGGACTGAAGAGAGACAGAGAGGAGGACCGCAAACATGAAGCTGTGTCGCACTTTCCTAGGTTCGTATCACTGGCTTGTTTTGACTTCACAGCAACAACTGTATAGATGAACTTTCTGTTTCGGCATGTGCGTCTCTCTTTAAACTGACACAGTAATAATACAGTGTGCGGGTATTTGTCTTATCCTACGTCTACTTTTGCGCTGCAGTCACCACGTTTAATTAGACGTGCTGCAGTTAGATATTTCACAGGGCGGAGTTTTTTTTTTTTTTTTAAGTTCTGTTAACAGGAGTCAGCGGCTCTGTTTGTATTCAAAATAAAAGCCTTTTTCAGATATTGTAGCCGTCGCTGCGCAGGATTAAAAGAGGCTTATAGCTGTGTCTGATCACACCAGCTGTAACTTGAAAACTTCTGTGTGATGGACTCCCAACAACAAGCTGCAGACCTAATTCACATGACTCAAACATTTTGAAGTAATCTTGTGAACTTCTCCACAGCCTACAACTGAAACTAAACTTCGACCCCTGCGGTAAAAAAAAAAAAAAAAAAAAAAAAAAAAAAAAAAAACTGGCCAGACAAAGGACAGTTGGTCCCCTAGGGGACTGTGTGGCCCCGGTACCGTGGGGACAATGCCAAGCTGCGGGCTTATTAAAAACTTTTTTGTTGTGTTAGTCTGTCGGCTTGTTCCATCTGTCGAGGGACTATAGGGGCCTCCCCCGGTCCCAACCTCAGCGCTCAGTCAGCTGCTGCCCCATGTAATATTTATACTGGCTGCCTGCACGGCCCGGCTCCGCACAATATAGCCACCATACAAGTGCTTTAGACTGAAGTGACGTGAGCATTAAAGAGCAGCAGGCCCCTGTGCCATCTGCATCTGCAGACAGTCTTTGTAACAACAGAAGAAAAAGTTTTCCCAGATGATATACCGGCTGCTGGCTCACTGAGACTTTCTTTTAGTTTATTTCACTTTAGTCTGATTCACAACCCATGGTTACTAACATGCATTTTGTTTGGTTTATTTCCAGCTTCGTAACAAACACGTTTTCAAGTTTATAATGAGGTTTAGCTTTAATTATTCTGGTATCATTTGGATCAGTTTAATTCGTGGTGACTGTGTTGAGTTAATAGCACCTGTTTACTCACTTTTTAAAAACTTATGTGAAACTTGATATGCCTCTGGTGTAGTTCAGGTGCTTTAGTTTAGTGCCACACAATACACACCCTGTAACAACAGAGGAAAAGAGTTTCCCAGCTGATGTACCAGCTGTTACAGTGCGAGTCTTATCCTTCAAAATAAAAGCGAATAAAAGTGAAACCACTTGAAATCAAGTATTATACTTCAGCTGAGATCACTTAAGTTTCTAATTCATTTAGTTGTGGCTATTGAGGCTTAGAAAAGTGAGTTTATTTCAGCTTAATTTAGTTGCAAACAATTTCATCCTTAAAAATTAGATACAAAAAAGTGAAAGCGCTTGAAGTTAAGTATCCAGTATTTAGATAACTGGAGAATATAAACACGTAGATACATGAAATAAAATTACTTTGAAAATAGTTTTGTGTAATATCGATAAACTCAGTCTGGTGGTGCACCTAATGAGGCAGATAGTTAGTCAGAACAGCGTGCAGACAAAAGCTTTTGTTACCTCAACAATAAGCTTATGTAAGGTATTGTGCAGGCCCGAGAGCCTCAGCGGGCCGGAGCTGTCCGGGGTCCTGAACTCACCCGTAAACACCTCTCACTCAGCACTTTGGAACTGTCCATAGTCCTGAAATCTCACCCCAGGAGAATGATAACAGTGTGAGTGTATATGACAAAAAACAAAACAAACAAACAAACAAAAACAAACAATACTTTCCACCTCCTCTGTAATCTTCAGAAATATGTTTCACTCAGGCCGCCGTACCCCGCTGTGGGCCTCTCAGCTCACACCCGCACCTGACCTGGAAGCCTAACTTTCCACGCGGTCCCCTCTCCTGGATCAGGACCCGAGATTTTATTTTATTTTTTAAATATTTCCCCTCTTTTGTTTATTCGATTGTCGATGCTGTTGTTGTGTGAGTCCTCTGTTTCCGCGCCCACAGTCTGAAATCATCCTGATGCGGCGTGCACGGCCGGTGATTGATTTCAGCTCCAATGCATAACAATGGGATTGCACAAAAAGAGCCTGCTGCAAAGAGATAAGAATTTAATAGAATTTCTGAAAGCTGAAGGTTGGGCTTTTTGAATATTCCCTGCGTACGCGGCGTGGAGACAGCAGATAAAGGATGGCATTTGTGGGGACTATTCTCAAATGGCTTGTAATGAATGGTTGTCATTTCCACTAATGGTTTCAAAACAGCAAAGCAAAACCACGGTGTGAGCAACATTTGGGAGTGACTCCAAGTTGCACTATTAAGGCTGGCTGTTTGTTGTGTAGAGCTGCACTGACAGTCGGCATTATTCTCTCAATGAGCCTTTCAAACTATCAACAGATCTGTAGCTGACAGTGATCACTCTCCTTAAAACTCGAACCTCACACGCTTTCAACCTGATATTTGTTCGAAAACAATTTCTCTGTAGCTGTTTTTCCCAGCGATAATTCAAATTGATATCCATCCCCTCACCTCCCCAGAGCATAAATATTTTTTAGTTAAGCTCCCTCTGAGGCCTTGCCTCTCTGCCTATATGTCGTTAAAACCCCTCTTTCCATACGGAGGAATTATCAGATGCTGTCAGTGCAACGCGCATATACTTACTCTGCATACAACTACTACATCAATTCCCAGTCCAAGAAAAAAAAGTCCCCTGAATGAATTATTGGACGGTACCACTTTCTAGGATGTGTGGGGGTGTGTGTGTGTGTGTGTGTGTGTGTGTGTGTGAAGGATTACAGCAGCTATAACCTCCATAATACATTTGCGGAACATCAAGAACTTGTCAGCGGGTGAAATGTATAAAATATGAGCTCATTCTGGTGTGTAATATTGTGTTGGCTGTAGATCCCAGAGGCGCAGAGATGCTCTCCCTCTGACTATGTTGAGACTGTTTATGATGTTTGAGATGTTTGGAGAGGGAAGCAGCACGGGGGAACTTATTTTCAGATTTGGATAAACGTGTACACTGCGCGTAGAGACGGTGCTAAAATCTAGTTTGTTGTCACTTTTCTTGGTTTGGATGATGTATGTGTTTGAGAGGGGGAGGGGGAGTGGGGTGGGGTGGAGGGAGAGGGAGTGTGTGTGTGTGTATACATATGCCCATTGAGTTAGTGTGTAGTAAGGGGGGACCTCAAGCCCTGCCCATCCGATGCTGGAGGTTTTACTACAGCTTCCGTGATGTCATGGCAAAGGGCGGAGGGAGGAGATCGGGAGGGGGGTGTGGGGAGGGGAAGGGGGGGAGGTGTGTGGGGGGGTACAATGGCTCATGAGGGAAAGGTAAGTCAATATTACGTTTTTTCTCGCTGACAAAGGCAAATGAAGCCATGTTTTTGCTTACAAACAAGTAACATCTTAGCGCCTCGATACGGAGCCGTGCGCCGATGCGCTGCTGTAGGAGAGGCCGCCCGGAGACCTTTCCTTCACTCTTATTATTTACCACATCTGGACATTTGTAACGGGATAGAGGATCGTTTTGTAAACCTTTACTCGGGATATCTTTTTAGCAAACTACTTGACAGCTACCCCGCAACTCTTAAAACACGGCAAGGACGCAGCGCCGAACCTCAAAGGAAATATTGTTGAATACAGGTAAAGAGGAATTCACGCTGATTATGTTTTGATTGTAAACTGCACGTAGATTTATTATGATTAAATTTCAAAAATCTAAGGCCTTTTTTTGGCATAACTTTGGCGTGTCTCCGCATCCTCACAGCATTTTAAACCATCACCGACAGCGCGATTTTTAACCGAGATTAGTGCTGTTTTCACATTTTCATATTTTCCCGATTCCTCGAATGTGAATTCAAACTTAAGCTCACCTGCGATCTCTCAACACTTTGATCTGCTTTTTTCTTTAAAGTGTAGATTTGTGTTCTGGCTTTACTGACATTTTTAACACGCATCATTGTGAACAGTACTGTAATGCGCTCAGATGAGAGAAGATGCTGTTTTTGCCCTCAGATGTTATTCATATTTACACTGATGCCTTAAAATAAGTAGGAATAAACCAACTATGGCGCTCTCTCTCAGAAGCTCAAACGATGCGTGTTTACCCACTTCTACTCTGTCTCTGTTGGGTAGTTCATCAGTGTGTGTGTGTGTGTGGGGGGGGCACACTCAGTCTAAGAACAAACTACATTATATTCCTCTGAATGCTCTTTACGAACCCAGTCATGCCTGTAGTGTTTTCTCCACGCTGTCCTCTAGTTTCACCTTCTGTATCTCCAGGAATAAATTAGCCCGTTTACTGTAGCCGTCACATCACAGTGGCTGTTACACCGCTGCCGCACAATATCCCCTCGGTCCCTCGGTTTCTGGCTTGTTACAGTAAAGTGTGATATGTGTGTGAGTTCAGCAGCAAATTGTGTTATTACGATTTTACAGTGGGCGTTGAGCAGGACTCCCTGTGTGTGTGTGTGTGTGGTTGCACGGACAGATGGATGGATGGAAGGATGGAGTGAGTGTGTGTTTGAGAGACGGAGAGGGAGGGGTTGGCCATTTGATCCTCTGCAGCAAAAAACAGAGATGCTCTCTTCAAATGTCAGCCGCCTTTAGTGGTGCGCAGATAAAAAAAAAAAGTCCTCTGAAGCGCGCTAGAATAAACAGCGGCCGTCGGGGAGGCAGGCTCGAGCTGCACATTTCGCCTGATTTTTGGAGCGCTCATCTCGTCGGATTCACCCCGAGAATGTGAGCCTTGTGCGTTGTGTTTTTCTTTTACTGTCCCCCTCCTTCTTGTTTTGCTTAGATGGCCACGTAATGTGCTGTGTGCGCCTCACGGTCTGTCAAAGCACCTGCGTCCTAAGATGGAGGAAAGAGATGAGGGATGATGATACATAGTGTTATGTCACCCGCTCTTTAAGTTCCCCTCCATCCCTCGCTGAAGTAGCCTAGACTACTCAATATCACTTCACCGTTTAGAAGCGCTCAGGAGAAACTTCAGCTGTTAGTTGAGATGTTAGAAATTCTTTTCATGGTTGGGAGCAGGAGGAGGAGGGTTAGTCAGAATCCATCTAACCTGAACGTCCCTGTGTTTGAAAAGCATCCACCTTTAGAAACAGTATCAAATAAACAAGTTTGTCTTTTTCGGAGAAACGTCTTTTAATAGGTAAATAAATGCTTTTCTGTGGTGATATGTGACTTGTAAAAGGTCAAAGAACAGACATCTGTTCACCGGTGTAGCTCTAAAATTGAGTCTGCCGTTGGAGTTGTGTTTGAAGCTTATCGGATATTTTTAATGAAACCCATGAAAATGCACAGAAGGAACCTTTGCTAAGAGAAAAGCTGCAAGTCTGGTGTTAGGCTTAATGCAGAATGAACACTGAGCCTAACATTTAATGCATCGTGGACAGAAATGATAAAAAACCTATTGTTTTTCTTCTGTTTACTTTTCCTGTGAAATGTAGCCTAGTTTCAGGGGATTACAGAATTAGGTTATTGGTGCCTTATGCTGTTAGTGGAGGCTATAACAGGAGAGCACAGAGCTGCATGTAGCACAGGCCCTGATATGAAGTTGCCTCTGCTTTTTTAGTTACAGTGATAGGAGGAAACCTCTCTATTTATGAAGGGTTGAATAGCCTGTGGTTAGGACAGCAGGTGCTGGAGGAGGGAGCGCAATAAACATGTTGGAGGAGCAGATGGGGCCAAATTGCATCCTCGTCATTCAAAGCCTATCAGAAATCTAAGCAATACAAGCAAAGGTCAGGGTTGGCCAGGCTTTCAATGGAGAGGAGGCATTCAAAATGAAAGGCTGGAAATAATGAATTTCATGCCCTGTGTTAAAAGGGAATAAATAAAAAAAAACATGAAAATTAATTAAAAAGTAAGCCAAATGTGCATAAATTCTCAGATGGGCAGAGAGAAGAGCATGACACACAAAACTGTTTGGAACATTACAAACTGCAGCCCTAGGCAGAACACTTTGAGGTGCACAGATCCACACAGTTAGTGATATGTTTTATAAGCAGCAGTGACACATTTGTGTTGTTCCTCAGATGCTGAGGTCAGGGTGGCCCTCGGGGAAGCTCTTCCAAAAGCTGGTTATAGTTTGAGTTGTCGCCGTCTTCCCTTCCACAGCCCCGCCCCTAGACTCCCACCCCATAACTGAAAAGACCCCCATCTGCCTCACCATCACTTTATCTCAGCACCTCTTTTAGTTACATTTTCTTGAAACTGTGCTCTGTTTTATTTGACCTTCAGACTGGTATGTGAAAACTCAGAGGCTGACTTATCTGAATGGTATTTTACCATTTATCCATACATCACAAATATCACAAATCCAATTTTCACATCTACCGAATAATCTGGTTACTCTGGTTACTACAAAGAAACCAGTGAGTAATGTAAGACTGTCCTGCAACACAACTTTTGATTTCTCTGTCTCTTCAGCCTGGTTTGCTGTAATCACACTAAGTTGTCTCTAAATCCTGCTTAACAGGACCAGGGGTGTACAGCTGGCCCTGGCCCTGTATGTACACTAATACTGTTACAGACAGTTCACCCTGGTATTTAATCTAACTATGGATTTAGGCCTCCATTGTCCCAGTACAGTAAGCCGCAGACCTGTAATAGTATTACTTAAGCCCTAAACTTTGTTTTCTGGTAGGATGCTTTTTCTATCAGTTTGCAGGATAAATGTGTTAATTTTAGTTTTTTTTAATTGCAGAAAATAACAACGATTTTCTAAACTTTGCCTTTCAGTAAAGCAAACTTTGATAAAAACACATAATCCTGGCAGTAAAGTATGATTTTTTAATCCATTCATTTTGTATTCATGTTTCTCCCTTGGCCCCCCTCTCCTCTGATTAGCCAAACCTCCCTGGTGAACAGCTAATTGTCTCGTACTCCTCCAATTTTCACTGCAAAATAACGAGCTGTGAGTCTTTTAGGTGGGAATGAGCAGTATCTGATCAAAGAAAAAGAAAGTACATAACCTGAGCAGACAAGGCTCAAATTAGTTCAGTTTTTTTCTTTTATCGGTGGAAGGATGCAGATGTTCAGCTTTTTAACATGAAACAACAGATGACAGTATAGAGAGCTTAATTTTCTGTGATTAATCACCTGGTCTTTTAAACCCCAGCAATCAAATATATCATGCAGGTTGAAAATGTCCAGATGTATTTTCTCTGTCTGTAGCGGGAACGGTGGCTCAGGACTAAACAAAGTGAGCAGGGACGCTGACACATGGCCTGAGGCAACGTGTCCTAATAGAGCGCTGTTATATATTTGGCATTTAGGAAGGGCTCTCAGCTCCTTGGCTCCCAAACTAACAATACAGGATGGATGCTCACTTCACTTCACTGTAAAGGAAGGAAGAAAAGTAGGAAAAACAAGAGATAAAAAAAGAGAAAAAAGAAGCGAGTTTTTGTGTGCTTGTGTGTGTGGAGACAGAGATAGCTGAGACAGAGAGACAGAGATAGAGATGCAGACGAACAGTATTGCTGCTGTAATCACTTTTTCGCTGAGGGTGGTGGTTGGGGGGGGTTGAAAGTTGATAAACAAGCATTTTGCAAAGAGTGCTGGCTGGGCTTTGGCAAGGTTTGCATGTAATGGGCAAAGTAGGGATGGGCGTGGAGGGGTGGGGGCTGGGGGTGGGGGTGGGGGGGGGGGGGGGGGGGGGGGAGTAGGGATTTTGATGGAGGAGGGGGAGAGGGGGTGGAGGGTAGGGCTGGTCTGCTTCGGGACCCCTCAGATACGGACATGCAGCCTTTTGTTGTCTCACTGACTGTTTGCTCTCAGATTGGCACTGCCTTCAGTGTGCACGCTGCCTGCTCTGTGGGTGCACGTACAGGACAGTATGTGCAGGGAAAATAACTCCCACTGAAAAGGTAGAGATAATAGGAGGAAATAAGATGGACAGGCATCGTGCACTCTACAAAGGCCAGGGATTTATAGCCATGTTCAAGTGAAAAGGGCTTTATGTTTTGTTGCCTTGAAAGAGCTATATTACTGTAGTCATTAAAAAATTTGTTTTTATGTCAAATTTCAAATAATTAGAATGTTTTGCCTTGAATATTCACATGAATTGTGAATGATTACTCTTTCACATTGCTGCTTCATATTACATTTTCAATAGTGTGGGTTCAGAGTGCACTGACCCAAACCTTGGTCCATTTGAGTATTATTTTCTCTAAGATGTTGTTGAGGATAGACGGATAGGTAGCCCGTACAGAAGAGGAGTCGCTTTAAACTCAAGGGCACTTCCTCTTTCACAGCGTTCTGCTGCCTGCTGCAAAGACGCACAATCCATATAAAGGTGAAAGCTAAAGGGTATAGATGTGTATATATATATATCCGAAAAAGAATCATATTTCACTGTACCAGCTCAGCGGTGCATGTTGGGGGGTGGGGCTGAAGTGTCTTAAAGCTACATTAGCTACATTAGATGAAAAGTTCAGCCTTGGGCATTCATAGAAATACACTATGCCTGAACCTGAAAATGAATATGAAAAAAATACATCCACCTCCACCCTGTGTTTTGTTTTTAACAACTCCACCATCACCAGCATCTCTCAGAGTAGGAAGAATGGAGAAGGGATTTGTAATGGATTTAGTATGTTTCTTCTGGACGATCAGGGAGATGAAGTGAAGCGCTATTACCTTGATGAAAAAAAGGGAAGAGAGGGGGAGAAAAAAGAGGTTTGATTTATGTATGATTCATTATTTACTGACCATTCTTCACCCCCTCTTTCCCCCACGCATCCCCCATCCCCCTCGTGCTTATATATGCTCCCTGAAAAGCTCGATAAAAATGTGCAAATTTGATTGATTCTAATAGCAGACTGACAGGGACCCCAGCTGGGGCACTTAACCATGCCTGTGTATGTGTGTGTGTGTGCACAGCATACACACTGTTAGTTAATAAAGGAGTGTCTGCAGTATGCTCGAGTGCCCCGACCTTCCCTCAAAGAAGCATCCCCACCCCCCCTTCCTTCTTTTATCCACACCACTGCCCCATCCATTGGTGCTGATGCTGATGATTTCATATGACAACTCTCTTTTTTACCCCTTTTTTCTTCCCTCTCTTTCTTTCTCCCAAAATCTTACACCCCCCTCCTCCCTTCCTTCTTGACTCACCTCCCTTTTTTTCTCTCTCTCTGGTGCTAGAAAATGAGTTTCGGGGCGAGCTGGTGAACCAGCGGTGGACACGAGGCGAGAGGACCAGCAGCCGCTGTCAGGCCTCCCAGAGACTGCAGAGCCGTCAACCAATCATGGTGAGTGACAAGGCCCCTGCAGCCCATCCCCCTCCCCATCCCTCTTCACCACACCCCTACACCCCCTTCCAACCTCATTCTGCTTCCTGGGCATTTCCCCAATCCCTAACTCAGCGGGGAAAGTAAAAAAAAAAGGGTGGAGGCAGAGGGAGGATGGAGAAAAGAGGCGAGCTGTGTGTGTGGGGGGGTGTGTGTGTGTCCATGCTGGACAGAAAAACATGAATCAAACAGCACATCAAATCTCCCACTTGGCCCTGCCCATCCTTTGCTTCAGCCCCGCTCAGCTTAGTTCAGTTTAGTTAAGCTCAGCATGGCACAGGTCAGCGTTTTCCAACTGCTGAGTTCAGTTCACTTCACAGGACTTTTTTTTCTATTGAAACACAATAAAAAAAAGAAACTCAAAAGGATGTCCTTGAGCTGCTCATACTTTTTTTGTCCATGATATTCCTCCTTATCAGCAGAGTAGAAAAATACTCTCTTCCACAACCTCTTTTCCTCTCCTTAACCCTCTTTACTATTTGAAACCTGTCTCCCTTCCTTTCTGTACTTGGTACTAAAACTTCTGACCCAAATTGCCAGTTTTTCGAGGTTATTGACACATTCTGAAAACATCTGATCCTTTTTTTCTTGTGCATCACAACTGAGAGTGTGACACTCGACAAAGAGATGGAGGGATTGAGGGGAGATTGAAAGAGAGAGGGGTGGGGGGCAGGTGGGGGGGTGTTTTCCCCTGGGCCCTGTAAAAGTAGTTTTGCTTCCCCCTGATGGCTCAGGTTCATCTGAAGAGATGACTTTTATTGATTTGGTTTGATTTCTGCTGCTGAGGGAGCTGAGGAGAGAGAGAGAGCTGTTGGTTTCACTACATCACCGCCATCAGCGCCCGTCTGTTTGGCCTGACACTTATGATACCTGCCGCACAACCTTCTTATTATCTTTTTAGACTTGTAGTGAACTGAGATGAATGAAACAGACTGAGGGCAAGAGCCGAAGAGATGTTTGGTTATGAACACTGAAATCACTTTAGGATGACATGATTATGTGGTCACACATGCTCGGTCCTTTTGCATATGAAGTGAGAAACATGTTGTCTTGCCTCCTCCCACCCCACTACTCTGCTCTGCCTTGTGTGAATTATTAAAGTGAAACTGAAGAAGGGTTCGCTGCGCGGTGATCCAACATGGAGGCTGCGCAATGTGGTCTGCCTGTTGGGAGATCTGTGCAGCATGCCTCTAATTGGCAGCTGCTGTCTGCAGGTAATATTTGGAGATGTCAGTCTTCGTTGCCAGTTGTGAACACTCCTCTCCAACTCCTCTCCCTGCATCTCCACCCCACCTTAACCCCCTCCTTTCTTCATCTACTCATGTAAACCTGAGAATGAATAAAAGAGTCATTTATGTGCACCAGGGGACGAAGGATGACCTTCTCTCTGAAGTCATTGCCCCCAGCCAGCCATTTACATAGTGCTGTCAGAATGCAGAGCAGAGCCGAGGCCCTCCTGCACCGACCGTTGCACACAAAGAAGGACATAATTGATAATGTACAACACAGCCTGTAGGGATGAGCTGCGTCTTCCTCCTCCTCTTCCTCCTCCTCCTTCTTCGTCTTTTCCGTCTGCCGCTGCTCCACACCACATTCCACGTTAGTTAAACCCCATGACACACATACACACACATATATGCACATGCTGCTGTGCACACATAGTGGTTCTTGCATAGACACACACACACTCTACCTTCCTCTGTCATTTTCTTCTCTCTCTTTTCCCTTTCTCTGTTCTGCATAAGACATTGCTAGTAATGCGTAGGCCCACCTACATACATCTTTCAAGGAGTCTAATTAAAAGACAACAAGTTAAAGTTTTGAACATACATTAAAAGGAGCTGTTTGAAAGAGATAATGAAAATCAGGTGAATGCCTGCTTGGATGCATCTGGATTCACTGGCTGTGACTTTGTGTTCATAAAAATTTAATGAGTTGGAATTTAGAAAAAGGACTGGAAAAAGAGACCTCAGATGTGCTTACCTATTTAAATGTGCGTAACTATGGTTACACAAACATGAAAGCAATAGGGGCCCTTTTCAGGCCAGGTTTTGATTCATCTGATGACTATCAATGTAAGGAGGAGGCAAAGGAAGGAGGATAAAAAAAAAACTACATGAGTAACAGAATAGTATATAATATTTTCATGAAAGAGAAACGTGTGCTTTAGTCTCATTCACATGCACACACACATCTTTTTCTCACACACATATTCACAAACGTACTCTCCGCCTTGCTTTCTTTCTCTTCCTAGTCTCCCTAGTCACCTCAGTCATGTGACATGGCTCAGCAACATATTTTTTAAATCTAATATCTACAATTCCACCTACTTTAGTGTTTCATTTATCAACTTTCAGCCTTTGTTACTTCTCACTTGCAACTAAAATTTGTGGTTTGTGCTTTTATAGAAAGGAGGATGCAAATCAATGCAAATCCCCTCCTAACTCTTTTCAAGCCACGCCTCCACATGCTCCTTTCTGGTGTTGGTGGAAGTAAAATCAGCAATTAAAATAGAAAGAAATTAACTGATCTATCAGTTAGTTAGTTGACAAAAATGTATCTGCTGCTATCTTAATAACCAGTTCATTATTTCTATAAATTTCCAAGCTAAAATGCCAAACAGTCCCACTCCAGCTCAGATAAAACAAGCAACTTGAATATGTCACCTTGGGCTTTGAGAAAATGTGATGTGCAGTTTCCACCATTTTATGGCATTTCATCAACAAAACAATGAACCCAGAAAATAATCTGAATAGAAAAATCAGTGAGTTGCAGTACCTAAATGTAAAAATGGTCTTTTAGAGGTCAAACACCTGCCTTCAAAATGTTACTTAACTACAAGTACATTATCAGCAACATGTATTTAACTCAGTGGCCCTCAACCTCTGTTGTCAGATGTACCCTGCAGCCCTGTTAACACCACCATTTATTTCAACCATTTCTCCATTAGTTTTAGCTAACCATTACATCTTATCCATTACTGTAAGCTGTTTATTTTACCAGTTTATCCATAACTGTTTCAACTTCGCTAGTTTTCATAAATTCTCAACAGGTGATATTCAAAAGTTCACAGCTGACTCAATATGTTATTCAAACTGTAATTTCTGCTTCATTTGTTCATCTAGATGAGTAAGTGTTGTATTGCAATATATCATATTATTTTTTTTATTATTATTATGCTCACAAAAAATAGGAAAAAAGTCCTTACAAAATGATGATAATGCTTTGTTATCTAATAAATGTAGTGGAGTAAAATGTACAATAATTCCCTCTGAAATGTAATGGAGTTCAATTATAAAGTAGCATAAAACAGCCCTGTAAAGTACAAGCACCTCAAAATTTACTTAGTAACAGTACCTGCTCCTTTCACATATACATAGAAACAAGTGCAGACTCTAAAGTGTAAGGAAATGGACTTTGAACTGTATGCACCCGCGTAAAGAGGAGTACACACACAGAGACAGACTCTCTTCACTGCACACTCATCTGCTCCTCTTCCCACACAGTGCTGTGAGTGGAGCACACAAGGAGTCAACTGCTCCCTTCAGGCAGGGCACAAAGCTGCTGCTTGTTGCACGACTTCTACATTAACAGTGCTTGATCAAAAGAGTTGAGGCCAGAGTGGCGAGAGACAGAGAGGACAGGCCAAGACGGTGGAGACACACACAGGAAGGGAGGGGCTCGTGCCTGCACCTGTACCTCCGGCCAAACACTAGACGCTAATGAATGAAGCGTACCCTCCTCAGGGGGGTGAAAAAAGAAAAGCCCTTAACAACAACAACAACAGCGTGCTTCATCTTCCTGTCATCCCTCTTTCCCTCCTTCTTTTCATAAGTAGTCTATTAGCAGGAAAGGGCCATTGCCAAATAGAGAGAGAGAGAGAGAGAGAGAGGAAAAAAAAAGGAAAACAGGGACCCCGTTTGAATCCCACTGTGGCAGTGCCAACGACTATTGAGCTTAACAAAGCAGCTAAGTGCCAGTGCCGCGGAGAGGGAGGTGGTGGGTGGGGGCTGGTGGGAGGAGGGAGGGCGTGAGACAGAGGGGAGACCTGCAATAATAAAGCAGGCCCGGTAATCAAAGCTAATGGCTCCGTGTGTCTAAAGCATCGATAGCTTTAGAGGTGCACTGAAACAACTGAGCATGGAGAGGTAGCACTGAAGAGGTGTGGCTGAGGGTCAGTATGTGTGTGTGTGTGTGTGTGTGTGTGTGCGTGTGTATTCGAGGCAGCGGGGTTAACACCTGCTCCTTTGTGGCATAAAAGCCGAGCCAGGACTAAGCAGCGGGCATGATAACACACACACACACACACACACACACACACACATAACTCCTCTTCTTAAAAGGGTTATTACAGTGGCTTTTTAGCGGACTGTGTGTTTTTGCTTTATTATTATTTTCAGCATAGTTATGATTGTCAGTCCCTCTGCTTACAGGGGCCATGGCCTCCGAGCAGGCGCTGCCGTTTGTCTCTGCACAGTGTACAATCATGTGTACCACTCAGGTGCAGGAAATTACAGGGAGAGTGATAGGAGGTGTGAGTAGGGTGAGGGTGGGGAATGGATTTGAAAGTAAAGCAGACGTAGGACTGTTGTCCCTTTTGTAACATGTGGCTTTTGTTCCTATCTTGTTTGAAATAGTAGGGCGGAGCTTCATGTTTTGTTTTTCCTGTGGTGACAATAGGTAAAGAGGGGTGAGGGATGAGGGAGCACTGTTTTGTCAGAATAAAAGATATCATTTCTTTGTGTCATGTTACCTTTTGTATATTTCAATTTCAGCCTGTATTTTTGCAGTTCTTTTTGAAGCAGATGAAAACAAGGACGATGAACTGAGAAATAACCACTGATGGTCTCTTTTCTCATCCTCACTGTCTTTTCTGTTTCTTCTTTACTCTTCACTCTCCTCTGGGTGCCTTCTCTCCTCCTCCTTTCTCCTCTCTTCTCCATCAGATGGTATAGAGGGGTGATGACAAGCCAGACTGCGCACTGGTCCAAGGAATCAGAGGTGTGGTGTTTGTCCATTTCTCCATCATTCCAGGCCTGTCATTTAAAGAGTGCTTCCTGCATTACACTCACATGAGAGCTTTAATATTCACTCACACACTCCTTCACCATGGCTATCAGACTGCAGCTCAGCCAGAGTACATCAGGAGTGGCGTTTATTGTTGTGTTTGAGCAATTATGTGTGTTTGTGTGTCTGTGTGAGTGTTTAGGTTTATGTATTTATGTGTGCATATATACTATTAATGAAGTGTCTGTCAGTACATGTATTATGATCAATATCAAAGTAATCTAAACAATTGTTGTCTGTACAGTGAGAACAGGAAATGCTAATAGCCATAGCACAAAGGACTCAGATTCAGGCTTTAAGCAAAAACATGGAGGTGTAGACAGTTCTAAGTTCAATTTTCAGACTTTATGCAAAGTTCATCCTGAACAATGTTTCATCAGTTTTCATCAGAGTTGTTGTGCAGTGTAGGATAAAACTTCACTGATGCTCCATATGTTTTTTTTTCTTTTTACCTCATGCTCTTACATTGAAGCCTGCAAGTTAGGGACCATCTTAAAAGTGCATGCAAAATGGTCAAGAGAGCTTTATAGATTTTTTTCAATTGCGTTCTCATTTCAAACCAACTTTATTCACATCTGGACCCCCTCCTATTTTGTTAAATTATGCATTACAGTACAGTTGCTTGCTATGGCCCTTCTTTTGTCTGTAACTTTCTCTTTTTCACTTCAGATCAAATTTATTTTCATATGGGCCTCCTTGCCTTTTATGCACAACCTCCAGCTTTTAAAGAAAACTCATGCAGTATGGCTCAATGAGCTATATTGTTTTTTATTAAAACTTCCTGTTTGATTTCCACCAGTACCACTAAGAGTTTTACAGTTTTTATTTAGACTTTAATTTAGACTTAATTTGTTTTGTTTTTGAAGGTGGGTTCTGATTCACATCATTCATTATTATCTGACTTAGATACACGATTTAAATGTTTCACTTACACATATACACACAAAGAGAACAAACGGCAGTAGAAAACAATTTCAACAGAGAAAAAAGCCAGTACACGATCCACCCACTCCTGGTATAATCTGAATATAGATATGTTTTGTGAGATGAACACATACAGATGTGAGTATGAGCAAACATACATAGTTGTGTGTTTGCTTATGTTTGTGTACATATGAACATGCATCACTGTGTATGTGCTCATCTGAATGTGAATACATTTTAGTATCCATATGGGTATATATACGTACTGATACATGTGTGTCTTTCTTATGTGATTTTATGTGTGTGTATGTGTGTGTGTGTGTGTGTGTGTATGTTTGATGTTTGACAAGGAACAACGAAACTACAGTTCACAGGGGCGTTCAGGAAGCGTCCAGTCATTCCAACTGCATGATGAAGATGAGAAACACAAGCTGCACACATATACACACACATATCAACAGTGTGTGTGTGTAATTTCTGTGCTCTTAGTGTATCTTGATACCCGGGGTCTTTCTGACATGTGATTAATGCATGTGATATCAGAGCCCAAACTGAATTCTCCAGGATCGTATTGTTTTCTCGTTGGCTCCAAATGAAAATAGGATATTTCTCCAAACTCATTCTATCGCTCAACTCCCAATCGATGCCCACAGTCGGCCGAGAGCGATGAGTGTGTATGTTGTGTTGTTTGTGAGCGGAGCGATTTATGTTCAAACAGTACTATAAGTTGTCCACAAGCCAAAATTGCTGTTTTCTACTGATGAAAGCAGTTTTCCTTTTGATTTCATTTTCCCAATTATGATAACTAAAGTGCAACAATTAATGATGTTTTATTGCTGGAGTCTGCATATAATTGTCACTTTTTCTGAACAGCACTCTGCAATTTGGCTGATTTAGGTTTTCTCCTCTGTGTGTATGCCTTTGTGTTAGCCTTTGTGTATGTGTGTTATTCATACAGTATGTTTGCTTACACTCCTGTTTGTTTTGAGCTTGCCTTTGTGAACATGTGTTTGAATGCGTGTATGTTTGCATGCAGATGAGTGTGACTGTGTGTGTGTGTTTGTATGTGAACTCAGGAGTGTGTAGGTGTTTTCTTCTCCTGATCATGCAGTCAGCAGTGTGTAAGCTGCTATGAGGAAGCCTCATGGGATTCGTATGCATTTGTGATTTATTGATCTGAGTTTCTTTTAGCAGCACAGCTTTCTGAGCAGTTGTTCACCTTTGTTCTCCCTCCCTGTGCCTTTCTTCTCCTCCCCCCTCTTCCTCTCCCCACTTCTCTCAGTTCCTATTGAGCTCGATCGGACAAAGGCGGAGTGAGAAGCACCAACTTCATCTTTATTGCAAGCCTTTCATAAAGTTCTTTTTATGTGCACAGCGGGCACCCCGACTTTTCGGACTCACTATCGGTCTTCTTTAGATGATGTTGTTATATTTTTATTTTTTATTTCTTATCATCAGCACTTCTCAGCTTGTGGTCAGTGCCTCCAACAGGCTGGTATTGATTTCTCACAACCTTTTTGCTATTTCCTGCTATGGTTTTATACAGTAGATGCAATGAAGAGATTGTATGATCTTTTGCAATCCGATCAGGATACAGCATGAGGAGAGAGGATGATTGAGGGTATTTGGTTTTCTTTCCCTACCTTCTAGTTCTCCTCTTCCTACCTCCTCTCCTTTCTTTCCCATGATTGGCAGCTTTCAGGGCCTCACCGGGTCCACGAACCCCATTGTCCTCTCTCCTTTCGCACTCCTTCTAAATTATTTTCCTAAATTATCTAACATATCTAAATTATCCTCTCTCATTTGTCTGCACTTCACCTCTAAACATTGATCTGTGCTCAGTGCTCAAATAAACCTTTCAGTTTCCTGGATTGAAAAAAAACAGTAGGGAGGGCCAGAGAGCATCTCATTAAAATGCAAATGCGGCATTTTAATAGCGAAATTAATAAGGATAATTGGGTAATAGCGGTGCTGGGGAAGTTAGTGAGGTGAAATGAGCCGTCCTGAGGGTCATAGCCCTGAGAATCAGGAGGAGAGAAAAAGAGAGAGGGAGAGCGAGACCTGATGATGATGACTGGTGAGGAGAGCAGAGAAGGGGAAATTACAGCAGGTCTCGGCTGATCCTTATCGCTCACAGTAACAGGATATAGGCCAGGGTTGATGAACGACACACAATATTATGTTCTCCCCGGCCTGATGCCACCTGCATTCATGCATTATGTGTCTGGAAGGATGGGCGATAATTCCTATCTTTATTGCATGTGCTGCATTTAATGACGTGCTCAGTTGCATGTCTTGGCTTTGCTGTTTTGTTTATCTTAATTTACACTACTTTTTGTGCCTGTGGTTATCATTGCCTCTGCATAGGAACTAAAATGCACCGTGTCTTAAACATATCTCTAACCTCCATCCATCTCATCCAGCTGCCCCACCCCTGGATGCAATGGCTCTGGCCACTTATCAGTGGAGATACTCACGACACAGAAGGTAGGGCAGATTAAACCCACCTCTGTCTGTCCTTCTACTCTGTCTGTCTGTCACTCCTGGTTCCTCTCTGCCCAGCATCTGCTTTGTGGAAAATGCCGTTTTACTTCAGTTTTTTTTAAAGTAGTTCGACATTTGGAGAAAATACTGTCTTTGGTGCTGAGGGATTAGATGGGATGAAGCTACAACCAGCAGCTACATGCGTAACTTAGAATTAGACTAGAGCCACTATTTGGCTCTGTCCAAAACAAATCTGTAACCTGAGTCTCTAAACTTCACATTATCTCTCTCATTTGTTTGATCCATGCAAAAACAAAGTGTGAAAACAGAGCTTTTATGGGTAATTTTGCTGGGACTATCTCTTGGTCAGGGTGCAGTATTCCCTGGCATCCTTTGCATTCACTGTCACTCTGGTAACACAGAGTCTGGGGAGTCTGTTAGCCTGACAATAGATGGTCCACATTGGCCAAAACCATCTCTTGTCACTTTTCTAGATTAAACAAATGGGATATGATGTTAAACAATAAGTTTAAGAGGAGCCAGTGAGCTTGTTTTATTTGTTGTGAAACTTCAATACCTGTTTACTCCTGCTCCAGTGTTTGTGCTAAGGTGGCCTAACTCCTGCTGGTGGTGGCTTCATTTGCAACACAAACAATGAGTTGCGCTTCTCCTATCGTTTTCTCTGATTAAATATGAAAATAACAAGCCATTGAATTTAACATTTAACATCAGGAATGTGTTATGATGATCCAGATGTTGTGATCTCTTCAAATAAAACAATCTGCTTCTGGAGCCAGCTGAGGCTGTTTTGAAGAATCTGGCATCGCCATTGTGTCATGGCATTCTGATGTTAATGTTAGAATCAATAACTTCTGACCTGTACATATTTATCGAAGCTGACAGAACTTGGCTGTTGTGCTGTGCATCTTACCACCAGCAGGTTAGCCTGCCTGGCTGCAACTGCAGGCTAAGCTGACAACTAGCCAAAATGTAATAAAATAATACTGGCTCTTAAACTGTGTTTAACATCATGTCATTCGTTGATCTTGACAGATCGATTTTACAGATTGGACATCTGACCGGGACGCAGACTCCCCAGACTGCTCGATTGCTGACCGGTGCCAGGAAGCCACGCCGACAGGCGTGGCCATAACGTTTCCAGGCACATCAGGCAAATGAAGACAGTTCAGACCTGCGGACAGGGGCAGGCAGTGTGGTGCAAGCGCACGTGACCGCGGTGTCAGCCGTCTGTCTGGCTCGGCGAACCGTTTTCAGGCCAGTTTCTGGGCGGTGCGTTCCTGAGGCGATGCTGGTTGAAAGGGCTGGGGCTGGTGGAGGACAGACTGCCTTGCCTGACCATCTTGTTTAACTGAGCAGACTGGACGGAGGTTAGTTGGGAATGCATTGTCTATCTGAACAATGTTCACAGACAGCTAAAAGTAATGGTAAAACTCAAGCTAGCTCCAATTTGTCTGAACTGAACACGTCACCTGTGCATGCTGAGGCCTTCGCCGGATGCTGTGGACCGGGTGGGCGACTGTGTTGGTTGACCTGACCTGTGCTGTGTTCAGGTGCTGTCGCCGGTCGTCAGTCGCTGCTGCTGCGTTCAAGGTATGTGACCCCTCGGGGACGACTCGTTCATTTATTAACGATGGGCTGCGTTTGTTGCAAGCGAGACAACTCTCACTGTGATCGACTGAGGTTGTTGGGCGCACGCTGGCTGAATCATCGTTTGTTTGGACATGGGCTGTTGAAGCGGTGGAAGGAAGAATGAGATTAGGCGGGCTGACGGTGACACCTGGTGAGGAAAAAGGAGGAAGGGAGGCTGAGGGAGGAGGGGCTTGAAGGCGGGGAAAAGAGGAAAAAGCTAAATATTCCTGCCATCCTCCTCATGCTGGCATCACTAGATCGGTTTCGTTGCATCTGCTGTGTGCATGTTGAGGAAATAACAGGCTGACAGCCCGCTGTTGAGCGCGCGACCTGGCTGAGCGATGGAAGCCGTAAATATGCAACATCGTCTGAAACGCTGACCAGTGGAATCACCGGTGCTATGGGCGCGGGGTTTACTGGTGGTGTTGCCCGGCAGTGGGGAAGGGGAGGAAGAGGGCTGACAGCAGGCAGATCGGCAAACACAATGCCTGACTCTGTTTCACTGGCAGCACTGCTGGCATGATCGGGAGGACTGCAGCTGCACACGCTACACGCTCTGCGTGCAGGCCTCGCCTGAGGCAGCTGGCTGGCTGGGGAACAACAGGCTGCTCTGTGTTGCCTGAGCCCTGAGGCACACGGAGGAGCTAAATCGGCTGAGTCGGGGTCAAAAAGTGATGCGGTAATGTGGATGACGTTGCGCTGGTATTGAAAATGAGTGAAACTGCTTCATCGTGGCTAACGGGACAACAAGCGGTGCCTTCAAGCGCAAATCAGCTCCGCTCTGTGCTGTCGGCCGACTGTCGACCAAGGACGGCTGATATGTTCCGGAAGAAACTATTTTCGTTTGAACCAGCTGGCTGTTGCGACCTCGGAGAGCTGGACCGGGCTCTGACATCACGGCCGTGTCACATCGAGAAAAGACGGTGTCAGGCCTGGGCTTGGCTCACACATGACCCACGACGCCTCATATTCGTGTGTGACCGGCTCCGGGCTATCGGTGCTGTCAGCGCGGTTAAATGATGGACCTTCTGAGCTGCCAGTGGCCTTTTTTGTCTGCTGTCTAACGGCAAACGCCACACTGCACACCAGTTGCTCACGCACATGGCGGCGTTACACGTATCGGTAAGCGGATCTTTAATGTGTTCTGCACATACGTGAATACGCTAACGCACAGGCCTCTCGACGCTCGCCATCTGTATCTGTGTTCATCTCACCAAGAACATTCAGACCCTTCGAGGAGTGAGGTGGATGGCTGGGTGAGAAACAGACTCTGCTGGCAGACTGTTTTGTTGTGCCTGTGGGGTGTTGTTGAAATAGACAACGTCAGGGGCTGAAGCAATGGTCGGGCTGCTGGCTGTAAGTCTGGAGATGAGATGAAATGGGCGTAATGAGTGTTGCGAGGTGAAGTTCCAATGGTGACCATGGCGTTGAACCATGCAGCGGTTCTTTCAAAACTGGTTGCGGGGAGGTATGTGGGGTGTGAAGGCTGAAGAACCCCGCCAACTGGCTGACTTTGTACTGCTGTGCGTTGGTATGGGAGATCGAATGGCCGGTTTGGCGCTGTGGCTCTGTAAAGCTGTGTTTGCGTACTTTGGACGGTCCCAGCTGCGGGCTTCAATCTGAGCGTGAAAAACATATGGTCAGAATGATTTTATCTACAACTGCTCTGATGGCTGATGTTCAGGATGTTTGAAGTCTGGTGAGCAGGTATTTCCGTGGGCTGGCAAAATCTGGGGAGATAAACGACCAACTGACTGTTGGCGCTGTTGCTCGCAGCGCGGACGACAGTCGTTTAGACCGCCGCGGCGCGACGAACGCCGTGTGTGTGCGCAAAATATGAGCTGAAACGCTCACGCGGCACAGGCACACTGGGCTGAAATAATGGCACACTCGGGTGACCTCGGCGCGGGCTGAAGACTGATGTTTGTGAGGGGCATGGTGGCTCGTAATGTATGATCGGCTGCACAAGTAACGGGGCCTGTTCACCTCCGCGATCATGTCGCCCTGCTGCGTGCGGATGGAGGAGGCGTGGGCTGAAAGACGATTGACAGACCATCGATGATTGACTCGGTTCATCGCACTGCTCAGGGCGGGCTGGTGAGCCTGGTGTTGCTTGTTTCACAGTCTTCCTCCCCTCACCCTGTTGATCCTGCAGGCGTGTGAGCTCCGTGGACAGAAGTGAAACGTTCAGCCCGTTGCCCTCACTCTCAGTTTCGGGAATCATTTTGGGTCCAGTACGCCTGTCTCGGTTTAAACGGCACTGTGAAGCGGCTGAAGGGACGGGCAATCCATGTTGCTGACAATGAAACGGCTACCGATCGTAAAACCGCTGTGACACGAAAGGTTACGACGATGACGATGACCGATGTTGACCGGTGATGTTCATGCCGCTTCCGGTCTGACTTTCGGCTATGCCACAAAGGCGGGTGGGTAACCGCGCCTCCGAAGATACCCTGCGTTTTACACGCATGCCGGGCCTCGGCGCCACTCACCTCGGTCTTGCCTCCATCCACGGATGCTGTCCACTCGCTGTCAGATGGCGTGAGACCTCGATTACCCCGGACTTTCGGGCGCAATGCGTCTCCCGCTGCGCTCCTGGCCCGCACTCACCACACTCCCCTGCTCGGTCTTGCAGCGCAACGCTTCGGGCGGCTGCTCAGCCAGTCATTTTGCCTGGGTGGGACCTGGAGATCTGTTCTCTCCTTTTCCTCTCTCTGTGTACTCTGGAAGGAGAGAGAAGGATGAAGAAGATGGCTGCGCTGACCATTGAGCGTTGGGGCTTTCTTTCTTGCGCTCGTCGGCGTCTGGTGTGCGGCTTGGGTACCGTTCCTCTGTCTTTCTCACCTCAGCACTGTGGGGGCGTCATTGCTGGCACACGACGTTGAACTCGCTGTGCTCGGCGCTGCTGTTGGAGAAGAACGTGGTGCGTGAGGCTCGGCGACGGTGGTCGGCTCACTTCCTCTTCACGGTCCAAGGACCCACGTGCTCACTGGGTTGCGCGTTTGAGGGCTTCGGGTACTGTTACTGGGGTGCAGTTAACACAGGCTGGCCTCTTGCCTGATTGAACTCCATTGTTCGGAGGGAATTGACCACGTTGCTGCTACATTGATCAGGCTGTTTCTTTGACCGCCTCGTGCAACGGGACTTTTCCTGACCGGGCATAACCTGACAAAAGCGTAACGCCGATATACCCAGCCACAGCCTGCTGTCTGAATGATTATCGGCTGGCGTCGGTTTGATATTTGTATTAAGTCGACTGTGTGCGGGTATCACCTGTTGACATGGCTGCGGTTGGCTGATCCGTGAACAAACGGCAAAACTAAACGGCTTACGGTAATGAACAGGTAAATATTCGCTAATGAATGTTGTGGGGTGATGTTGAGGCTGCAGGCCGTCGACGGCGCAGGGACGGTATGACTACGTTGTGACTCGCGCGGCGGATAGCGGTGAGCGTTGACCTCTGGGCCATTTTGACTCACTGTTCTATTCCGGTCTGGATTGTGTTTGATGATGATATGATGGGCACATCCTGTCAAAGCAGATGACGGGCCAGCGACCTCTGACGGAGATGGGCTGTTCGCGCAGGCTGCCAAGCGGGCTTCGGTGGCAGCTGCTGATGAATCCGGTTAACTTCTTCTGACACAGTAGCGATTTACTCCGCCAGCCTGAAAAGGAAGCATGGCAAGTAGGGAGGACGCGACGATTCCATCTCTATCGCCTGTTGTGCAATGTGAGCTGGTGATAAATATTGCCATGTAGATATATTGAATTCAAAACATTGTCTGTACTGAGACAGGGCTGGGAGAAGAGCTGGGCGGAGGGTGATGTGTGGTGATTTAACAGGTCTTCATCAGTATTATCATGCTGTTCTGTTGCTCGTGATTTTTGTCCTCCGCTGTCGCGACGGTCGGATGAATCAGGCCTGACTGAGGAACTGACCTGACGTTTAAACAGGTGGCGTCTGGTTGGCTCTGTGAACACAGGGGTCCTGACTCCAGTGGTCGGGTCTGGTCTGTCTCTTCAGGCTCGCACAATGTGTGTTCAGGCAACTGGCCGGTCTTCGGTGGGCTCGCCCGGCTGGCTGGCGCGGGTGAACCGCGACCCGCAGCAATGACTCTGGCTGAGGGAAAGAAGGAGAAAAATGTTGAAGGCAGAAGTGTGTTCAATCTGTCTGGCTTCCTGTGTGCGCGGCGCCTGTGCGCCTGTGTTGTGTGTGAGGTTAACTGGGTGAGATAATGATTGTGGTTTGGCGAGTGAGCGAAAAGAAGGAGGAGGAAGAGGAGGAGGGAGAAACGCCAGCTCATCCTGAGCTGTGTTATTTGTTATAAATTATATCGCTTCTTCCGATGATATAGCGATTGGAATTACCAGGAGAACTGGGCTCTGCTCTGCATTCTGACAGCTTTATGTAAATGGCTGACTGGGGTAATAACTTTCAGAGATCGTCGCTAGATACTGATTTTATAGTAAACTCTTTTATTCATTCTCAGGTTTGTAGTGGAAGGAGGGGGTTAAGATGAAATTGAAGGAGGAGTTGGAGGGTGTTCTACAGCGGCGAAGACTGAGCATCTCCAAATATTACCTGCAGACAGCAGCTGCCAGTGGGGCATGCTGCTGGATCTCCCAACAGGCAGACCATTGCGCAGCCTCCATGTTGGATCACCGTGTGGCGAACCCTTCTTCAGTTTCACTTTTAATAATTCACACAAGGCAGAGCAGAGTAGTGGGGTGGGAGGAGGCAAGAACAACATGTTTCTTAGCCATATACAAAAGGACCCGAGCTTTGTGTGACCATAATCATGTCGTCTAAAAGTGTTCAGTGTTCGCCAACAAGCTTGTCTCATAGGCTCTTGCCCTCGTCTGTTCATTCATCTCCAGTTCACTACAAGTCTAAAAGATAATAAGAAGGTTGTGTGCGGCCGGGTATCATAAGTGTCAGGCCAAACAGGCGAGCTGATGGCGGTGATGTGAGTGAAACCGGCAGCTCTCTCTCCTCAGCTCCTCAGCAGCGAAATCAACCAAATCAATAAAGAGGTAACCTCTTCAGATGAACCTGAGCCATCAGGGAAGCAAAACTACTTTACAGGGCCCAGGGAAAACACCCCCCCACCTGCCCCCCACCCTCTCTCTTTCAATCTCCCTCAATCCTCCATCTCTTTGTGGTGTCACACTCTCGGTTGTGATGCACAAAAAGAAAAAAGGATCAATGTTTTCAGAATGTGTCAATAACCTCCAGCAACAATTTAGATTCAAGTTTTAGTACCAAGTACAGAAAGGAAAGGAGACAGGTTTCAAGTATAGTAAAGGGTTAAGGAGAGGAAAAGTTTGTCGGAAGAAGTATTTTCTACTCACTTTGATAAGGAGGAATATCATGGACAAAAAGTATGAGCAGCTGAGACATCCTTTTTGAGTTTCTTTTATTGTGTTTTCAATAGAAAAAAAGTCCTGTGATGAACTGAACTCAGCAGTTGGGCAGCTGACCCTGTGCTGTCACTGAGCTTAACTAAACTGAACTTCGTGGCGAGACAAGCAAAAGGATAGGCAGGGCTCCAAGTGGGAGATTTGATGTGCTGTTTGATTCCATGCTTTCTGTCCCAGCATGGACACACACACCCCACACACACAGCTGCGCCTCTTTTTCTCCATCCTCCTCTGCCCTCACCCTTTTTTTTTTACTTTCCCACTGAGTTAGGGATTGAAATGCCCAGAAATGAAATGAGTTGGAAGGGGGTGTGGGGTGTGTGACGAAAGAAGGGATGGGGAGGGGATGGGCTGCAGGGCCTTGTCCTCACCATGATTGGTTGTGGCTCTTCAGTCTGGGAGCCTGACAGCGGCTGCTGGTCCTCTGCTTCGTGTCCTGGCTGGTTTACCAGCTGGCCCAGCTTCATTTTCTAACTGCCAGAGAGAGAGAAAAAAAGGAATTGAGTCAGAAAGGAAGGGAGGGGTGTAAGATTTTTGGGAGAAGAAAGAGGGAAGAAAAAAGGGTAAAAGAGTTGTCATATGAAATCACATCCAGCATCAGCACCAATGGATGGGAACAGTGGTGTGGATAAAAAGAAGGAAGGGGGTAAGGGGATGCTTCTTTTTGAGGGAATTAAGGCTTTTCATACTGCAGACACTCCTTTATTAACTAACAGTGTGTATGCTGTTGCACACCACACACCACATACACAGGCATGGTTAGTGCCCCAGCTGGGTCTGTCAGTCTGCTATTAGAATCAATCAAATTTGCACATTTTATCGAGCTTTCAGGGGAGCATATATATAGCTGCGAGGATGGGGATGCAGTGGGAAAGAAGGGGTGAAAAAATGGTCAGTAATGAATCATACATAAACATCAAACCTCTTTTTCTCCCCTCTCTTCCCTTTTTTTCATCAGGTAATAAGCTTCCTTCATCTCCCTGATCGTCCAGAAGAAACTTATACTAAATCCATTACAAATCCCTTCTCCATTCTTCCTACTCTAGAGATACTGGTAATTGAGTTGTTAAAAACAAAACACAGAATTGGAGGTGGATGTATTTTTTTTCATATTCATTTTCAGGTTCAGGCATAGTGTATTTCTGCTGAATGTGAGCTGGCTTTCATCTATGTAGCTAATGTGGCTTTTAAGTTTTCAATACCCCAACATGCACCCGCTGAGCTGGTACAGTGAAATATGATTCTTTCGGATATATATATATACATCTATATGCCCAGCTTTTCACCTTTATATGGTTGATAGTCTTTGCAGCAGGCAGCAGAAACTGTCGAAAGGAAGTATGAGTTCAAGCGACTCCTCTTCTATGCAGACTTTAACATCTTAGAAAATAATACTCAAATGTGGACCAAGGTTTGGGTCCGGTACTCTGAACCCACACTATTGAAAATGTAATATAAAACGCTTAATGTGAAAGAGTAATCATTCACAATTCATGTGAATATTCAAATAGCTATTCTAATTATTTGAAATTTGACATAAAACAAAATTTTTTAACTACCAGTAATATAGCTCTTTCAAGGCAACAAAACATAAAGCCCTTTCACTTGAACATGACTATAAATCCTAGCCCCTTTGTAGAGTGCGATGCCTGTCCCATCTTATTTCCTCCTATTATCTCTACCTTTTCAGTGGGGTTATTTTCCTGCACATACTGTCCTGTCTTTAGTGCCTGGGCAGGCAGCGTGCACACTGAAGGCAATTATGAGAAACCAAACGGTCAGTGAGACAACAAAGGCTGCATGTCCGTATCTGAGGGGTCCAAGCAGCCAACCCTACCTCTCCCCCTCCTCATCCATCCCTACTCCCCCCCACCCCACCCCAGCCCCACCCCTCACGCCCATCCCTACTTTGCCGGTAGTACAAACCTTGCCGCCCAGCCAGCACTCTTTGCAAAATGCTTGTTTATCCTTTCAACCCCCAACCACCACCCTCAGCGAAAAAAGTGATTACAACAGCAATACTGTTCGTCTGCATCTCTATCTTTGTCTCTCTGTCTCAATATCTCTGTCCACACACACAAGCTTACAAAAAACTCGCTTCTTTTTTCTCTTTTTTGTCTTGTTTTCTACTTTTCTTCCTTCGCTACAGTGAAGTGAAGTGAGCATCCATCCTGTGTTGTTAGTTTGAGGAGCCAGGGCACGAGAGCCCTTCTAATACCAAATATAACAGCGCTCTATTAGGACACGTTGCCTCCAGGCCGTAATGATAGCGTCCCTACTCACTTTGTTTGGTCTGAGCCACGTTCCTTTACAGACGAAATACATCTGGACATTTTCAACCTGCATGATATATTTGATTGCTGAGGTTTAAAAAGACCAGGTGATTAATCTGAAAATTAAGCTCTATACTGTCATCTGTTGTTTTCATGTTAAAAGCTGAACATCTACATCCTTCTGATAAAAAGAAAAAACTGAACTAATTTGGAGCCTTGTCTGCTCAGGTTATGTACTTTCTTTTTGATCAGATACTACTCGGGGAGGTTTGGCTAATCAGAGGAGAGGGGCCAAGGCTGTAAATACAAAATGAATGGATTAAAAATCATACTTTACTGCCAGGATTGTGTGTTTTTATCAAGTTTGCTTTACCTGAAGGCAAAGTTTAGAAAATCGTTGTTATTTTTCTGCAATTAAAAAAACTAAAATTAACATTTATCCTGCAAACTGATAGAAAAAAGCGGCCTACCGAAAACAAAGTTTGGGGCTTCGTAATACTATTACAGGTCTACTTGACTTACTGTGCTGGGACAATGGAGGCCTAAATCCATAGTTAGATAAAATACCAGAATTCAGACATCTGTACCAGTATTGGTGTACATACAGGGCCGGGGCCAGCCTGTACACCCTGGTCTGTTAAGCAGGATTTGAGAGACAACTTAGTGTCGGGTGCAACCAAACCAGGCTGAAGAGACGAGAAATCAAGGATTGTGTTGCAGGACAGTCTTACATTACTCACTGGTTTCTTTGTGAAACCAGAGTAACCAGATATTCGGTGAATGTGAAAATTGGATTTGTGATATTTGTGATGTATGGATAAATGGTAAAAATACCATTCGAATAAGTCAGCCCTCAGTTTTCACATACCAGTCTGAAGGTCCAAATAAAACAGAGCACAGTTTCAAGAAAATGTAACTAAAGAGATTATGAGAATAAAGAAGTGATGGTGAGGCAGATGGGGGTCTTTTCAGTTATGGGGTGGGGTCTGGGGCTGTGGAGGAAAGGCGGCTGACAACTCAAACTAACTTTGGAAGAAGCCGAGGGGCCACCTGACCTCAGCCGAGGAACAACAAATAATGTCACTGCTGCTTATAAAATATCATAGCGTGGATCATGCACCTCAAGTGTTCTGCCTAGAGGCTGCAGTTTTGTAATGTTCAAACAGTTTTGATGTCATGCTCTCTCTGCCCATCACAATTTATGCACATTTAGCTTGCTTTTTATTAATTTTTCATGTTTTTTTTTATTTATTCCCTTTTAACACAGGGCATGAAATTCATTATTTCCAACCTTTGTTTGAATACCTCCTCTCCGTGAAAGCCTGGCCAACCCTGACCTTCCTTGTATTGTAGATTTCTGATAGGCTTTGAATAGCCGAGGATGCAATTTGGCCCCATCACTCCTCAACATGTTTATTGCGCTCCCTCCTCCAGCACCTGCTGTCCTAACCACAGGCTATTCAACCCTTCATAAATAGAGGTTTCCTCCTATCACTGTAACTAAAAAGCAGAGGCAACTTCATATCAAGGACTGTGCTACATGCAGCCTCTGGCTCTCCTGTTTATAGCCTCCACTAACAGCATAAGGCACCAATAACCTAATTTTCGCCATCCCACAAGGCTTCATTGCTACGGGAAAAGTAAACGGAAAGAAAACAATAGGTTTTATCATTTCTGTCCACGATGCATTAAATGTTGGGCTCAGTGTTCATTCTGCATTAACCCTAACACCGAACTTGCAGCTTTTCTCTTGTAAAGGTTCCTTCTGTGCATTCATGGGTTTCATTTAAAAATATCCGATAAAGCTTCAAACACAAACTCCAACGGCGACTCAATTTTGAGCTACACCGGTGAACAGATGTCATTCTTTGACCTTTACAAGTTTATATCACCACAGAAAAGCATTTGTTTACACCTATTAAGCGTTTCTCGAAAAAGACAAACTTGTTTGTTGATACTGTTTCACAAGGTGGATGCTTTTTCAAGCTTACGAGGACGTTCAGGTTAGATGGTTGACTAACCCTCCTCTCCTGCTTTCCCAACCATGAAAAAATTTCTAGCACCCATCTCAACTAACAGCTGAAGTTTCTCTGACGCTTCTAAACGGTGAAGTGTATTGAGTAGTCTGAAGCTACTTCGGCGAGGATGGAGAGGAACTTAAGAGCGGGTGACATAACACTATGTATCATCATCCCTCATCTCTTTCTCCATCTTAGGACATAAGGTGCTTTGACAGACCGTGAGGCTTACAGCATTATTGTCATCTAAACAAAAACAAGAAGGAGGGGACAGTAAAAAAAGAAAAACACAACACCTGAAAACTCACATTCTCAATTTGAATCCGACCAAGGATGAGCGCTCAAATCAGGCAGAAAATGTGCGCTCGACCTGCTGCTCCCCCAGGCTCAGCCGCTGTTTATTCTAGCGCTTCAGGGGACTTTTTTTATCTGCGCCACTAAAAGGCGGCTGACATTTGAAGAAACATCTCTGTTTTTGCTGCAGAGGATCAAATGGCCAACCCCTCCTCTCCGTCTCTCAAGCTTCCCTCCTCCATCCTTCCATCCATCCATCTGTCCGTGCAACCACACACACACACAGGGTCTGCTCGCGCCCACTGTAAAATCGTAACACAATTAACAGCCACATTAAGCCAGAGTTAATCACAGCAATTAGCCGATTAATCTGAGTCCTGTGTTTCTATTTTGAAGATTTCAGAGGAACTAACACGACTGTGTGGAAGGGAACAAACACCACGTCTTAATCTTCCAACAGGAAAACTAACAGACGCTAGCTAGCTAGCTAATAACAGTTGCTGGTTTGGTTAAGAGGGGGGGAGAATGTCACAAATGAGCAAAAATCTAAAATAATATGTTGATAAGTCAAATTTATTTGATTATTTCACAGTTATATAGTTCACTTTATGTATCTATATGATTATTTATCCCATAATGCCTTGAGCACTTTGGGACTCTATAAGTGTGATTTAGAAGTAACTGTTTAGTCCAAGATGAATATCTGTGTGAAAGCTGATGTGATGCTGTGATGTAGCCCCACTTATGAATACTCCTGTGTCTCCCTCCAGGAAATGGACATGAGGACGCAGAATGGCACCCTGACCTGAGTATGAAGAAGCTCCCTTAAACGAGAGGGCAGCCTGTCTGCCACGAGTCCTGGGGCTGGGTCCCGACCCTTCTTCCTCCTCCTCCTCCCCTCACTACATCATGGGGTAGGAGTGACATCACCGAACCGCACGCCACAAGCAGGAGGACTGGAGTAACCTCGATTACACCCAAACCCAACCGCCAAAGGAGGAGGAAATGTAATGAGGTTGGGCACTACTGAGCAAAAGTACACAAAGTATAAGTACAAGCCTGTGATATTAGCCACAGAGGAAATATTATTGCAACATAAATATCAACAGACAAATATCCCCTAAGCTTTTTGAATAAAACACTCTTAATTGTTTACATCACTTGTCTTTGTCTAATTCTCTCCATATTTCCTGTCCCCTTTTCCTCTTCTCTATTATTCATTTATTTTACTGAAATGAGAGTTACTGCACAGTTAAAAATATTACTGCACTGTGTAACAGAGGTGGTGTGTCAGTGCATTGCACCATCCTGGCTTTGGCATATGCTAATTTTACCCTTTGAACTTTTCAAAAAGAAATATAAAGGGCCTGAATGTAAATTCTTTATGAGGACATTCTGCATTTGAAACATCACTTGTCTACAAAAGAATAAAAAGAGATCAGAGAGACTTGTGGGGCATGATTGTGGTTTCAAATGCTGCTTGTAAACAACATATGCAAACTGTTGTGAGAAAAGCCATCAATTAAGAATGGTCTAAAAATCAACACAACCCCACACAACAACACACCAAGTATTTACTGCAGTGGACCTAACTGTGCTAGTTGTTTTGGAAATGTTTGCGCTCGTCTTAATTTTCTAAATTTTCAGATGTGGAGCACTGGCCAGCCATCGTCCGTCCGACCCAGGAGACTGTGGACATGATGCAGGACTGTCTAGAGGACAGGAAGTACCCAGAGAGGTCACAACCCAAGCTTCAAGGTCAAGTTCCAGCCCAAGGATAGCAAGAAAGAGCTGCTCGTAAGTAACAAGACTCAATGAGACTTAGTGTCTACTGCCACACCAGTGGCTCCTGTTGTGCTTTTGAGCTAAATACTAACGCCAGCATGCTAACATGGGAAAAGTCAATAGTTTTGCAGCCATTTGGTAATAAACAGTACTGACAAAGACTCACATACCCTGTGTCCTTTTCTAACCTGCCTCTGTCCCTTGTCCTGTGTATCCTTCTGTTCTCACCCTCCAGGTGCCCCACACCTGGTTGTGATGTGGCAGGCCAGCATCACTGGAAACTATGCGTCCTACTCCAGGTATGCACCATTGCGACTCTATTTTGGGGCAGATATAGTGTGCTAGTGCTCATATATAAACCTAATGGCGAAAAGCCAGTTTCTACTGAGACCTCTGCTGCCCACTCTGCACCTGGAGTCCAAAGCGCTGCACCACGATCAATTCAAATATTTTATTTGATCCTGACATGCCAGAGGCACATGAAGGCGGAGTCCGGGAAGCAAAGACGGTCATTGACTTTGATATGCATCAGTACCTACTTCTTGCCGCCTGTCCTCTTCCTAAATGACCTTGTATATTTTATCTTGATTTCCTTTACTCATGTCTTTTTCCTCTCTCCTTTCAACCTGTTCACACTGGCTTTCCCTTCCATCCTTCCTTCCTCTGCCTGTCCCTTGCCGTTTCTTTCTTATTCTCTCAGTCTGTCTGGGTGTCCTCTCGCTGATAAGAGCCTTTCGGTCCCCGCGGCAGCCCACACCTGAACCTGCGCATGTCTGTTTCACACCTCACTGCCTTTCACTGCCACTACTGCACTGCTACTGACCGCCCAATGCCACAGAAAGCTTCATTCTGCTGACGCCACTTATCTTTTGTTGCTTGCTGCTGCCCTGCTGCTGCTGCATCTGTCATGGTGTGTTTTCCTCACAGCTGGCTCAGACTATGCTGCTTTCTCATTTCAGCCGCCCGTAAATGTGAAAAAGGAACTGTAATATATATATATATATATATATATATATATATATATATAGCTCTCACTAGAAACTAGGGCGGTTCACCATTCACTATAGACAGATACATTGAAGTGTAAAATGGCAGAGCCTGAAAAGATTGACGAAACAAATTGCATAAGAGTGATAAAATGAGCAGAATTAACTAGCAGACCATTTCTCCCATCTGCATACGCCATCCTCATAAGACACTCTGCCTGAGACATTTTTTTTTTCTTTTTCTGTTAACCTTTGTATCAAATGTTAAACATCACATTCTCTTTCCCAGATGCCCCACTCCAGGATGTGGACGCACCAGGTCACATCACAGGAAACTACGCCTCCCACAGAAGGTAACAAACAAAACACACATGCACACACAAAAACGCACACACACACACACACACACACATTGACACACATGCACACAGTCAGTCAGAGAGGCTCAGTGACAGTTCATGGTAGAGTTAGACAGGGACCACATATCACACATTTCCACACCTTTCCATGATCCTATATGTTTTTGAGTTGATTTGGTTTGTAATTGGGTTGAACAACCTCTGTAAAATTATTCTTCCTTATAATGTTCTCTCCCTTTATCAAGCAATCACTGCACCAGACCTTTTTACATCTATGTTATCAACCCACTTTCTGTTTTCAGTCTCTGTGCCCGTACAAGAAAAAGTGGAATTAAAACTCACCAAGGACAACCAGGAGGACTCGAAGCTTTTTGGTGCCTGTGACTACCAGAAAGCCATAACGCCTGCTTTTAGTGAGACTGACGGTAAAAGTAAAATGCAATAAAAAGAAAAGAGAGAGAGAGGAAAGTAGTCACTGTGAATCATATGTACAGGTAGTGACCTGCCTCCATAACTGGGAACTGCCAATCAGACCCTTTACTGATGGGAAAAATACACTTTCTACTGCTGATACTGATTTGAATAGTTCATAGAGTATCGAGAGTACATAATCAATACATAAGAACATATGGGTTTATTGCATTTGCACACAAACAATTAATTTAACATGTTGATAATAGCATGTTAAACCTTAATATTTTGCAGTATTAGTAATATTATTCACTGCATAAATGATATGTTGAATACAGATGTAAGAAATGAATTTGGCCCAGTAGAGAAAGTATATAACTTAAATCTTTATTATAATATTCTCAACTTTCTACAGTTTATATTTTGGATTCTCCTCATCTAACCCTTATGCCTTTCTCATTCTCTTTATTTCTTTCCTTGCTGTCTGGCTCAACACTTCTTTCCTGCTGCACAACTTCCTCTGGTCTTCTTGTTTCCCTCCTTCTCTGCTCCCCTGCAGATGCCCGTGCCGGGCCATGGCAGCTCTGGGCCACATCAGCGGAAGCACGCCACATCGCAGCGCCACGGGTGTCCATGTCTGCGCAGACAGAAGGAGGTCTCTGAATGGGTACACCTTCAACTGGAAAGCCTTTCAAGACAGAGGGCCGACTCTGTCCCACTCCAGGCTGTGACGGTTCCGGACACGCTAATGGAAGCTCTCACATAATCGCAGGTAAGCTGCATGTACAGTGTTTCTTTTTGAACTATGAAATGGTTTTTGACCTGTTTCTGACTCTCTCTCTTTAGACTTGGTTTGACAGGGAAATAACTTATGCAGTGCTGTGTTAGAAAGTTTTAGGAAATCCCACATATCTAATATGCTCATTTACGAAATTGTTTTGGGAATTCTTATCTACTGCCTCTACTACTATAAAATGTGAATATCAATACTGTCATGTCCTGCGGGTGTAAGTATAGAGCTTGAACCAGAGATGGCTGGCTTAACTTAATTAAAAAAAAACATTCATTCATCCATTATCTGAGCCCACTTAAGGGGCTGGGCGGGAGCCATCCCAGCTGACATTGGGCAAGAGGCGGGTACACTCCTGGACTGATCGCCAGTCCATCACAGGGCTGACATACAGAAACAAACAACCATTCACACTACATTCATAACACAGGGGCACTTAGAGTCACTAGTTAACTCCCACTGTGGCTGCAGCTCCATTAATAGAAATACCCCGTGAATCCAGGGCTTTCTAAACCCGAACCTTCTTTGCTGTGAACCGACAGGGCAAAACCACTGCACCACCGTACATGAAGAAACAGAAATGTATAACCAACAAGCTTTTGATTTCAAGACTTCAGGAAGTCACTGTGTTTATCCTGTGTTGTTAAACACTTTCTCATCAAACTTCCACAAGAAAGCTAATAATGGAGGAAGTATCAGTATTTTTTAGTCATGTCTTATGTGTTTTATGGAACTGATATGTTCCTACTTTAATCAATCCTATGTCTACACAGGCTACAAATAGTTGCATTTTATTTGTGCTATATGCCCAAAATATGACCCAAAAGTGTATATGCTCCAGGTCTATTTGTATTCCATATGTGTAACTACAGTGACTGTGCATTAGCTTTCTGAGCGCTCTAAAATGCAGATGCCCAACTCAACAGTGCCTGGAACGCCCTGTGTAGATATACATGGAGCACCAGGGGAGCTCGAAGTGTTGCTCAGCTAACACGCTGTCTATACTGGTTCATCGCAAGTTTGAATATTCTAATGTGCTTAAATAGGAATGTCAACCATGTTAAGGCCATGTATAACATGTGAAATTGTTTCTTGTGAGTTTCTTTAAAGAATATTGCAATGACCCCACCGGTGGTGCTCTGTGTTTCAGCCTCTCAGGATGCCCCAGAGCCTTGTACGCCAAGAAGAAGGCCAAGTTCCTCAGAGGATCACTCTGAGCACTACAAGTTCAGAGCCAGTGATAAGATGAAAACCCTGTAAATCAGTGTATGAGATTCTTACAGGACAATAAAAAACACATAAGCAGACCAGCTACCGTTCTTTTCGTTCTATCGTATCTGACTTTTTCTTCAGTTTTGACAATGATGATATCAAGCAGCTCAACAAAGAGATTAATGACCTCAACGAATCCAACAATGAAATGGAGGGCTGATGATGACAATCTTGCAGACTCAAGTGTGTGAACTTTTGTTTTATTTGACCTAAATCAATTGAATATGTGGTGGATCTTTCAGAAAAGCTTAAACCAAATTTAGAACATGTTGTACATGGACCTTAAGTACTGAATCTAGCCACTTCTAGCCTGTTAAGGTACATTTGATGACATTGTCTGGCATTAAAAGACGGAGCAAAAGACAGAGCTGTTCTCTAAAAACAACAAGCAAATTATACTCACCCTTGCCTTGTGTCTAAATGCACTCAGACTTTTTAAGCCAGTTATAGCCCTTAATTACATGTATGACCTCAGGCTTATGGTGACCACTATTAGCAAACCTTAGATATTAAAAATATTCTTAATTTAGTATTTAAATATTATCCTGTGATTGCAGTTTTTAGCCAAAGTGGTCAGCAAAATTATACAGGCTTTTAAAGGATAAGGTAAGACATCTCATTTTTACTGGCCAAGAACCCATTGTATAGAAAACTAAAAGTTAGTCTGTCTTGCACTTCAACAAAGCCCATTGGTTCCTTTTGAGACAACTTAAAGACAGCTCATAGGTTCATTTTGTGAAAAGGCTCAGTAATTATCCCAAACAGCTGGACACACTGTAGTTTTAACAAACAGACTACTACATTGGTGCTCTGCTGAGTATTGATGGCAATAGGGTATGTGGATTGAGAAACATGCTACCTAGTTCATAATACTTATTAGAATGCTTTCATCACTGGTCTTAATCATGAAGAAATATAGATTATCGCTAGTTTACTTTTGGAATTTCTTCAAATTTTAATTTCTAGCCACAGATTACAGGTACAAGCTACAAACCTCATGTCTTAAGTGGTACCATTGGTAGAAATCTTTTGTGTTGCAGATCTCCATGGAGAAGAATCTGAAGAGCATCGAACATGAGGAACAGATGATTGAGGAGAACAGGTTTCTCTCATGGAGCTGTCTGGTCTGAGTCGTGCCCTGATCCGCAGCCTGGCTAATATACTGCCACACATGGTGAGTTGTTATCCACATACACACAAGGCTGCAGCCACTCACACAATAAATCTTTTGACTGATTCAGTGTATTTGTTTTGAGGTGATCATGTGATGAAAAAGCATATAGGCATTTGTTTACCTGCTCTTCTCAGTTGAGATTGGTTGTTGTCATGCCTACAGCAGGGAGCCAATCACTGAGCAGAACTTTACAGCTATGTGAGCACCCTGGACCGGCTATGTACACCAACAAGGATCAAGCCTCCAGAGCCCCGAGAACAAGGCTCTCATGGAGAGTATCAACAAAAGCTGTGAAGGGCATCAAGGTCTGAGGCTCTAGACACAAACATTATACGGAGAAAAACGCAAATTTTCCTGGAGGCAGGAGCTACGGAGGTGAAAAATGGAAGGATGGAGAGATGAAGGAGAGATGTTGAAATACAATAGAAATAAGGATTCAAAACAAAAGGAATTCGCTAGGTTATTTTAACAAATGGCAACGAAAAAAAATCAACCTAGGGAGCACTCTTGTCGAAGAAAAGGATTGCCGGACCAAAATCCACACCTGCTGCTGCTGGGATTAGGAGGAGGGGAAGCAGATCCTTCAGTCAGATGATGGAAAAAGAATAATGTTACTGGAAACTGTATCTGGGTGTTTAATATGCTGTATGTTTACCTAAGGTCTTTTGTGTCCTTAACTGTTTTTGAGGTTTCTACTGTTTCTACCGCGTGGCTGTTCAGTTTTTACATCACATCAACTAAAATGTGGTGGAATAACACGGGATTGCTCAGAGAGCAGGACGGAAGAGAGCAACAATGGATGAGTTGGACGAAGACTCTCAGTGCTGTCCTGCAGCATCTACTGTGGCGAGTGTGTGTTCCTGGCCCCAGGAGCCTCTGATTCATGACCACACACACAAACAATTCTACAATATAGAAGCATGCACTAAACTGAATTTGTGTTTGCTTTGTGGTATTATCATATAAAGACCAACAGTGTAAATGTTGACTCAGTTTAGTGGGAAAAATTCTTCAAGCAAGGTCATGAGACAGAACCAGGAACAGTGCACGTTGTTTGTTTTTCATGGACGGCTTTGATATCATGTTTTAAAAAGCAGATAAACTTTTTTCTTTTTTGTAAACTGAAATGATCATAGTAATAGTGTGTACACATTTCAAATTCAGTTAATATATCAATAGTATTTATCAATATAGGAATTGCACTCATTTCATTAGTTTTGTGGTACAAGAATTATTGTTATATATGAATTATTTAACTGAACATTTAATTGTAACTTATTGCCATTTATGTTATTGAGGTTTATTTATTTGAAGCAATCTATTTATTAACTTGGTTTTGTAACACACAAAATGCATCTTTACTCGATTATCATGGTCAAAGCGATTGCAGATGTCTTACATCATTTTAAGAATTATATAGATAACTGACAAGGCATATTTTTGTTTTTAAAAAATCTTTTAAGTGCAGATGTTTTATAAATGACAAATTGTTTTGATAATTACAAAAAAAAAAAGTTCGTTTTTTGGGTTGTTCTTTGCTTTCTTTCTCTATTTTGTTTATGTTTTTTCACATTGCTAGCATTCAGAAACCCACCGTTGAGAAAAAAAGAAAGTATGTATTTTATTATCATTTAATACGGAAAGAAACTGACTGATATGGCTGTATTATTTATTTTGTTATTTTATAAAAGCGTGGATGTGACGATTGAGTCTGAGTAGTCTTAAAGATCCACTGCTAATATTTAAATAAAGAAACAAAATCAATACAAATACTGTTTGATTACTTAGGCTTATACCTAGACATACCAGCAGCTGATTGTAAAGACAAAAATAACCCAACAAAAGCAATCACTGTTCTGTTGCTATCTGGTCTCTGTGTGTTTGTTTTTGTCAGGTGAAAGACAACCAAGAAAAGCTGAAAAAAAAAAGACAAAAAACAAACAAACAAAAAAAACCACAGAGTTAAAAAATGTTACCTCTCCCAAGCGCTTTGTAGCGGCCACCACTGGCTCACCCAAAACCTCTGTAATGTACCTTAGATGCTTAAGTAATGCTTTTTGATTCTTTTTTTCTTATTTATAATTTTCATCAGTATAATGGTACATATATAGAGCTCTATTCCAGCAGTGTTTTAGGCTGGATGTATGGGTCTAAAACACACGCACACACACACACAACATATCCAACCATCGAGGATACTGTAGGATGGCCTACTTTGACAAACTTCTATCAGATAAACATACACACCCTTGTAGCCTTACTCTAGATTTTAATTTTTTGATGCACAAAGTGCCACTGAAAAGAAAACAAAAAGAGAACTCACTTTCTTTCCTGATTCTTCGCATTTCTGCAATGTAACAATGTCTGGTCCCAGGAAGACCACGGCATCAAGAGAGTGGTGATTGTTTCAGATGCCTTTATTTCTCTGCCAAGATGGCCATAAGTACACTATATATACATTCTGTATAAATAGATTTTAAAGATGCTATATATATGAATATAAACATACATATATTTTTCCAGTGTAATTGTTGACTTGCTCTTCTTCTCTTGTATTACCTTCTCAAAGGGTCACTCACTGTCTAGAGGAGATGTGAGAGGCGTTATCAATAGGAGGCAGTTACACCTTATTTAATATCACTACGACCTGCTCAACTGTGGCTTTAAACATACCATTCAGTCAAGCTGAAGGCAAAGTAGGCATTGTTGATGATAACAGTACAATACTTTGGAAGTGTTTTCATAGGTTTCCTTTTTTCCTTTCCTTTATTTGTCTGTCCTTGATCCAGAAATGTCAAAAACATCTACTGTATGTTGTGCTACTGAATCTGAGAAATGACTGTCAATTTGAAACTAGATGGTTGGCTCTTTGTTCCTAAGTGTCATGTGAATTCATGTATATTAAAAAAAAGATGATGCCTCTGAATAATGTTCTGCACATATTGTTGTGCAGTTATTGTATTGTTAATGGTAAGGCCTGCTCGCTGTGAGCCCATTCTCTCTAATGTTGAAACAAGCAAGTAGGAGACTTTAGTGTAACCTGCCTTTGAGTGATCCGTCGCAGCTACTGTGGTGTACAGTATGATACCCTTGTGTAACGCTGATGTCAAAGGCATGTTGTAAATGTGCTTTTAGCCAATGTAGAATGAAACTCCTTTGTGCACTTTCTAACTGTTGAAAATGCCAGCATTTGATTCTTAACTTGGGAAAACCCCAATAGATCATGGGCAATAGCAAGTATTCACCCCCACTGGAGGGCGCATTACAAAGCATTGTCACACCTGTATGTTGCTGTCCATATAGAGAACAACCTGTGTGTTATGTCAGATAGAGACATCTCTTTGATTCAGGGGGTTCAAAGCTCGAAAATGTATAAAAAGGAAGTGGTACTTTCTTTTCCAAACAAAAACCAAAAGAGACTGACAGGAAGCAGAGTTTGGTTCTCAGGTGACCGGGGAGAGCTGCTGAAGCAGAACAGAGCAATGCCATAGGTCAGCCAGTCAGCTGAGGCTAGAGGCGATAGCAGCGGCTGGATCAAGGCCACGTGTGAAATGAGATGAGTGTGTGGGAGTGGGAAATTGATTTGCCAGGCTACACAACCTCCCCCTTGTTTTAGGAGGAGGTGTTTGTTGCATAAATATGTGTCTATCACTCAAAAGAATGTCAAAGCTTTTTATGACTTTTACACCCCTTCCCCCCACCCCCTCCCCCTCTTCATGTCTTGTGTAACCTTTCCTCAGGAAAGATAGTTTTGATGCATTTGGTTAACAAAGTAGCATATCCTTCCTCTCTTTAAATGCACGAGAATACTACCAGAGAGTGTTAAGACTGTGAATATTCTCCTAACTTATTTGATATGGCATGACCCCTTTTAAACTGCTTGATGAAATTGTCTACTGAGGTATGTAAATGAATAACACTGAGGCCATGAAAGCATAGCATTTTCAAAAAATGTCAGCTGAGAAGGCAAATGCAGCCTACGGTTGGTTCTGCGCCCACGCACTGTATGTTTTCTTATTTACATAAAAGTACTGAGTGATGGAGTGAGGAGCTTTATTATTCTAAATAGCAAAGAAAATTAAAAAATAGAAACAGGGCCCAGTTTCCCTGAAGCACCTGGAATGAAAATGAATTTAACATGATGACACTTTCAGGGAAATCAGTCCAGACCAAAATCCAGCTGTGCATTTAAGAGGGGGGAGGCACACCTTTGCATCCTGGTTTCATGTTAGGTTCAGATGTGAAGAGCAGAGCGGTCACACTTTGACTCATGAGAAAGAAATGTCAAGTTGAGTGACACTTTTCATCAACCTGATCAAAACCAAAAGCCCCCCTCTCCTCCCCCTTCTCCCTGCTGTAGTTACAAGCTGTTTGGTCTTATCATGTGTGCCTTTCTCACTCCACTCATTTCAAGATATGGTGTGTTTACACTTGGCAAACCTGGTTCAAATTCTGCTGAAAACATTTGGTCTGGATCTAGATCTCTTAGCCAATACTTTCGGGGAAGTTGGCGGTGGGGGTATTATGTATAGGGAAATAAAATAAATGTGTCTTTTACATGCAGGTAGAGGCCATTATGTGACAGAGATACAAAACAACAAGCTTTTGTTAGGCTAAAGAAACTGTGATATCACTCTGTCGATTCAGGTACCAAACTGCATGGACTGTTTCTGTGAAGGAATCTGAAGAACATCATCACCATCATCCCTAGATAATGCATCAGTGTGCAGGGCATTATTTTGAAACAAGTGGAAGTCTCTGTACATATTTGTATTAAGAAGAAACAGTGTTATTGTTGTTGTATTGAAGAAGAAGTTAAAAATGAAAAAAAAAAAAAAAAAAAAAGAATACTTTGTGACAAAGAAAAAAAATCCACAGCCAAGGGTTGTCCTGCTAACACATTTTTACAGAGAAGAGCTATTTTTACTGGTGATTTTCTAGGCATTGATATTGATATCCTTTTAAGAAAGTACAAAACTTCCAAAATTACAAGCACTTCCACAACGATAGATTGTATGGTAATTTTTGTTACTTTTGTAGATGTGGTTGTTCCTTTGCTACTGCACCATTTTGTAAAGTGGGACAGGCCTTGGCTGTGTGTCCTCGGGGTCTCATGTTTTTTTCTTTTGTTTTTGTTTTTTTTGTTTGGGAAGTAAAACACTGTAGATGGGCTGAATTTGTGACTGTGTGTTTGTGTACTTGTGTACATGTTCCCCTGTTCCTGTGTCAGTGTTATAAACCAGAGAAGTGATGTCAGTTATTGTGGGGGTATGAACCATTTTAAATGTTCTCTATGAAAAACACAAATAAAGAATCATAGACAAGAATGACTCTGTCATATGTGTGTGTGTGTATGTGTGTGTATTTTGGGAAGGGTTGTTTTTAGGATCAAAACTTGATTGGATCGAAGATACGGTTGGAATAAGGTTAGAGTTGGGGCAGGGCATTTAGTTGTAATGGTTTAAGTTAGGGTAAGAGACCAGGAGAGGCATTATGTCACTGCAGGTCCCCACAAAAGTAGACAGGTGTGTGTTTGTGTGTGTGTGTGTGTGAGAGAGAGAGAGAGAGAGAGAGAGAGAGAGAGAGAGAAATTCTTTATCAAACATTGCCATGACACCAGGGAAGTGAAGTATAGGTATAAGTCATGCACTGACACACAATGCATGGCCAAGCAGTCAGATAACACACACTGCTATCATGACTGGTGAACAAAATGGGGGACTTTGGTGGGCTGTTAACATGTAGTTACATGTAGTCCTCAGGCTGAGCTGTACTGACATCTGCTGGACCATTCAGTGAACATACATGTGTAAATTTGCTAACAATGAGTATTTCCCATAGAGCTAGTCTTTCTGCAGCTGCTGACATGCAAAATGATTGAGCTTCACGTCACATACTTTCAAACACACATTCACATTCATTTTGTAACATGCTGATTCTCAGATTTAAGTGGAAATGTTTATGGGTGCAACTAATCTCTGTAATTTCACAAACACATTTCCTCTGCAAGGGGTAGAACTGAGTTTTATGTGGGTTCTCTGTCACTTATTATGCACCGGAGAGACAACAGCCCTCTCTGACACAAGGGCAGATGTAGATACAAATGTGACATGGCTGGATTAAGCAAAAATGAGATGCTAGGCCCATTATTAATCTGCCATTCATCACACTTCCAAATGTGCGCAGCTCATCTATGCGGGTATACTGCTTGGCCTCAGGTTAACACATTAATTCGGGAATATGTAACATATATGCAAACTGAAACAACACAGGCCTAGAAATTAAATTATGACCCAGGGGCCCTCTTTAAAACAGGGCCTCAAGATCAAGTAGTGCAGCAGGACTCACCTTGAGGTCCTTACTGTCAGCTGATGTCACTTCTTAGTGGTGCATACTCTCAGATTTTTAATAATCAAAAACAAGCTAACATCACTGCAGAGACATGAGGAAGAGTTGCATCACAAAATGCGTAGATATAATAAAATTGTTATTCACATCGGCGCTAATGACACCCAACTACGCCAGTCGGAGGTCACAAAAGTTAATATTGATTCGGTGTGTACATTTGCAAAGACCATGTCGGACACCGTAGTTTTCTCTGGTCCCCTGCCCAATCTGACCAGTGAAGACATGTATAGCCGCATGTCTTCACTCAACCGCTGGCTGTCGAGGTGGTGTCCAGAAAACGATGTGGGCTTTGTAGATCATTGGAAGAGCTTCTGGGGGAGACCTGGTCTGGTTAGGAGAGATGGCATTCATCCCACTTTTGATGGAGCGTCTCTCATATCTAGAAATCTGACAGAGTTTATTAGGAAGCCAAAGCCCTGACAATCCAGAGTTCAGACCAGGAGACAGAGCTGCAGTCTCTGTGCCTCCTTTAGAGCAGTCACCCCCCCCATTACCCCATAGAGACTGTCTGCCCCCCGACCATTTAAATTAACTAAATCAAAGGTCAACAAAAGAGGAGTTAGTCACAATAATCTCATAAAAATCAACACAGCCACCTTAAATGTTCAGCAAAATAAAATAATTAAATGTGGATTACTCAATATCAGATCTCTCTCATCCAAAGCTGTACTAGTTAATGATCTGATATCAGATCACCATCTTGATCTATTCTGCCTCACTGAAACCTGGCTGTGTCAGGATGAGTATGTTAGCCTGAATGAATCCACCCCCCCCCCCCACCCCCACCCCCCAGCCATATTAATACTCACATTCCCTGAGACACCGGCCGTGGAGGTGGAGTCGCAGCCATTTTCGATTCCAGTTTACTAATCAACACTTAGTTCTAAGTTTGTCCCATCCAAGGTGGAAAACATTAAAGCCAATTTTATTTGTTGTAGTGTACCGTCCTCCTGGTCCATACTCTGATTTCTTATCTGAATTTTCAGAGTTCCTGTCGAGTTTGGTACTAATCAGATAAAGTCATTATAGTAGGTGACATCAATATTCATGTTGATGTCAACAATGACAGCCTTAGCTCTGCTTTTTCCTCATTACTAGACTGTATTGGCTTCTCTCAGTGTGTAAATAAACCCACTCACTGTTTCAGTCACACTCTCGATCTTGTTTTAGCTTATGGTATTGATATTGAACATGTAACAGTTTTCCCACAGAATCCTGTTCTATCAGACCACTTTTTAATCACTTTTGAATTCATATTGCTGGATTATGTATTATCAGCAAAAAACATCCTGACTAGAAATATTTCAGATAATGCAGTAGTTAAATTCAAGGAAATGATTCCCACTAACTTGGGTCCAGTGCCTCATCTTAATTTAGCAGAAGCTACTCCCTCCCAGCTTGATCATCTTGTAGATAGTGTTGCAGACTCACTGCGTACTACTCTAGGCTCCATCGCCCCCCTAAAAATGAAAACAATAAAGAGAAAGAGGCAAGCTCCATGGTTCAACTCCCAAACCCGTTCACTGAAACAAACAGCACGTAGGCTTGAAAGAGTGTGGCGTTCCACCAAACTGGAAGAATCCCACTTAGCCTGGCAGGATAGTGTCAAAAGATATAAAAAGGCCCTCTGTAATGCAAGAGGCGCCTATTACTCATCATTAATAGAGGATAATAAGAACAACCCCAGGTTTCTCTTCAGCACTGTAGCCAGGCTGACAGAGAGTCACGGCTCTATAGATCCACACATCCCTATAACCTTCAGCAGCAATGATTTTATGAACTTTTTTAATGATAAAATTTCTACCATTAGAGATAAAATTAATCACATCCTGCCTTCAACCAGCACTGATTTATGTCAAAATACAGGATCCATAGACTCAACTGCAAAACCTAACATTGACTCCTTTTCTCCCATCGACCTCCCCCAGCTCACATCAATTATCTCAGCATCTAAACTTTCAACTTGTCTCTTAGACCCCATCCCAACTAGGCTGCTTAAGGAAGCTCTGCCCTTAATTTGCAGTCCTGTACTAGATATGTTAAATCTGTCCTTGTTAACAGGTTATGTGCCGCAGTCGTATAAAACAGCTGTAATCAAACCTCTCCTAAAAAAGCCCACTCTAGATCCAGACGTATTAGCCAATTACAGACCTACATCTAACCTCCCCTTTCTTTCCAAAATCCTGGAGAAAGCAGTTGCAAAACAGTTGTGCGACTTTCTACAGGATAATAGTTTATTTGAGGATTTTCAGTCAGGATTTAGGTTATATCACAGCACAGAGACAGCACTTGTAAAAGTTACAAACGACCTCCTGATAGCATCAGACAATGGACTTGTTTCTGTACTTGTCTTGTTAGATCTCAGTGCTGCTTTTGATACAATTGACCATCACATCCTTTTACAGAGACTGGAGCATTTTATTGGTATTAAAGGAACTGCACTAAACTGGTTTAAGTCCTATCTATCTGATAGGCTTCAGTTTGTACATGTTAACAACTACTCCTCCATGTACACAAAAGTTAGACATGGAGTTCCACAAGGGTCAGTGCTTGGACCAGTCCTCTTCACTTTGTATATGCTTCCCTTGGGCAATATTATCAGGAAGCATTCCATAAATTTACATTGTTATGCAGATGATACATAGCTTTATCTGTCAATGGAGCCTAATGAAACCAATCATCTAGCCAAACTCCAGGCTTGTCTTAGGGAAATTAAAACTTGGATGACAAGCAACTTTTTACAACTGAACTCAGATAAAACTGAAGTCATTATAATTGGTCCTGAACACATCAGAAATACATTTTCTAATGACATAGTTACATTAGACAGCATTGCCCTGGCTCCCAGCTCCACTGTAAAGAATCTGGGAGTCATCTTTGATCAGGATATGTCCTTTAACTCACATATAAAACAAACTTCTAGGACTGCCTTCTTTCACCTGCGTAATATCACCAAAATTAGACATTTTCTGTCTCAAAAAGATGCAGAAAAACTAGTCCATGCATTTGTTACTTCTAGGCTGGACTACTGTGATTCATTATTATCAGGCTGCCCCAACAAGTCTCTAAAGACTCTGCAGCTGATTCAAAATGCTGCAGCACGATTACTGACAGGAACTAGGAAAAGAGACCATATTTCTCCTGTGCTAGCCTCTCTACATTGGCTCCCAGTCAAATCCTCCTCACTTACAAAGCCCTTAATGGTCAGGCTCCATCTTACCTTAAAGATCTCATAGTCCTCTACAATCCCACTAGGACTCTACGCTCCCAGAATGCTGGTTTACTGGTGGTTCCCAGAGTTTCTAAGAGTCGAATGGGAGGCAGAGCCTTCAGTTATCAGGCTCCTCTACTGTGGAACCTTCTCCCAGTTTCGGTCCGGGAGGCAGACACCCTCTGTACCTTTAAGAGTCGGCTTAAAACTTTCCTTTTTGATAAAGCTTATAGTTAGGGTTGGCTCAGGCTTGAACCATCCCTTAGCTATGCTGCTATAGGCCTAGACTGCCGGGAGATCTCCCATGATGCACTGAGCCTCACTCTCTCTCTTTCTCTCCATCAGTATGGATTCATATCCCATGTTACATGTTACTAACTCAATATCTTCCCTTTCCTGTAGTATTGTGCTCTTCCGTCTCTCTCTCCTCTTCTGTCTCTTTCTGCAGGTATTTCTGCCTCTGGAGCTGTAGAGTCTGATCTGTGATGACAAGTCACCTGCTGCTCCTACAACTCCACTCAACACCTGCTGCTATAATTAGAAATTACTTATACTGCTTTTAGCTGCTATGTTAGCAGTTAATACTTTAATTATCACTACTATCATTACTACTACTGTATTATTGGCATTACCTTACATCTTATATGGAACCCGTGCTATGCTATGTTCTTCTCCCACTGATTTTCATTTGTAAATAGTTTATATGTTGTATAAGGGACATCTGAATGTCCTGATAAAAGGAAATACCATTTTGATGGAAATGGTACACTGCTGATAAATTTTGCAGGACTAACGTGTTGTTGATAAATGTAACTGTGTTTCAGAAAATGTGCATAAATATAAAACTGTGACATGGGCAGAATGCCATGCTGTCTAGTGTGGCCTGTATGTGACTTCTGACTTCAATAAGTGCTACCTGAACATGTTTTCTTTTATACGGCTACATCCAAGGTGATTACACAGAGATTAATTCAAATAAACTAAATTTAAAATTAAATTAAAATAAATTACAAATGATCCCCTTTATATGAAACTAAGACATAAATGTTGTGAAATGATTTCATTTCCCCAAACATATTTTGTGCAATGTTCTGGTTTGAAAATATTGATTATTGTCCTTTCCATCTATCTTAACAAGATTACATTTTTTTAAAGCTGGATCCTGGCCAGTGGTGAGTATGTTTGTGAATAGGAGATTGTGTTGCAGAAGGACAAAGTTTACAATTTGTCAGAAATAAATACGTTGGATATAATTTCTCCCACACTCTTAGTGAGAGGTGTTATCTCTGTAAGAGACACTGGCAGGTTGGTCCTCCATCACTTCATCTTGAGGCCACATGTCAAATGTAGTTTTAAGACCCTGTTTGACTGTATTTTGTGCTCATGTGTTGCATATTCCTAAATTGATATGTTTAAATCAATGTACCTTACAGAAAACCAAGGCCAGGTAGTATTCCAGTGTACAGAGGAAAAACTGTAAATATTTCAAAGAGAGTGGGAGGAACAGGGGTTTGATATGGGAACCCAGGGAAGGTCAGGTAAATCCAGCCTTGCTCAGGGCTTGTAACCCCCTTGAACAAATTTATATCTCACGTGACCCCCGTCTACCAGTTGTGACCAGTTCAACCAACGAACACAGTTTTTCTTGTTGTTTGAGTAACACTTAAAACGCTGATGCTGATACCAATGTTTGAATGAGCACAAATTCAATGATACATATTTATATTTTAAAAATTGATATAACCTTCTTTCACATGATGGTCAGCGGCTGTGATGGGTGGTTATAGTACCATCTACTGGATCTTCTCCAAAGCTGCAGCTGGGTAAGGTGCTGTTGTGAGAGTCAGACTGCAAAAAAACAGTACAACATTTAGCCAGCATAAAACAGCCTTAGGTACAACCAATAATTAACAGAAAAAATACAGAAATAATTTTATGTTGCAAGAAATGGTACTGTGTAGTGGTTTTAGAACAGTAAAGCGAGGATGCTTCCAAAATTCATATCATGAATAGCTTTTATTTATCAGTTAATTTCATATAAAGTTCAGGAAACAGAAATAAGTCAAATAAAATCTGTATTTGCTGTGACCACACTTGGTCTTTAAAACAGCTCCAGTTCTCCTTGTTACACCTGCACAGTTTTTTAAAGGTATTTGGCAGGTAGCTTGTTCCAGCATCTGTCTTGCTGCAGAATAGATCTGGGACTGATCATGCCACTCACTCATTTTTTGTGTGTGATGAATAAAAATGTAAACATCTAAAGTGGCTAATAGTGCATAGGGCTGGATAGATATTTTTTCTGCTTGCAACCCCAATGTGTCCCAGTAAGTCATCGCAGTGTGACAATGAGCCAGTAAGAACAACACCAATACCCTGAAACTGAGGCAGCCAAATGGACTTCAGCCATCATTGAAGAAGACAGGACTGACGTCAGGTCAAAGGCCTACTGCCCAGGTGAAGGCCCATTAGAACAAAGCATTAACTAGCGAAGCTTATTCAATTACATTATTCATTTAAGACCATTTAAAGCTCGAAAGAGTCTCTCAAGCTACTTAGAGCACAGATTGAGGCTGAGCTTAAAAGCAAACTCATCTCTGATTGGCTGAGTCCCGTGGTAAAAATAATCGCATAAAGACAGACAAACCTGACGAGAGTAAAAACTATGGACTGTTTAGTCGTTCATAGAGCTAAAATACTCGTCTACGTGTGTGACCTCTGCTCGTTAGGAACCACATGAGGACTGCTCCGGCTCTTCAGCCATGACTGTTGCTGAACGTGGGCCATCCTCCTCTGGCCGTTATTTTGCGTATATTACGTCTGACGTCAGAGCGTCAGCTGGCCGAATGTTTACATCCAGCAGTTGTATGTTACTGGACCCCCCAACAACAAAAAGGCTTCACACAAGGAAAACCGCTAAGACAGTGGATATCAGTCGGCAGTTCCACAAGGTAGAGGACTCGCTTTCTCAGGCTGAGTGTGGAGGCTCGGTGGAAGCTGCGGGTTTGTTTTCACAGCGCTCACTCAGCTGTTGTCATTCTTGTCTCGATTTTTCCTCTCTTCCAGCCAAAGCGAGAATGCGGTTATTTCTGTTTGTGTTGACCTTGCCACTGCGCGACAGCGTGTTGTAGGTGCAGTATTTAGTTTTTGTTGGTCATGTCAGGCGATTGTTAGACGAAGAGAGCTCACATTTTTTGTGTTTATTCGAAACTGGATCACCTGAGTGGCGCAAATAGCAGCCGCGCCACCACCACCACGCAGGCTGTGGATGTATGCGGTGAAATGAACCCTGTTGGACTCACGGGTCGTGCTCTCTTCTTTGACTCGTCTGAATAACGATGTCAACGAAAGAACGGACCTGGTACCTGGTTCAGTGAATCAGCCAATGAATTGAGAAGCTCAAATGGCAGCGTTTGCAGGAAGTGTGTACCATACTAGCCTGCTAAACCACTTAGTTTGTTACAGAATGGCTTACAGTGCCCTCTTGAGATCATTTGTGTTAATACCCTGAAGAAGCAGTGTATGATCTTATCCATAGGGGCGACAGCCCATCCTGGATTTCCTCCCTGAAAATGGGTTTTAATTTGATTCAGTACTTGACAACATTCTCTTAAGCTCAACTAGTGCCATCAAAGGCAGGAAATCCAGAAACATTTAAATGCACATAGTCCTTTGTTCTTTTATAGCCTCATGACTATGGCCAGCATTTGGCAGCCAGCGTACCCTGTGATCTCTGTCCTTTGGCATTGCCCTCTGGTGTTGTTTTTAACACTGCTCTGAACCACAGCCACAGCAGCATTCACACCTACAGCTGTATTCTGCTGCCAAAAGCTTCATTTAGTCCTGTAAAGTTGGTTGGCTCAGGCTTTATTCGTTTTAAAGAGCGAGGCAGTGGATACATTTTGAATCAATAACCACCACTTGGTGCTGTCAGATCAGACATGTTGTGATTGTATCAGGAGCTTAGCTACAGTATGCACATTTTAAGTTATTGCAAAAGGATAAAGAACAAGACCTTACAGAAGTTCTTTATGAATATGACAGTGACAGTGAGTTGTGTGGTTTTATGACTGCAACAGATGATTGTTTTTTACACTGAATAGTATGCTGATTACAGTGTATTGATTTACTGTTTAGTCTTGATGTTTAAAAAAATGCAGTTTATTAATGTCTTCATGTTGCTTGTTTTGTACAACCAACAGATCAAAACCCAAAGATTTTTCATTTACTAAGAAAAATGAGAAACTTGGATTAGAGGTTGTTTGGCATTTTTTTGACTAATCAATCAATTGATTAACTCTTTTAGATTTAGTTCAGGGTTCATGTGGTTCATGGGAGTTGTACTACTAAGATTCAGCTTTCCACTCTTTTGATTGCCCATGAAAGAACATACACAGTATCATTTAAAGACTTTTATATTAAGTGTACTAAGTGTGAGATTGCACAAATATAAAGTCTGAAGTTTCTCAGCCCTGAAATCTCCCATCAATAAACATGGTAGACTCTCGAAGTCGATTGAAGAAATGTAAATAAAAACCAAAACAAAAATAAATAGAAAATGTAGCTCCAAGTAGAATGCTGTATTCATGGTGTGTCTCTCAACAACAGGACATCTGTTTTTGTAGATTTTCCCTCAGTCCCGATGACAGTGAATGATAATTAAAGTTTTGTATGTAACAATAGTTACTGTACACTTGTTCCTCTGTAAATCACATGATGGTTGTCAGGTTGTCATTTGGGAGAGTAAACCACCTGTTTCTCTTTGTTTTAGTAAGGATGGGCGGAGCTGTGAGTGCCGGAGAAGACAATGACGACTTGATTGACAACCTGAAGGAGGCTTACTACATCCGCTCAGACCTGGTGGAGCGGGCTTTTCGAGCTATCGACCGGGCTGACTATTACCTGGATGAATACCGGGATAACGCTTACAAGGTGAGAAAATTAAGAGTCTGTGGGATCACACAAACAGGGTCCATAGAAATTTAGAGCATATATGGTTTGGGGCAAAACACTGGTTTTGTTACTGGTTACTGGTCATTTATTGTGTTTTTAAGGGCGCAGTTGTAGTTGAAAGATGTTTGGGGCGTGAAAGAAGCTTATACTATTGTTCTTGTAAGGACTTGGCATGGCGGCATGGAAACATCCACCTCTCTGCTCCCTGTATCTACTCTGAGGTGATGGAGGCCCTGGATCTCCACCCTGGCCTCTCCTTCCTCAACCTTGGCAGTGGGACTGGCTACCTCAGCACCATGGTTGGCCTCATATTGGGTATGTGGTTAAATGCAGCAATTCAGCATGTAATTCCTCATTCGTATTCTGCCAGCTTTATTACAGGGGTTTTTAAAGGTTTAAAGGACCCCCCTCATAGACTGTTTTGGGGTATGTGAACTGGTATGCCAAAATGGAATCAGATAGTTTGCTGTGGGCTACAACTTGAATCCTGTTTTTGAGACTGTAGTTTCTCAATTTAGTCAAACTGGCACCCTTAAAAGCATGCTGAATTAGTTATTAGCACCACTGCCGTTGTTATACCTTACACAGTGTCTTTGCTTATGTCTCTCCATCTGCATCCCCGTCAACTTTCCCTGTGCTCCCCTCACAGTTTGGAAACCTCTGTTCTTGTATCTCACTGTGGAGGTTACAGGTACACACTTTGAAACCAAAAGATATCGGTTCAGATTTGATGAAGTGGCCATAAGTAATGCATGCAGCCTGGAATTATTCCAGTGACGCAGTTCTGTGGTACTAATAACCAATGTAATACTCACAACGGCCCCATTAGATGACTGCTGAAAAATGACATCCTTTGTCAACATGCTTGGATATGGTATACTTTTCTTTAAGAGGAAAAAGTCAAGAAAAAATGATTTGACACTACAAGACATTTGATTTTTTTTTCCCATGATACAGTTACAAAGTGCTCAAAGTATTTCACTGTCTGTCTTCCACAGAGCAGCAGTCAGAGTCAGTCAGTCCAGTTGATTTCCCAGTAGCTACAGGACTTTAGCCAATAGTGAGGCAGACCCTGTAAGGTAGCTAAGGCAGTCAACTCCAGTTTGCCACTGCCTTCCACGTAGCATTTCATAAGCCCCAAGTTAGTCTGGATACTCCCCACTCCCTGCTGAGCTGTGTCACAATCTAGACACCAAATGCCCACACTTTGCATATTCTGCATTCACATAATAAATGATTCCAGGTGAATTAGCTGACTGAACTCTGATGAAATCAATAATATACATCCATCAGTTGTTTTCATGATTATAACATGACTTTCCAAGCACTTACCATTTCTTCAAGCTACTGCAGTAGGCCCTCACTGGCAAACCTGAAAGACTCGAAGTTGCTATATGGACACAACAGTTCTCAGATGTACTCAGAGGCTTCTCAGAGTCATTTTATATTTCATTCTGAACTCCACTGGCAGAGAGGCTAACACTGGAGTAATGCTGCCTGCCCTGTGTGATTGTAGAAGACTGGCCACAGCATTTTGAATCATCTGTAGATAAGTGACAGCTCTTTGGATGAGGCAACAGTGGAATTTATTACTGTATTCTGAATTAAATGCTCAGCACTTTCTCAGCCACTAAAGTCAGATTTCAAGAAATGTGATTAAGGTGTATTGATGTTTTGACTGGCCTATATTAATGCAGGTTATGTCTCAGCTCTTCACAATTTTAGCAAGTATGAGTACATAATCACACATAACATACTGTGAGTATGGTTTATAAGCATAACTTTGTAAATGTGTTTGATTTAAAACTGTGAACTGTGGTGTGCTAACAGGACCGTTTGGAGTGAATCATGGCATAGAGTTACACGCAGATGTGATTGAGTACGCCTACCAAAAGCTCGACTCATTCATCAAAACCAGTGACAGCTTTGACAAGTAGGTCTCCTCAAGTGTCAGTGAAATTTTCTGTTTTATACTCGCGTGTACAGTTTTTCCATTGCTCCTGTGTCTCTCCTCAGATTTGAGTTCTGTGAGCCGTCCTTTGTTGTGGGTAACTGCCTGGAGATTCCTCCAGAGAGCCGTCAGTATGACAGGGTCTACTGTGGGGCCGGTGTGCAGAAGGAGCACGAGGATTACATGAAGAACCTGCTCAAAGTGGGGGGCATCCTCGTGATGCCTCTTGAGGAAAAGGTTGGTGTTTTCCTGGAGTAACTCAGGGCAGTTGAAATCTGCATATTCTGCAGCAGCTCATTTTCAATCAGTCCCCTTAATCAGCATGTATACTGTAAGCAGCATACAAACATTTAATGACTGGTTTATAACATACAAGGGCTGAACCATTTTGAGAAAATATCTAATTGCGATTTTTCTGACAGATATTGCAATTTGATTTGTGATATAATTTTTGAAAGTCAAGCTTCAGTCCAGGATTCACTATATACATGTAAACCATGTGATGGAGCAATACTATTTAAGAGATCATTGAAATATGAACTGCTCTGTGAACTAATCCAACGTTTAAAATGATGGTATAGAACATACACATAATGAACCATAGAACGACTCTCACAGAACAAACAGTAGTACCATGTTCACTTGCCTTCTCTGCAGTAACTTTACATCAGTCATTCTGCTGCCTGTGGTGATTTTTCAAATGCTGATACACTGAGGGGGAATGACAGGAGATTGACAGGCACACAGAGAGCAGGTAGAGACAGACACAGATGATTAAAACTCTACAGGATTTGTCCAGGTAGAAAATACAAAATACAAATCTAACTTAATGTGAGCTAGTTCATTCTACCATTTTCTTTTACTTTCTCTTCTTTCTCTCTCTCCTTCTCTGTTCAACTGGGTATTTTGCAACTTAACTGCAGCAGCGGCAATAATTTTACTGCGGCGTGCAGCTGCTACAAAATATATATACAGTAGATGACAGAAACACTGCAGACATAAAGTTGGCGTCTTGGTCACAGCTCAGTTATCTCTCTTGCCCAGCTGCTGACATTGTCAGCCAGTTTTAACTCGTCATATCACCGGTAGTTTCAGCTTTAGCTGTGTCCATTCTTGCGATGGGCATGCAGCTCTCAGGAGGTAGAACTCACCTGACCCTGTAGCAGAGAGAATCCAAGCGACTCTCACTGCCTGCATTGTGCTGTCACTCTCACTCTGTCACTCTGCCCTCCATTTTCATCAAGTATCTAACCCCACAGTTAGTTGTGTGGTTAGGTCATTTTAAGACAAGATCTGATTGTAAAGTTTACAGCCTGTCGCTCTGTTGCTCCTGCAGTGCTAAAAACGTGCAACGACTTATCCACTGATATGCTGTTGTAAAAATAATTGCAGTCTTTTCAGTTTGCAAATTGCATTAGTTCAAATCTCGATTTTGGTTAACATTTGATATATCGTTTGACAACACGCATGTCATAAGAGATGGCATAGTGCTGACAAATACTGTGCATTAATAAACTATTGTCTGTATTTTTATAGCTGCTTGAAACTACATTATAGTGTGTTATAAACCATTTATTAAGTGTTGATGTTCAGCTGACAAATGCTAAACAGGGAAGTGGGGATTTAAGTGTTGTGGCACATTTTATTATCGTCATCCTCTTGTCTATATTTATTCATGTGTGTCTGTGTTGTATTGAATGTCAGCAAATGTTAGTAGCTTATTGGCTTATTGTCTTGTGGGCAGCACCTTTGTAACTTTGGAGAATTCAACTACTTTAGTGGAAACAGAATTGTTCCACAATGTTTCCACGTGGTCATAATCTCGAAACAGCTTTTCTTTCTTTCTATCTTCATTTAAAATATCCATATATCCATATATAAAAAAGTAAGAAAACACTACTACACACACAAAAAGTACATAGAAAAAAAGACTTTTCATCCTGTATTTTCTGCAGTTGACCAAGATCACCCGTACGGGGCCAAACAGCTGGGAGACCAAGAAGATCATCTCTGTGTCCTTTGCTCCTCTGGTGCTGCCTAAACACAGCACAAATGGCAAACCCAAGACTGTCCCTCTACGTGAGTCTCATTTCAAGTTTTATTTAAATTAAAAAGTACAACTAAATAGGCATTGATACCTATTATATGAATCTAATTATTACCTCTTACTACCCTGTTTTCTTGTGGATCTTAATTTTGCAGCCAAATATGAGGTACGGTTGTTAAACAGAGAATAACTCACTAAGGCTGCAACCAACAGTTATTTTCATTATTCATAAACCTACCAGTTATTTTCTTTGATTCATGGTTTGTCTTTACAATGTCGTCAAAAAAGTGAAAAATACCAGTTTCACTCACTTTGATTATTATCACTATCATACAAAAGAAAAACAGTAAGTCCTCAGAAGTGATAAGCTAATGCTTAGTATTTGACTTAAACAATTAATTGGTTTTCAAAATACAGCAGCTGCTGATGAATCTCTTGTGGATAGCCTCATTGAATCAACCGTCCGAGCTTTAGATTTCACCTGTAACGGCTCGCTAGCTCTCCCATGGCACAGATATCCTCTGTAACAGGGACATCCAACATTAGCAAAGTCAAGTTTCGTCTGGTTTGAATGACATAGCTGCATGCCCTATAAAGAGATAATGATGATAATGATTTGTGTGGAAAAAGAGGCACCAGTGACAGAGTGGTAAATAAAAATTTGAAAAGAGGTAAATTATGACCTCAGTTGTTATATGGCTACAACACTATTGATTTTATATCACACTAAAACCTCTAAAGTTCCTCAGTAGCTTCCACAAGATCAGTGTACGGTTACAGATCATTGTGTTGGTGTGTGAGTAAGAGTTTCTTGTTCTTCCTCCACTTCACCCCTGTGGCGACTCACCACACATCTTCTGCTGTAGCATTTCTGGGACAGGTACAACTCCATCAAGGCCTCCAGCTACATAATAAGGAATGGAAGTGAGTTTACACGAGACAATGCCTGCTGCTGCTAGTTGAAGTGTTGAGATCCATGTGTTGATTTTTGCCATCGTCATACAACAACCCCCTTATGCTAACAACGGGAGATTTCATTTCAGAGATTTCTCAGACACAGAACATAAAGTGAGGTGTCTAGGCACCTGTTTTAGATGCAGTGACAGATGTACATAGCTTGTGTAATTGGTATAAATAGTTATAGTAGATCAGAGAATTTGTAACGGTCAGATAGTAAATTCATAATTCTGTGTTTCCCTGTGGTGAAAATAGTATTAAATAACCTTGAAAAATTTGGATACAAGCAACAACAGTCTCGAATTAGCTTGCAATTTTTTACTATTTTTTCTTTTATCTGTTAGTGATTATGTAGAATAAAAATCACAAAGAGTTACTCCTACTTAAATATTTTTTCACAGTCATAAACTCCTGATGATTCGTATATTTGGTGCCTAAGCATTCTTAGCTGCTCTGCTCTCCAAAATATTTTGTGCTGGGATCCTCAGAGCCAGCTTCTTCTCATTAACTTCCATGCATTGCCTTACATTACTTCCATGCCCCTGTGGTTGGAGGCAGCATGCCCATGTTTGCCTTTTGTGATTGAGTGAATGTGTTTGCTCAGGAGGAGCCTCGCACATGCCTGTTTTGAGACGGTAGGTGTGTGTGTGTGTGTGTGTGTGTGTGTGCCTGAACCCATGGTGGTGCAAGCTTGTGTTTGTGTGTGTGTGTGTGTGAGGGGAGAGAGAGAGAGAGAGAGAGAGAGCTGCTTTGAGCTGGAGGGTCTTCCCCCAACCCCCACACCCTTGCACCTGGCGGCAGCGGCAGCGTGGTAGTGGTGCAGACAGCGGCGGCGGCAGCAACAGCAGGCTGATTTATGAGAAAGAGTATCAGTTAAGCACGGGAGGACAGCCTAGGACAAAATGGTAGTTAATAAATCAGGAAGAATCGGAAAGCTCTGATCCCTTTCTTTGTACTCTTTCACCTTCTAGAGGCAGGGATGGAGAGGTGGTGGGGTGCAGAGGAGATGGGTGGTGAGGGAACAAGGACACTGTCTATGCTAGAATGGATGCTGTGCGCTAAAAGGCTGTAGAAGATTGTACTATTTGTTATTTTCTCAAGACAGCGGAGAAAACGGGCAAGCTTGGAGAGCCTGAGGAACCTGAGTGGAATATGGGGTACTGCAGAAGTAGTGTATGTGTGTGTGTGCATATGCAAGTGGCGTAGTTTGTGTATTTGAACTTTTTGTACTCACATGTACACTGGAGTGTTTTACATGCATGTGTGTCCAGGTCATGGGACAAGTAGGACAGATTTATTTGTTTGTGATCTGTGAGTTTTTCTGCACAGTGGCTGGTCATCAGGTCACTTCATGGAGAGAGGGGATGGCAAGAGAGGAGGAGGGAGATGCAAGATATACTGCATGTTAGGCAGAGCGTAGAATGGAGTTTGAGAGAAGTAGGTCGTTCTTCACAGCTGTTTGTTCAATATCTGAGCATTTTGGATTCTTTTATTGAATGAAAAAGGTGATTTAAAGAAAAATGTTAGTACTCCTCTACTCAGAAGTATTGTTCTGGTGTCAGTTCTGAAACCCCGGTATTGAATATCAAGCCCTTTAATACCTGGATGTATTAAGCTGTGTTTTCTCCCCTGGTGGGGGTGCCTAAGTTTTTGTGGCTATTTCTCATCCTTGTAGCTTTTTCAAGCTACTTGTCTAAAACTTAGGGGTCATAAGTGCTAAAAATAGATTAATTGATGTAGTGGCAATTTTCTCAATCGAAAATCTTTGTTGGACTGTGTCAACACAGACTATGAAAGCGAGATTGTATCTTTGAAAAACAATTCAATTCAATACACACAGCTACAGACTTACATGGTCTGGAATGACCAGTGGCTTATGTTGGCTCATGTTTGTGAACATTAGCAAACTTTAGATTGATATTTTGATTGACATTTATGACTTGTGCTGCAGTTACACTATGTTCAGCATTAAGCATGATTCCAGTATAACTAAAGGTTGAAGCTGAACACATTTCTCAGTTCAACACACTCAGGGGTATTGCTGCTACAGTTTTAGTTGGCCTGATGTGATCACTAGCTTATGATGGCTAATCAGCTACAGTTAGCAAACTTTAAACAAATATTGCTGTGTAAATGACATTACTGAATCAATTTGCTGACTTTGCCACTATCTTTTATGTGCTAGTGACTCACTGCTGGTGGGAGATTTGGTGCTATAGTCGTGTGGTCTGATATCACAAGTAGCTTATGGTGACTAATGCTACCTAACGTTAGCAAAGTTTAGAGAGATACTGCCTTTATAACTGACTGTTTCAGTGAATCAGTTTGCTGATTTTATCACTGTTAAATGTGTGTGTGTTAAACAGTTTTTGCCTCCATCTTTTACAGGAAGGTTTATCACTGTTCTGATTCATAAAATAAACTTCTGATGTTAAAAATTTTCATATCGCTCTTTCACATCAAACTAACAGGACTGTATGAATGTACAGGGTGCGCAAAACATCAGTCTTTGCCTTCTATATAGTAAATACAGCACTATACGCATTTATTACATTCAGTTGGCAGCCATGACAGAGAGAAGAATGATGCTTTGCTGTGTAATAGACTGATTGAAAACAGACATATGAATGTGCAGGGCAGCGCAGCATGCATACACATGCATACACACACTCACATACACACAGATATTTACAAGGCTAATTAAAGTAAAAAAAAAAAAAACCTTCACATTTTCATTTTTATTATGCATAGGCACTATGTAAATAATACAGGCACACATGCTCTCATTTACTCACACTCTGGCAGAGGCTTTTTGGATCAGCGCACATTCTGACGGGTCCTGCAGTATGCTGGTCAGAAATAGTAAGAGGATGCTAGATGCTTGAACCACATACTGCCACTTTTCCTTGTGGATCTTTTTCTAGGAAGAGCGGGGCAGCTGTGGCTTTTCAGAACCTAGATCCATCCATCAACCAGCACCCATGGTTTACACCACACAACATACACACACACAGACACACACCCTCTTTCCTCTCCCTCTTTTCCCTCCCCTCCTTTCTCCATTTCCATGTATCTTTACTTCTTTCCATCCTCTCTTTTCCTTTTCTTCATCCCCCTTTCTTTCTACCACACTGTCCATCCATCCCTCTCTGTTTTGCCCTTCATCCATCCTTCTCTCCCAGACTGAGTTTACAGCCCCCAGGCCACTTCCGCCAGGCTGTCTGCAACAGATTTATTAATAGGCTTTTCTCTCTCTGCAGTAAACACAGCGTTGGTTTAGGGGGTCGTCTCTCAGACACTGATAGACTTGTGCTTAACCTTAGGCACTGACTGACTTGGGAATGGAGGAAAGTCTGTTGGTTTCAAAGGTGATCCACAGTAGATTAAGTCAAAGAGGGACTGCTGGAAATAAACACAAGTAGGAAACAGAAGTGATTTGCAGTGAAAGAGCTAACAAGATTAGCAGATTTTGTGATATTTTATAGCATTTTTAATTTTTCAGGTTGACTTTGGCGAAGTGAGAAAACAGTTTGGCCATGTCAAAGATCAATTTGGAGATTTCACTACATGTACTGCAAACATGCTGTGTGCACCTCAGCTTGCTGATTCACTGTAACATACATAAGAAGCTAACAAAAACAGTCTGGCTGCAAGGTCCATTCAGGGGCTGTTTTGGAGCTTTTGAGCATTTCATTGGATCCAAGACTTCTGGTCCATGTGAGTTTAAAAGTTAAAACTGAAAGTTCATTCCTGACCCTGGAAACAGCAGTCTCAACTGACTCAAAGCCCTGACCCCCGTTTATTAGCCCACAGTTGCTACAACTGTCAAGCTGTCTCTTGCAGTTCACTATGATAAGCTAATTAAGCTAACATAGCTCCACCAGCTGGTTGAAAATGTTCTGCTGCTGACTTGTTTTACCTTGTAAAATGTCTTAAATATTCACTTGATGGGTACATAATTGGTATTGTGTTAAAAGGCTGAGGCCAAAGCAACATACTGAAGGCAAAAAGTCGGTATTCTTATCAGCTGATCCATGTGAAATAAAAAACAGCTTTGTTGTTGTATTTAAATGTGAAGCTACTAAAACATCTTAGTATTATAAGTGTGATAAGGAGGTGGCTAGCCTACTGTACATATTTGGACAAGTAGACAGGACTAAGAATTAAAAATAATTTAATAGGAAATGCTCCTTGATTTGGGTGATAGCACAGGGTTAGTTTGCTATCATCAGTAGTTAATTATTCAATTCCATGACAAGTGAGCAAACTCCATCTGTTGACGAAGATTTTGTGATTAGATCAAAAACTCCAGAATCACTACTCACTGTATTGCGATGAGATCGTTTTGTCCATCACTATTTCCACGATCAATCGTTAAAACTGAAGAAGTCTCTTAAATCAGAGGTGAAACATCTTCAAGTACCTACAAGTCCATTTGCCCTCGAATCAACTCTTTTTAGATAACCATGACCCAGATGACTGTGAGTCTTCACAGACGTTGAATGAAAAGTCTGAAAAGTTTGTCAAAGTCCACAGTAAAACAAAATATCATCACTCAGCAGTGATAACAGTGGTACTGTCATACTGATCTTCTCCTGTCCACAAGAATCATTCATTCTGAGTTCAGGAAAAATTAAGACATTCTGAAATGGAACATCTGCATTAAATGACGATCAGAGCTTTTTTGCATGCTTAATTTGCGTGAGCCATTTAAGAGCAAGTGGAGTGGCACCAGCGGTCAGGTGTCTGCAGACCCACCACATGAAACATGACCTAATGCTCTGCTGGCCTGTCATCATGCTGGATTGAATACCTAGAAAAAACACATACCCTGAACGATATACTGACGTCCTCATGGTTATTGCAGATGTAGTGTTTAAAGGGTCCTCTTACCACTGCATGTGTTTCTGTGTTACAATGCTGCAGAGATTTTTTATTAGAATATCATTGGGTCTGTCTTTCTGAAACAATTGCTTAACAGATGGTTGAGTTTTTTGTTCAGAAAGAAAAGATTTTTTTTTAGCAGTTTTTTATGTTGATTGTTTTCTTTAATGAATTTAAATAAGTGAATAATAGTTTGGTCTAAAATGTCAGAAAATACAGAAGAACTCCCCTCGCGAGTTTCCAGAGCCTACAGTAACATTCAGATTGCTTATTTGTCCAAACCCCAAAGTATGCAGTCTGTCAGCTACAGGAAAACTGGTTAAGTTGGAACTAGCAAAATATTTGGCATTTTTGCTTGAAAAATTACTTAAATGCTTAATTAGTCATAAAACCTTTATATTTATTTGATTTATTAAATATTTATTACTAATTCCACATATAGTTTTTAAGCTCATAGCCTTTGACAGTTTTTTTCTGTTTTTCTAAGTGTGTATTTATTGATCTGGGTTGCGAGCTGCTGAATCCAGGTTTCCTTGCAGTGATAGATTTAACTGAATATTTACTCCCTGATGTGATGAAAATGCTTGTAATTCAACATAAACTACAACAGCCTTCCTGTCACAGGAAAGCATTTTAAAGCAGGATTTTTGTTCTTTAGAAATATTTGAGCAGATATTTTGACACCACTTTTTAATAAGCAGCCAATCAGGAGCCAGTGTCATAAAGAAACTGACTTTGACTGGTTCAGTTGGCTCACGGTCAGAGTGACTAAAGCTACAAGGATTATTTTTGTTATCAATTAATCTGCTGATTATTTTCTTGATTAATGTTTTAATCGTTGGGCCTGTAAAATGTTAGAAAAAAAGCTTTAGAAGTTTCCCAGAGCAGAGGTGACATATTCAAATTGCTATTCAGGGCATTGTCATTATGAAGAGAGAGAGTCATATAAGAAGCTGCAAGCAGCTTCTGAATAATTGTCGTGTTCCTTGGATAGTAACAAATGTTTTATTGATTATCAAAATTGTTGCAATTTAATTTTTTGATGACTGATTAATCATTTCAGCTCTCATGGTTTCAGTTTTGAAAAAACAAAGTTTAGACTACTCATTTGAAAACAGAACATGCTATGAAATTAGTGAAATGATTTTTGACATTTTATACACTAAATAATTACTTAGAGAGAACAGCAGTAAATGAAGCTGTGGGTGATGACCTGAACATTTTTTCTACTAAAAATGAATCTTACTGGCATTTGGAGCTTAGCAGGTGACACCTCTGGACTTTTCTATAATGTTGGAGAGAGCATGCATCAAAATCATCTGTACTCTTAAGTTTACTCATACCCAACGGTGGACACGGACAGAGAGATCCATTTGTGAAATAGGGGAAAACTTCAGCTGTCATTGAGTTTACCTGTTGCTTTAATCCAAGTCCTTTAGTTCCTGTAAATATAAAAGCGCATCCAGATTGAGTTCATTTTTGGATTTTTTTGGCTGTCAGCAGGAGTGTTATGATTTCCTGTTTTGAAGAGATCTGCCAAAAAAACTGGGCTGAAAAAAGAGCTAAATCCATCCCCAGTCTGAAAAATAAAAATGTATTCCTATTATTATCTGTTCACATGCTAAGCTGTGATTTGAGCCAAAGTGGAAGTATTGTGGTGCACTGGTATCATGCGCCCTGTAGCCGAGGAATGCACCACTACTAGACAGTCTAGTATGTACATGCAGAGAAAGGACTGATGCATGTCAGAGTGTTGTTGAGATTCAACACGTGACTCAGCACAGAGTTATGTGTGTTACCAGCACAGTAATATCTGGAATATGGATCCGGTCTGTCCAGCACAGTCTAGAGATGCTGATTTGTGAGTCAGCGAATGGCCGAAACCCGATCCATGTGGAGAGAGAGAGTTAACTCCTGACTCACACACTCACTCACACACACATACAGCTACAGTAGTAGCGACAGATGATTGCACTGCTCCTGATTCATTCTCAGGAGCAAGTAAGAAGGGAGCAGGAGAAAAAGCGGGAGAAAGCAGAATGTAGCCACAGTGTCTGATGACACATCCCCTCTTCCTTCCTCTGAAGTGATTTTTAATAACGCCTCCACCACCCCGCCCTACTCAACAATCCCCTACTCACTAAATAATGCCAAGCAAAACCTCTGACTCCCTTGGTAGACAAAAGAAAATTCTCTACAGCTCAAGTGTTCACTGACTGAATGCAGCTGGGGTGGGAAGTGAAAATTACGACTTTCTCTCAGTATTTGAGCATGAATCAAAATAAATTAGTTGATAGATGTGTTGATTGAGCGACTGGCTGCCACCTGAGATTTGTTTTTGAGAAAAATATAGGCTAAGTAATGTGATAGAATAAACAGAGAAAAACAGGAGGGCGAGTAGCATTACCAGTTACCTGAAAGGTCTGTGTGTCTTCAAGTTTACATGTTGAGAAGAGTATTGACACTGATGCCCCGTACAAGCACTCTACATGCAAATACTCAGGAACTGTTAAATATTCATGCTTGCCATTGCTGTATGCATGGTTGGTTTCTTTTTACAGTCCAGCTACTCTGTGTAGTTCTAACCAATAGACTATAATGGATGTAGTGGAAATGAAAAACTAGCAGTACCACAGAATAATAATGCTGTTACAGGTAAAAGTCCTGCATTCAGAGTGTAAGTACGTAAGTATTATCAGCAAAATTCACTGGTAAAAATTAAAAATACTCATTTTAAAGTGTGGTCTCTGTCAATGTTAAAATTATTATATATATTAATTTGTTCTAAATGGCATTTACTGTTGTTACTGGTTAAGTTGGAGTGAATTTTAATGATTTATTTGGTAGTTTAACTTAACTTATTATTATTATATTAGATTATATTTTAAGTGATCACATGTTTTGTATGTAAAATAATTTTGCATATTTTGCAATTTAACATAACCAGTAACTATAGCTCTCAAATAAATGTAAACAGTACAGTGTAGGGATACACTGATACCACATCTTTTCAATCCAATTACAAGTACTTACATTTACATGAAAACATGTTTTATTTTCATCAGATATTGTTTCATTCTCTGGCTGTAAGAAATTGCTGACTGACCCTAACCCTCTTTGAACTCAGCGTCGTGTTGGTTTTTTAGATGTTTTATCAGATTGCTTGTGTTGAAAGTACTCGCTTTCGTCCCTTTTCTTGACAGCTTTGCAGAGCATAATTTGCAGTCTGCTTTACTTTAGTCACCATCATCCACTTTGAAATACCTCCACACCGCTGACAGTGCTCCTCCTTGCTCTCAATTAGCACCTGACCGCCCAACTGAACGTCACGCTGCCATAAAGTGGTATTTGTGCTGTGGTATCGGGACACTTTTATGAATACGAGTACGAGTATCGGAACAGGGTATCAGACAGATACCCGATGCTGGTATCGGTATTGGTGCATCCCTAGTACAGTGTTTCCTCTGAAGACTAGTGGAGTAGAAATAGAAAGTAGCAGAAAATGGAAATAATCAAGTACAAATACCTCAGAACTGTATGTTAGCACAGTACTCATGTAAAATTATTGTTTTGTTAAGGGGAGTGTGAGACCTTTAAGAGACTGTGACCTGGCATAAGATCCTGCAGTCAGCAATGAGATACCTGTTTATTATAACTAACGCCATCACTCACAGTTAATATTAACAATCATGACATCAGGTCTTAATGCGAATCGAAAACTTTGGGGCTAAACTAAATTAGGGCTGTGTGTATTCATACATGTGCACTATGAGCCAGGTCATATATTAGTAAATTAGTATGTCAAACTGAGTTATTACTGCTGCTCTCTGAGCCTAATGGCTATATGGTTATGGCCTATAACACATTACTACAACATGCACCGTTCTGTTATGACAGGGGACCTTTGCACATCCCACAACTGTCAAAATAAATGCCAAACCAAACCAAACAAAAGGCAAGTTGAATCTGAGATTCATTTTTGACCTCTGAAGTTATAGTTTGACAAAAAGGAAAAAAAAAAAAAAATCTTCACTTACTAGATTTCTTTTTCAGACCTGTCAGACATATCCTGTGGCCTTCATCTGGAAGGCCATGAGGTGCCATTTTTTTAGTTGAGTGATCATTACTATAATAATAACAATATGTAATAATGAAATAAATGAATATATTAACATAATAAATAGATACTAAATATTTCATATTCCAATAAAATCAGTTATCACTGAGCTAATTGCCACTGGGATGCTCACACTTGTCATTTTTGTCCCTCTTCACCTGTTAGCTTCTCTACTTGTCTTCCTCCTCTAACTTGTTTATCAACCTGCGTACTCCTCTCCTCTCCCCTCCTGGCTCTCGCTCTTACTGCTGTGTTTTGATCAGTTGCTGAGCTGCCCCTCTTCTCCCCCTCACAGCACATTTCCCCGTCTCCCCTCTTTTCTCAAGCATACTTCTCTCTCTCATTATTTCCTTCAAGTATACTCCTCTGTGCCACTCTCTTCTCAGAGCTTTGAATTTTCCCCCTTCTCCTCACTCTCTCTTTTTTCTTACCCTCTGTCTTTCTCCCTCCCCTCCAACAACCACTTACCAAATTTAACCCCTCACCCACTCAAATGCATTCCACCAGCTTCATAAACACACACATGCTACCAAACATGTAATGGTACTTAGAGGGACTTCCTCCTCTCTCCTCATCTTTCCTCACATCTCTCCATCTATTCTCTCCCCCTCTTTCTCTCTCCTCTCTCGCTTTCTGCTCAAAGTCTCGGTGAACAACAACAACAAGTTGGAAAAATGAAAGTGGGGTGACAACTGCGAGTCCCCTTTCTGCGTCCCCTCCAGGGCCAGTGTGAAGTTTTCAGTTTGATTGAAGGCCTCTTTTCTGTGGTGTGCGGTGTGAAAGCTGTCCTAATTGAATGATAAAGTGCCCCGAGATGGAGTCCAGTGAATAGTCAACAATGGCCAGCCTGTGTGTGGTAGAGGGATTTTGGTTCACATCCAGCCTCTGCCTCTCTACTCCGAGAGGGGGCCTATTATAACACTCTCTGCTGGACTCGGTCACGTGATACTGCCTCGCTCCCTGCTACTCACCCCCATCTCCCCCCCTCCCTTCCCTGTTCATCCCTCCTCCTCCCTCCCCTCTCCCATCTCCCCCGCCCCAGTGTGGCCTGGCCAATCCGGTCACATCATCGGCCTCCTCTTCACTCTGCTGGTTTGGTTGGATGGTCTCATTTTGCAAGCGAGTGACTTCCAGTAGCAGCTATCTGTGCATGCGCACACGTGTGTGTGTGTGTGCGTGCGTCTATATGTATCTATTAAGTCAAAGTGCTCTGTTAGTCCTTCCACTGCTCCCAGGACACCAGGGTGACATGGAAAAACAGAAAGGCTGTAAGAAAATGAAGTTTCAAAAATGAAAATGAAAAAAGAAAGCAACTGATTTCCAAATCAAATATTAAATTTCTGTTTACCTTTTTAGCCTGTGCCCCATAAAACAAGGTCATATCTTCTTACAACTCCTAGTTACTGCGTATGACCTTTGTGTGAACATGAGTTATGAGCAGCATGAGTGTTTTTTCTTAGATTGTTTGGAGAAGTAGAAGTTGAAGAAGTTTTTCATATTTCAGAAGAACAAAAAGCAAAAATGAGATGAAATTCAGAATAAAAAACATAGGGGACTTGCATCCTTTTTATAGGCATTAAAAAATCAAATTGTGTTTTTCGTAATTTACTAAAGGACATCACAGAGGTTTTGTTGCCACTCAAACAGAAGAAAGGCGGCACCACTGTGTGTCTGTGTCTGTTAATAAGTGCAAAAGCAAGGTAGGAGATGAGAGGTAGTGTTAGGACAGAAGTGGCATTACTAACTGAGCTTACTAGAGTTCCCAGCATAGCACCACAAAACAAGAGAGCAGCAATGTTCCAACCTGTTATTTTTCATCAGGTTTATATGTATGTCTCTCTCCTGACTTGAAAAGGCTCACAGCAGCTCTAGTTCACAATGATAAGACAGAGGTAGCCAGTGATAGCTGCTTAATAGCTAGCTAGCTTTAAGAGTTGAAAAGTTTCAGCAGAACTCTGCCAAATTGATTTTTGTCACATCTCATCCAATCACTGATCTTTTTTTCAAGATGAAATCATCAGGTTGTTTAGTATTTCCTCAAATACACACTTGCAGTTCCAACTGTGTCTTCTCTTAAACCACTGTTTTAAATTTCAGCAGCAAAAAACTTTATGCTCCATTACTTTCCAGACATGAGCAACACATGTCACTGTCACATCTCATTTAGCTGCACTTTATGCAGATCAGCTCATTTACATCTGCAGTCTTAATAAGAACCTCAGTCAAATATGAATATGCACCCCTGACCATAATTTTCAAAAGGATTAGTAAATGTCCGCTGTAGTAACAGACATTTCCTTCTATTATCTTGTGACCCCTTAGACTTGTCTTGGGACCACAAGACTGTAATGGAGGTTTGTTAACTTCATATTGGATGATTCAGATGGGCTCAATAGGCTCAGTGTTTGAGTGTAATCATGCTGCCCTTTTCATCTGTCATGGTGCTGCATATATAGACATTATTGAAAGCAATTGTCCAGTGTCTTAAAATTATATTAGGCATTGCCATTGCACAGATTAGCAAGGCAGGTATAGTCAGATTTAGCAGATTATCTTTTTATCTTTCAGTTATTCAGGCCTGGTTTGAAGTTGTTCACCTTCTGTGTGGTGGTTGTTGTGAGGATGTGAAGATGGCTGGTTGATCTCCCTTCATTCTCAGCTAGATGGCAGCATGGCCACCAAGAACCCAATCAATACTTTTCCTGATTTATCAGCGGTTCATCTGATATCAGGTGGTTTGCAGAGGAATACTCTGGAATGTGGAGTGGTTGAGTCGGTGAGCATTACCCTGACAGCAGCTGGTGGTAGAAGGCGCAGAGGGGCTGTGGATGGGCGTGCAGTAAAGAGCTGTGGTACGGATGCTGGGCAATCTGATCTAAAAATAGAAACAGAGTCAGTGAGGTGTTGTTCGCGCCTACAGATTGACAATAAACAAATAAAGCTGGAATTTAATAGGATATGTGGCTACTGAAGCGACACTGAATATTAAAAGACTTGCATAGGTAGATGGTTCACACAGCTGTCTGGCGCAAAATAGTCACAGAAAATGAAAGTACCTCATCTTCTGCATCACCCAGCTTTGAGCACCAGACAGATTTATTCCTTCACATAGCAGTTCATCAGCAGAAGTTGACCAAACTATCATTTAAACAAACAAGAAAGCACTTGTCCTTTATCACCTGATTAATACAAACTCCAAGTGTGTGTTGTTGGCATCAATCCTCTCTTCTCCCTCTCTTCAAAGTGGTGAGGAGGAGGAACGTACCTGCTAGCATTATGCAGACCACTAGGAAGCACTTGATGGAGAAAATGTGGCTCCATTTCTTCCAGTGCTGCTGAGTGCTAGTGAGTGGGTCTTATAAACCTAGTGAAAGCTGAGAAAACATCCTCATAAGCACAAAAGTACTAGATGAATTTCCATTCTAAAAATTCGTTGAATCCAAATTTTTTGATTTTTCAAGATTTTGTGAGATTTAGGACTGGTTTATAAAATATAATGAAGCTGATAACGGTGTCACGAGATAAAGTAATGAAATCAAATTAAAAATAACCATCAAAAGCAGAACTTGTCATGTTTTGTGTCTAACCCCTGAAAAAACCTTTCATCATGGCGGAAATACTTACCGCTATTATATCAGTGTTTGAACATGAGTGCATCTGGGCTTGTAAAGCAATTTGTGTGCAGACTGATGGTGATGGATTTACTGCAAACACAACAGTGAGGAGAACAGTGAGTGAACAGGGGTTTATACATGGAGAAACACAGGAAAATTCAGCCTGGGGTTTTCATTGGTTGATTGATACATAATGAGGAACATACAGTAGCGTGTCGAGGAACTGCAATGTTTATGCGAAGATCCCAATACAATCACATAACACAAGTTGCTCCTTTCTAAAATAATCTGGTGAGTTATGAAACATGGAAAATTTGTTAATTCATTGGCTGATGATAGAAAATCAGTAACCACAGGTAGGAACCTGTTGTTGGTGTGCAGAGAGTCCTGCGTTATGAGACGGATTTGCTTCAAATGATGGTTCGGTGCATGCCTCCACTGTAGGCACCATCTTACTAGTGCGTACTAATGCACTCTGTCCTACAGAGGCAGAGAGCAGTAACTACAGAAAGGATGAATTTTAGAAAGTTTAAAAATTTCAGGCTTGTCAGCAAATTGTTTAACAGATGGAAAGTTTGCAATGCCCCCATTTTATTTTCTTGAGCCTATTGTTTACCTGATAGAAGGAGGCGAAGGAGCATAGAAGTTACTCTTTATTTTACAAGTAATGTTTGCACTAAATGTGATGTCTGATTATGATCTTTTGAAGGAGATTAGTTGTGTTGCCTTTTTCAAATTAAAATCTTGGTAATCATTATATTATGCTTAGTTGTTGTATTTGGTAATCAAAATCACTCTTAAACATACAACACATGGCGAAAATTGCATTTAAAATAGTTTTGTATCAACAGAGCATCACTGTGAGTAGTATTAGGTGGTTAAATTTAAGTGGTAACATATTTAGAGGCTAATATTATATATTCCTAAAAACTGAAAAGAAATGGATTACCTTAACAAGAAACGGTCAAATTGGCAAAAACAGTTTTAGTGATAGTAGAAACTGCCTGGGTCAGTATGAGTCATTTGGGTTTGTTCAGGCATGAGGCATCCGTAATGATTACCTCTCCTATGGTCCTGTCATGGTATGTCCTTTGTGTTCAAGCTCTATTTGGTTTATTTCTGTAACTTGGCGGCGTTGATTCTCTTCATTGTACATATGCCTGTCTGTGTGCATGCCTTTGTGAGTGTGTTTGAGCATGCCGGCCTTGTGTGCATTAATACATGATGTTGCATTAAGGTGTATTGGAGACTCTGTGTGTTGTGTGTGTGCTGTTGTGTGCGGAGGAGAGAGGCGGGGCATGGCATAGTTCAGGCCAGGAATGTGCGATGTGGGTAGGCTGTACAATAGAGCCGGGCTCCCTGAGGGTGGTCAATGGGACGGGTGTCACCCCTGCACCCTCCACGCTGGGTGACCACACACAACGCTACAGCTGTGAGGTCCTCTTAACCACCACTGTAAATACACATACATAATGAGAATAAATACACACATATGCACATGTACACGCTAAGACATACGCGCTTAAGTGTATCTTGTGTAGAAGAAATTACATGACCACACACACACACACCACTCTATGCATGTAGATGTTTTAGTCACACCTACCAACCTGTGGATACCTGCGACAAACATGTAGAGATAAGAAGCATCTGCAAAAACAGTTAAAGTAGATTCCAACACATTTGCTGTCTTTCTTAACTCACTGACCTCTCACACAGAGAGGATACCATTACATGTGGATCTGCGTATGTATGTACACACCTTGTGCATGTGTGTGTGTATTCTGACTCATATACCCTCATGTGTTTATGGTACTCATTTCACGTGACTGATGCTCAGAGCACAACTGACATTGCGATCAGTGTTGTGTCCGTTCAACCTTGGACTTAGCTGGTGTGTTAGCTAGCAGGGGTCACTGAGGTCACTGAGGGTAAATAAGGGAATGCAGAGATGACAGGGAGAGAGAGTTCAGCCAGTCTCTCAGAAACACAAGTTAAAGTAGTTTGCAGTTTGTCTTAATAAACAACTGCAGGTCAGTAACTGCTCTGGTTTTCAGTTATGCTGTCTCCTTTTTTGACGTCAGAGTTTGTGACAGGAATTTGTTGAATTCAGGGTGACAGGTAGTGCTGGTTCTAGGAAGCCCGAGTTTGTGGCATAACACTGCCCACCCCTGTCCATCCCCCCACCACAACCCTCTCTCTTCCCTGGGGGTTGTGTGTGTTTCTGTGTTTTCCCAAGGATTACAGGAGACTTATCCAGTTTCAAAACAAGTACATACATGTACACACACACACACACACACACACACACACACAAAGCTGGCTTTGTGCACCATGCTGTCATCTGAAGACACACATGATGAGGGATAAGGCTGTGTAATTACTCTCAGTCGTCACATTTGTTTATACAAATAAAGGTATTGTGCTGTGACTGTGATTGAGAATCATCATTCACTAAACAGTTTTTTGTTAATCCTTTGTTCCTGTCTAGTCTGTCAGACTTGTAGTTCAGCTCCCCCTAGTGAGCTCAGAGGAAACTTGCTTTTGAGGTAGAATTTGCAAATGACAAATAATGATTCAGGTCAAGCCTTTTCAATTATGGGCCGGGGAGGTTTCATTTTTTTTCCTGAATTATGAGGTTTTGATTTGTCTGCATTAATATATTTTGTTACAGTTTTGTCAAAGCCTTAAAATGCAGGACTGGAGTCACTTTTTAACCTTACATTTGTCATGCTTCCTCTCCTCACAGGACAGTAAAGATGCAAAGCAGTATTTCACACTCACCGCCAACCATAGCTGTTGGGACTGGGTGAGGAGGAGAGAACACGAGAGAAAGGAAGAGGAGCGACTGAAGCAGAGAGAGAGAGAGAGAGAAGGAAAGTGCAGAGACAAAAGAAGGATTTCAACAGGTAAAAATTAGGCTTTACAGAAAATATATGTTCAGTGTCGCTACAAACTTGAAAACAGTGTCAAAGCACGTACCTTCTACCTCACCACAGATTTTGGCTCACCTCAATGTTATTGCTGGATCCTCGGCCCTTCCTGTGACCCGTCAGCCAACTTCCCGCATTGAGCCTGCAAGGCAGGGGACCCACAAGTGAATTTTCATGGCAGCGGCACTCTAGGGCTGCCATGGCAGCTGCTGCCGCTGATGCCTCACACCGTATTACCGCACTGACGCCGGAGGAAGAGGGACGACGGACTGCCGCCAAGCTGTTTGGGAGCGCCGCCCCGCTGCCACGGATAGAGAGAGAGAGAGAGCGAGAGAGGGGGAAAGAGAGAGAGAGGGACAGGGGAGAAGAAGGAGAGGAGGTAGGGAGAGCGAGCGGGAACGAGTGTTTGGTGTGCGGGGCTCTGTTTGCCTCACAGGAGAAGCTACGTGTCCACGCCTTGAGTCACACAGGAGAGAAACCCTTCCACTGCTCACAGCCACACTGTCCCAAGGCCTTCAGCTCCAAATACAAACTCTTCAGGTATAACGCCTTATCACATCACACAGTTTTAAATACAGTGTGATGCATTCTTTAGCTTTCTCAGGATCCCTCATGAGCCAATGCAGAAATAATACAATTTTTATTTTTATTGAATATACAGTGGCTAGCACTGTCACCTCACAGCAAGAAGGTTCAGGGTTTGAACCCTGGTTCAACCAGGGCTTTTCTGTGTGGAGTCTGCATGTTCTCCACTGCAGGTTTAAATATATAATATAAGTCTCAGACTCATCAACATACAAGGATGTTTGGAATCTAGTGAATCACAGGAAGTGGTTCCAAATCCATTTTGGGTCCTGACTGTAAACCACTGTGACTCATTCATGTATATATGGACTCAAGGGGTTAGACTGAAAGGAGTTCATGCCTCACTTTAGCATGCACACTTCTAGCAGACTGACCTAGAACATGACAACAAGACAAGTGATGTTACTGCTCCTAAAACACAACTACCATTCATAATCTCTCTCTTTATTGTGCTCCTTTGCAGGCATATGGCCACACACTCTCCACAGAAGACCCATCAGTGCTCATTCTGTGAGAAAATGTTCCACCGCAAAGACCACCTGAAAAACCACCTGCAGACCCATGACCCCAACAAGGAGGCCTTCAAGTGTGAGGAGTGTGGGAAGCACTACAACACCAAGCTGGGATACAAGCGCCATGTGGCCATGCACTCTGCCACAGCAGGGGATCTCACCTGTAAAGTGTGCATGCAGAGCTACGAGAGTACACCTGTTCTTCTGGAGCACCTCAAAAGCCACTCTGGGAAGTCTTCCGGTGGCGCCAAGGAGAAGAAACACCCATGTGACCACTGTGACCGTCGTTTCTACACACGGAAGGATGTGAGACGGCACATGGTGGTCCACACGGGCCGAAAGGACTTCCTGTGCCAGTACTGTGCCCAGCGCTTCGGCAGGAAGGACCACCTGACACGCCACGTGAAGAAGAGCCACTCGCAGGAGCTGCTGAAGATCAAGACGGAGCCTCCGGATATGTTAGGCCTTTTAGCTTCTGGGTCACCACCTTGCTCTGTGAAGGAAGAGCTCAGCCCCATGATGTGCGGCATGGGTCCCAACAAAGACCCCATGATGGGCAAACCGTTCCCCAGTGGGGCCCCTTTTCCAATGGGCATGTACAACCCCCACCATCTTCAGGCAATGTCTAATACCGGGGTAGGTCACCCACACCCATCCCTAATGCCCAGTTCCTTATCTGCAGCCATGGGCATGGGCTGTCACATGGAATCCCCTGGATCTCTTCACCCACACTCCCATCACCACCACCATCATCACCACCATCACCACCACCATCATTCCCCTCCACTGCCCCCCCCCCCCACCAGCCTCCGGCTCCCCAGCAGCAGCACCAGCCCCAGCCAGCGCCCAAATACCAGCTGGGATCTACCTCATACCTGCTGGACAAGCCCTTGAAAGTGGAGATGGAGAGCTTCCTCATGGATCTGCAGAGTGGCTTGCCAGGCCCGGTTCCCTCTGCAGAGCCCCACGCTGCTGCCTCGCCCCCCAAGGACGGACTGGAGCCCACCTCGGGCCTGACGGATGAGCTTTGCGGGGATCACCTCCTGTCCAAGAGCCCTGCGGTGATCGCTGAGTCTCTGTGTGCTGCTAACATGGACTTCTCCCACCTGCTGGGGTTCCTGCCCCTCAACCTGCCCCCCTACAGCGCCCCCATGAGCACGGGAGGGCTGGTGATGGGCTACACCTCATCTGCAACCTCCTCCTCTTCCTCCTCCTCTGCCTCATCTCTGCACGCTGCCGAGCCCCACGCTGCAGCAGTTGCCGCGGCAGCAGCTGCCGTCGCCACGGCACCTCTTACCTCTTTGCAACCGCAACCTCAGGAGCAGCAGAGCTCCAGTGGGGGTCTGGGCCTCGGACCTCTGCACCCCCTCCCCCCAGTGTTCAGCTCCAGCCTTAGTACCACCACACTGCCTCGCTTCCACCAGGCCTTCCAGTAAAAGAGCTGGCCCTAGGCCCAGCCCTGCCCAGCCAAGATGGCCTCCACGCCAGCCTCAGCTCAGCTCAGCTCAGCTCAGCGTGGTTCTTTACAGAGCCTGATCAAAAAGTTGGGAGAATTAGAATAAATAAACACACAAATGAACACATAGAAGCCTTAAATGAAAGCGCACAAAAGCTTTTGATTGAGCCTTAAAAGGAAGTTAAACCCCTTTGAGAAAAAAGGAAAGGGTCAGAAAAGAAGTTGAAGAAGCTTTTATTTGGGCTTTTTTTCCCCCTCTTATCCTATAGTTATAACAATGTATTAACCCTTCTTTTTTAATTTCCATTTACTTCCCCTTTTATCCCTCTTCCATCCCCTATTTAGTAGTATTGAGGGCAGGATCAGTAGGCCAAAAGGCGTGGTACTGCATACTTTCTAATGTTTAATTAAGAAAAAAAAAAAGAAAAAAAAATCAAAGATAATTTTTAGTGAAGATTATCAGTCTTGTTGTGACCCAGAAAAAAAAAAAATAGTTTGAAGTGGATATTTTGTTTTACTTTATTTTTCTTTTCCAAATGTAAGAACATGGTAGAATGTGTCTCATCTTGAGTTTTGAACCACCCACTCTAATAATACAAACTGTCATGATTAGTATGGAGAGGAGAGAGATCAGTGAAGGAATGAAGAGAGACAGATGTTGAGCTGACAATTGAACCTTAAATCTAAAATCGTCCTCTAAACAGCTTGGCTGGAGCCACAAAAGCAACCCTTGCCTCTAAAAAAGTGCTCTTCAAATAAGAAAAAAATTAGATGGATGTCCCAGTTATTTTCTTACAACTATAACTGATGTGCTCATAGAGTCAGGTCAGTTTTAATGAAAATAGTTCACTAAATGAAAAACAGAGACCTATATGAGTTGTCTGTTTGCTGCCAAACATAAAGACCAGTCACACACATGGCCACACATTTTTAAAGAAAAGAAAAAAGAAAGAAATGTGAAGGTGTGTGAGCTGGTTGACAATGGTGTATTATCATGTTGGCTTTTTTTACTTTTCCTCAAGAGAAGCACTTTTTTTTAGCAGAAGGCACTTCACCTTTAGGAATCTACTTGGGAAACCTTCCTAGACTCCTTCCTTGTGACTTCTAGAGGTTTTCACCGCCTGAGACAGAGACTTTCTCCTCACTTGTAGTTCCTCACAAAACCCAAAATCCGCCTGGTTTCCTCTATGAGGACTCTCCTTCCTTCACCTGTCTTCCTTCCAACAGTTACCTTTAAAAGTTCCCATGATAATGATATACTGCAGCTGTTTCTCTGCTGCCTGACATATCTAAAATATAGGCTATATTTTTGGAAAATAATACAGACACATCTTTACTCAGTCTTTTAAAAAGATGCATCATCATGGTAATGATGAACCCTGACATATGTGAATGGCAAAAAACAAGAATTACAGTGACAGATGAGGAAAAATGTGTTTAAGAATGTTATTGCAGTGTACGAAATATCTCAAAAATGAATATTATAATTGCTTTTATCTCAGTAAGGTGTATTTTAGGTAGACGTATTAAAACTAAGTGATGATGTTTTTGATGTCTGGCAGGTTTACATTTGTGTGTATCTTGCATTTTTGATCAAACAAACGGATGAAGTATTAGCTTTTTCCCTTAAGCTTTCTCTGTCATATCCAATCTTTACCTTTACATGTACTTGAGTTAGTATAGTGGAATCAGAACTGTGGATGGGAAATATCTATAGAAGGCTGTTAGTGGCTTAATAATCAAGTAGGATTTGAACTAGATAGATTGTGTCATAGGGATGCTGATATGGATGGCCTATGAATTTATGACTGTAGGTCTTTATCCCGTGGAATATGTAACCCCTGCACTGTGATGAAATCCAAGCTGATTTCACTCAGAGCTCAGTGGTCTTGGACGTCTTGGAGTTTAAAGCATTTCTAACCATTTGCCACCAGCCTATGAAAACCTGAGCCCAAAGTTAACCTAAGCCTCAAAGTGAAATAGGTGCTCCTTATCTAATGTTCTGTCTGGGGCATGACCATCGCAAGCTGCATATCCATAACTTCACACAGGACTGAGCTCCTGCATCATCTGTGATTCAGTTCATTTTGTGTGTCCAGTGTTGTCCAGTCCTAGAAGAAGACCCATTCACTTTGCCTTCAGCAGTCATCATACCACAGACATGCCCCACCCACCATAAAATGTTGAGTAAAAACAAAGAAAAGAAAAAACAGGAAAAACATAGCACATTAAAAAATACAAATAAAATACATATTGCTGCTTTTAGCTACGGTTGCTGATGGACGACAACTGTAGACCACTAGAACATTTCAAATTTTTTGCAAGATGGACAGCGAGCTGAAAACATGCACAAACATAACCGACAAAGTGTTCATCAGCCCCGGCCCCCGCCCCAGCCCCCTCCCCCCATACTCCTCCTCCTCCTCTTCTCTCAGCTGCTTTGTAGAGTCAAAGGAAAAGGGTCTGAAAACACAGCGATATCTGAAAGAACACAGTCACTGAATTCCCTGGCTTTGACATTCAAAGCACAGGGGGACACATGACTGACTGCATGACTTGGGGTATCGCTTATAGTCATATATTTGTTTTGTTTGTTGTCATATGATATATTATTTTCTGTTTGTATAAAACAGGACCTCGAAAAACAACACAACACATCACCTCATTTTTATTTGTTTTATTTTTCTTACCAAAACCTGGGGAGAAGAAACTACATTTTTGCACAACTGCTTGTTACAAAATGCTACAAGTGTAATCCGATTTTTATACTGTAGGATATGAAACCCCAACGATGAGCAGCTGTGTGTTAGACAGCTGAATATTCCCCTTGGAAGGTAGGAGCAGCTGAAAATTCAGAATCAGCAAGCACTGATGTTGAAAAAGCTTCCCCACAGTCTGACTGTTTAATCACAACTTCATAGCTAAAATCGTAGATTTTATATTCCAAGTTCTGAACTAATTTGAAATTATTCTGAATAATTAACACTTTTTAGTCTCCCCCCTGGAGGGTCATTATTTTGATGATGACCCTTGTAAAATGATCAAACTTTTTATTGATCCTAAATAAATTAGCTGTTGGCACCTTTCTGATAATTTACATGATATATAAAAAAAAAAAAAAAGAAAAAGGCAAGATTCAAATTTGATCTTTATTTTGAGTTTTTTTAAAAAGTAGTTTGAAAGAAAAATCCTCTTGGCTTAAGCCAGATTTGTAGCAATCAAATTGAGCATTTATATTTTTGTAACAAATATTCATTTAGTCCTAAAAAGAGTTAAGAAAAAGCTTTTGGCATGTATTAAGTTTGTCCTCCCTGGGTTTCTGTGAGCTAATCTGAATTCTAGCACTTTCAACCTTTAAAAAAGAGTATTTTTTTCTTTTAAAATTTCAGCTTATATGTTCATATGTTTTTAATTTTGTATTGATCCTGTACATGTATGTGCCATTAGTTTGATGTGTAGACTTTATCAACCTTTGTGTATTTCTCTTCTCCAAAAGAATAACAGTATTTTTGATAGACCTTTCACTAATATCCTTCTACATACGAACCCTCTGCCCCTTTTCCTTTGAAACTTTTTTGGTTTTGTTTTTTGGTAACCAGCTTTGCCTTCTTTCTCATAAATTTATCTAATCAAACTCCACAGCCAAGTGCTTGAAGAGAACAGCAACAGCTTAGTATCTGTTATTCTGAGGGGGTGAGAAACAAGTGTTGTCAGGAGAGTGTTAAAGCCACAACCTGACCACAACCTACTATTGAAATGCTGTTGCAACAGAGGACCATCTGCAGGCCATTTTTAGACCATGTAACTGAAGAAAAATTCAGTCAGGATTGACCCCAAAATGTAGCACTTAAAGTATACAGCCATAGTCACTGAACTCGTTGTCTCTGCTAAAAGGAGTGATTTCCTGCTATAATGACTCGTGAGAATGATGCCACCATGTTGCAAGAGTTGCAGTTTCAGTTTTTCGTTAGGAAGTGGGTAAACGTGGCTTTAAATTAATGTTACTAACATGAACTCAACAAATAGTTGAAAAAGACTTAAATGTTTGGATTTTTTAAGACAGAAGTGAAACGTGTGGTCAGGCCGTACTTGTAGCAGTGAACCACAGACAACGACAGATCTCATGCCTGCTGTCCCACCTAAGTTCATATTAGTAAAGTTTTCTCAGAGCTGTTTCCAGAGTGACAGGATGGGTCAGTCATTCTTCATAGTGGGATCATTCTAGAAAAATGTTTCTGGACTCATACCCTGATCTGTATGGAAGCCCATTTCTGAAAAAAGAAACAACTTACAACTTTCAACTTACTTAATCAAAAATAATGAAATAGTAAGTTAAGATGCTGAGATATTAAGTCAAAGTATAGACTTTCATTTCCTGACATAAAATTACAATAGTGAATCAAGATTATTGACTTGACCCATAACATTAAACATAAAGCAATTATGACAAAATTATCTGATAGTAAGTCAGAATTCTACTAGAATTAGTGTCATAGACTGGTAAGTAAAAACTATCATGAATCCTATACCAATAATTTTGATGTATTAGATATACATTTTGATTTAGTAAGTCAAAATGTGTATTTACTACTACTACTGTTTACTAAGAAATTATTGCATGATTCATTGAGTCGAAATTGTATTTACTATGTTTACTTAACATTTTAATTTATGAAGTTAAATTAATGAAATCAAAATTAACTAAGTAAAACTTTTTATTCTTCTTATTTATATCAGGATTTTTTTCTTAGTATCATAATTCTGACTTAATACAGTATCTAAGTATTTTTACGCAAGTTGTCATTTTAAATTCTTTTTCTGGCAGAAATGTGCCTCCATAGACGGAGCTTTCACAAAAAGCTGATACTAAATCACCTCAACTCTGAAACACTTGATATAAAACAGTTACCCCCTGACCTCTGACAGTGATGTTGTTCTGTTTCTTGGCTTGGCTGTAGATCCATTACCTCGACCTGCACCTACTAGGGATGCACTTATCCTCACCTTTTCCTCTTTACTAGTAGGTGCAGAACACAAATATTTTAAGGGAATTTTTTCATCAGTTTAAGCCTGAAAAAACTGATTTGATTTTAATAATGCTCTCTCTTTCTCTCCCTCTTTCTCTCTCTCTCTCACTCTCTCTCTCTTATTTTGCTTTTAGAAAGAAACTGGGTACTGTCTGATGCAGGCAACATCCACATGTAGTTTTATATATTTCTAGCTTAATGTAAGTCTTGCATTCCAACCTCTTTGTGTATCGCGTTTAGTGACATAGCCTTTTATTTTTTATCACTTGCTATTACAGCCACCTCTGGAATAAAAAAGGTGAAAAAAGGTGAACGAAAATAGAATATTTGCATTCACTTACACTATTTTATATAGCATGGAGTTTATCAACTACAGGGAGAATTATATAAATGATGTGCTTCGGAGAAAGAAAGAAAGTGAGAAGTTTTGCTTTTTTTGTTACATATCTCACATGCAATCAGTTGCTGCAATGTAAAAGTGACAGATTTGTATATTGGTTGATCCAAAGAGATGATGAACACAACAACAGAACTATTGACTTATTGTACAGTACAGTGTATCTTTGAGTTGTCATGTGTTATGTTGAAATGATTAAAAGACAAACCAGCGGTTTCATACCTTCTTTGCATTCTGTATTTATTTCAGCGTTTCATCTGCATTTTCTTTTACAAAATGTAAAATTCCTATACAAAAGAACAGCATAAAAATAAAGGTCATTATTCTGTATAATTTGAACTGTTTGGTGGCATAAGACATTATACACAGCTATAACTACCGTGGAGGACACTGTGCTCCTTTGTATTTTTGGTTGAAATTTTGGGGTTTTAGCAATGGAGGAAAATTTGCTTACATTTTTTAGGTTCATTATAGGATATCAATGATCCATTTTTCAATTTTGTTCCAGGCAACTTAGAGAACACTTTAAAATAGCACTTAGACCTTTGACCTTAGTTTGGAAATAAAAAGGCAACATTTTGTTCTTAAGGGTCTGTAATTTTCAAGGTAATTTCATCATACTATCATACTTGATCATACTAACGTGTTGTTAGCAGATATAATGTTTATTATATTAATTTAGCATCTTAGCATGCTAACATTTGCTACTAACATTAAACACAAAATTGATACGCAGAGATTTTGTGGAGTGATATCTGAGCTGACAGGAAAAACCGATGAGAATAATTTTTTCCCTCCATAAATCCATTCACCCATCTCATTCAGTTAATCTTTTTTTCTAATCAGCTGCTTAAAATGAGCGGAGCCAGAGATGTGAGCAGATTTCACAGTTGAAGCCTTATTCTTCCTTCATCAGCAGTCACCACATGACTGGACACATGCTCAGACTGAAAACATGCTCAGAATGAGACTGAGTAGGAAGATATATAAGTATATTATATGTCAGCAAAAGAAGAAGTAGATTATTGTGTAAATGACCAAACCTATATGAGTCTCACAATATTTGGATTTGATTTTAGAGAGAAAGAAAACTTAGAGTAAATCACCATACTAAAAAATAGTTTACAATTCCATCCTGGAATATCTCAGGACTATCTGACTGGTCTCTTGTGTCCAGCAGTGTGTCTAACCCTCTTGTTGGACCAAGGTCTGGATTATATCTCAGAGAGCTGCACCAGTCAGCCTGCATGCATAGCTGAGTGTCAAGACTGCCCTAATTATAGTACTATGAAGCTAACCTATACTTACATCAACTGAGCTGACTCTCACATGTACACTTATGGGATGCCAACTGTGCCATAACTCAAGAATAGAAACTCTTTTGGTTTTGTAGAATTTTCTTAGGAGGAACCTGGAGAGCTCATAAAAAGGATTTTAGAAGACCGAGACACCACAATACAGACTTTGTAATTTGATCATAGCCTGCCAGACACACAACATTTCGGAAACACAGAGGGACAAACCAGGAATTAACACCTTCACACACACACACACACACACACACACACACACACACACACACACACTCACTCACACCAGACATCTCATTTAAAGGGCCACTCCACTGATTTAGTGCTGCATGTCCACAAAGTTTGGACGCTTGCAATAGACACATCAACAAAGGAATTATCAAAAACGAGGCAGTAGACCCCGAGAGAACTGCTGGATCCTACTCTTCCTCTGCAATGAAACCCAGTAGCATCTCTCACTGGACTTCCCCTACCTGGTAAATTCCCACATCTTTCATACTCCTTGCCCCAGTTTCTCATGTAGGCTTTTTGTTGACAAGATGGAGGGAGCTTCCACGTGGTGACGGATTATTGCTGTGTTTGCTGCCTCACGTCAGTGTTATGGTTTTTGAATGACAGGATGAAACTTTCTGTAGCGCATTGATCATGTCATGTGGGTGGTTGTAGCTGGTAGCTGCAGCAGGAAAGTTTCACTAACCGTTGTTTATTCACACAGAGTGGACAATCAAACTTTGAAGCTAATGATGGTCCAAAACCTCACACAGAATGACAATGCTAATATCCCAGTGTTTAGCAAGTATGTCATTTCTTGGTAAGAAAGTGTGATAACATTTGCTAAATAACATTAAACACAAAGTACAGCTGGGAATATATTTAGTTTTGGCAGGTATTTGGACATAGACCAAAGTATTGGATGCGCTAAAATGTTGGGTGACGGGTGATGGCACTAGATGAAAAGTCAGGGGATCACCAAAATCAGTAGGAATCTCTGGGGAACATGAATGGCAATTTATCTGATAGTGGTTGAGATGTTTCACTGGACCAAATAGACAGATATATTCATGACGTCACTGTGGCCAAACATTAGTAGTTTCTAAATCCAAGCTGAGGTAACATCATCAGAGTTACTTTCTCTGACTATAGAAATGTTCTGCCACCTGTTTTTTCAGTAGTACTGCAGCCTGAAACTGAACTGCTGAAGTGCCCTTTTGGAAATATTTCAAAAACAGAGTGGAAGCTCTTTTTCATATTCAACTTGTCATCACTTTATTGTTTTGTCATTGTACATTTTGTAACTGGACATTCTGTAAAAGAAACAAAGAGAAAAGTAACAGAAACAAGTTCCTTTGAAAGTCATCATGAGCGTCATGCTTTTGGCTAAAACGATGACAGGAATCATTATAGAGAGCCACAAACAGCGAAATGCAACAAATACAAAGCTGTTTTCTTCTATTTACATTGTAAACCCATCGATCATACATACACACGCATGATTCGGGCCACTTAAAAGTCTATCCGTAAAAAATCTCTCCTGGCATGTGCACTTCAACAGCAGGAGAGGAGCGTCTGTCTTTACATAAGACAGCAGCGATGTGTCAGAGCTCATCAACTCTTTGACAGAATACAGAGGGCAGAGGGAGGTACAATGAATAGGAGATGGTACCTGATGGAATGGATAAATAAATGAAAGAGTAACGGTTGTTACAGGAATACACTCATTTGAATTGAGGCAATCTAACTTAAATATTTTGGCTCGTCTCGCTCTCTTCAAGCAGCTCATTAACAGCTCAACAAGTGTTGGGTGGGCTTGATTCTAATGGAGGAAGGACAGGGAACAGGAGGATGTCATTCATTCATTCAACTGTTTTCCCCCCTGGAGAATCAGGGTTGATCTAGGCACCTGTCCTCTCTGTCCAGCCCCGCACTGACAAATCACCTTATATCTGTGCAAAAACGCCTACCACTAGCATTATATATTAAAAAACAGATCAAGTGAAGCACTTCAATTCCTCACTAAAACCAGTTTGATGGGCACCGTTAAGACTATGATAAACAAAATGTTTACGTGAAGGGCTCAGAGAGCACCCTCCATGCTGTGTGGGCTTAGTTAAGTTTCCTTTCATCTTTACAGATTCATTTGTATACAGGAGGAAGTGTCTTTTCAGGCCTGTGTGGTTTGTTCAAATTCAGTCTTTAGCACTAAAATCTTTGCCAATAACAACCACCGTTGACTACAGTGTATTGCAGTTATATTTTCCAGTGTGCCAGTGTTCTGCTGGACTTATCTGTCACAAGGAAGCAGAGACTAACAAATGTCCTGTGCTTAAGATATATAGTAGAGTTATACTGATGTTGATCTGCTTGTGTTGTCTTTAAAGGCTTAATTTGACATTTTGGGAAGTACACTTATTTGCATTTTTGTCCAGAGTTAGATGAAAAGACTGATATCACTCTCATGTCTGCGTGCTTAATACTCTAGGGAACATATCTGTAGCTTAGCTTTGCATAAGGACTGAAAACAGGAGGTAACAGCTCACCTGGCTCTGTCCAAAGTAAAGAAAAAAAAACCCTGAAGCTCACAAATTAACATCAGTTTAATTAGTCCAAAAACATATTTTCAGAAAGATTCTGAGCATAGCCAAGAAATATTCCAGGTCACAACTTGTGCTTTTAGATGACAAGTTGTGGTTTTTGGACAGATTTAACTAATATAACACAATGTGTAAATTAATGAGCTTTAGAGGTGTTGCTTGGTGAATTTGTTTAGACAGAGTCAGGCTAATTGTTTCCAGTCTTTATGCTAAGCTAAGCTAATTGACTTCTGGTGGTAGCTTTACATCCAAAAGAAAGTAAAGAGAACAGTATTAATCTTCTCATCTAACTCTTGGCAAGAAAGCAATTAAGTGTATTTCACAAAATATCACACTATTTTTTAGTGCCATGATTACACTGTAATTTGATTAATATATACTGTATGTTGTGTATTTCAGTCACAGTCACATTTTTATCAGGTGCCACCCATATTCTAAAAAGTCTTTAAGCCATTTACCTTAAAAGTGCAACCAAATTTCTGTATCTACAAAATGTCATTTGTAAAGGGGAACAAAAAAAAACAAAAAAAGAAAAGAAAAAAGAAAAAGAAAAAAAGAGAGAAGTCGCAATGCAAGGATATGGGTATCAGTCTACACAAAAACATTGACTCTACACATCTAATAAGAACACTGTGGATCACATTTCAATGCTCTGCATCCCATGACACCCAAGCACTGTCAAATGATACCCACCATTACTGGTAGAAATACACAGAGGTGATCTTGCTGGCTTTCAAAAATCTTTTTTTTTCATATTATACACAAAATGTATCATACATTAGATTCAAACTTAAAGAAATGAGGTGATATCTCTCAACAAACATGGTCCTTTGAAATAACCTTCACAAACAGCAATTTTGCACTTCTTTCCATTACTGCATAGTTCAGCAGGCATCCAGCACTGCTAAGGCTACACTGATGGCACGGTTAATGAGCAGAAAAAATGGTATTTCTTTGTAAGCATCTATTGGGAAAGCTTCAAACACATGTTTGCGTTGTAGACTTTCAAATTCAAACTCCTTGTCATTTCTCTGTTTACTTTAGCTTTTCCTTTTCTCTGACTCCAGCCGCTTCACCCAACAGTCCACTACTTAAGGGCACTGGGTTCATAGTCCCATTCAGAGCTGTTCTGTATCATTTAGAACAAATGCAGCAATATTTTGACATTAATAAAAGACCCATTGTTTTGGAAGGAGAAGCTAATATTTTGATTACAGTTGTGGTTAACATGGTCACACCAGGACATGGAAACTGAAGTAAAAAATAATAGAACATTTAATTTATCCTTTCTTGTGTTACAATGTAGAGCTTCCCAGCATAATTTCCATCCATATCAGTTAAACACAACAAAGTTTACACCATAACCACAGTTAGACTCCCCAATCCTTCCCTGATCTGTAAAGTCTCTGAACAGAAAACCAAAGTAGTATTTCAAAACAAAGACAATGGAAAAAGTAAAGACAGAATTTACATAAGGAAATTGGATGAAAATGGCTTCCCAGGAGATGACTGAAAGAAATTAAGTTAGAGATAAATCCTGGGATGACAAAATAAAACCTGGATAAGTTAGACTGAAAACATAAAATGAGAAGACACAACAAAAATATGCAGAAACCATCATTTGACAAGCTTTGGCCCACTGGGTTGTGTGCAAGGTGAAACAGCAGAACACATTAACTGTCCCATCAGAGGAGAACTCCCTCTGAGTCTCTGTCCTGGAGAGAGGAGAGGGAAAGAAGTGAGGGAGAGGGAGCGAGAGAAACAGCTGGTTTAGCTCTGCCACCTTGCTGTTCTTCCCCATGAGGCCAGTGGGTGGGGCTGTTGTGCCATAAAAACACCCCTCTTGTTCCCTCTACACACAAGTCAGTGCTTGTTGGACATGAAGAATAAAAAATATATATATTAAAAAAAACAAAACAAATGTGACGAAAAAACCAACAAAAACAAAAAAAACCCAAATAACAGCAGTGATGGTGACGACTCAGTCGATCTTGACTGCAGCGTAGATTTTCCTGATGAACATATAGGCTGCATAGAAGCCAATCGTGCCTGTTAGCAGCCAGAAGGAGAGCACCATCAGGGTTGTATAGCCAAAATACAAGAGGGAGGGGATGAACTCCACAATGTCCAGCTGGGGAAGAATAAACAAAGGAGGAATCAATTTCAGCATGCTGTCTATTTCCCATCCCATACCCATCCCCTTTTTTGTTTTCTGTTAAAGGTGAACTCCAGAAATCCAGTATTCACCTCCATAAAGTTGGTAGATTTGCAACAGCTTGATTTTATTTAATTTAATTTTTTTAAAGGTAGAAATAAAAACAACAGAGCCTGACATACTCTAATTTTTAGCTCTGGTACACCCCTTCCTGTCATAGAATATTTAACATTACAGGCTTCACCGAGCTGTCAAAGTAAAGACTTTAAGATTTTCATCATGTTCATATGTGTCACAGCTTTATTCAGACATAACAGAACATTTATCAAAAGATTTGGCACCTGGTGTGAGAGATAGCACTGTGTTGTTGTTGTTGTGTTGTTGATTGCAAAGTAATGAAATAAAGAAGAAAACTCTTTTTTCCTCTTTTCTTCAGTTGCCGCACTGGCTGCATCAGTGACTGATTTTAAATGTTACTTTGACATTGAAGCATTAGTGAAAGCCCACCTCCAGTCAAATGTCTTTTTCTTACTTCACTTGGATGTTTGACCTTCACTGTGCAGAATGATGTTTGTGCTGACTTCATTTTCACATTGATCTGCTGAAGACTTAAGTTTCTCTGTGCTTTAAATGCCTGTTTACGATGACAAATCACGAGCAGGATTTTGTGACAGCCCAACTAGTCTGGACCTGCTGTGTTCCAATATGTAACTTAAAAACCTCATCAGTTACAAAACATGTGCTGAGAGGATCTTTAATGAACACTGAAGCACAAGTGGCACCCTCACTTTTCACAGTGAATCCTCTAATGTTCTTACTCATCAGTTTCATCATTTACTTAATAATTCAGCTGCCTGCTTTACTAAGTCAGACAGTGCACAAGAACAGAATGACTGAATGTAAAGTTGGAATCCTGAAGGACTTCAATTTTAAAAACACTGGAAGTTTATTTCCAACTTGATAGCATCATTATGTCAAGCACTGTCTGCGTGTTAAATAAGTCTCAGGCACATCTTAAAAAGCCCTGATGACATCATTAGGGTTACTGATTATGTAACTCAATGAGCGCTACTATGATATTAATGTCTTCAGCTGCAGCAGAATCAACCAGGAGTTTGTTGTGTGCATCTGAAATGTCTGAAACAGCCTCAGGGATTGTACCTTGTTGACAAAGTAGAAAACAGCGTAAACGAGGACGTAGAATGCTGAACCTCCTGACACCAGGAAAGTTCTCCACCACCACCGGTAGTCCTGATAGTGAGGAGAGACAGAGACAACACAGAACATGGGTGTGTGTACAGATGATGTAGAGAGAGTTGAGTTGGGACCAGTACAGCTGATTCTAACTGTACTGTTCTTCAATACAGAGAACACAAACCTTTATCAAACACTTTATCCACACTGCAAATTCTGCTACTAGATATTGTCTATAAATGGTTTATTAGCTTTGTTCATAATGCTTTGAAAAGGAGTGATACACCATTAATAAGGATGTTGTGAGAAATCCATGTAGCTGTTTTTCCTCTTTAAGCAGAAATGCTTTATCTTTTATGTTCATCTTTCCTGCTCAGCTTTATTGCTCAAATTTTAAATACCTTTATTTACATGCTTTTAACAACATGTCTTAGCTACACATGCCATATATTGTATATCAGTATATGAATCAGCAGGAGAGCGTGAGATCTAAGAATCATCTCAGTGGGATATTCTGATCCTTACTAATGTCAAAAACAGGATTTATAGTTTCCTCAATTAATAATAAAAATATTCTTAATTTCGGAAATACAGTCCCTACAATCTGTTGTAGATTGCAAACATAAGTTGAATATGACTATATGAATATGACAGCTAAAGCTGTGGGCAACAACTTGCGTACCGGTTTTTAGCCTGTGTTTGTTTGTAAGCCATTATGGTATTCTAAAATACTGTGTTGGCCCAAATATGGAGGATATCTTTTTTCTGGAAATTCTGTCAAAGGCAATTGTATTATTCACCACATCAAATATTTATGAATGAACAGTGTCTCCTGCAGAGAATGTGGCCATAACAATGCTAGGCTAGCCAGTGTCATCAAGTCTGTTTAGAGTGAGTTGTGCTGTGTGTGTGAGTTGTGAGTTGTTTGTGTTTTGTTAGTCCAGTTCAACCTGTGGGAGTTCCCTAAGGCTTGAGTATCATGTTTTACTGCCATGGAGGAAGGGTTAGGGTTAGCATCAAAGAACCTGACAGCAGAGTGTGCGAGAAAGAGACTGGTAAAGAAACTACACAAATGTGGGATTTATGCTCTGTTTTGATGTAAATATTTGATGTTTTACTTTCATTGCTTTGATTACTCAATCTGGAATCAAATATATTACATGATTACTTGATTTCAGAAAAAAAAACTAAGAATCAACATCCCTAAATAATATCCCCAGAAAGTGTAAATTGTGGTTATTCCAACAATTTGTGCATTAAGTCTGAGTACCAGCTACCCTCTGGAAATGAGATGCAGAACATCCCGACCAAATTATCACATTAATATTCTTAATCAAACACTTGGCAACCTAAAGAGAGAGATAACTTACAGGCTACAGTGTTTATGTGTATTCAGATCTAGCCTAAACAAACTTACTTCTGCACAGAGCTGGAAATAAACCATGACAATGCTGATCTGAGAGCAGGAGACCACCAAGATGATGAATACCAGAAACAGGAATCCAAAGAGGTAATAGAACTGATTCTCCCAGATGGCCTGTAGGTGGTGACACACACACACAGAAATGTTGACATCAGAGTGAGTGAGGAAGCCACTGACTTCACACATCTGTCACTTATCCTCTGAATGAAACTAACAAAACTTCACACACATACACACAAACATTTGTGCAGCTCTGAAAGAAGAGATGATCTCAATATAGTGCAGATTAGTTGTGCTTACACTGAAAATGAAGAAGAGCTCAATGAACATTGCACCAAACGGCAGAATCCCAGCCATCAGGATCCTAGTGGAAAGAAAAGAAACCATTATATTACAACCTCAACTCAAAAGTTCAAACATTACACCATCAGTCAAATCAGTAAGCGGCTAAAGATTGCTTTAACACTCACCCTACAAACTTGTTCATGTACCAGCGCTGCTCTGGGACCTGCCGAGGGATCTGGTTGGTGCGTACTGGGTTATCATATGGCTGTTTGCGGAAGCCAAAGTAGTAGCCTAGGTAGACCAATGGCATGGAGATACCGAACCACATACACAGCAGGGCCAGCATTGTGGTGAAGGGAACCTGATGAGTTGAGAGAAGAGAACAGGGGCATAAGAAGAATAGTTGAAAGAAAAGGACAACGATTAATAAATGTCACTGTACAGTTTATCTTTAAACCAGAATATGAAGTTAAATAAACAACCTACATGCTCTCAATTTGTAATAAATCAGGTAACACTTCAGAGAGCCTTTTGTGTTGTAATGCATCATGCTACTATATGCACTGAACTCTAGCGTACCTGCACAAACCTCAATCAATTAATTATTCGGTTACCTATACAAAAAAATATTCAAAAACATCAAACCAAGAAATGCAAAACTATTCTTTTACACATGGGCACAGAATGGGATGGGCATTGTAGGCTACACTGACAGTCCGTCATCAGCCTGACTCAACTGACAAGGACTACTGAGATACATCTCCCCGTCGGCCTTTTACTTCCTCATAGATTCTGTCCCTATTTTCATTGAGAAACAACAACCTATTGTGCCTGCCTATTGAGTCATGTGCCAAAGAAATATATGTTGATAATATTTCAGATATGTTTCTGAGTGTTGTTTTCTTATTAGAGATGAGAGAACAACAAACATGTTCTTCCTCTTACGAATGATAAGACAAATTCATAAGCAATTAAATGCTTTTTTGCTTTTACTTTGATGCACTCAGTGGTTTTGCTGCTACAGACTTATTTGGTTTGGGATGACCACTAGCTTGTGGTGGCTAATGTTAGCTAGCTTAAGATAGATGTTTCTATATAGAACTGTTAATATTGAACAAGTTTTCTGACTTAATTACTTTTCTTTGTTTGTGATGCTGTTTCACTGCTGTATGTCAGAGATAAATGAAGTGTGTTTACTCTCTGGTTTACTTTTGTGATAACGCCACTGAATTGTTTCAAGTTCAGAAAGATGACAAAATCAGCCAACTGACTCAGTAATGTCAGTTACGCAATGCAATCTAACATTAGCTACCATAAGCTACAGTTCATACAAGAACAAGTAAGTCTGTAGCAACAAAACCTGTGTGAGCACTGAAATGAGCAAGGCTATGTTTCATTGCTCAAGAATTTAACTTTTGATATATAAGAGGAAGATTTTTTAATATTTCTTCTCTCAAAAAAGTTACATACTGTCACTTTAAGAATGTTAAAGTGATTAAGGCTGAATCTTTCCTTTAAACAAAGTATTACAAATGATCTGTTACAACTCTTACATTAACATCACAATTACAGTAAATAATTAATTAAATTCTAGCTTGCCACTTCCTAATCTGCTATGATTGGACACTGAATGCATACATTTTAGATTGTATGTCTCATGATACTCACTGCCCCAGAAGAGTGCTCTCCCCAGATGAAACAGTTGAGGATGAAGCAAATTCCAAAAACCACTGCAGGATACAAAGTTGCAGTCTACAGAGGAGACAAAACAAAGACAAGCTAAGCCTTATTGTTTACAGTAAAACCAATTCAAAAATACATTAAACATAAGACATGGGGAGCCTTGCTTACAAAACTCAAAACACATACTGGATTTACACTGAAAAATAAGTGGACTCAGGAGTAATGAGAGGCATATTGGGAAATACTGTAATTTATTATCAACTCACACAAAATGCTCCTTTCTTCCATCGATGGCCCTTCAGTGTGCGGTACAGTCTGCCAGCAAAGTAGCCACCAAATACACTAGAGGACAGACATCCACAGTAAAAAGCAGTGTAAAATCAAAGAAATGCTGTACTGGAAATTAGACATCTTTGGGTTTTTCTTAATTGGAGATCAGAGAGATGGATATGGCTCTTACCCCATGAACATGAAAAGGAAGCAAGCAGTGGTCATCAAGGCTCCTCTACTGGATGGAGACAACATGCCCAACATGGCAACAACTAGGAGACAAACACAGGAAAACATGGTAGTTAGAATGTTTAATAGATTATACTGACGATCTTATTTTCCAAAAGCTATTTGCTCCAAAGACTGAAGGTCCAAATATAGAACTTAAAATTAATGCACCTGATTTATTGATCTGATGAATCAAAGTTCAACTGGGACAAGTTGCAGAATGATGCGTCTTTTACCTCATGAACAATCTGTGGCTGAGTACAACAGTGGATGATGTGTGCTGAACAGGCATTTGATAAGGTACTCTTGTCTTTTTATTCATAAATGTTTTATTGCATGTAGAGTAACACCCCTTGTCAAGACTTTATTTCCCACAAGAGCACCCAAATAGTTTTTCACACCCACTTTTCCCTCACATATATGAGCAAAATGCTTGCATTGTAGAGCTCTGCAACACCAAATGTTTTGGTTTGATAGAGCGCTATGTGCTAGAACTATTTCTTAGCTGGGCCAGTAAAATGTCCCTTCTCTGGTTGCCTGGCAGCTTCACTGTGCTGACAAAACAGAAAGTCACTGTGCCTGACCAAGAAACAGTGTATTTAGCAAAATTCATTAAAGGTACAAACAATAAACACCAATTAAGTAATTTTATCTTACAGCAGATTCTTATGGACTTTAACTCATAAAAATTCATATCATGAGATATGTTAAGTGGGGTAGTATGGTTAATGTGAACCATGTGACATTTTCTTCAAATTATTACCTTGATTTCTGGAATAATTCAGATATATCTGTGTGCATCTTAATGTTCTACATTTTCAGACAGAAGACATTTAACTGTTATGCGCTGTTATGTGTCTATGTGCTGCAGATACATTTCACAGTTTGTTTCTACACATTTGAGCTTTTTACAGACTTTGCTGCTACAGATTTGTAGGATAACATGAATGCGAGCCCTGGCATGATGACAACATTTCTTTGACCTGATTTTAACTCATGTTTTAGCCATGTGAGTAAGAGAAGAAAGAACCATATGGGTGAAGAAGAGGGGTACGCTGTCAAGATCTATAGGGAACCAGTGAAAGAGAGAGCAAACTCACAGATGACAATGAGGATCATGCAGAAGAGCTGGATCCCTGAGCCCAGCAGAGAGCTGAGGATCATGGGATACTGAGGAGGCCTGAAGACGTCACCATGGACATTCTTCCATCCGGACTCCTCCATGGTGTCCTCCTGGTCAGGGAGAAGAAAAACATGGTTAAGTGCCTGGAATATTCTGAGGCAGTGAATATCAAGAAGTCAAATCTGATTTCAGTAACTCTAAAATCAGTTAGTCTTAAATCAATTCATTCTGACTTGTTGAAACCATGCCAACTGTCTATTTATGTGTATTTTCTTACTATGTCATCCTCTCTGTTGTAGTTAGCAATGTCTTTCCTCAACGTCCTGATAATGATCATACTCAGAATACCTGAGAGAGAAAAGGTAGGAAATGACGATGAAGATGTCAGTCAGCTAGAAAATCTCAACAAGTCACATGCTGTCATCAAGCAATACATTTATTTTTTATATATGACATACAATATAGATTTAATAGACTTACATCATATTCACAAAAATCCATGGACCTAATGACTTACATTACTTTACTATGTGGATGTAGACATTTAACCGATGACAGCTGAACTGAGCAGAATTTGTGAAAAACTGGACATACCAGAGAGGAAGAAGACAACCACCACAGAGTTGACAATGGAGAACCAGTGAATCTGGACATCACTCATGGTCAGGTATGTGTCCCATCGAGACGCCCACTTCACCTCACTCTCCTGCAGAGGAGACAAGAGGCTTAGCAGTCCTACCACTACACTTATCTAGCTTTGCTTAACCCCATATCCTAGAAAACTCAACGGCTTTGACCTTGTAGTACTCTAGTATACTTGATTTCCAATTAACAAAAGGGATGGAACAAATCAAAGGGAGCCCACACTGAGATACCCACATGAGTAAAAACTAATTAATCAAACAAATTTTTATGTGTTTTTATGTGGGCGATTTAAGGAATCTATTCAGGGTTACAGTCTGGTCTGACTCCTGGTGAGATGATGTTTCAGGTCACTGAAAGTCCAAGCAGCAGTCACTGACCTCCCAGTGGACTGAGTACGTGAAGAGGACCTCGTTCTCCTTGGTCGGGTCAATCTCCTGGGGGGCAGAGCCACTGGCTTCCGGCAAGGTGCAAGTCTTTTCATTTTCCACTGCTTTCAGATCTGAGAATAAATTAATACAAACTAAGTGCTGCAACAAGTCAGTGATAAATTTTTACTTTACTACCCACTTTAAAGGCAACACGTGTTTGTCTTCCTTCTTCACAAATAGTTTTTAATCACCACAAGTCTGAAACATCACATGAACTATTAAGAGTGTGCTGACACCTACCGTCGACTTTTACACTTTGGGGTACGACCTCAAATCGCACCACCCTGTAGTCATGAATTTCCCCCTCTTCTAGTTTCTCCCTGTGGAAGTACAGGATGAAGGACAGGTGGTTGTGTAGATAAAACTGTGACGGAGAAAAGAAAAGGGGTAAGACAAAAATTAGTATCTTCAAACATCAAACATGATTTTAGTCCTACATCACACAAAAAGCTGATTTCTGCTGTATTTCTAGAAAACAAGACTAAAACATGTTTTTGCCTGTAATAGTGAGTTACCGTTGTTTTCATTAGTGAGTTACCATTGTTTGAGGTTAGTCTATGGCTGTACATATAAGACAAATCCTTGTGTCTGCATATAGCCAGCACTCATGTCTATGAATCCGACCAGTCTACATTATTAGCCCAAATAATTTGACTTTTAGTTTGACCATGATTTGGGGTGAAAACAAAACATTTATTATTATTATGTTTAAGAAGCAAAAGATGTGGCAGTTAATTTCAAGGAGGAAAACATCTGACTGACATTTGTTTAATTTCCATAATGTAATCATCAGTGGATGAACGGTCTAAAATGGTCCAGATTTTTCAAGACGTGGTCACTGTCAAACCCCTGAAAATGTTTCAAATGTGTTTCCCTATCAGATATTCTAATGAATTAAAACATTATCAAATATGCAACAATTTAAGGTTTGGAAAAGAAACTCATTCAGTAATATCTATTAAGAGTTAAACTCTCAAATCTCTTGCATTGGAGTGGTTAACAATAATAATAATGACAATAATAACAGTAATTTTACAAAATGTAGGACAAGTAGGACACAATCACAGGAATCTATGACTGAAGTCTTCTGATCATCTGCTACCTGCACCCTCCACTCTTTCTTCACCTCTGAACAATGTATTCAAGACAGGAGGATGTTATATAACATCTACCTTGTTGTTGTCGACAAAGCCCAGTCTGTAACCATGTTCAAATTGGATATCTTTCACCACATCCTTCTTCTGCTCCTCCTCGCCTCCTGCCTCTCTGTTCGGGTAAAACTCTAACCTGGTGGCAACTGGCAGGTTATCTGCAATACTGAAAGGCACAGGGAGGTGTTCAGTTAGTTTTGGTTTGCATAATGAACATATAAAAACTGTAAGTTCTAGAGAATCTGCCTATCTCAGAAATATAAAACTGAAAATAATACCTTTCACCTATGTTATCAGCTGCTACAAAGTACTAAAGAAGTAGACTAACTCCAATCAATGTTTACAAATGAGCTTAGGCTTATAAACTGTGGAGTAATTGGAAAAAAAAAAAAGACTAATGCATGTTATTCTAGGGCGGCATGGTGGAGCAGTGGTTAGTGCTGTCGCCTCACAGGAAGAAGGTTCCCGGTTCGGAACAGTTCGGGCTTTTCTGTGTGGAGTTCTCCCCGTGCCTGCCTGTGTCTGTGCCTGCATGGGTTCTCTCTGGGTACTCCGGCTTCCTCCCACCATACAAAGACATGCAGGTTAACTGGTGACTCTAAATTGCCCATAGGTATGAATCTGAGTGTGAGTGAGTTTGTCTGTATGTGTTGACCCTGTGATGGACTGGCGATCCGTACAGGGTGTACCCCGCCTCTCACCCAATGTCAGCTGGGATAAGCTCCAGCCCCCCCGCGACCCTTAATGGATAAGCCGTATAGATAATGAATGGATGTTATTCTACATAGCAATAGGTCACGATTAGCATTAGAGGGATTTCCCCTGCTAACAACAGTGATGAACGGATGCTCACAGGTGAACATAATACTCCTCCTGGATTCGCTCAGCAACCAGCTTGCTCTCCTCTATGCTGAGCTTTTTCTTGTTGCACTCCATCTCACATTTCTTGTCTTTGTTCATCTCAACATTGTAAAGGGTATTCACAATACGGTCTCCGCGTAAAACCTCACCTATAACAGAGAATTATTTTAAAAATAACAGAATATACATATGAAAACACTTGTATTATTGGAGCATGTGACATAATATTAATTTTCCTGAGTAGTATCAGGTCAAATTAAATGATAAAGTTATAGAAGCTTCACAGACCACTTTCCATACCTGTCTGCAGCTGTCTACTTACCCAGGTTCTCTCCTTTGTAGACAACAGATTCTGGCTTACAGAAAGGGAGGGAGTAGTATTCATAAGGAAGCTGGGTACGGGAGCTGGTCAGCTTCACTGCCTGAAAAACAAATGATGTGACTGATGGAATCACAGATGCTGCATTGTGATATGCAAAACTATATTCACAACAACCTGGTCTGAATGACACTGGAAACTGTACTTGGTCTGTGGACTTTCTAACCAGGACCAGTGTTTACAAAGAATTAACTTGCTGCCAGTTAAACATCTCAAACAAATTTTGGTAACTTTCCAACTACAGTGTAGACTTTTGGAAGACTGGCATGAGAAATAATTGTGAATGAATATATTTGTATATATGTACATATAATTTAGTATAATTTTATCCTTTATCATACAACCAAATGCAATGCAAGTAAATCAAATTTATCTCCATGAAATAAGCCCAACACTTCCAAAAAAAAAAAACATGTCCAAGATTTAACCATGGCTGCCCAGAATTAGAAGTACGAACTAAAAGGCATCAATGCATTATCTTCTTGGTCTGGATCAAATGAACCAAACTACAGGTGCACAAGTGACCTGAGATCCATGGTTTTGGTGTGGGAGCTGGACACCCATATGAATATGGAAAGATCAGGAAAAACTTGTCAAACATTTCCCAGTTGGCTTCAAACACAGAACCTTTGTGGTGTAAGATAATGGTAGCAACCAATGAACAACTAAATCACAATGTTTCCTAATCTGTGAAATGTTGATCAAAATCTAAATCTTACCTTAATATCTACTGTCTCACCGTCACGAAAGTCCCGGGGAGCGACTCCGGGAACATAGAAGGGCCGGACCATAGGCAACAGGGACAACAGCAGCAAGGCCCACCACGTCTCCTGCAACACAGACACCACCAAATATTTTACACAACAAACAGTGTTTGTGCAGACACAAACACTGAATGCAAGACAAGAAGATTCTAAACACGAGCTTATTTCATTGCGCCATGTAAAGTACAATATAATTTAGATTAATTACAAACACTGCACATTTGTGCAAGACATGCTGAGCTTGAAGAAAAAGAAGAAAAAGTAAAGAAGAACAGTTACTGTGCACTGATGGCAGAGTGTCTGATCTCTTTCAAGAAACACCTTAAGCAGAGTTAATCTGAAACTATTTCCTAACAGCTGCTCGTCAAGACGTAACTGACTACAAAGAAATGTGTTTTACCTTATGTGTAACAGGTTTAGTGTGTAAACTGAAGTGTTGTCTCTATTTGTGGAAAACAATATCACATCAAAAAGCATAAGATTTTTGATGAATGAAGCCATAATAGTTGTCTTATGTTTAAAATGCCTGTAAAAAGTAGTCACACATCATTTCCTGGCAAGAAATAACTATGTTATGGAGCCAGACAACTGCCAAAACAAATCAAAGCCTTGAAAAGTACTGATTGGGGAAAATATGATATGGATATTTTCATGGCACTGAATATCCCCCAATATGGGTGGAATTTTTTCCCAATGAATAAACAATAGCACCGCTGTATATTTGCTTGGAGCAGGCAGTTAAGTGTACCAGTGAGGAAAAAATCTGTGAAGATTAATACAGGTCATGGCCTGTGGACACTGATGGAGCAACAGCTTTCCAAGCTGAGACAGGAGACACTGAGCATACAACTGACAGCCAGGTAATTCAGTGATGGCAGCTTTAAGGCAGAGAGCCAAAGAGAAAGAAGGCAAATGACATCCATGCATCTATACACGTTTTCAAGAAGGTGTGTGGGAGATCTCAACATGTCAAGCAAGCAACTGGCCGCCGTCAGCATGGGAACTGATAGGAACAAGATTTATTTTCAGGCAATACAACAATCCCAGAAATAAAGCCTTAGCAATAGAAAACTTGTGTGACAACAACGTTGACGTCCTAGAGTGGCCAGAGTCCACACTTTAACCAATACAAGATTTACATGGATTAGTAAATGGTAAATGGACTGCATTTACTGGCTTTACAGTTTAGCTCTCATTCACCCATTCACACATAACAATAGTACCGAGCTACCATGCAAAGCATTGTGGGGACTTGTGGACTGGAGGAGCCAGTGATCAAACTTAGTGAATGATCCCTTCTATCTGCTGAACAAAATCCACCCATAATTTGTGGCAGAAATAGAACTGCTACTCTCCCACTGATCTCATACAACTTAACAGAGCATATTTGGGAATGTGCAGGACACTGTGTCCTGAGGTGATACAGACCTGCCTGTTCTATATACTTGTAGGACTGCAGTTGCTACCGAGGGTACCTTTACCAAATACCAAATCGAAGGGAAGGGGGATTACTGATTTACTATAGTTTAGGTACTTTTCTTTAAAAGAATTGTCGCATCTTACAGCCATTTTCTATTGTTCCATATGAAATAACCACATTATGTCTCTGTGATTTAGTGTTGTGAACCAACACAGGATGAACAAGTGAAAGGGGAGCGTACGTATTCGTTGACAAGGATTCGGAGTTATGATGTAGCACAGAAGGAAGTTAGCAATCATCGCTACTGACTTAAACGACACGTATGTTATCACAACGTACCAGCCCAGCTACATAACAAAGACAGTCGTAGTTTGTATTGTAAGTGTGTTTTGAAGTTGGTCTGCTGCTGTCATCTTGGCATATTTCAGCACTTTTAACTTCCTACACCGGTAACCTCAAACTGACGTTGCCTGTCAAGCTGCTAACAGCTAACGTTAAGCCAAAGTTAGGCTACCTGATTTCTCCTGGCTGTACAGCAAATGACAGTCCAAAGACTGAGTACATGTTCGTTTATACTCTGTCAGTACAATTCAATATACCAGACAAATTACACAAATCATTATTAGCCACAGCTCACTGACAGTTAAGCTAGGTAACGTTAGCTAACTTAGCTAACTCCAGGGAGCAGTTAGCAAAATCGCCAACGTTGAAACAGCAGCGAACTCCTGTAAATCCGCACCTGGTTAACGTTTAAATGTTGTTTACCGACCATGGTAGACCGCTGCTTTGCCACAACTATAGCATCGTTTCTTTGTTAATGTGGGAAGATAGTATCAGCGATGTGTAGTTTGTAGAAAGAGTTCGCTTTTCCACTCACCATAGCCGCGGCCGCCATTTTGAATACGTGTCATTAGTGACGTCGTGGAAGGTATTGGCTTTCGATTCATTAATTTCTTTTTTTATTTGACGCATTCAAAAATGTTGTACTACCGAGTACTACATAACAGCAGAGTCTTTTGCCGACCCCGACAGTGAACGGAAATGACTACTAAAACAAATCAACCGAAATATCTTTTTTAAAAAGCGTTTGCATTATTCTTTTTCTTTGAATAATATGAATTAGCCTACTTTATTAACTATCATAGCCTTCGTACGATTTTAAAGTAGCCTATTAAGATTTGCCTCGACCTTCATTATGCAGGCCATGCCTACAAACAAACACATTAACTTAATGTATAAAAATAACACAGTGATTATTCTTATATAAATGCACATTTGGATCAATACTTGCTTCCAAAACAATTTATTTGAAATTTCTCATCATAGTCGCATTGAACCAAGCATCTAACAAAATATGCAAAGGGTATTATATAGATAAAGAAAAACACAAAACATATTTATCATCTTATTAATGTATGTACAGTGCTGGGCATTGATTCAATATTATCACATATCAGCTTTATATATAAATGTATCAAAGCAAAATTCTCTCCCATACTGTTGCTCACAGCTCTCTCTAAGTAGATGATACCGTATCTGTCAAAGCAATCATTGTAAATACTTGTTAAACTTACCTTTTAAAGTTTTGTTTTTTTCATCTACAAAACACATAGTCATTTGAGTCAATTAGTAAGCATACATTTGTTTTTATCGTATGATCAATATTTAATGTAATTTTCTCAGCATTGAGTGATTGTGCAGCAACTGTTACACTACTTTAAACAATATGAGAAACACATTATTCAACCAGTGTAGAAAAAACAATAACAAAGTCATGAGTCTTTCTCTAAAAAAAAGAAAAACAAAAGGATAGAAAAATCATTTACTTTTGGAAAGCTCATTACATTCAATATATCATGATGTTCAGAGCAGTACTATCTGCACAAATAAATTATATCTCAAAACGGAGAAAAGAAGGCCAAAAGATATGAAATGTATGTAAGGATAATATAAACATGTCTAAATATGACTTTAGCCATTAACATAACTTTTAATTGGTGAAAGGAATCGTCACACATTATTATGGTTAATATGGCTTCACATTAAAGACCTTATTCCTAAATACTTGTATTTCTTTATGTATATCAGTGTATATACAGAGCATCTGGAATATATTGGAAATGTTTAGTCAACCACTGCAAAAGGCACCATAAAGGAGTAATGCTGAAACATGCCACAGCATAATGGAAAAATATCTAGGCAATATAAATAGAAGATTTAAGCATAATTAGCCATTTGTCTTACACTTTGTCCACAGCACTCACTTTCCCTTCACAATATAAAACACTGTATATTTAACAGCACAGTATTATCAGAGCTCAACACTGCACATATTTCACTGTGAACATCTGTGTTGTGGTTATACCTTCCTTTGATGCATAACAACTTAATCCAATCTTTTCACTGCCACTGCTTTCAGGTGGCCTACAGTTGTTTGTTTGTTAATATGACCATGTATCTTTTTACTGTGTAAAATAATATTTTGTGTGAGATAGTCATGCTTTTACAACAGCATGTACTTGAGAGTATGGCCTTCTACATATTGTACATGTTACACAGAATTATATTCAAACATGTTGGGATGTTAGGGACTGTACAAAAATTATAAGGCGGGTGAAGGCAGAAATGTAGGAGGGCTGTTTAGAATTTTTTTTCCTAAGGAAAAAGTAGTCCGATTTTTATCCCAGTATCCCAGCCTTGATGTCCTTGTCTGTGCACTGGCAGGGCTTATCTCAGCACAATTGCTATTTTCACTCATACATGTAGGGAAGAATCCTGCATGGGTCCAGTGTTGTGACCCAACTCTCCCCTGCAAAGCTCAATAATGCAACCAACCACTTATCTCTGGACAGAGATGTACACTAAATGTCAGGTCAAATGTTTTCTGTGCATGATGATGTGCAGTTTTATCTTGTAGTACAGTGATCCACATTACCTGTGCAATCTGTAGTAAAACAAAACAAGTACAATAAAAGCAAAAATAAGTTAAGTGAATCATTCTGGATCACTTTTTATATTAGAGACTGCAGATGTCTGTCTGTATACATAAAATGCACTAATAACTACTGATCTGCCAAATGATTAATGGTCAGTTTTGTAAAGATGAACATCAAGTACAACTGATGCAGCTGTTGCTATATTAGCCTATGACCAAACCTTCAGAACACCATCTTACAGTATGTACTGTGCCCCTGACCTAAGTATGAGGTAGGATTATGTTGTCATAATATTAGTAATAGAAATAATAATATTTACTGTAATTCCTCGCCAATAATTTTTGTACAGTCCCTTGTTACTATACATTATGTGTGTGTGAATGAGAAAGAGAGACTGCAACAGTGCAGTTCAGAGCATGCTGTGAATTGCACTGCTGCATGTAGAAATTGGCCCTGCCGTTAAGTATGAAAGGAACAATATTGTAACAGAAAATATGTCTGTGGATGCTCAGTCTCATGGCTGTTGCTGGTACTGGCTCTCTGTGGCTGTGTAGAAATCCTCCAGGACGCTCTGCAAGTAATCAAAGGTGGGACGGTCCTCAGGCTTGTTCTTCCAGCACTCCAGCATGATTTCATAGAGTTCGGTGGGACAGCTGTCCAAGCGCTGCATTCGGTAGCCCTTCTCCAGGGAACGGATCACTTCTGGGTTGGTCATCCCTGAAAACAAGACCATGTCACTGTGTTAAGAGAGGCAGCAGAGCCACAGACTCTTAAAAATAAATGAGAAACATATCATGGGCTGTTATTAGATGACTTTGGCTGGGATGCTAATTATGGCTGTAGCCATGTGTATGGTAATGTCAGTCAGTTCACCACTTTTGGCCAAACTGAAATATATAAAACAACTACTGAATGGACTGCCATGAAACTTTGTACGGCCAGTCATGACTAACATTTCCCCTAGCGCTGCCATGAGGTTGATGTTTATGGCCTTGAGTTGAGTAGCTTGACCATCACTGGATGGGAAGAAGGTACAAGACTTCATGTTGCCCTTAGGAGGAATTGTAATAACTTACACGATCCCCTGACTTTTCCTCTAATGCCATCATCATATCCAACTATTTGTTGGTCCAGTACTTTGATGTATGACCAAAGCAAAATTAATGAAATTCCTCAATTGTGCTTTGTGTTTAGTACTAATTAGTCGGTGTTGGAATGCTAAATTAAGGTGGTAAACATGGTTAACATTATACCTGTTAAATTTCAGGATGTTAGCTTTGACACTGTGAGCATGTTAATGCGTTTATAGTAGCTCGCTGCGCATGCTTACTATAAGTACAGCATCATAGAGCTGCTAGCATAGCTATATACTACTGAACCTGGCATCAAAGGGCAGCTATAATATCTTCAGAGAAGCTTGAATAATAAACTGTTGAGGACTAAGGTGAGGTAATGTTAAACGACACAAAGAGAAAACTACAGATGACCATTCCACACTCATACAGTGAGTCTTTTTCAGGTCTTTTCATTCTGTCAATAGTTCCAATAAAATCCAAATTCACAACTGTTATCCTACTCCAACATGAAGTTATGTTACCACTCTGCTTCATTTTAGGAGGACACTTTAAAACAAGTACAGGAGAATTAATGGGTATAGAAATGGAACAAAACTGTTGTGTGCTGACTGCATGTGCAAGGTCCTTGCTCCTCAGAGGAATTCTGGCAAATAATATACATATTAAAGGTGAAATGAGTGATCTACTTACCTGGGTATGGTGTGCGTCCATAGCTGATAATCTCAGTAAGCAAGATGCCAAAGGACCAGACGTCAGATTTGATGGTGAAAGAGCCGTAGTTGATGGCCTCTGGGGCTGTCCATTTTATGGGGAATTTGGCTCCTGGTTATTGGGGAAAATTGCAAAATTTTAACTAATGTTGTCTTTGTTACTGAGACATCAGTTGGCTCCTAATGACATTGCCGAGAAGTTTCCTGTTGCTCTCACATCCCCTCAAACTCTTACATCCACTGCTCATTCAGTTAGCCACACAGAAAGTCACTCTTGTCTCTTCTCTACTATTTTTGTCACTCATGTCATAACCAGACAGCTATCTGACACAAAGTAATTTCCCCCAAACTGATGAAACTGCGACTGCTCCCATTTCATCAGCTCCCCACTTTCTTAATCACTTCTTCTGATGACATTTGGCAACACATGTGACAGTGAATACTGTGTCGTACCTTCCCTGGCCGTATACTCGTTGTCTTCAATGATACGAGCGAGGCCAAAGTCAGCAATTTTACACACTAAAGCCTTATTGACCAGGATGTTGGCAGCTCTCAGGTCTCTGTGGATGTAGTTCCTCTGCTCAATGTAGGCCATGCCCTCTGCAGTCTAAAGACAAATGAGTCAATGTCAATTCAAAACAGCAATTCAATACTTTCAATGCTCTCAGACATACTATAGGTATAACGGACTTTGTATAAGCTGCTCTGTTTCTCTCAGTAAATTGCACTGCTGGTAATAACAGCAACAGACAGTTACTATAATATGTGTGAGGATTTACTCATACATGTACTCTCCCTTTAGCTCCTTTGTGTTAGCAGTAGATAAGACCAATCTCTCTAACTATCTGCTGAATAATTTAACATGAAAAAATCGGTCATGGTAGGATTAAATCGAAACAGGCAGATCTAACCTTCTTCCTCTTCCCTTCTGGTCTTTGTATTAGATGTGAAACACCTCATGCAGCAGGGTGTTATCTCCCTCATAAAAGCACAAAGTCTTTCACATTTAGAGATTTTCTAAAAGAGGGAGCTGTTTGGTTTTTGTCAGCGTAGCTCTATTCATGCCAACCCAGACCATCCACATGTGTATTGTAGACATGTAGACGTTGCCACCTACAGGCACAGAAAGTAACAGCAGCACCCAGTTTAAAAACTGCATCACCTGTAGGCAATGAGTTTTTTAAATCCACAATTGCAGCATAGGATTTTATACTCTGACACCATTCAGAATATTGATGGTTCCTAAATGATGTACCCTAATGTCTCTAATGGTCCCCTGACTAGTGCTATATGGTTGATATGTGAGGTTTTGAATGAAAAGTCTCAACAACTACCAGATGGATTGCCAAGAAATTTAGTGTTGCATTCAGGATGAACTGCAAAAACTTTGTGCCCTCTGACTTCTCATCTAGCGCCATCATCAGATTAAAAATTCAGTTTGCCCAAGACTTTGGTTTATGGTTAAATAATACTGGCAAAGCTAATCAATACTCCTATCAACTTCAGCTATACTTTGTGTTTATGGCTAATTAGCAAATGTTAGTAATCTAAAATGGTGAACATGGTAAACATTATACCTGCTAAACAGAAGCATTTTTTTGCATTTTCACTGTGAGTGTAAAAATAAAAATAATGCAATTATATAAGTGAAAAATAAAAACTAAACAATAAAAATGGAACATTTGTCACAGTAGGAATGCCTACAATAGAGAATAAATGCTCAATAAAAAATACAACTCAGCCTATGGTTGTGTAATAACACGTTAGCTTCTGAAGAACATTTATTTTTCATTTCCCTTTCTATACATCTATGACCCAACAACTTTATTATTCAAATATTCAGTACCAAAGACAAAATGTAACCTGCATAGCCTTTCTTTCATTGTTTTCTTTTAGCCTTTGCATCCCACTGTTCAATTTTTCTTTAATAAATAAAATGTGTTTTGGACCCTGTTCCTCCCTCTCCAACAAAACTAGGAGGTAGGACACACTCCAAGGACTATAAATTCTTTTACTTTTCCCAGTTTTAAAATAAAAGTCCTCTTATTTAGACCACTTCATTTTACAGGTTTACTACATACACAGACAGTGGGCACACATGGGTGTGGTGACTACATCTGTAGCTATGACCTGTTACTGTTTCCAGGAGGTGACACAGGTTGGACTGGAACTGCAGGTCTGAAAGAGCAGGAACTATGGTTCTGCAGCTGGATCACTGTGACTGGGTGCAGTTTCAAGTGCGTCACATCAATGACACTATTTCTTTCCTCAATGATCTACCTACATTTCAGTACTATTTCACCCTCAACAAAGTTTTTCTTACAGCCACTATTGTATCTTCTTCTCTGAACCAGCATACACACAAAGAATTTAGCTCCACTTTGCTTACTGATGTGGACATTCATTAATACAAGAACAACCATTTTGTATCACCAATATACCAGTTCAGTAGATGCTAAGTAATTTAATTTAATTTAATTTAAACACAATTCTTATCAACAGAGCAACGGACTATTGAACTCAAGAAATGATGTGAATACAGAAAAATATGAAACAATCAAACAACCAGAAGAACCGGTCTGGCAGGCTGACATGGAATGGAGGACTGATGATGACTCTCACCTGGGCAGAGAAGTCAATGAGCTTGGGGAGCTGGAGACGGTTGCCCTCATCACTCTTCAAGAAGTCTAATAAACTACCTGTAGGCATACATACAAACACATCAATAGACACATGCTACATATGAAGGTAAACGCACTGCACATATTCTCACCATAAACAATACATCTGCAACCTGGTAGGGAAAAAAACCCCCAAAACTATAGATATCATTTAAAAAGGTCCAACCAATATTTTATAATGTTAAACAAATTACATTTTCATTGGTAATACTGTGGAGATATCTAAATGACCACAGTTATGTGCAGTAAGTGCACTATGAAAAAAACATTTTATTAACTGTTGAGACATCTCTGCTTGCTACCTAGTTTTTGCAGGTATACAGATGTTACAGCGGACTCACTAGGCAGATTTTTTCTTTAAAAAAACAATACAATAAAAGTTGTTTTGGGGATAAATGGAGGGCTGGCTTAAATCAAAAGAACACAGCAACTGTGTTTTTATGTACTGCACATGCACACACACACGCATGCACACATGCAAGTGCACATAAACACACACATACCCTTCTCCATGAACTCAGTGATGATGTAGATAGGTTCCTCTTTGGTGACCACAGCATGGAGTCTGACCAGTTTGTCGTGCTGGAGTGTCTTCATCAGGTTGGCCTCCATCATGAAGGCTTCAACTGACATGCTGCCAGGCTTCATGGTTTTCACTGCTACTTTGGTATGCTTATTGTACGTAGCTTAAAACAGAATCATAATTGGCATTAGAAAATGAATTGCTAGTTTCCTCTCTCCATCCAAAACTGGATTCTAAAATGATTAATATTTATCTCACCCATCCAGACTTCTCCAAACTGGCCAGCACCAAGCCTCTTTTCCAGTTTGAGAGATGATCTTGGGATTTCCCAGGCATCTTTCTCCCATGGCTTCTCAGGTTTGGGGCTCAGGCATGGGTTGGTCAGGGTTTGACAGAGGCCATCTCCCTGCTCTGAAATGAGCACAAAATATATTTAATGCTTAATGCTTAATGCTCTGATTTTGTTATCTCTTTCTAATGGTGAGAAAATAATTTATCCAAAATTTTAAACTGTACATTGCAAAACAGAACAATATTGTTCTTATTTGTGTAGATATTAATATAATTTCACAAGCAATTACAAATGAAAATGAAATCATTTTCACGCTGATGCTACTATTAATCAAAGATCAACACATTCTATCAATTAGTAATCACCCTGATAATGTAGTTGGCCAGCAGAGGGTGCTGTTCGTTAAGCATAAAGTCTACTGGTGAAACACAGACTGAACTGAAGTCACTTTTTCCTAAGACCATTAAATGATACAAATTTAAGAAAACTAACCCTTAAAGGTCCAGTATGTAGAATTTAGTGGTATCCAGTGGTGTGAATACAGATTGCAATCAACTGAATACCCATACACTACACTCACCCCAGTATATTGTATTCTATTTCTGCCAATTGATCCCCAAAAATGTTACACACTGGCCCTTTAACATGACTCTGGATTCCTCATTTGCTCCTTACATCATAATTTTGATGAAGACAGGCAAGAATTCAACCAGACTACTACAACACACCTGTGAGGAGGTCAGGTCTTTTAGTGACAAAAGGGACGTAATGGTCTGAATTATCATTATTATTTTCTTTTTTTTTTGTAATCAACTTTTTATTGATTTTCACAACATAACAAAGAGTGAAGGGGTGGGGGGTGGGGTGTGTGTGTGTGAAGACGGTTACACTACAATACAAAGTACAAAGTCCATCTAGGTTAAAGAGATGTTCAGTCCGTGGTACTACAAAGGGCAGTGCTGCAAATGCGTAGTATGGCAGTTTATATCATAGTATTACAATAATAATTTCAAAATAATAAAAAAAAAATAAAAAAATTAAAACATTTAAAAATGTAAAAATTTAAATTTAAAAAAACAAAAAAACACAGAGGGTGAGAAAAGGCTCTCAGCAATTTCAGAGGTCAAAGTGGCTCAATTACATTGCAGATCAACTCGTCATACACAGATCTTGAATTTTATAGAGGAATGCCATTTTTGTAATGTGGACATCTTGGGGAAATGGTCTGAATTCTGACAGTAGTAAACTTACTCTTGTAATGGCTGACCAGCTCCTGCAGGGTGCTGAAGGTGATGCGGGGAGAGATGTAGAATCCTCCGTTGTCCAGTGTACGGATTTTATAATGTTTCACTGTGTCACCAGCCTGGACATCGCTGTCCCGGACAGAAAGAGAGTAACTGCCTGTGGTAGAAGAGAAAGAGAGCAGTTGTTATCAAGTAAACCACAGGGGACTTTTGTAATGCTGATGCCATTATTCTTTTCATCGACACATTTTTAGATGATTCAACACTTTGAAATTGTAACATTTTAATGTTATAGCAAACTAAAGGTATCCAGTATTTGTCAAAGATGGTTAAGATGGTAGAAAAGTTTCAAGGGGCAATCCAGTGATTTCATTTTGCACTTATAATAACACACTTGGAGGACTCACAAAAGACAGATTTAAAAACAGAATGATCAAACTTAAACACCCTGACTTTTGGTCTCTGTATATGGGTCAAGCTCCAAAAGCCCTGGATCCTACATTTCCCACAGTGTAATGCAGGCTGTCTGTTAAAAATGTGACATCAGCCATAAAACAATGAGTGAGAACATAGTTACTTTTTCAAACTTTAGAAGTAGAACTGAGTAGAACCCATTGTGATTAGTAAACTTAACGTAAACCACCCACCTTATCAGCATTGTACACTTTAAATTAAGAATTCATTCACAAAACATTCTTAGAGCTGAGGGGAACACAGTAAGGTTCTAATTCCAAGTGACCCCTTTTACATTATACACAGCCATCTCTTCCACTGTTAATATGAAATATTTAGAAGAGCAGCTTTAAAAAACAGTTATTATCATTATCAAGTCATTAATCTGTCAACCTAAGTGTCTAGTACTCTTTGTTTGTACTGTACACTAGCATTGTACACTTGCACATATTAAAGTGTTTCACTCACCCTTGGTGGTCTCACTGTCTCGGATCATGAAGGATCCTACTTTGTTCCCAGGGGCCAGCAGCTGCCTCTCTGCATCTTTCCTACTCACACCCTTAAAGAACCACCTCAACAACAGGAAACAGGTCGGTTAGTACAGGAACCTCTCAACGGCTCTTCCTGTCTAAGCCTTTATTTTCCATTCATATTGAGTGACTTTCCTTGTACATTTTCAACATGTGAAAAACTACAAAAAGTGCTATATAATACAGTACATGATACTACTACTACTAATAATAATAATAACAGTTTCATATTCCTGGTTAGAAGGACCTATTCTCACAAATTTGATATTATACATATTAATTTGTTTTCAATGTAAGTTTACTTACTCTTCTGCCTCCAGAGTATCTTTGGCTACGTAATTACTGGGGATGTAGCCTTCCTGACCTGTACTGATTAACATAGCTCTCCACCATTCTCCCGATCTACAGCAAGAGAGAGAGAGAGTGAGACGACAAAGACACGCAAGTGTGAATACTTCTTTTCTGCAGAGACACGATAAACCACACAGTAAACTTATTGTCTCGCTCTTCTCACTGTTGATGCTCTACTCACTCCTCTAAGATTTTGAGCTTATCTCCCTTCTTGAAGCCAAGGTCTCCATCATGAATGGCTTCATAGTCGTACAGTGCCATGGCAATACTTTCTCCTACAGGAGGGAAGCAGAAGGCCTCATGTTAATACACTGTGGTCCTGATACAGTAATAAATATGTTTCTCTTGTGTTATCTTGTGAAAGCTGTTTACTTTGAAATGAAGGGAGAGCATCTCTGTGCTTGTAAAACACTTTGAAAACCCAAACTGATGGATTTGAAATGAGGCTGATAGTGTATGTGGGAGTGTGTATGTGAAAGTGAGAGAATGTACATGACTATTTGTGTGTGTTGTTTTTATAGTGGACACAAGTATGAACTGTCTGTCTTTGTTACTAACATTAGGTTCCCATTACTTTGACTATGTAACTGACTTCCTTGTATACTTGATAATAATAGCAATAGGGCTTCTGTATTTTGAAGGCCTGAGTGGTGAGGCGGTGAGAGGGGCTATCGCTCAATAACCACACACTGACTCGTCTTCCTCTCTCTCTTTCACATGTTGTGTTGAGCTTCAGACAGCGTTTCTCTGTCTAACTAGCACTGACCTAGATGACGCTGTTTAAACTAAACAACTACAAGGTGTGAGGTTAGAAATAAACCTGCAATTGACTGATCTTGGTGGCTTGTTAAAGCTGCTGACTTTAAAAAAAGATGCAGAATCATGTACGGGTGCTGAAGGCTTGCAATGCATACTGTGTTGGTGGAAGGACAGTAGAATGTAAATAAAGACTGTGGCTCACCCTCTGAAGCGTTTGCATTTGATGGCATTTTGCCCTGTGGAGAGAAAGACATATGTTGGTATAAAGAGAAGAGGTAAATACCATCAAATCTTCACATATCTATATATATGTTTTTTTTTTCCATTGTTAATATAAAAATATTGATCTGTGAATTTTACTACGTATGTTTATGAGTTGATTCAACACTTTGTCATTGGAGTGTGTAAGATCATCAACAGGACTTTCCTGCAATGTCCTGAAATATTACCCTCTACACTGAAGCAAATCCAAATTATATCTCAAATAATGCATTATTATTATATTTCAATTCCAAAAAAGAGCACATTTATCACCTCTGGAATAGTTGCACAGTTCAAAGGAACGGAGGAAGGATTTGTTCTTAACAACTTTAAATATCAGGCTGTTGTTGGCAGTTATCTTTAAGTTTTGGGTTTGTAGTGGGTTTTATTTATATCAGACACAGTTTGCAATGTTAGCACAAAGGCATAATAATATGAGCTGTGTAGATACCGCAAACCCAGAAAAAGACTGACTGTAAATTTGGACATTTGGGAGATAATATACTGTATCTTAGGTGTTTCTTAATATTGAAGTTTTGATTATGCGTCTCCTGCCTGAGTGCTCTGGTTCTGCTTCTGTCACTTCCTCTTTCTTCATTGAGGGTAAAAGAGATGTTACAGTCAGCACACAGGAAGCAGTAGCCAGAGGAACCACACTCAGACGCAGCAGTACTGCTACTTTACCCATGGCACAGATCAAAGTCTGGCCAGTATGCAAACTTACAACAAGCCACAGGAATGTGTTGAGAGCGTGTGCACATCTATGCTCTCTGAAAAGCACAGGAAAACTGTCTCCTATCACTTGTGGCAGTAAGTAGCTACACTGCTTTCTCTTTTGTACTTCATCACACTTTTGCTGTTTCTGCATTTGATACCATTAATCTTCGTCATTCTTTCTTTACAGCCAGGAAACTTGTGCAGGTGTGTACTGAAGTACTGTACATAAGTGTAATATTTCTACATTTACCTGTCAGAGTAGTTACTAATTACTTTTCAGATCGAGGACTGACAACATATTTTTAAAAATCAAACCAGCAGCCAACCTCTTGGCTTGTGAACTCTGGGAAAAGCAGGGCTCTTTGTCATATTTAAGACTCAGGGGCAAAATTATCCAGTATTCCTCCAAAAAGCGAAACTCAGAAAAGAGAAATCCAAAAATAAATTTATAATTCAATTCAATTTTGTCTTCTTTCCTACCCCATTAACTATCTCACGACCCCTCAGATTTAGCTTTGACCCTGTGGAGGGGAACAGAACCTTTGGTTGGGAGCCACTGGATGAAAGTGTGGAAGTATCCAACAGTACATAAAGTAGCTCTAAACTGTCACAGGGGCCAACTCTCTGCATATCAGGTACCTCTGATATCTTAAGTGTATTTTCAAGTCAAGTCAAGTCAAATTTTATTTATATAGCGCCAATTCACAACACAAGTTATCTCGAGGCACTGTACATATAGAGCAGGTCTAGACCGTGCTCTTTATCTTATAAATTTGTTTTATTTTCTTGGCAATACTTCTGTACTTTTACTTACTTACTGTTTATTCTCTTATCTTACTTTGTACCATTGGTACTTGAACTAAAGAAAAAGATCTAAATACTTCTTCCACTCATGGCTGTGTCATAGTTAGCTGTATTAGAACTGAGCATTTTTAATGAGGCCAAGTGTAAATGATTATTTCTCTGTGTGATTTCATTATCTAAACTGCCGACTGATTTTTATCTGTCACAACATTTTTGCTTACAGCTCTGTTTGAGTTTCCTGTGGTGGGGTCTTTGACATAGTGGGCCGTCTGTGCACGGTTCTGCAGGTCGTCGTTACCCGTCCCTTTGCTGAGAGGCTCCTGCTCCCTCTTTGAGCCCACGCAGCCCATGGTGCCTTCTGCAGGAGGACAACAGAAGTAAACAGCAAGACATAAATTCTGTGCTTACCGGCAGCATAAAACCACTGGGACTGAGTTAAACATAATAGGCCTACAGAGAGCTGATATGTATCTAAATAATTCAGAGAATAGTGGAATGTATCAGAGGTCACACCCATTTAATACTGAACATAAAGACAAATTATGCAGTATAAGAATGAGAGATTTTATTGTCAAAAATAACTTTTGTGAAGTGGATTTTTGTTGCATAAATGGTCATTTCCAAGCTTTTCTTTGTTGTATTTCTATCACACATCCTGAATCCTATGGATTGAGGCTGTGGAAAAGCTATAGTAACTAGTTTTGGTGATACTGTATTCAGGTGTGCACTTAATAAATAAACAATTGAAGCATAAAAAACAACTTTTGAATGTTACAAAGGTCACTGTGCTGATGAAATATTATGTGTCAAAAACTACCAAGAGTGAATATAAAACTTGTCCTTTCCTGGTACTGTAGACATAACCTATAATAATCATTAATCTACTCTGTAATTTCTGACCAAACTGTCAACAGCTGAGTTAACAGGTACTAACAAGATGAATGTGTGAAATAAGAGATGAATTAGAAAGTACTAATAATGAGAATCTGTGAAAGTACTAACCAGAAGAATGTGAGAAATAAAAACAAAAATAAAAACAGTATCTGCTGCATCAATTTTTCCTTTCTTAAAAAAAACCCAAAAACAATCATGAATCTGACAAAGCTACAGGGGTGGAAAATGTGGCTTTTAAATTACACAACATCAAAGAGTTAGCCAGTGTTGCTATGCTTGATACCTTTAAGTTCCTACTGAATATTTCTATTTTATATTTTAACTTGAAGCTCTGTAACACAGAACTGAGACACTGTCTCTTTTAAGATGGTTATAAATGTCTTTTAATATGTCTATGTATGTGATGGTGTGAAAATGGCATTTCACATGATGTTCAACATTCTTTGCCACAGAGGGATCACAAAGAAGATGCCTTATGGCCAGTCAGTCAGCCAGCTTCCTGGATGATCATAATCATTTTTGGGATGCCTCAACATCATTGGTGTTCATTCTGACTTAGTGAAGTTTCTGACGCTGTGACTCGAGATCTTCCAAGAATAAACACTACAAGGTCTTTCTATCTGCTGCACAACAAAAATATCTTTATACAGGCCTCCTTATCCATCTGTAACATCTAGGGACTGTTTTTCTCTTGTATCTGCATCTACATGTAAATGTTCATGCAGTTATGTGGAACAAGGTCTAACAGAAGTGAGAACAAAGCGGGAACTGTGATAGTAGATAGAAGCTGTGTTTTATAGCACATGTTGGCTCACGTGCATGCAGAGGACATAAGAGAGGTATACTTTATACCTATCTCTCTCCAGCTCAGAGAAGCAGATTATTGCACTAAACAAAGGAAGTAATATTTATTATCAGCACTACACAGCAGAGCCCTGTTACTATGCAGACAGATGCACGATGATTTGATGTCACATATTACCATGTAATGACAAAAACTACCACTGATATCCTCAGTAGATATTTAGAATCACAAGCAACAGAAAACATCAACACTAACAAAACTTAACACGTTTCTGGCAGCACGTCTCGATTATTTCTACAAGCAGTCTTCACCATAAACATCACCATACTGTCGCCAATAATGTACTCTGGTAGCCAATGGAAAATGTTTCATTCGTACATTGAGACACAGGAAGTTCCAGTGTTCTTGAGGTCAAAACTAGTGGTGTTAATATATTTGCTTCCTTTTTCGCTCTGTTCTAAACCTTGTTCCTCTTTAGATGTTTAATTAAAGGAAGGCCAGGTTTCTTCGGACAGTTTTGATTTCTATTAAAAACTCTTTAGTCCAAGTAATTAACAGACATGGCACCTTGACTGCTTGTACTGATACAAAACACAAGGCTGATGGTAACACATTGTTTGGCGCTGTATCAGTCTGTCAAACTTTCAGTGTCAGTGAGAGATATTAGCCAAAACGGAATGAAAGCTTCATAGAGCTGCAGACTGGGATGTTGGTACTAGCAATACTGACAACACACCACATTACAGTGTCATTTGATTATCATTTGATTTAAAAATATAAAAAATATAGAGTAATGCTGCTATGTGTTGGAATTTCATAACATTATGAAATCATTCTAATAATGTGGATGATATAGGTTTTATCTAAAAAACAAAAAACAAAAAACAAAAACAAAAAAGGGGATGGGGCACTTTTTAGATGCTACAACTGGGGGAACTGAAGGTGGAAATTTAAAAATTCTGCTCATTCTGACTTTAACAACAGGTAAACTCTGTTTTGCAGACTTGTGTACATGAAAATTTGAAATATCTTCATAAAACATTGTGTACCAATTATTGCTGATCAGAAATAACATATATACTATGTGTTATTAGTTACATAATGTAATCTAGTTTCATGATCTGAGGCAGAACACCCTAATGGGACTATAAAAGTATTATCCACACATCTTTGCATATCTTTACATATGTGTGCTGGAGCTACAGCGACAAATCGGCCAGGTGTGTGTTTTAGCTGATACTAGCTTAATACAGACATTTCAGTACTGGTGTGTATGTCAGCCAAATAATAAGAAATCTCAGTACATAAATGCCAAACTTAGTCTGAGGTTATTTAGAAGCAGTGTGACTATTACATGCATTGACAAGTTGATTTTTCAGTAAAATGTCCCGACTAATATGTATCTTGGTCACAACTCTATGAACTCTATATCCTATGAAGATTGTTTGTTGGTTATGTGTTTGTGTTAAAAATATCCTGTCAGCTGATACATCATTATTAGACGCTTTTTAGACAGAATCAATATGAGTATTAGGCTCAAAAATCCAGTATCCCAGTGTTTCAAGGGACAAAATCCCAGTAACTCAGCTGTCACTGACTGGAAGACATAAAGGGATGCTGATGCTGATGTCAAGCTTTGCCTGACATAAAAACTAATCTGTTCATCAGTTTAAAAATCCATGTACCAACACCTGTAAAGCTCACTGATCAACATATCTCACTGTGACAATAGTCCAGGAAATAACCACTCCCAGAAAGACATCGACAGAGCCAGGATAGGTGTTTCCCCCTGCCTCCACACTCCAGCTTCATATTCAGCGTACAGACATGAGGCATCAACTCCGAAAGAAAGCAAATAAGCATATTTCCCAAAATGTCAAACTATTCCTTCAACAGGTGAGCCAAAAGTGAACAACTACCAATCTTAGGGAAGGCAGCAACACACTCCATGACATGCACCTGTCTGTAGAAAAGACCTGCATACAGTAAGTCAGCACAACAAAACCGTCACTCTGGGTGGTGTGCAACATAGAGACAGACAGAACTTGCTCATCTAAACAATCTACCATTCAATCTAAGCCCTCAGTAATTCTGTGAGTAATTCTCACACACCCACAGGCACAGGCTGAGAACCAAGGAGAGACCTGAGTACAGGTGAAAGTCAGGCCAGTAAACCTTCTCACACCTACGCCTTTCTTGAGAGTATACAGCACAGACCAAAGTGGAAACATTTCGCCACACAGTCACAAATGATACACAGCTTGTTATGCACTCATCCTGCTTAACAGCAGGCAGGGAATGGGGACATATAACAACACAAGTAGGTCTAGTCTATGTCTGATGCAGCAGAGAGGTCATACGTGGGTCTCCTCTGGACAAAACACCTAAAACCCACAAACAACAGCAATGCAACCTCCATTAAACGAGTTGTGTCATCGTGCTACAAAGTCATCCTGATACACAATGAGATAGGTTAAACCTTTTTAGCCCCATTAAAGCACATCTGCAGCAGAGGTTTCACAAAAATGTTTTGCATAACAAGACTCCATGACTTTAAGAAAATGGATGGAAGTTGGTAAAAGAATGTTTTTATGCCAACTTCAGCAGTTCTCCCCACTTGTTGAGGATTTGAAAGATAAATCTGTGAGAAATTGCTTTTGCCTTGATTACGCTAACAGTTTCATTTCTGTGCTTCTGTTTCTCGTCTCATGTTTGTTCTCCTCCAGTTTGTGACTTGTGTGTTCCTGTCCAGACCACATCAGCATTAAAAATAGACCTTTCACATCCATGCTTCATGCCAGCAGTCTGTGGAATCAAGTCTGGGTTGATTTCACACTAATGTCTAAACAAAGACCATGTCTAATGGTGGAAATACCAAATCTACATCATAACCAACTCTATTGTTCCTAAGTAAAAACAAATAAAATAAAAAACTTAGGTGAACTAATTTAGGTGAACAGGATTTCAGTTCTATGCAAATATTTGTATTTTTTAAATTAACTTTCTCATTAGGGGCCCGAATACAGCAACATCTCACATAAGTTCAGATCATCAGAATCATGACATGATTTCCCACAGTCCCAAGTGACATAACAACATGGCCAAAGAACTCAAATGTGCATTTCTGGCACTTAAAGAAATAATTCGGCATTTTGGGAAATACACATATTTGCTTTCTTGACAAAAGTTAGATGAGAAGAACCACACTCTGATTGTTGTATTCTCCAATTATTGCCTTACACCCTCAAAGTGATGACAAGTTTCCGGGAGATTTGAAGAGATCTAACATTATAATCCTCATCTAAAAATAAGCATAGGCTGTGAGTGGTAATTATAAGATGATGGCGCCATTTCTAAAGATTATCTTGGGTCATCTGATTTAAAGACACCATCCTGTCAATCTGTCACACGCTACAGGCAACATTACAGTAGCTCAAGGAGAAAAACAGTAACATTGTCAGTAATGTCAGTCACACATTAGCCACCACAAACAACTGGTCATAGCAGACCAGGTTAGTGTGTAGCAACAAACCCCCTGAGAGTGCTGAACTGAACAGGGGTGAGTTCTATTGTGTTATATTTTTTTTTTTCAAACGTTACATCGTCATTCTTTAAAAGAAGCACTGAAGCCACAGTAGCTTTTAGAGAAGTTTTAGAGGAGCAGTGTTACCTCACAGCCTCGCTCTCCCTATAGCTAAAAGTAACAGAGAGCACATAGTTAACCTATAGAGGGAATCTATTTATTTTGAGAATTATTATTATTATTATTATAACGATTATTTTGAGAGGAAGTGTGATTCCGCACTACAGTGGAAAGTTTTGGAATTAGCGGACTGATCAAGCTCAAACTGCAACCAGTGGTATGATAAAAATATGCATGCTTTAAAATAATTTCAATAATTGTTGAAGAACAGAATGTACATCTCAAATGTTCAGAGTTTAGCCCAAAATTTCAAGTACATCTCCACAACTCCAAAACATTAATCAAAATAAAAAGTTTTCATCTCTTCTATCATTCTGTATACTGAGGTTAGCATCACATAAAGGACCAGTTCAGTATTATTAAATTATATCACACAATGCAAATGAGAACCACTGTAAACATCACTCTATGTAGTCATAAATCTACAAGACCATAAAACAGGCAGCTACATTCAGCACAAGCTTTCAGAGTGTGTGGGTAACAAGTTGACAGTAATGTTTTACTGGTTCCAGTCTGCAATGCAACATGAACTGTGTCCAAACATGCACGTTAATATTATGAACTTTTATGTTGCATTCTTAGATTTAGTCATGAAAGATGCACAGTATGTCCAGGTGCATCATATACATGTTCAGACAGTGAGCTGGTTCCATGTGCTCTCCTGTCACCAAACTAGTAGGCCACAGTAACACATTAGAGCCAAGTGTCTCTTAACAGACAGAACACAGGAATAATTCATGGGTGTTCTGTTATGAGGGATGCTTTTTTTTTCTTCAGATGTAAATTTTGTTGCTGCCGAGCTGTGTGTGCACCTGTTTGGGACTGCCTCAGGCCATAACAACATCACCTGCCAGTCTGGCATGCAACCAACAGAACATTAGACAGAAAGTAAGAAGGAGAGAAAGAAAGAAAGAAAGAAAGAAAGAAAGAAAGAGAGAGAATATATCCTCTCACAGCTTTTAGGTTTTACTTGCTCGTTCCATCATTATTAAGTTACTTATCACCAGGAAAAAACAGGACTCTGGACTGAAGAGTGTTTCCATCTCAGCATAGCCTTACTTTCTATTACATATAATGAATGACATGACTGCATTAAAAATCATGGAGCTCCTGTGCCTTTTGTCCATTTATGTGTGTCACTTTGTCTGCTGTTGGCTGGACAAGACCTAAAATATTTGGCAGATAACCCCTATACTGTATAAAATACTGATTTTTTTTTTAGATGTTTAATTTAAACACTTTATGAACTATATGAACATACAATAGTATTTTTATGCATGTAATTGGAGCCATTTCATACAGGTAATGCAAAATTACAGTATATTTTCTACTCTGTTGTTCTCTACAGTATGCGCTGTATGTGCAGGAATGTCACATGTGACATTATGAACGTATTGTATGCGGTAGGAAGGTCAGATGTACGTGGGTTGCATGACATCTGCATAAAAGGTCAAGATCAGGTCTAATTAGTACTGAAGTTAATCAATAGGAAATTAATCAGCAACATGCCATCATGCCACATGATTTCAGTTTTGTCCATTGTCAGTTTTACGCTGCACTTTGTACTTTTATGTTTGAAAATGTCACCTCAGGCCCTCAGAAATTTTGCTGGGCAGTTTGTCAAGATTTTCTAACATTGGCATACACTGCAATATTCATATAGATTATTTTTTTGACTCCAATATTCAAATTGCGCTGCTCTGTCAAAGCACGAAACACTCAAGCAACCAAGCATGAATGTTGTGTAATTTGAAGATTTGGGGTTGCGATAACCCTTCTGCTGTCAACATTTGGGGAAAAAGCAGGATGATGTGGCTGTAGTACTAATGCAAGATCAGTCCTAGATGGGGAATTTAACAATGGCCACCAGTGTGATGTAATACTGGCATTTCTGCTATGTAAATGTACACACTAATGTTTTCTGCACTAAAACACTCTCAGTAAGATTCTCTGGGATTAAAGCAATTCTCTTTAAGAGAGGCACTATTAAGAGCACAAACACGTCATCATACACCACAATGTATAGTCACATATCTGTTGTATATTTTTTATTGGGTGTCTCTGCTTTTTGATTCAACATCTAAAATGAAAGTCGATGTACCTGAACACAGAACAACTGAAACTAGTCTAGTTTCTGGTTTAGTCTAGATGGACAGTCTATAAATAACTCTGTGTGTGTGTGTGTGTGTGAGAGAGAGAGAGAGAGAGAGAGAGAGAGAGAGAGAGAGCGAGAGAGAGAGAGAGAGAAGAACTGAGTGAAGCATTAGATTAAGCCGGGGAAATAACTATTTAAAACTCACCACTTCATAGAACGCGTGCGAACACTGAGATAAGACTGACTTTATCACTTTGCCCACTTTGACGCTACAGTGTGTGTATACAATGACTTCTGTAGGCGGTGGTTGTTTCAACTCAAGAGTTGAAGTTCCTCTTTTTAGAACTGAGCATCCTTGTCGTAAAACGGTAGTTGTTAAATAATCAACAAAGCACAACTTTCGTATTCTTGCTTAAATCTGTCAGAGACATTAAGTTGATGGTCTGTCACTGTTTCAGCTTTCAGACAGTTTATCTGCTCCCTCTCCACACAAGCAAACCCAGATGAAGAGGACACTTACCGCGCTCCGGCCAATCACTTCGACTCTTACTTCTGTGGTTGTGTATGATCTTCTAGATTCGGATGACTGTGGTAAGGATATCCCTCATTTCTTTTATGTAGGCTCCATCCCTTTCTTAGGTTTTGAGCTGAAGATGTAGACTGAGCGACGGAACGCAGCGCACTGGACTTGCAGGAGGAAGTTTGAGCTGTGAGTGACTGGGGTGTAGAAAAGAGGAACAAGCTCACACCAATCGTACTCTTGGTTTCACTGGCTGAAACAGACGCCGTCGCTTTTTTCAGCTGCTTCTTCGCTGACGTTTTGATGAAGGGGAGAGAAGAGAGCTGCCTTGCGCGTCAAAACGCAGATAAAAAAAACTAAGCCATAAACATATGGATGATAAAAAAAAAAATTTCTAAACATAATATACACTCATATTTAATGGATGAAGACACTTTTATGCCTAATGTATGTCTCTGCTGGTGTAAGATGGAGCAGAGGATGGACAGGAGGAAGAATGGATAAATGGACGGGTGCCACGGATGGGTGGACAGATGTGTGGGACTCATTTGCATGGTGTACAAGACAGCTCTAACATGTATCACATGTATTCAAATGACAGTTTGACAGCTATCATGCTCAGTGCATCCTCTGGGTGGAGGCAGGCAGGCAGGCGGCAAGAGCGGAGGCGTGGGCGGTTCAGCCAGGGGCAACAACAGCAGCTCAGTGATATCACGTCAGAGAAAGCTCCCGGCTCTTCAGCTATAATCCTTAATCAACAGACTGGATTAGAAACGAAGTTCTCTCTGAAACACAGGCTATGCTGATGGGGATAGTTGGGGTGAGGGGGTGAAATGAGATCAGAACAAAACACAGAAAGCTTGAATGTAAGAGTTTAAAAATTGGTGAGGGATAATACAAAAAAAAAAAAAAGTCATAGCATGGGGGATAAAGAAGAAGAATTTGTGTTTAGCAGCTGCAGATGACCTGAGGTTGCCTGGTGTGGCTGCAGGCACACTGAGCCTTTTACTCTGACATATAGGCCTCAGTTTGTGGCTCTATTCAAACTTCAATGGGGAATGAGTTCCTCATTACCTCGGTTGGAGATCCACAGATTGATTATTATACAGTATACAAGTCTATTGACAGGTGTCTTTTACCTTTCACTTTCTCTGACCACTCCCTCTGTGATGCTCTATGCAAAATGGTCAGAGGTAATTTTTTCAGTAAAATTAACGTTTATCTAAGATTTCTCATTTCAGACATTTTTTTGTTTTGTTTTGTTTTGGATGGTACTGTTGGTGGTAGCAGGTATGTTAGTAGGTTTGTTAGACTCCAAATTACAACAAAGTAAAAAAAAGTCTCGCAACTTGACTTGACTTTAACAGCAAGCTCAAACATAAACTAAAACAAAGTGTGTACAGCCATTGTGTCTATAAATTGGTCACTTGGACTTGACTTGTGACTTACCTGTCTTAACTTACTTGTTGAGATACTTGCCTCAACTGTTGTGATGTTCCTAAATGCCAGAATTATTATTTGTACAAATAATAAACTTTCAGTATTTAACATTTGCACTTTGCAAAATGCAGTTGATGCATAGTTACTTGTAGTCAGCACAGGTAAAGACAGTCTCAGTTCACATTAAATTGAGGACTAATGTAAAGGAGAAAAAGGAAGAAAAACGTTAGCTCACACTGAAATAGATTAAATTTCCATCTGTCATTTCCTGTGGGTGGAGAAACAGCCGTACAGCCAAATTCATTTAGTGCAACCCCAACAAAGAGTTGATCAAATGTCCTGCTGTGTTGTAAACATTGTTTATACTCCGCCATACGACTGTAGGTTTACCTTAAAATCTTTCCTAGTATAAATCTGTGAATCATTTTACAGGATCCTCACTAACAGTAAAGTTGTATCTCATTACAAATGACAAAGTTTTGATGGTTTTCACTTGTTTCTACATCCTCGATCATCACACCAAAGCTATTTTGCATAATGTCCTGAACAAAATGTCAGCCATGATGTTACTTCTGTTTCCCAGAACACTTGTCAGAGGCGTGTCGTAAATTTGTTATGGTATGAAATATAAGAGCAGACTCAGTAGGAGCCACAGAAGCAACATTCAAGAACGGAAATTTAATTCAGAATCAGAAGTAGCGCATTCATACAACAGCGTGCGTTATGTAATTCTAGAAAATATCTGTGAAGACCTGTCAACAACACAGCATTTAGCTTGGTAGATAAGCACACTGTAAAAGCACAAACAGTACACTTACAGTATCACAATCAATCACATTTTAATTAACAGAGAGATATGAATGGCAGGGGAAGTCTATTTTGTCCACTGACCATTGACCAAGTACTGTACTTAATGGACTCTAATGGCATTAGAGAGACATGACAGAAACAGTAGAAATCAATATAACTGCATTTGGATTGCATGTGTTGGGGCAGTCACACACGGAATAGTAAAAAGGGCACACTTTTGAAAAAGAAAAGAATTTTACATTTTAAGTAAAATTGGCTGATTCTGTGTTTTGATTAGGGCATCTCAGTTTAGAAATATTTTATTACCATGTTGTACCACAAAAGTATAGGTTATTTAAGTAACTGTGTCACTCTCTTTTTTTTTATCTCCTCCATCCACCCAGCTTAACACAAGCCGTCACAGCTGTGAGTGGAAAGTTAGTACTTGCAAAATATGTGCATTCTGAAAATGAAAAAGAGGAAGAGGAACATGTTTTTCTCCTCTTTTTTGCTGAGAAAAAAAAAAGACAGGGTGAGAGGAGGGGGACTCTGTGGCAAAAATAGCCAGGTGGTGACAGCAATACCAGGAAAGTGAAATAACTATAAATACTAGACCAGTGTGTGGTGAGTATTGGACAGGAAGACTAAGGTTTTTGGCATTACCAGATGACACTCAAACACTGATTGGTTTACTTTGTTTGGCTTTAAGGAAAAATAGAAAATTCTGTCAATTCCTCATTAGGTGGCATGGTTATTTTTAACATTTCAGTGACTCTTAATCAGAAATGTAAGATCAGTCCAGAAGTGAGAGTAACTAATCTGACTATTTATGACTTACTAGAAAACTTTCAGCTATTACCCCCGTCTTCAGCTGGCCACATTCAGAGTGGCTGTTTGATTTTAAGTTGTGAAAATAGGCTGGTATGTGTTGCAAAATGTGTGACTCTCTCAGCCTGACTGTGTCTAAGTTCTTCACTAGACAGCTGGAAGCTGTTAAACAGTATACTAATGTTCATGCACATTAACATTCTGCATTAAGCCTTAGTTATGGTTCAGGTTTTGGTTGAGTGATGGCATTTGGAAATGTTTTATTCAGATGGGAAGAGTTTCATTAAATTATTGTTATTTTGGATTTGGTGAGTCCATGTGGAAATGGAATTTGTATTTGTGTCACCACTGTACTGACGAACCCAATAACTGATAGAATATGTTCACATGACATAAAACACTGTCTAATACTGGAATGTCCCTGATAGTGTATGCAGATTTTTCTTAGCAGACTGCTGACATATACAAACTTCAAACAATACATGGAGGAAGTTTTAGCAACTACAATAGCAGCCTTCTCTTATCTTGATTTCCTTGTCTTTTAAAGGTGTGAGGCATTTCAATTTATAAATGTATTTTGAGATGTTATTGGATTTCTATCAACAAACAGGGCCATCCTTAAGGGTCTCTACTGACTTCTGCATTGTGTGTATTTGCTATTAAAACTGCTATATTGTTACAACATTAATGAAGTAGTAAATTTACTTTTACTTGGTGACAAATAGAGAGCCTTGTGCTCTTTTTTTCAGTGGCAGATAAAGTAAGTAGTGAGAAGCTAACAGAAAAAAAGTCACTTCCGACCTATAAATACTCATCAAAGTCTCCACCATGTTTGAATTTGTTTATTGATCATCAGTCATGCATCAGTCATCAGTTTTCCTACCTTTCATCTTTTATATTCACTTACTCTTGTTCAGACTGATGAGAAGAAGCTGGAGCCTGTTACGCAGCACACTAGGCCAAAGACAGGGAAAAACCCTGATGTTTAGAAATGCCAAGAGGAAAGTTTAAAGCTACGGTAATCATTTCTTTTTTTTAAAGCTGCTATGATCAAAATTATTACATTAACAATGGGTCAGATGAGTATGTGTGTGTGAAATGTGTTGCTCCTAATGATGAACTGATATAGAATTATGACCAACTCTGCATTTCCCCTGAGCTTTATGAGGATTTATAGAGCCTTCTAAGTCATTAGATTTTATGGCCTGCAACTTTACACTTTTGGTTCACCACTCCAAGGAGCAGACAGTCAGAGTTAGTAACAAACTGGTGAACACGGTCGAGCATTTTACAGCTAAAGCTGGATATTTCCTGCAGCAGTGGACACCAAGATCTGAAAGTGGTGTCAGTATTGGTTTACGGTGGAGTTGTGAGATATCCAGTTTAATACTAAGGATGTCGTGTCTTCGGGATTGTGCATTTTCCGTTGTTTGCTTCAAGTTTGGCCTAATCGAGCTTTTGTAAGGGTGTGTCTTGGCAGCAATTTGTCAGCAGCATTCCCCGAGCAGGTAAACTTGCCCAAGTGGCCAAACCAGTCAGTTAATGGAGGTCTGAGAGAGATCACCAGGACAATGTGATATCATTAGCTTTAGGTAGGGCTCTTCTCCTCTGTTCTGACTGTGATCTTGATTTTCCTTCAATGCTGGGCATCTGTAACAAAGAAAGGAAATTGTTGATGGAGAAACAGTGCCCAGAAAAAGTGAGGTTGTTTTGATGGTTGCTTTTGTACATCTATAAATACAGACTGAACAGAAGGAGGTCGTTAGAGGGACATTATTTGAGACCATTTGAGTAGAAGTAATTTCTGGTCCATTTGAATTATCCTTTTGGATGTACTTAAGACTACATTTAAGAGAGCTGAAATCAAGTGGTGTATGGTATGGGACGTCTAGGGTTTGACGTTTTGGAAATGCATGGCAACAATGACCGGGTTGCATGGGAGGTTGATGCTTCGCTCTCGTGTCTTGTTGCGTTGATATTACGTGTTGTGTTCAAGGTGGTGGAGGTTAGGAAGGAGGGATGGAAGATTGGGGACAACAGTGACAAGTCATTTGGCTTGGATGTTGACATGAGATGCTGTTTACGTTGAGAGCTGATGGTGTGAAGCTCCCAGTGTGAGCATGGTGCAGCAAGTTGCATCCAGGATGATTAACAGCATAAGACTGATATATGAAACAGCTGGCTATCTCTGCTGGTAACAAGACTATTGGAAGGTCTGCCAGTGGACACAGATTGTGGGTTGGGACTGTTTCTTTGATCAGTTGCGGGTGACTTCATGGAATGGTCAGCATATTAGACCGTTTTTTAGCTTTGGTTTTGTATCAATTGAATAGGGATGGGGCGTTAGATGGTTGTTTGATTAGATTGGTTTGTTGCTGGCGGTTCATCACATGTCTGAGATCATTTGACAGATGAAATGACTGTGTTATCTTTCCAGGTTTAGGGTTTGGGGTGAATACGTTTAGAGATGTTGGACTGTCATGGGCTATTGTTGTGTCCACAGGACTGGAGTTTAGAAGTGGATGTGTGTGGATCACCTGGGGAAAAACTGTAATCCATAAAACTTTGGAAATGTGATTTGGGGGTAAGAGAAAGACAGAGAGATGGAAGAGACACACAGATACAAGGTGAACTGGTGCCTGCAATGTGGTCTCCATCTGTCTTCTCTCAGGTCATTCTTTGTCGGACAGTTCCCAGTTGGACACAGGATGGTTCGGCATGTGTTGCTGAGGATGGGTTGCTGAACTCCATGGGGACAGGACAGGGGACTGCTGACCAGGGTGACAGATCAATCAGACAGGACAGTGTCTGGGGTCAGGATGAGCACAGGGTTGTCTTTGGACTGTTTCTCGTGAATCACTGCATGGTGGTGGTCATACAGACAGTTGGTGTTCAGATGGTGAACTCAGGAACTGGCTGGGTATGGTTCGTTGCCTTTGGACGGAGACAGGTGGCTGTTCCCAGCAATCGTGTTGTGGCAAACTAATCGTCTCCTGGATGTGACATCTTTCACTTATCAATATACTGGAGTTTGTCGAATGTCAGTTTTCCTTTTGTGTAAACCGTTCATCAACATCAAACAATTATTGAAACCTTCAGCCTCCGTCGTGGTTCTCGTGGTCTGGTCAATCCTGTGTGAACGGTCAGGTTCTCAGATAATCTGATGGTCGCAGTTCAGCTGTTTGAATGTGAGATCAGCAGGCCGTCAGACATTCAAATGGATCAGTCATCAGTCGGTCTCAGATAATTTCGAGATCTTTGTTTATGGATGTTAAGGAACTGACCGTTAACTCGCTGGACATCGACAATTTCTTTGGGATGCTGACGTTGGGATGCTGATCGAGGGAACAGGACAAATGGTCTGGTGGTCTCAGTTTCGTGGCTGAACTGGTTTGGCCAGCGGAGACGTCAGCAGATGGGGGTGTCAGACAGGGCAGACGCCGTCACTCAAGTGATGGAGACAGGTCAGACGGGCATCGCCAAACAGAATTGGTGTCATCTGACCACCCTGGCTGGAAATCCAATATTGCTGGTCTTGTCACCAGGACTGTGCTCTTTGGGTGAACTAGCTGAGGATGAGACCTCATGGGCTCGGGTTGATCATCAATTAATCGTCATTGGAACTGACATTCATCTGAACCGTTGGTGTGGAACAGTCGTGGCGACAGGGAGATTGGACGTCGGGGTTTAATCTTCGGTTCAGTGGACTCGTCGATCTGGACAGGAACAGTCGGTGTGGATGAGGGGGTGGGAAGACGGGTGATGCATCGATCGACCAGACGTGGTGGAGACTGGTCGTGTTATGGGTCGGGATCACTGCAGTGGCTGCTGTCTGCCACTGGGCACAGAAACTCTGACGTCTCAGAGTAAAATTACTACTTCGTGTGTTGACAACAGTTTAATGCTGGGCTCTGTGCAGAGGTCATTGAGACAGATATTTTGGTGTCGTTTATCAGATGTCACATTTCTTGATTGCTGGGAACTTCATCGTGTGGTTTGGGGACGGATGTGGGTTCAGACAGTTTTAATCGTGTGGAATCGGTTGATTGGGATGGTCGTTTTGATGTTTGCAGTTCAGGTGGATCATAGTCAGACGGTGGAACTCTGAGATGGACGTTTCAGATCAGCTCAGACAGACAGACCATGACAGGACAGTGGAGACGTTGATGCGTGGTTTGTGAGCAGTGATCTGGACGGACACAGTTCTGACACATCTCGGCTGTTTTGGGCAGGAATCAGACGTGACCGGTGGGGGTCAGTGAGGACACCTGGTGAGGTCATGGAGTAGTCAGACAGACACTCTGGACAGTCTGTTCACGATGGAAGTCACTGAAATCAAGCTTTCGCCTGTAGTAACAAAGCTTCTTTCCACTCGCTACTCTTTCATCAGCGTTTAATAACTCTAACTCTACTTTCTAATCTTCCTATCCTCTCCTGGCTCCCTCGGAGTCCAGCCCCGCAAAAACTGTGGGGATAGAGGGACAAAATGGATTGGAAAAAGGAAATGTCAAATGCAGAAGTTTGCAATGGTTCATTTGAACCCCAAGTTACATTTTCCTCTGATTAAATGATATTCATAAATAAACTTAAAATGTTGGTGTTCATAACCCTCAGAGCATTACGATATAAACTAGTACTATGAAAACCTCCTCCCTTCACCCTACCAACACCAACACAGGTGGAGTTTGATAAAAGCTATAGTGTCCATTGTTCTAATTTGCAATAAAGAAGTCATATCTTGAATGTTGTTTTAGTGCATACAGTACATATATGTAGGTGGCCATATATGTGAAATGAGCCATAATGCAGTGACAAGGTGTGGTGGACCCGATGACTGTGATGCTTTCAACAAAATTCAACAACAAACAACAGACAATAACAATGGCACAAACGATGCATGAAAACTAGGTATGATGCATGTTCGATGTGAAAAACGCAATTTCCTGATTCCTGAACAGATTCCTCATGACCAGCCAGACTGGGCTGAGGCAGCATCTTCATCGTCATCTTCTGTCTCCTCCTACAGACTGCCGCTCCCTGCTGTCACAGGTGCCAGAAATATCTACACCTACAGTACGGGAGGATTAGCAGAAGGAACATATGATTACACATTTTTATCGTTACTGTTCGCTAATGCAAGCTGAATCAAAGTGACACTTATCCTGATAATCTAATCCAATTGTAAAGTGAATCAAGTGCAGTATGAGTGTGGATGTTGGCAGGTGGCAGGAATATGTACATTAATATGAAGAGAATGATCCAATGACGCTATACACTCTGACATTATTGTCGACATATAAAGTACCAGCTACACACTGTGGAATTGCATTCATAGCATGAATATGTATTTGTGTGCTTCTGCATTCAAATCACAAAGAGACACAAAACAATCATAAAGATGCAAAGCAATTAAAACTAGACGTAAAACCATTACAGAGACACAAACTGACCACAAAGATGCACAAAATGACTAATGACAAATGAAAGATGAACATAAAGAGATGCAAAATGACACAAAATTACAACAAAGAAAGGCAAAATGCCCACAAAGAAGTGCCAAATGACCACATAGTCAGGCAAAACAACTACAACGAGAGAATTGCCATAAAGACATGAAAAACAGAGTTGCAAAGTGACTACAGTCGCCCATTGTTTCAGCCTGTCTGTGACAAACCTGAGACCTGCCAGAAGGATGATGGCAACAAACAAGACGGCCCAGAGAAATCAAATAATTGAGAGTTTAGATGAACAGATGAAAGAGGACATGACTGGAGAAGGCCCTGCAGCCTGCTGATGTCTTTTTGACTAATGAGGACAGACAGGAATCTTGTATTCTGAGAGCAGAGAGCACAGGATGTAATATGAAGTTGAAGGAGGTCTGAAGGGGCCTGCTTATGTAGAATTTTTGCAGTCATTAGCGGCACCTTAAAGTCTGATGAAATGTGGATAGGGAGCCAATGAAGCAGGGTAAGATTGATCTAATATGGCTAAATTTTGTAGTTTTACTCAAAATTCTAGCAGCAGCATTCTGATCCTTTCCTCCATTGATAAGTGGCTTGAACTGAATGCCCTCACATAATAGTGTAATGTTTATTTTCATCCACAAGAGGGCCCAGTTGAACCTTGAAGGAGACAGAGGCTCAACACAGGTCTAATGAGGGCACAATATTTTTTGAGGCCTTTCAGTCTCTGATGAACTTTCCCATATGCCACCAAAATGGCGGTCATAATGGATGACTTCCACTGAAGAGACATCACGTTTTGAGGGGTGAAGCAGTTTGGATGGTTTGGGAAGTTGAGCAGATGACTGTGAGTGGAGTTTATGCAAGATGACCCAGGGGTGAAAGTTCAAGCCTGCAATTCATTGCTGTCCAGTTTTCTTCTTCTGCAGAGACCCCGCACTCACTAGCTTGCCTCACAGTGGTCAAGCTGAACATATTCAAAGTCTGAAAATGAAAATTATATGTCCAACATTTAAGACAATTCAGAAACTTACTCTTCTCAGAATTTTATGGACACATAGCAGTTGATTGTGTCACAGCTTGTGCACAGTTCAGCTTCCAAGTAAATGGAAAGTGTAATATTTGTTTTCCAGTTTTGGGTTGCAGTCATAAACTGATACGGGAGAAGTGCAGTGCAGCTCAGTTTAGCTGGTCCTCTGTTCAACACAGCCAGTCCAAGAGGAACATGAGTAACATGAACAAACAGAAAGCTACAACAACACAATCCTATCAGAATATGTGTGTATTTTACAGGGTGAGTCTGTCTCAAGGGCTTTCGGGTAAAACAACACAAACCTTAGCCAAATCTGTGAGTGTATGAATGTGGGTGTGAGAGTGAGTTTGCCTGTCTGGGTTGATACATTCAGTTAAATGTATCCAATGTAACTTGATTTTTGCTGTATAAAAACAAAAGCAAGAAATTCTGGGCATAGAGGGAACATTACAGTGCCATTAGCAGGACTGAACTGCACCAGCTATCTGTAAGTCCATCTTAAGTTCTTAGTAACTGCTAGCTAGTGTCACTGATAATGAGTTGCACCATTAAAACAATATTTAGCAATGTGATTTTTTTTTTTGCTATAGAGCTGTCAAATCAAAAGCAATCAACTATATAATATATAATAAATAATTTTAATGAAAAAAAATAATGAATGCATGCTTCCATATTAAAAATGAGTCACATTATCTCTTGTATGTGAAAGGCATCATTCAGTTGGAATAATTCAGTCACTGCCCCCAGCTCTATAAAACTTAATGGTATTTTTCTGGTCTTTGCTTTCATTTTATGGCCTGTACCGTTACAGTTTTGCTTCTCTCTCACGGCTCTCATCTGTGGCAATGTGCACAGCAAGCATTGTGTCATGTTCTGGCTCAGTTGCCATTGCTGAAGACAATTCATAGTACAATTCATCTCACACTTTTTGTGTATTCTGTGCCCTGTTATCTATCTATCATCAGGTCTATTTTTGCTTCTCTGAATTGTGAAATTCACTTATGATATATAAATACTTATATTTAGAAACAATTTACTGAAAAAAATGTATGCTCCTTTCATCATTTGTTAGGCTAGTGACTTTCTCTTAAGGCATATACAGTAAAGTTTTTCTTATTTGTAATAAGTGACAGAGATACAGATAGAGAAAAGAAAAAACATAGAGAAGTAGGGGGGGAGATAATATTGTTCTGGCCCATCCTGCTCTCTGTATCACCTATACTGTGATTTAATGCAATTCAATTTACATTTCTCATTTACATATGTTTCTGTTGTTAGATGTCAGAAGTAGTGGGGTAAGGTGGCGTGCTGCAGATAAAATTATTATCATTAGACTTACATTCACCAGGTGGCCAGAAACATGACTTTAAATGCATGACAATGTTGCTCTGTGTCTACAGTTGTTTGCTAACTACATCAACGTGAAAGGTCAGTGTTGTGTTCACAGCTTATTTCTCCTGCTACCAAATGGCCAAAAAATCAATTAATTGTTCATGTAGAACTTGAGGACATGATGAAAGTCTTGTGTCAGATTAAGTTATATTTATACATTTTAGAGGGAGTAGGAAATATGTGATTATGCTAACATAGCGTTCATTACTTGGCCACAGCGTTGTTGGCTGAATGTTTTGTAATTAGAAGTATATTGTGTTGTTTTTGTAAAATTGAATTTTACATCACCCATTACCTCTTCAATCATGTTCACACGCTAGCATTAGCTCTGTCACTTAGCTAGTTCAGTTACGGTGCAACAGTTAGACCTGGATGTAAATATTTGGTGAAAACTAGTTTCACAGGAACTAGTTTGTGTGGTGAAACTTGTTTTACTTTAGAGAATCTTCACTTATTAACACTTACATTATAACTTAGCTGAATTTGAACGCAGGAACACCTGCTGCCACTGACTCCTAATGATGCCACAAATTCAGTAATAATGTATGTTGCTAAAGAGAAAAAGAGATGGTGCTATATGATGTTTTGCAGATGTTTCCAATGTAGTTTTAACAGTTTTTTAGTTGCCATCAAGCCCATCAAACACTTTCACAGCTCTCTTTTTGTGTCAACACAAGGTGCTGTAAGTTACAACACCCACAAGCTGTAGGAATTTGAACCCATCCTTAGACTTGTTATGATGTTCATCCACCCTTTCTCACTTGTTCTTTCTCCCCCAACCCTCCTCCTTCTCTCCTGCACCTCTTATTTATGATCATTACCTTGACCTGCACCAGCCATCACTAAAACACTCACAGGCTTGTAAATCACTAGACTCTCTCTCCCTCCATTACATAAACAGCATTTAACAAATCTGTTGAGGAGGCAATAGGCCTAAAGGGCACTAATCAGAAAGACATTGTCACTGTCTCTTTGGGAATATTGAGAAAACGTTTGGATATAGTATTTAGTTTCAGTACTTCAGTTTACTGAATTAATGGATCCATTTCCCATCCAAGAGGAAAAGGACTGCTTGACTTATCTGTGGTTTTCAGATCAAACACTGCAGAAGGAGAGTATGTCAGTTAAGTTAATGTATTGACTCTGGGCCTTAGCACAATTCCTGGCTTGTTCTTACTCCGTAGTCTCCAGCGTAAATCACAGTTAAGATAATCCATAAACATTATGGATTAATAAACAATATGGATTAATGACGACTCAAAGATGAAGCACATAATGTTAATTATCTTGTAACAACAGTGTTCGCCAAGTTCTGGGATAAATTAGATGGTAAGTAAACAGTTGGTTCTCATAGTCAACATTATGCATGCAGTTGAAATGAGCAGGTGTGAAGACCTGAGTTACTTTGACAAGGGCTAAATTGTTATGGCCAGATGACTGGGTTGGAGCATCTCTGAAACAGAAAAGTTTGTGAGGTGCTCCCAGTCAAACCCATGCATCATTGATGGGTGAAGGCAACAACAGAGGGGCCCCTGTGCCACAAGTCACAGAAAATTTAAATGATGGTTGGGGGAGGAATGTGTCATACCACACAGTTCATTGCACCCTGCTGCATATGGGTCTGAAGACTGTTCAGAATGCCCATTCTGGCTCATTAGTGTAAATCTCAGACTCACTGCTACTAGTCCGCATGGAGGATCAGTGTCTTACTCAATGATTTTGATTGATTGATTGATTGAATGTGTTTGATAACTAAAAAACACATATAACACTGCACTGCAGTCATTACACACATCAAAAATCATTGAGGATTAAAACACAATAAAGCCCGAAGGCTTGTAACTACATAACCTGCATTTTGTTGCTGCTCTGTGAAAAACATGTATATCCAAAATGTCAACTTTTCATGAGCAGAAAAACAGCCCTGTGTTTTAGATTTTTGCAATTTTTTCCATAGTGCAGAGAGAGCCAGGAAATGTTGGGAGAGATATGGGCAGAATATAAAACGAAGGTCCTCTGGCCAGGAGTTAAATGTTACCTTAAATGATTTATTTAGTTTGTAAAGTAAAATAATTTTCTCAACTCTAGTAAAAGTAAGAAATTACTTCAGTTTATTTGAAAATCCCAAAATCATCACACTGTAGATACTGTACATAATTTTTACTAGACAGAGATGGTTACATGTGCTTTATAAAAATTTGCTTTTAATTGTAGGACTAAGGTTATATTATTTAGGTCAGAATTAAACTTCAACTGTAAAGTTTTTAATAGCCAGTAGTATTTCTACTAGAAATTGAAATGTAATTCTAAAAAATTCTAAAGTGATTAGATTGATGATTAGCAAGAAATGTACATGAAACCATGTCCATGCATACCTAAACAATAGTTAGACACAAACACACACACATACACACACACCCAGCAGATAAGACATCAAAGCAGCAGGCAGATTTACAAGGCACTGCAGAGGGCCTTTAAAAAATACTGCTGCATAAATGTTTATGCAGCTCTCTCCATGTCAGGCACTAGGGGGAGGAGAGCATGGCCGAACAGTGCGAGACAAGACACTTTGGAAATTGATGGCCGTCTATGAATCTGATGAACTGTTTGCATTTCTGTGAGGGAGGCATTGTAATAGCTTCAAATGGCTGACGGCATAAATCTGTCCTGCTTGAGAAGGCCCAGGGGCTTTGACAGGTGCACTCTGGAAATCTTTGACTGTGAATACAGATGTAGTGGTGGGCAAGTGTGGTGCACAGGGTGTGTGTGAACCATACATACTACAAAAAAGATATGCACTACTGCTATTAGACACACAGCTTAGAGGTAATGCAGGTGGTTTCTGTAGGAGCGTCCATCAAATAATTTATATGACTACACAGTGGCTTTTAAGATGCTTTGTTATATACTGTAGATTGTCAATGTACATATACTGACAACTGTGCATTTTGCATTTTACTGCATAAATACACTTAACACCAGAGCCTACGAATCAGCTAAATACATTATCATTGAATATAAATGACCAACCAACCCAGCACCAATATGAGCCAGCTCCATCTCTGGCTGTAGTGAATGACCTCATCAAATAAGGGTGCGAAGAGTAACTCCGCCAACCAGTCAGCCAGTCCTCTTGCTGATCTCCTGATAAGGTTGTGTGTGTGTTCACATGGAAATTCTTACAGAACTGAAATCTCTCCACCACCACCCTCATACTTCCCACCCTGTGTGTGCCCATACATACCCGACGCATATGTCTGTATGTCTGAGTGGATGTTTTTTTTTTTTTTTGCACATGTCACTAAACCTCGGTCAATGGACTCTAGACCTGGCATGGGTGTGGGAGTCTAAAGCAAGGGCTTTGACAAGAGGGTGGAGCATTAGTGCTGTGTGGCTACTACAGTATGTCTGCTGGACCCATGCCCGTGTTTAGATACACACTCTAGGGTAGCCCAGGTGATAAACATGCGCACACACAAATGCAAGTGCAAGGTATAATATTTCACCTTTGAACGCAGCAAAGGAACATTATTGTAGAACAAAACTGTGAACAGGTGCAGTAACAAATAGGCTTTCACTATGATTTTCTCACAATTGCTCATTTCTGTCCCTTTCTGGACTGATTTCTTTTTAAAGATTTCTTTTCAACCTAAAAATATGAGATGCAGGGGATGACTTAGCTTAAAGGGAAACACTGAACTTACAATACAATTACAAACAATCTTTTTGGCCAATTTCAGTCATCAGAAACAAGATAATATTGACATATTATCACCTCATAAAGTCCTTTGGCTAATGTGTTGCAAATGTGCAGGAGACATGGTACATGGTTTAATTTTGTGTCACATCTACTCTGTATCCACTGTGACAGTGTATGTGTCCGTGTGTGTGTTTGAATTCAGTCTTCTACATTTTGCAGCCACTGGACTTCTTCTTTCTCCATCTGAGAATGAGGAACATTTACCCCTCTGGTGATATCAGAACGTGCGATTCACGATTAAAACACAAATGACATGAGCAATTTCAGTCCCCTCGTATTGCTTGCTAAACTGTAAAAAGCTCTGATGTAGGTGTACATATTAGTGTGGCTGAGAATAATGCGGAGTCCTCTCTATAGTTGAGCCAGAGAACATCAGGAGCTGGCAGTGCGTATCCAGGCCACCCAGAGCGATGAATAAACCTGGGACGTCAAACAAGCAGAGAGGTAGGATAAATATTTCAAACCCCAGCAAGACAGAAGAGGATAGAGACTGAAAAGACTGTGGTGAGAGGGACTGTGTGCAATAATAAAAAGGAAGAATAAAGTGAAAAAGAGGAAAAAATTGTGAGCGACCGAGCTTATGTGTGGTGAATGTGTATCTGTGTGTACACAGACATGCGTGAGTGTGTGTATTTAATAGGGTGAGTCTGTCTCCAGGGTTTTATGGTACAAATCCTGACATGCTGTTCAGTATGAAGGTGTGTGTGTGCTTGTGTGTCAAGGTTATTTTTGTTTCATATGTATCTATCAAATTAGAGTTTGTGTATACAGTAAAAATACAGGAAAGAACCTGGGAGTTTGAGGATGTCTCATCTCCCTGTGTGCCCTCTGTTGCACACACACACACACACACACACACACACACACACACACACACACACCAAGGCATATGCAATGTTAAGCAATGTTCTTGGTTCAAGTGCAGTCAGAGGGATTGTCCTATGTCATCATCTCTCCCCCTCTCTATCTTCAAGGATCCAAATAAGATAAACATGCTGAAACACACACATGTACGCACACATAAAGTAGCTTATGTGGTGATTTGGTTGGTTGATGTAGTCTTGTCTTATTGGATCCCTGCTCAGTAGAAGGTTTCAGGGGTCCACTTGATTCTGAGTCCAAGTTATATTCAATCTAACGGGGCTAGACAGAGTCTTCGATACCACAGCTAGTGGTTAGAAATATCTTGGGATGTTGGTGAGACAGTTTGAGGTCCTGCTGGGGATGCTAGTGCTGCATCTGAGGAGGGAGAGGACCAACTACTAGTATCCTGTTGATCCAGAGCATGTTTGGATGAAGCCTTTATTTGCTGTGTGAAAGCTGAGAAAATCTACCTTCCAAAATAAATAAATAATAATAATCAGACAGAAAACAAACAATTCAAGAAATACAGTGACATGTTGGTAAATTGTGTGAAACAAAACAAACAAAAGACCTTAATTTTTAAGTGATCTAAAAGGATTTGAGCGTAACATGGCATCTCTGATCAGATTCTGCATCATAATCACTAAGGGAGAAAATATTTTATGAAATCAGTGGCCTTTGAGTAGCCTCATGTAATGTGTGTTTTAAGTCCTCTGCAAACCAAACTTCTTACAGAAGAAACAAAATATATGGTTTTAGTGAACTGAATTGATGTTCTTGAAATTAAACTTTATATCTCCAGCATATATCAGTCTCTTTACTATGACCTCTGACCTAATGGAGAGATTTACCCTGGTTAAGTGTTCCAGTCCCACTCTCACATCCTACTTCAGTACTTCTTTTAGTGTTAACGCACTCAAGTGCCCAGCATCAGGACCTGTTGCCCTGTGTTGCACATATATATGTATAATGCCAGACAGAAAGACACACCCCTCTTTCAGCTGATTTGTTTGTTGTGTATCAGTAGTTTTACAATATGCTAGGTTTTTGGGGGTCAGAGGATGGAGTTGTTGTGTTGCCATTTCTGTCTGTGCCCAGCCTGTTTCCCATGCCCCAGCCAGACAGACGCCAGGTTTCCTCCTGTGGATTAGTGTGGCTCTGCTGATAAAAAAGCATAGTGTACTGTAAAGTTTTCTCTCAGTCTATTTCTGTTTTGCATTCTTCCCTTCTTCACTACACGACTCCATTTTAGTCCCTGCACACACTGTCAGTGTAATGGTTTGAAACTGATGGCTATGTGAAGATATACAATGTCCTACACCATCTCTACTTGGGCCAGAGATGGACAGAGGACAGAGGGTCTGAGAGAGACTGTATCTATCACATGGGGGTTTCCAGCCAGACCTATGGAATGGAGACAATCTGGGAGAGGAGGGTAAAGGATGGTTTTGAGATGGCCAATATTAGTCATGTTTCTCTCAGATTTTTCTTCCTCTTGATACAACGAGCTCCTCTCTCACTCAGCCCTCTGTGCCTCAGCAGACAGATTGCTTGGCCTTGGATGGAGTGAGTGTGCTGGAGGAGAGGGAGCGTTGGAGGAGGGAGATAGAGAGAAGCAGAGACTTTGCCCTGATTTATGCCCTGTTTCGAGGCCACAGCCTTCATGTAACACCCTACAACCCGTCTCCCTGTCTTCTGTAAAGTTCAAGGAGTAATTTCACCTCATGCAATACACTAAAATATCCCCAGTATGAGTGCATCAGCCGCAGATATTTCTTTACCATCAAGTTCTGTGCATACAAACTGCTCCAGATCTTGCTAAGCGTTACCATTAATGGTTAACTATTGTATTGTTGAGGTACAATTATGAACGACTTTTTGGTCTCCTCGAACCAAAACTGAAACATTACTTGAATTCCCAATAAAGAAGTCCCCCATGTCCCTGACTCCAGAAAAAATGCTGCTTACTCTCCTGCTAACCCTTCTTACCCTGCTGTGGCTCCCAGTATCATTGTCAGCAGGGCCATTTATCCTGGGAGTGGTCAATGAGCGATAGGTCTGGCTCTGAGTTAACCAATCAAACTGCACAAAACTGTGACATTGAGGGAGATGCTGGGAATATTGCTGGTGTTTTATGGGCTCCCGCCTGCTTGACAGAAAGCAGAACTCCTTGACGGGAGAAAAAAAGCAATTAGGGCAATTACACCATCTAGTCCTATAAGTGATCCCACATCATGCTGTTTCCCTGGCTGCTTGAGGGGCCGATAAGGGACAGCTGCCGCCACAGCTGAGGCAGAGCTGAAAAGACGTCAGTGTTGGAGGACCTGTGGAGGATGGCAGAGAGAGGAATAGGAATGACCGGCTGGATGGTGGAGAGGGATGAAAGGGAACAAGGAAGGGGGACGGTAGGCAAAGGAGGAAAGAGTATAAGGGAAGAGTGAGAGAGAGAGTTCAGAGAAGGGTTGACAGGAAAGTCAAGGAAGAAGGATGTTCTACTGGAAGGAGGTGAGTAAAAATGAGGTTACATGTTAAAAAGACCTAGTGGAATTTGTTTCCTCGAAGCAATTAGCATCACCAAATGTGTTCTCAATCATCTCACGCTGTATCAGTATATGCTGAAGTACAGGGTGATCATGTCTCTTGGTCTTACAGTTTAATTTGCACTTCAAACTAAAAAGATTTGTGTTTTTGATGTGAAAAATTGTAAGAACAAAAGAAACCTGAATAAATGGTGGTGAAATATAATAGATAGAGAGAATAGAAAGAGAGAATAGAGAATAATAGATGGAAAAACAATGTCACCCAGAGGTGATTTTTCCCCATAGACATCTCAATATATTTAAAACTAAATTTTGCAAATATATGACAGAAATCATCGTTGGAAACAAGAAGAATCAGCTGCCATCACTAAAGCTGACTGTATATGAGGGGGGAAGTGATAAAATGTCCTCTGTACATCCAATAACCAAGTCTGCAGGGCTTGGTAACTGTAACAGGTCAAAAATATTTGACCAAAATTGGACATTGGACTTCTATATCTTGTCGCACATATCATTCATTCATTCTTTCTCCTCTCAACACAGGTAGAATCATTAAAAAGAAATTCACAAATTTAAAAATAAAATGTTTACTGTCTGGAGAAGAAGAAAGCAACTCAAAGAAAGTATACTTTCACCCAGTGTTACAGAATGAGTAGAATGACAGTCACTCACTACCCAGTCTATAGTGGACTATATAGTGATTTCAGAAGTGCTATCTGAATGTATAGTGAGAATAATTATACTGTATATAGTGGACTCATTGTACCATCATGCATTACGCTTACGCTGAAAGAGAGGAAAATGATCTGGCACGGTTTAATTGTGCGACAGCAATAACCTAACTAGCTGGGACCGAGAAAATGACCGGAGTAGTGTGCAAAAGTGTTTGAACATTTTGCAGATGAGCTCACTGTATAATCCTCTACATAGAACCTCCAAATAGTGTTACAGTGACAGTAACACTGAATGAAACAAAGTTACAGTTACAAAGAGAGGTGACAGTCTCAAATGGCACCAAGTTGGAGCTAAATATGTGATGAGCTTTAACCCAATAAGATGCTGATATTCATTGTTAAAGTTAGGAACCTGACTCAAGCACTGGTGACGTATCCTCTTGTTTTCTTTCCTTTACATGTTGCTGGTGTAGTCACAGCTGTTTCAGGCCTGTAACCATCTTAATGATTATGAGACACTATTTGGTATAATTAGGCCTTTCCTTTGATTGCCCTGTCTCTTGTTCTGGTCGAGCTGGCTGGAACTATTTATTTCTTCTTTGCTTTTGAGCCACTTTTCTAGGCTGCTGTAAAGCCAGTTATCTGTATGTTTACCTGATGTATGAGAAGAATGCAGCAATCAGCCTTTGTTTCTGTGTCAGCTGAGAGGAGGTGGGATGCTGGGTTTAAGTGAGTGAGTGTGAATGTTTTCACATGTGCAGCATCTGTCTGAATTTGTTTACTGGTATAAAGACAATACATCAAAGATTTTATATGCATATGTATATCTATGTATATGTATATATAATAGTTGTGCATATGTGCATGTGTTTATGTAGGTTCTGTCAAATGTATCCTTAATTTTCAGGAAAAGAAATAAGGACAAGGAGGAGGAAGAGAAGTGAGGACGATAATAAAACAAAGTCAAACTTCTGTTGGTTCCTTTGTGTTCATTCCATGGTCCTTAACGGCAACGACTTACATTATTTGAGCAAGTCATCATACCTTGTCACCCTGAATCTGTGTGCGCAGAATGGAGTCCTGCTGTAGATGCCTATGACATAGGTTTTGATTTAATTTGTTGTCAGCTATGGATGTCAGCACTGCAAAAGTAGACAGATATATTCTAAGAGATCAGGCTGTGATGTAATTATGATCCCCATGGCAACAGGGTTTACTTCATTTCATTTACTTTTTGATAGTGGGCTAGACAAATACTTGGATAACTGCCTAGTCTCTTTAATTACTGTATAGGAGACAAATGCTACTCAGTTGTTGTGTTTGCATTCTTACATTAACTAAAAATACAAGGTGGTGATTGAGGCTTGCCTTATTGAAAAACAGGACAAAAATTACAGGGTCTATTAAAGTTCAGCCAAACTCACCTTTTGCCAGACTACAATGTGACATCATCTGGCAAGGCACTGTGTACGGCAATCACAAAATGCAAGCGTACATTCCGGAGGCTTACTCTACAACACGAATGCTTACTTTGTGATTGTCAATGTAAGATAAAATGATTGTCACTGTGATAACTTTTAAGAATTGTAAAATTCTGTTCAGTGTTGTGGTGTCTGATAAACTTCCAAGATCATATTCCATCACCTCACAAGTACCTGAAACAACACCCTTCCATCATTGCAGGCCTTTGGGTTTGTTTTAAATACAGGACTGAACATCCACTAAAGTGTTTCTGTGAACTCTTGATCCCAAATGCAATATGAGCACACTGAGAAAAGGAGTAGAGGCAAAAAGAAAGGAGACTAAAACAGCATAAAATACTTCCCACTCTGTGATTTTTGCTCCATCTAATCAAATAAATCATGATTAAAAATCTATCACTAAATAGAGGGTTTTGGGTGGATCTATGACTCCAGCCCTTCCCTTTGTTTTTCACTGTTTTTATCTTTTGTCTTTCCTTTCTCACATTTAATTTCAAATAATGACTGCAAGTACTGCCAAAATGTTTACAACATGCACATTTTTAACAGCTCTGAGCAGTGAGTGTATGGCTTCAGTCCAAATTCAAACTGTCTCTCTCTCTCCCTCCCAGAATAACCCGAGGGCTCGACTTGGCTAAACCCTCTGCAGCCAGTCAGTCTTTGGTCTGTGCATTCTTTCCTTCATGAAAATCAATGAAATAAATAGGGTGCATCTTAGTGCAGGAAACAGAGGGGAGGCTGCTCTGCAGGTTATCCAGAGTGCACATTCAGAAGCTCAGACAGAAACAGATGAGTCAGAAAGACAGATGAAGGTAGGGACTGAGAAGTTAGAGCAAGAGGGAGAGATGGAGGAAACAAGGGAGCAGACAACAGGCGGGGAAGAGAGAAACAAATGAGGGTAAAAGGAGTGGAGAATAACAGACCAGGGAATGAAGTTAAAATGACAAGAAGGGGTTTACTTATTCTGAAGTGTGCAATAGAAAATTTGGAAGAAGAAGATCAAAATAAAAGTAAATAACCAAATACTGGTGCAAGGCAGACAGACAGTGTGTAGAGTGATATGCACAGTAAGCAAATGAGAAGACATGTTTACCACGGGGAGTCACACACACTGAGGTGAATACAAGCCCACTCTAACAGCAGGCAGTGCAGAGATACAGAAAATAGAGGAGGGGGCAGATATGAAAGAAAAGAAATGGGGGACTGAAGGGAGAGATAATGGAGAAGGATGAGAGAGAACTCCACATGCAGTGCTTTACGATGGCTATAATGATCATTATTTAGTGCAGTGCTTAGGTGATGACTTCACCAACTGGAGTTTCATCAGGAGATCAAACACAGTGCCTGTCGGGGCCGCTGGCAACACACTGCACTGTTTAACTCCACTGATGTATCTTCAAAGTGAAAGAGGAGCAGAGAATGCACACAAGGTAATACCACAGCCCTGTGTATTCTGGATCAGACAAAGAAAAGAGCTGTAGCAGAAGCAGCGGTTTGAAAGTGGAGTGTTAAACAACCCAACAAAAATTGCAGCTTTTCAATATGTTGCAAAGATTACTAGGAGGGAAAACACGACGGAACAAAAGTAAGAGTCTACAGCCAGGCTTGCAGCTCTATGAGGATGCACTTACATGATAGTTCGTCCAATATTTCACACTAGACCTAGTATAACACAACTCCTTTCCAATTGCCAGTAGATCAGTTTGCCTTCCTGTTCTTTCTTTTTTTCTCTGTGTGTCACCTTGCTGTCTTGTCAGTGTTGCACACGAGGAATAAAATTGCTGTTGCAGCATTGCACTGGAAAAGGGGAAAAATGAGCATGTCCCCCCGGGTGATCAGAGCTGGAGCCGATGAATACCCTTGACTACTGCAGAGTCACTGGACCCGGGAATCGTTGAGGATCATACTCTTTCCCACTGGACAAAAAACCCACTAACACTCCCTAACATCTGGCTTTTGTCTTCAGTGGGAAAGGGCTTAAGAGTAATTAGCTGTGGAAATGATCTTAGAGTTCTTATACAGACCTGCACACATTTATTTTAGCATATTTCACCGTTAGCCTACGTATAATCCAAATGTCCAATAAAATAAAATTTGTTTTTGCTTTTAGGGTAACAGTTATATGACATTATGCATCCTTTGAGGAAGTTTGGCATTTTAGTTTATTATACTGACTATGGAGATGTCACTGACTTGTACTGATTTGAATCTGCAGCCTGATGGTCAACTGGACTATAAGTCACCGATATATAGTCTATGTAACAAAGGATATTATGAATGAACAAAGATTTTAAACTATATACATTTTCTTTCCATGTGAATATTGCTTTTTACTGTCAGAATGTGCATCCTATTTTATTATAAATTTTAATCTCATTTTACATGTGTATTATTATGCATTGTGTTTTATTTTACACTCTTAAACACAACGTGGAAACATGTTGAATGTACGGTATCTGCCAGATAGCAAAGTGTTGATGCTGAGCACATTTTCAAAACTGATAACATCTGCTCATGATTATGATTAACTGCTATTATAGGTATGTTCACCCAGAACAAAACTCAAAAGTGGATGAAGCAAGAGACTTCATCAGCATTTAACTGAAACCACAATCCTTCCCTGACCTTGACCAAGTGCAGTGAGCTGAGTGCCTAAACAGAACCATGATAAGCATCGATCATGCTGTTGTTTCTTTTGTTGCCTAAACCTTAAACCTTCCTAAGTGCAGGGTGCAGAACGCAAACATCTCCCTCTCTACAGTGTAATCCAAGTGTTTTGTACAGTTGCACTATGGGTCTAAGAGTATCCCAACAGCATTTGCATCAGTGTTGCAATTGTTAGTTTTGGCTAATGTTGCACAGAAAATGTCATTTCTTGACATCTTGGGTATCAGATAAGATTTGCTTTTACCAGCAGTTTAACCAGTGAAATCATAAATTTAAAAAACTTAGTTTGGAAAGAAAAAAAAAATTGACTTGACTCTACCAGTTTATCTGCTCCAGTACTGCTGAGGTAGCTTCTGCTTGTTGTAGCTGCTGGCACAGATAGAGGGCAGCAACTTGGATCCGTGCAGTTTTTGTGAAATTGTTTGGCTTTGTTAGATCAGTTATTTCTGAATTTATTTATTGGAGACCTGAAGGTGATACACACAGTACTCATGGTTCAACTACTTAAGTATTGAGGATGCACTGACAAAAAATGCCTTTTTGGGTGACCCTTTCCTTTTGGTTTTACAGTCGTATTTTAAGTTTAAACATCTTTTTGGAACTATACAATGAAATTAGGAGTGTGCTGTCAGACCCAGACCCAGACCTTTCAGTCCACGAGACATCACGTCCATATACTGTGGATGAAGAGTCTTATTCCAAAATTAGATACTGTGCTGGGAATAATATTTAGTAGGTTGTTTCAAAATATTAAGAAATAAACATGAGGCAAAAGTCTGGTTGTGATTTGGAATTAAATTGTTGAGATATTTGTTCAAGGTTGACAACTTTTGGAAACAAAAACCTTTTTTGTAATGTGCATTTTTTCTGATACTGGACCATGTTCTCAGTTAAAGAAACATCGGTCAGGAGTCTCTGTCTTGGCCTGTCTGAGGGAGATCAGGCAGTAGTCCATCTCTGATGAGTCAGTGACCTGCAGGCCAAACAGGAGGTGATAGTATGAGTATGTGTGTGTGAGTGTGTCTGCATCCATGAGTGTGTGTATGTGTGTGTATTTGTTAAAAATACCAGCAGATCCTTGGAGCCTCTGTGCCGGCCATCGCTGACGCCACCCTGACATCGACTCTGAGGTGGTGCTCTGAGAACGGCGATGACGCCCACTCTGGAGGGCTGTACCTGGCACACATCACTCTGCACCTCTCTCTCTCTCTCTCTCTCTCTCTCTCTCTCTCACACACACACACATTTTCTGATTTTCCTCTCTGTCTTATCCATGCATCCCTTTTTATATACCCATTTTTCTTTGTCCCACTTTCACTCCTTTCCCAGCAATTTACTCCTTAAATCCTTTTTTTTTACTCAGCTCAGAATTTTGGTAGCCGTATGGAGGAAGAGGAAGCTTGGATAAACTCTCTCTCTCCAATCTCTTGTTCCCTCACAGAACACCAAGAATCAGCCTTGTCTATGTATTTAAGCAGAATCAATTTAATAAAGACCTAAAAAGCAGGAAGGGTCACATTATGTATACATTGGTTACCCTAGCCAAAGACCACTACTATGAAGACAACAGTAATATAAACAGCAGTATCTCATTTGAACACTTCTCCACAGTTTAAATCTCAATACTCTACAAAAAAAGGTTTTAAGAAGCAGCTGAGGAAGTTCATCTTAAAGTCAGAGTGTTTTTAGTTTTTTGGCCACAACAACAAAATCATCACTCCCCATCTGCTCTACTCACTGGATTTGGCTCCTTGCGACTCTCCCTTTCCCCAAAATGAAATTCAAGCTGAAGGACTGCCATTTTGACACAATGGACGGGACCTAGCATGAGTCACCGATGATGCCTGATGCACTTACAGAACAGGACTTTCTGGGAGCATTCCAGACATGGCAGGAGCACTGGGAGCGGAGTATCGCTGCACAGGGTGACTACTTTTCTTTGCTTGTTGTAGTTGCAGTCTTTGAGATTTTTGATCACCCCTCATAAATGATAAAGTTATGTTATGCCGTTGATGCAAGTGCAAATATTGTTGATTCTATGTATTTTTAAAATATATGTATATATTCACAGTTACCTAGACTCTGCTGGTAAGCTGTAGTATAAAGGCAATTTTCCTTCCAGTTTCCTGCTACTGTGATATCATTGCACTGTTCACATGATGTTATTCAAGTCTAGTAGATATAAATCTGGTGAAATTCTGTAGTTTTCTTTTCATCACTAAATACCATTAAAAGACAAAGCCAACAACTGAATGCATCCTACAACCAATTATTGTCTATGTCTGCACCATTTTATATCATACCCCTCTGAGCCACAGAGCTACATTGTAGTCCAGGAAATATTAACATCACATCAGTCAACCACACTGTTGCTCTGGGTGACAGGTTACTTCATTACCATGAACACACACACACACACACTACTTTATTTTGACTCAGTCCCACATACACCATCTTGCTGCCCAAAATACTCACCAGAGCACAAAATGAATATTAATCCGCAGCTGAATATAGTCCCCAAGAAATGCACTGTTTCCTCCTGTTTGAATGATGGTTGCTAAGAACTAATGTTGTCATCTGTTTTAGAAAATTACTGAACCTTAAAAAAAAACTCTCAACTCTAGCCTGTATTTCTGAAATAAATGAGTTTGGGCCTGAGTGCCGCAGACTGTGAGGGGATTTTCTGACAACAAGAAAACCTAGAATAACACCAGACCTATCATTTAAATATAAGGCTGGGAAAAGAGATATATTAATCTTTACTGTTTGACAACATTATTGAATCATACTTCCCCTGCACAGTACATAAAGACTACTGAGTTTAAAAGATGTTTGAACTATCCATATATCCTTATATTAGGATCAAGATCCTCAAGAAAATGCTCTATTTTGGAGACAAAAATAGTTGAACACATACTAAACATGTTATTTTGCACATTTTGAAAATAAATAACAAGATACCATAAACTCTGATAAAACACAGACTTGCACTGAAAGGACAATAATGGCTTTTTCTCTCAACACCCCAACCCTTCCCACTAAAAACTGTACAGAAGTGCCCTCTGTCCTATGAAATCCCACAGTCACATTAATTATACAACTCTGCATTCAGTTTAGGACTGTGTTTCACTGTATGTGTCATTTTGAGTATTATTTGTGATTCCTATAGCAGTTGGCAACTTGTTCAGTATCACTGCGGTGCCTGATTCAGTAAGAGAAGTCTCTGACGCTTTGCTCTCTCTTTCTCAAGATTCCTCATTGATTCTCCACTACCCACATCTATCTGCCTCTCTCTCTCCCTACCTCTCTTCATATATCTGCCTCTTTCACCAAGACTAATCCTCAAACCTTCCATTTCTCAATCCTCCCTTCGCCCCTTTTTGTATTGCCTCTACCCATATCTCCTCCTCCTCTCATCAACTTTGTCTCACCCATTCCACCCACACCTCCCTCCCTCCCCAGAACTCAACTGCCTCCCTCCCCTTAGCCCTTTCGTCCCTCATCTGAGCGTGATGGAGGGGGCTGCTGAGTGTTTGACTGACCCTGCTTTCTAAGTCTGAATAGTCCCCTCCACCCTGAGCCAATGACATGGAGAGACAGCTAGCACACACACACACACACACACACACACACACACACACACACACACACACACACACACACACAGTCATGCATGCAGAGACACCCTCCATTATACATTCACACACACACAAGCAGAGAGAGTGACCTCTTTCTACCATGCTACACTCCCACAAAAATACTGATAGCACTCATCCTTGTATTAAGTCTGAAACTGTCTGAAACACACACACACACACACACACACACACACACACACACACACACACACACACACACAGAATTTTAACTTGAGATGGAGATGTGAAATCATGATGATGTCCATTTGCGCCTTCTAACAAATCCATCTGTCTTTACATCACTTTGCATCCACATGTATGCTTGGACAGTGTGTGCATGTGAATCTGACTAATGCCTGGTACAGTACAGCATTTGCTCTGCACTAGTTCCTGTAGATACGCACATATAGTATACACTGTAAAACACAACTTAAATAATAAGTAATATAAATAAATTAAATGTTTCGTATAATATGTGCTCTAATACAACATCAGGCAGTTCTGCTAACCTCTGTTCTGGCTAGCTGGTCCACTACATTCACCAGCTAGTCTCTGACTGTGAGTATTTTTTGTGTGTATTGCTGCTGAGCAGGTAGTATGGGTTTTTAGAGCTTTTTCTGATAGAAAACGATGCTATGAGAGAGGTGAGAGTGACCCAAAACAGTAAAGTTGTAGTGTGGAGAGCTGGATATTCAACTGCTAATTCTCTGTGGGTTCACAACCTTGAGTGACCACCCGTCACTTTGTCACATTGTTTTCATATTGTCATTTAATTCACCATGATGAACACAGGTGCTTACTTCACCCACATCCCACTCTCCTTCTGTATTAGTTTCTTAGATCATGAATCCATCCATCCATCCATTATCTACACTGCTGACATTGGGCGAAAGGTGGGGCACACCCTTGACAGGTCGCCAGTCTATCACAGGGCTTACATATAGAGACAAACAACCATTCACACATTCACACTTACGAGCAATTTAGAGTCACCAATTAACTGTTGCAGGAAGCCAGATTACCTGGGAAGAACCCATACAGACACCTGTTGTGTATGTGCTTTCTCATTTTGGGCATTAAATAAGAGACTGAGTGAATATTCTGAAATAAAAGTGCAAGAAATATTGTATGAAAGTGTTTAAGCTTGGCTGAGGTTGAAAAGTTGGTGTATCAATTAAAACATAATGCAAAAAGCGCAATGGAAACAGAATCAGTGAATAATTGCAGACATAAATGAGTCATGTAGCGTGGAGACTGTCCCTAGTTTCATACATGAAATATCATATGTCAGAAATGTCATATCTCCACTGGTCTGCCACTCTTTTAGTTACATCATGTCATTGTGCTGTCTTCCTCTTCAGTTGTTTAATGGTAACCAACTGGAGGATTAGAGCCACCCACTGTTTATCTCAAAGCACACATGTTCTAGTATTGGTGTAGAATGACTGCTGATTCTGATCTAAATGATGCTACTAACTATTTAACATAAGCCAGATTTCTGACTACAGCAAAAACATATAATCAAAAGTGACATACAAAAAGGCAAGCCACTAACTGAAAATGAAGAGTTATTTATAGTAAGTAAACAGATATAAAAATTCAAAGTTCTGAGTTACTACAAGTTGGAGTGAGCCAAAAAATCTGGGACCAACAAACAATAAAACTTGAGAAGTTAAATCAGATTAGATCGGTCTAACTTTGAATTTTTTGACGTTTGTTGCCCTGACACTTTGACTTTTCTTTCTCTTCATCTTTACACTGTCTATCTGTGTATGTATCTACATGTTGGGAATGGGTTTTTCTTTTTTCAAGGTCTCTGACTAATGCCTAATACATGCCAGCTATCACCCAGGGTTTAGAGCAATGAGATGAGCTACAGCTTGGCTTGGCTGCTTTCAACAACCTTAAACCCATGTGTTATTACAGAGACAGAGAGAACAGAGGTCAGCATAAAGAGAATACCCCCCATGTCATTTTATGCAGAAAAAAATCCCCATTCACCTCTGAAATTTGGACGAGAAATCAAAGCGTAGAAAATGAATCTAGCTCACAGGCACTTTACATCTGAATCCTACAGAGCAGCCAGTGCCAACTGACAATAAATATTACCTCAGTGTATATAGTATACACACAGTCTTAAGCTGACGATGGATGCTGGTGCCAAATGCCTTTATTATTACTGTTAGGGGCTGGTTTGTGCTATGGAGTGCGATGAAGTGCTATGGGGTGCTGCAGAGCTATGGGGCTAGGTGTGAGGCAGATGTTTCTGGGGGATGTTAAATCAAGTGAAGACTAGAGTAATTTCATGATCATTCATGTGAATAACAATATACAGCAAAATAGCATGTATGTGCTTTCTGTAACTGTACAACTAGAGGAAGGTCTCTCTATTGATTTCCCCTTCAAGCGTGGATTGTGCCCCCCTCCCCTCCCTTCCTGTAACCTTTTTTTCTCAAGGAAACAATCAAACTCACGGTCGCGGAAGTCATCGTTCTCGGGTGTCTCCGAGTAATCCATCACCCCGTTGTTTTCTGTCTTATTTTAGACCCCCGTTCCGTCTCTCCTGTTGTTGCCTTATGTGTTTTTCTACCCTAAAAATGGAATAATAAGTCTGTGAATAGACCAAGTCTGGGTTAAGAGCTAATAATATCAGCAGATTGTGTGATTCATGGTCTTTGCACAGAGAAAATAAATACATGTGCATGTTTGCCTGCACAGGAAGAGTCTTTCCTTCTCTCTCCGCACAAATATTCAAGGATCAAGGTCATCAGACACATGATGAAACATTTACCAGTATGTAAGCTCTCTGCCGCTGGGTCTATGTAGTATTAATGCTGTGCAGGGTGAGTGTTGTTGACTCTAGATAAAAGTATGAATGAAGCATGTATAGCTGAAGTGGGTTCGCTGTGCCCCTTAAATAACCTGTAGCTCTAGTATTAGCTTGTCTGGGTTTGGCTATTGAGGTCTATAAGTCAGGCCAGACTATAGTTAGTGTTTGTGTTTGCCTTCAGTGGGTTATGTGGGCCTTTTGTATATGCTGATCCAGTCCAACAGAACAGTTGCTTGCTCTGGTTTATGTTTACTTGGTCTTTCGAGGAACAACACAAGGGGCTGCATTGCTTCAGGTACTTGGTCACTGATTCTTGCTCAGTACTGCACTAGGTGTTATACACCCAAAAACGTGCAAAAAAACAAAACAAAAACAAAAACAAACAACTAAATAGAAACAAACAAAAATACAATAAGACTCAGGTTCAAAAATATCCTTTATCCTCCATTATCCTTTAAGTCAAGTTAGTGAACTGAAGGTTAATGCGTGGGAGGGCGAGACAGAGAGGTGAGGAATGAGGAGTATGCTGAAAAACAATGCTCATCTCACCTCAGAGTGGAGCAGAACAATGGTGACAAATCAGACACCTCCATGACCTTACAGCAGAGGTCATGCAGAGCTACAGTACATAACAACCACTGATTAACATCGACAAATTCCAAAAAGTCAGTAAAAACATTATTATATTGCTCCCTAAATATGTCCATTCATCATTACATCCTTTCCCTACATGAGTTCCACACACTGTAATTAGTTTTTTTTATTTATGTCATCACTGTTGTAGTAGTTTTAGTTGTCTTTTTTATTCTAATGAACAATATCTCTTATATCAATATAACTTCACACCTAAAAAATCCATGTTGATATATAGATTGTGTGTGAGTGTTTCCCTCCTATTGAACATTGATGTTTGTTACTACTAGAAACAGATGTGCCTCTGCAAAGCAGCTCATCAGTGAACAGAATAGTAAATCAGCACAGAGTGGGGTTCATGCGGTGAAACTAATCAAGTAGTGACACACAGCCAGGCCCAGTGTCTGCTGCCACCCCACAGAACCACTTCTACTGCAAGTATAATCATAGTACAGTTAACATACTGTACTGTATATGGCCATTTGCTAGACTTTGCTGTTTGGCATTGCCATTTATTAACTATTTATTCATATTTTGCACTGCACTGTGGCTGCACTCTTCTTAAATCCAGCTTATGTGTGTTTATTTTGCCTTGTGTTTTTTATGTCTTTTATATCTTATGTACTGTGTTATCTTGTTGTTAAAAAGTGCTTTTCAAATAAACATACCCTGCCTGTAGAGGCAAGTTACTTCACCGCATGCTTAATTCTACAATTTCAGATAACAGGTCATTAATAATAATAACAATCATAAAAAGGATAAACTACCAACAAGATCATGGGGATTGCTAATAAAAAAACAAACATAAGATGAAAGTCAACCTCTGGTCTCCTGTGTGTAAAGTCTGGGATAACACTGATCATGATAACAAACTAAAATAAGAAATGTGTATATCAGACAGTCAGGGGCACTTTCCATCTCTCTTCCCTTGAGCAGTGTAACATCACTGAACGTAATTCAGTGTCCAGTGTCAATGTTGTTCTTGGTGGACACTTGAATAACTGTGTAAGTGCCATATAAAATGATTTTATGATGCTTGTTTCAGTTTGCTATTTACACTATGCAAATGAATAAGGGTATGATCTAATTGTTGTGCAGCATCTACAATCAGTTTTTACTGAAATTTTACAGAGATGTTAAAACTTTCCACTTAAATCCCTAACCCAAAGGTAAATCAGCTATTGTACAAACATGAATGACACCGGATTAAAATGATGTATTATATTCAAGATTTTTAAAATTAAATTACAAGATTGCTATTTTTGTGATTATCAGAGCTCTGTGTTTGAGTGACAGGTCTCCTGAGAGTTTTCTCTCTGTTGTCTTGAGGAAACAGTGGACTGAAGCCCAGAGACGTCACAACACACAGTGATTAGAGCTGTGTGAAACAACACATCCCACAAGGACAACGTCAGGCTTTGGCAAGGAAAAATAACAGAAATATACAGTATAGTGCAACACACACACACACACAGTTTTGTTCCTGTCACACAGAGTGAAGAATAGGACCTAAGGGCAAATCATAGATTTACAGGCTGTAAATTAGTTGAATAAATGTGTATGCTACTTTTCGACATCACACTCACGCACACTCACACACACACACACACACACACACACACATACATAAAAGGCAGTAACCCTAAAGGACCACAGTACAGAAGAGAATATCCTGTTTGGTTGCAGGCAGTAATTGAATAGAGCAGTCAAGGAGCAGAGCTCTGGGAAGGACTGTCTGGAGCTGTAGACAAAGAAGAAAAAAGCCATTTCTCACTATCACTGCCTAATATTATTGCTGGACTGTGGCCCTTTCCCTTAAGTCTGTCCCAGAATTGAGCTGTAACACGACACACACACACACACACACACACACTGCTCACACATTTAGCTGTTGTGGAGCCGTACAGGAAGACAGAATGCTGCAGAGAACATGAAGGAGGGGGAAATGTAGAGCCCTCAGGAACTGAATCTTTCTCTCTCTCTCTCTCTCTCTCTCTCTCTCTCTCACACACACACACACACACATTTAGACACAGTAAAAGGGAAACCTCTCTCTTGAAGGATGGGTCAGAGTATGGGGAGTTCTCACACACCAAATTGTTACAGAGATGTAGCAGTTGTCGTGGCCTTAACACTGATCTGACCTCAGCCTTGATGCTTTCAGGTCTAAATTAAATCCAAGGTTTCTTTGTCAGCTCTGACTGTCATTTGAAATGAATGCATTAGTCTACTTAACCTAACAACAGTAAATCACGTGTATTGCAGGAAAAGTAAAGGTGGGCAGAGAAAATAGACTGCAGAGGGAAAGGGGGAAAATGCATGGCAGCATATTTACTACATAATGATGTCATGTAATGACTAGAGAAGGTGTTATCCATGATGATCAGCTTTTACCCAGATGAATGGGAGCTAACAGCTGGACTTCTGTTTTCTCTGGGTTGTTGCTCCCTAAACTGAGGAAATGTACATAAATGTAAACAATTCTCAACTTCTCCACATTGTGCCACATTGAGACATGAGAATGCCGAGCTGCTCTTTGGTGGATTGTTGCACCTTCATTATGCACAGTAGTGCTTTGGGCTAAATTGTAAAGTCAGCATGCTAATAATGACAGTGCTAACGTGATGATGCTTAATTGGTATAATGTTTATCATGCTCCCCATCTTAGCTCTGTATGTTAGCATAAGTAAACACAGAGTACGGCTGAAGCTGATGGGAACAGCAGTAGGTATCTGGTCATGAACCAAAAATATTGGACAAATAAAATTTTGGTTTCAAAGTTAAGAGATCATCAGACTGAATGTGCAGAATTTTATAGCAGTTAATGCAATACTTATTTTTCAGTCAAACAAACAAAAGTGGTATGGCTAAAAATGATAAGATTACCAAAGTACTCCTTAAATAAAATAATCCTATCCATCATTATTAAACCAATTACATGATTCTGAGTTGTATAACCTGGTACCCTCAGTTTTTTTGAAAAAAAAAAATGTTGTTGGAAAGTATTACAATCCACTGACACATCTTTATCTTTATCTATTTTTACTGCAAGACATTTTCATAATTTCAGCTCCTCTTTTAAAAGAACAACAAAAGGTCTGAAAACCTAGAGCCAAGACAGGGACAGGTTGATATTGAGATAAGACAAGAGCATCCCCACCCCTCACCCTCCAGTCACACTTCAGAGATTTTATTGCGACACGGCTGTAATGAAGCCACTCAATTCACAGACAATTGAGTGTAATTGTTTGTGAGTGGAGGAGCAGAAAGAAAAGAGCCTGGGCTGGGAGGTCTCTGTATGTGTTTGTTTAGGGGGAATGGATTGGGGGTGCAGGTATTGACTTTGAGGTTACAGCTTTTGAGAATCTTTATTCCATGGATGCTGTAGCTTGGTAAAATGTTTAATTTACCTTTTTAGGTGTTTTTTAGGTGTTCAAATTTTACTATTAAAGGTGAACTCTCAATGTGTGGTACTACTCATCCTGTGTGGATAACAATTTTAACCCCACTATTTAACATTTATAAGCAGCGTGTTAACAAAGAACTGTTAACAACACACTGTACTGTGGTTGTGCTACATTGTTCTCCTATCCCATCCTCTTAACCTCCTACTGTTCATCTCAATCACCCACTTTACTCTTCTGCCTGCCAGACTAAAAATTCATGTGTCTGCATCTTCACATCGCACTGCAGCGGGCCTCTCCCAGCAACAGATAAGACAGCAACATCTTAGCCAACAGTCATAAAGCTGGGCAGTGCTGTTGGTGCACCGATGCCTGAATGTCGCCATGGCGGCAGTAAAGCAGCAGCCTTGTTGCTGACAGGCCTGTATTTTCCTCGACGATGTGGCCAACTTGGACTCAGATGCCATAAAGCAGAGTTGGAACACAACCTTTGGTCGACACTGTCAGCTTAAGCAACCAGCAAGAGCACACACCCTGCTTGTACACACACACAAACATATGAATTCACAAACACACACACACACACACACACACACACACTGGCATGTGCAAATGTATTTTTCTAAATATACTGGCAAAAACACTAGTAGACAATGCAGTGCAGGATCAGAAAACACAAAATTTAGTGGTAAGTGTTAGATGATACTGCAATCAGCTGAGGGGATTTTACTGACAAAAATGAACCTTTTGTTTCCAGGGGCACACAGAAAGTCACTTGTCACCACATGTTGCAAGTTCAAATAGTTAACTAAAAGTAATAGATAAGAGTTGGAGGTTCAAAACTAAGAAGAAAAATTGGCTGAAACTGTCAAAAGCTAACAATTGTGTATTAACAGTTGGAATAAAAAGCTAAAGCAGTCAATGAACGATTGAATGTTTCAGCTTCAGTCACCCCAAGTCATAGTAAAAATGCAAACCTGAATAAAGCAGGCTAAACATCAACAAGTCAATCTACCACTATTTTTAAAAAAAAATCTAATTAACAGTATTGAATGACACCCACTCATTCGTAATCCATTCATAAGAAAATATTTGGGAGGTGCTGGTGAAGGGGTGCCTGAGCTAATCTTTGGGGGTGGGCTTCAGACAATAAAGACTGGGAACTAGTGATTTATGACATGAAAATCTATCACTTAACAGAAGGAGCAAGATCATCATCTCAAGTACACTGAAACTCTTTGTGGGAGTCATCAGAAAATCAAACACATTTTCATAAATCAGTTATATAAAATGTGAATCAGTTTATTATCCTGAACAGATTTTGAAGAGCACTGAAAAAAGAGAAAACAGAGAGCTTTTAAGAACAGTATAATGATAAAATTCCCTTACATATTGGCAAAATACAGACAGTAAAATTAGATTAATATGTTTTGAATAATTTCTCACTCTTTGTGTTTTGCCTTCAATTTTTGGAAAGAAAAATTGAGTCATTGCACTTTAATTAATGTCAAACAGTAAAATAATAAACTCCTGTAGTCATGATGTCAGAATCAAAATGACTGGTTCTGATTTTCTTGCAATTTTTACAAGATGCAGTTAATAGCTGTTGTATCTCGTAAAAACAAATCAAAAAGAGTGTCATAGCTTAGACATCATACAACACAGCAGCCCTTCTACAACAGTGAGCAGTGGGTTGTAACTGTCTGGTTTTAGTGTCCACCATGACTTTTAACTGTCCTTATCTCAACATAAATAATGTGTCTATAAAAGTTAATCATCTACATGTTGGTAATGAGACATGTTCAACAGCAATAAAAAAGGTATTTTCTGTTCATTTTACAGTTTTCTTTCTGCGATAACAATAAAATGCTCTAAGTGTTCTCATTATGTTCTTTAAAACACCACAGAAAGCAATGGCAGCGATGAAAACTAACAAGAAAATTGCTTATGCACTATAAAAAGGAGTTACTGCATTTTTACATTCCACTTGATTGTCTTTGCATTGGTATATTTGGTGTAGTGTTTCTCCAAAAATAGACATTTCTTTTAGTAGGTAGTTCTTGCAGTTATGCTGAGGAAATGTGGCCTGCTGAGTTCAGCTGTGTTCTTTGCTCTGGCTGAGCTGTCGAGTCACTGTGCTGGGGATAATACACACTCATCCTCTTATGTAAAACTGCTGTCCAGGTACCCTGTGTCCTTGTTGAATTAAAGTGTGGTCCAGGTGAGCTGTGTTGAGCCTGTCAGTTACAGGGCCAGTGTGACACAGTACAGTATATTATATGGCCAGCAAATGATCAGATACTGCTTGAGCCCCATTTGATGCTTATGCAACACTGTTCCTCCACAGCTCCAGAATCACAAGGGATAGCTGCAGGATGGAGAGACAGCCTCCATGCCTAAGTGAGCCAAAGTGAGTTTTGTACTGGCAGTATGGCAGTCCTGAGGGTCGAGGCTGCTCAAGCTTGAGACAGGGCACACCAGGAGTTCTGTGGAGCCATGGAGGTTGGGGTAAAGGGATAATCCTCATATTTAATTTCCACATGTCCTGATCCTGTGCTGTCTATCTGAGAAGCTGTCTGCAAGGAGGAAAGAGACATTAAAATTAAGAAAAAATAAGTGCAGGATCTTTGGCACTGTATTTAAAAAAAATAGCATGTGATTTTACACATAAACTACAAATGAGTCATTACGAGGAGCACCACACAGTCTGTGAAAACAGCTGCATAATGTCTTCTGTGGCGCTGATGATGTCATCAGGGCTATTAGTCACAGCAGGATTTTACAACGTCAAAATTTTGGAGCAAAATCAACTCATTCCAGTGGAATCTCTGTGATCTGTGGATTCACTTGGAGAGGTGAAGTAAATCTGTGAAAGGTTTTGAGTTTAGCTTTGGTGAACTTTGACATGCGAATTGACCAATAGCAAGCTGTACCGACAACGCTGACCTGTGGGGGAATGGAGAGCCTATGGAGTCCAAAATGGAGGTATTTAACCTTCTTTATCAAAGTATAAACAGCTAAAGGGGAATGGTTTGCAGACAGATAAATGGCAGGAGTTGATGGTACATATACGTCTTTTGAATAACGTGTGAACTTATCATTAATAACTAAACTAAGTTTGATTAAAGTTTCTTTGTTTAACCTATGTGTGGAAAAGAGCTTTACCTGAGAGGCGGATGTGACCGTCTGTCCGGCGTAGGGTGAGGGGGCCATGTTGGGTTCACTCTTTATGGTGGAGGCGTGTTCTGAGACTGAGAGGGAGGTTGGGGAGCTGGTGTCAGAGGTGGTGGATCCTCCTAAAGAATCAACACGACAGTCAAATGAGTTTTAGACTGAAAAATAAGTAACCTATTGTCATAATACATTGAGACAAGTCTCAGAATGATATGTACTGATTCTGATCTATAGTTTGGGAAACTTCAGCCGAAAACCATTTTACTCGTACTTGCTTTTAAAAATAATAATATATTTTATTCCAACATGTCATGTAATAAATCACAGTAGATAAAATAATGGACACTTATTTATCCATCCGTCTCCTCCACTTACTACACTACATCCTCCCCTCTCTGTCCATCTGGTTACTCTACCTGTGGATGTTTTATTCTTGGGCATCTTGGGTTTGCGCTTCCTGGTTTGAATGCTCTCTTTCTTCATGGCCAGAGGTCTAGGCACCTGAAGGGAGTACAGTAACACGTATTAGTTGAGTGTTACTCCCAGTCCCCAATACAGCAGAGGCCACAGTGTCTTGACAACCCACACAAGCTCCCCTCCCACTCTGCAGCTCTGATAACAGTGACCACAATGCCCTTGAGGAAGTTTTACACAGCACAAATAATGAACTGTTCCTACTGTAGCAGAAGAAACAGCTTGAGGAGGAGAGAGTTGAAGCTGAACATATATATATATATATGCCATGTGTCAGACCCTGTGGTGTGACCTACCCCATGCAGTTTCATGTATAGGCCACAGGCATTACAGACAGGTTCTCCCTCTGCGTTGCGCCTCCACAGTGTGGTGGTGCTGGTGTGGCAGTTAGTGCAGCACAGGCCAGCTCGGCGGGGCGTGGTCTGCTGCAGGTACAGAAGAGGGGAAATGACACTTGAATGAAAAACAGGTTGACTTTTGTTGGCTGAAACCCCAAAGAAAAACCCCCAGCGCAGTCAGAAATAGGCTCACAACTAACATCTCTTTATCCAGGATCTGTAGTTTGGGAAACTTCAGCCAAATCGTTCTCTTAACTTTTAGATTGAATTGCAGGATGTCAGTATGCGGTCTGCTACAACAATGATGAATTATCCCTCAACATACCAGCGCAAAAATTCTAATAACTCACTGGTTGGACAACCTTGAAAGACAACATGAAATTTCTGTCTGTATCACACCATAGTGCGACTGACAGCTTGGTTTCACACAACAAGTGTGGAGCAAAAGCTCCCACACAGCAGCAAGAAGTCACGTTGCTCTGGAGAGCCTCATCTAAAAACGGCCCATCCAAGGGCAAGGTCACTGCAGGACAAATAAAAACAGGGAAAACTGCTCAGTTGTGGAAAGGGATTGTACGGCAACTCACAACCACAGTCGCTCTGGAGAGGCAAGTTCCTGGGAAATATACAGCTGTGAAGCCTTGACACCCCCCTCACCACACCACCATGGAGCTTTTTTTTTCTTTTTTTCCATTTTATAAATGCCACAAATACACTGTTACATGCTTAGACCTGAGTGGTAGTATATGTTACATCTGTAGCACAAATAATACATGGACTGAATTTAGACTTTATTTATTAATTTTAGGCACACATTCACATCATAATGTTTTTTGATATTTGACTTAGTTGTGATATATTATCAATATACACTGATGGAACAAATCTGATCTATCACTTCAGTCCAAACATACTACAGTGTAAATATAACCCACTACAAGTAAAAAGTCCTACATTCTAAATTACACTTACGCAAAGTAAATCAATATTATCATTAAAACACACTCACGTATTAGAAGTAAATGTTTTGGCACCTTTCAGAGAGTTATATTATTACATGTATTATAATATTATCATCGCTGATGCATCAGTGTGTGAGATCCAGCTGATCAAAGTGGAACGAATTGCAGGTAATTTAATCTATGATGGTGATCAGTTAATTGATTGATCAATTATTTGACTACAAGAAAATTCATTGGCAGTAAAAGACCCTTTTCACAAAATACATTGTGACATGTGATAGTAGGACAAACACAGGTGTAAATAATAATTAAAGAAGGCTGAGTTTCTGCTTTACTCTCAGGGCCCTGGTGTGCTGATTCTTTGACACACTCTTGAACAGAGCCATCATTCATGCTTTTAGTATCACACATGTTTTTCCTTATTTAATGCCTACTGTGAAAAAGGCCTATTTCAAATCAAACTGACAGCTGGATTTATGAAACCTAAATGTTGTTTTCTAGTTCCAGTTTCTCAAGTTTGAACATTTGCTGCAATGGTTTATCTTTCAGATAGGAAAAGAATTTGAAGATGTCACTTTGGGCTCTGGGATACCTTTCACTTTTTATTTCTTTATTTTTAAAAATATTTTCTAGACTTACTATTAATTGATGGGTCAGAAAAACACAGGCCCAATCTATACACTGCATCATGTTACATACAAATTCAAGGTCCCCACCCCCATAAAGCCAGGTCCTTGTCCTATTACACTTTTATTTGCTTACTGTGTACATCCTGTAGTGATGGTAAGGTTGGTAAAGAAACATTATTATTAGACCAACAACGATTCGTTTTAAAAGTAGCAATATAACAATGTAAAAACACTGTTTAACAAGTAAAAGTATTGCATTCAAAATGTATAAGCACAAAATTAATATTAGATATATTAAATATTTTTTCCAAAAGCACATTTTAAGTAGAACGGTTCCTTAAAAGTGTTATCATATTACTGGGATATTTTTGTTGATGCAATAAGATGTGAGCTAAGCAGCATTTTGATGCGGAGCTAACTGAATTACTGTTTAAATTACATCACCTGAACTGATCAGATGTTTCCTCTTTAAAATCATATAATCTGCAAAATAACTTGTAACAATGACTGACAGATAAATGTGGAGTAGAGGCAGACAGCATCTTAAAATGTAAGTACTAATGTAAGTATAAAGCAACGGAGAGGTATTTAAAAATTGTACTTGAGCAACCTTAATCTACCATTTCCGATCTTCTAAACGACACATTGGTTGACAGAGCAGGAATCCTTTCTCCACCGGTCTTACCAGTCGTTTCTGTGGTTTGATGAGCGGCCTGTTGATGCCGTTCATCTTGTGGTAGAGGCCGCAGGCGTTGCACAGGTAGTGTCCGGTGCCGTCCCTGCGCCACAGCGGCGTGGACACGGATCCGCAGTTGACGCACTCTCTGCCCTCAGTGGGCATGTCGTCCAGCAGGTCTGAACACCGGAGAAAAGACACGTATTAGACTGAATCAACGAGAGTATACAGAGAGCATTTTAATTACTCCCGTAGAGAGACAGAGGAATGCCTTATTTATTTGTTGTTGTGTTTTGTGAGAATATTAAGTGAGACTGTTTTCGCCTCAGCCCTACCCAGCTAGTGCAATCTGCGAATTATCACCCTTTTATGGACGTTCAGGTATCTATAATGCTCCTTTTAACATGTTCTAAGTTTAAACGCGTTCTTCCGACCTGATCAAACTCACTTTCCCGCCACCCCCACCTTCTCCTGTGAAGAGCCTCCGTCCTCTGAGAGAGAACAGTTGGATGTAAAATCATAATCTGGAATAAACAACATTCCTGTTTACGATATTTTCCCCTGAACTTTTAAAACTATGGGGGCGTGAATGGGGGCTCTGGTTACGGGCCAGCGCATGATAAATAGTCAGCGGAGGAATTCCCCCACCCCCCACCCCTCCATCCAGTGTGATGAAGAGAGATCAAACCCCCCGAATGAATCAGTAGGGAGACAGACTGATGGAGGAATCTGTTTAGAGAGGGGCGGGGCTGTGTGTTATCAGGCTGGAGGATCCTGGGGACCCCTCCATCCATCACAGCTCTGACACACGACGGACTCCTGGCATTAATTGCCCAAATTCCTAATCCCTCAATTTAGGGAGAGAGAGAGAGAGAGAGAGAGAGAGAGAGAGAGAGAGAGAGAGAGACTGTCCTGAAGCTGCTTTGCCTCCTTTGAACTTGTGATTGTTGTTCTTATTTCTCTACAAGAACAAACTACATCACAAATTAAAGGCTGAGCTGGTGGTCTGGTACGACCAAAAGGAACAAAACAATAATTCGCTAAAACATGAAATCATCATTTATATCGTGTTTAACTGAACAGGCCACAGTTCATGTAAGAGCTTATTGAAATTTGGTATAGGCTACTGTATACTATTACCACACCCAGTTCTATTCTGTATGAGAAGAAATATCATAGTGATACAATCAGCATAAAATACAGTGACAGCGCCATATAAATAATAATGAGTTCGCAGGAACATTGGTGCTGTATCAGTGGTGATACCGTGTCATATAAATCAGCCGATGATAAAGCTGTGTATTCTCATCATGAAGCGCTGTCAGTGTCTGTGTTGGGCTCATACATACTTTTCATGTGAACCCTTCCTTTATCAAACCAAAGAGCGACTAAAAAACTTGATTTAATTTATTTCAAGACTTTGAGAGGTGTGAAACAGTCTAAACCATCAAACACCAGCTCCTGAAAAAGGAGCATTTTAAAATGTTCAACACTCTTTTTTTCATCATTTACTTCAAACGTTTTCTGCCCTTCGTTAAGAAACGCTGACGGCTGCAGGTAGAGACGTTTCAGGCCCTGACTGTCTGATAAAGGTGATAACTGCTCTGATTGTTGTGTCGATGGCTCTTTTCAGTGTGTGTGTGTGTGTGTGTGTGTTTTCTCCGTGTGTATTGAATCCTGTCATCAAACACTGGGCTGTTACTGGGGGATTAAATTAACATTTTTAATTGATTGTTTTTTAGCCGAGAATGTGTATTGTCTAAATCTAATGTGGGATTGTTTGGGAGACTTTGATAGAATCTCGTCCTCTCGACTCCGTGACACAGCCCTCACTGTTACAGGCCTCTCTCTCACCTCCTATAATAAATAACAACGCAGCGTCATATAACTTGGCCTTTACAGCTCTTGATAAACCAACCGCTGAAGTGCTGACAGAACAACAGGATGATGTTTTCAGTTATACTAGAACAATAACAAGGTCATATTTAGGTCAATATCATTTCCATGTTAATGCATATTTTAGGCTTCAAAATTAAATTTCCATCTGGTGGTAAAAATTATTATTAGTGTGTGATTCACAGTAATTTGAGGAAAAGACGGGTAAAATAATAGATGCTATTAATGTGATGTTGCACTTTTTGAATAGTTACAAATGCTTGAAATGAGAGCACAGATCATCCAATAATAGTTGATCTCTTATGGATCGATTTTAAAACGGATTTAAACATGACACCAGTGAGCATCCATGACTAAATCAGCTGATGGTTATAAATTTAACACTATGGCCATGACCAGAATGATAAAAATCATTTAATAATATTTTCATAGTAAAAGTGCTTCACTTAAAATTATGATGATACATTTCAGGGGTTGGATTTAAAGGTTACTTGGTCATTAGGCTCAAACGTTAGTTTCTGAGGCCTTTTCTTACCCAGACTGGACCTTCTTCCAGACAGACCGCCCTGCCGGCCCTGCAGACTGATCACTCCGCTTTCGAAGGGTCCTGGCGTCCAAGAGGACGTCGCCATCTCCGGGCTCACGTAAGCGTAGGGGCTGGAGTAGGAGCCTCCGACCGAGCGCACCAGAGCGCCTCCGTACTGATCCGCTCGAGCGCCGTTTCCGAGAACCAGCGGGCTCTGATAGGTCCCGTCCCGGCCGGTGTTGCTGCTGACGGGCGGGCTGTGCGAGTAGGAAAAGCCATGGTGAGGGTGAGGGCTGCTGGGAGTGAAGGAGGAGCCGTCCGTGCCGGTCTGGGGCCAGCCGTGATGCCCGCCGAGGCCGTGGGACTGGTGGGGCGAGTCGCACGTCTGCAGGTAGGACAGGGTGGGCAGCATGGCTGGGACTCTGGTGGTAGGGACGTAGACCGGAGAGCTGGCTGAGGGGTGGATGTAATTCCCGGTGTCATGCGCGTAAGGGGACTGGTTTGAGGACAAGGCCAGGCTTTGATACATTTTCAACACTCTTGTATTCTGTTAAAATCTATGGATGGTTTTTCAGGCTGGTCCTGTGGAGGCGATGCGGCCCACGCTCTTCCACCCTCTTAAGTAATATTTTTGTGCCTTTTTGAACAGAGGGCTCAATAAAAATCTTGTGGAGATTCCTGTCCTGTGGGGGAAAAACGAAATTGAGATATTTTTAAAATTAATGTCAAAGCTGAAAAAAGACCACCCCTTAAAGTGTGTCAAACCTTCAAGGACATTTGAATTCATTTTTATATTTTTGACCCACTCTGTCTGTCATGAGCAGAGAAATAAATAATAATAACCATCAGCGCTGCGTTTGAGTTAAATTAATGCTGATTCAATCAGGCATGATTAAAGGCCCGAGAAGAAGTTCAGCAATCCCTCAGTATCATCAGTCATATTTCACCTGTATCATTCTGACTGACATGAAGTTGATTAAAATGACATTAACGCTCGCTGATATCTGTCCACACAGATAGAGGCGACTATCAGCGACCCCAGATATTCTGCGGCTCTGCACCGCCTCATTAAATCATAACCATAACGGAAACCAAATCAAACAACAGCAGATAGCAAGCTCCGCTCCATATCTCCCATGCGTATATTTTCTATCACTAGTAACTCAAATCACATAAAAGCTTGATAATAGCGCTCGCTGCATAGGAGGAACAGCATTTCTTTCCAAGGGCTCTCAGTGTATTATCTCACCAGATAAGGACGGTCGGGTGATAAAGCAGTCCGGTCCTTTAGCCGTCCAAACCTCAACAGAAGAGTGCAGCGGGCAAACTTTGTCACTCCACACAGATACAGGCAGGAGAGGGAGCAGCGCGGAGCCTCTCCAAATATCCGCCGCTTTAATGCGTAAAAGTTGCGCGCACTGTCCGGAGATAAATGAAACCAAAGTTGTTTTTTCTGGTCCGAGACGACTGCAGCGTTCCTTCTTCCTGTCGGTATATCTGGAGATAGTTACTGTCGCTGATAATTGCTGATATGGGTGTGCTCCTATTCGCTCCCCTACTGGAAAATTTGTACGGGAGAAAAACACGTGACGCAGTCCGCCGCTCCGAGGTAGGCCTAGGTGGGGAGAGAGGGAAGGAGGGAGGGAGGCAGGACGATGGGGAGGGAGGGAAGGGGGGCCCCCGGGTGCCCGAGAAGGGAGGAGAGGGCTCAAAGCTGGAGGATTGAGGGGTGCAAAAGAAACACTCACAACTGCACCTGTATTCACCTTCTGCTGGGTTTAAAGTCTGTGTTTCATCAGAGAGAAAGAGGCCATGTTGGACAAATTTAAATCCGGGCATGATGCGAAAGACTAACTTCAAGAGGCTCATTTTTATACTTGATTAAAAAAAAAAAAATCTTTTATGCATGACTTTGCTCTCATTTTGGGGCGTGTATACAATATTAACTTCATGATAGTTACGGGGATTTCAACGGTGCATGGTTTTGCGCCGTCAGATGTGTTAACTTTAGGACGATTATCCATCTGATAATTCACAGCACTATTAAACATGTCTGGATGTTAAAGGCCGCATCTGCTCAGCTCATTATTGTTATATTAAGGTGTTAACGTCAAAAAAACACACTGCAGTAAAATGTACCAGAGAGAGAAAGTTTTCATGGTGAGATAAATGTGACAGAGATCTCTGTAAAAGCTGCAGTCCGATAAGAAACACGACCGGTAACGAATCACGTACACAACAATGACTTCACATGTCACGCGCTGCTCAAAGGAGCCGGAGGGAATAATGTAACACCATGGAGATATGAAGGGATTACAGCTTCGATGACGGACACTGACGCTCAAATGACAAAAATAAAACAGGACCAGCATGTGTTATTTTGCCACAGCCAAGGTCTTAATAGTTCACAGAAAAAAAATAGACTAATATTGTAAATTTGTGCTGATAATCGGGGCCGTAAATGCCATACGTAATAACGTAAATGTGGTGCACTGATTCCATTATTTTGTATTTTTATAACTGATTAGTAAAAGTACATAAGTAAAGGATTCAGTATTTCCCCTCAAGCAAAGGCTTTGAAACTGAATTTAGAGCTTTATGTGGGGAAATGAAATTAACGGACTGTATAAGGCAGCTTTTGACTGAGTCAGGAAATAAATCAAATATGAAAAATGGAAATAACTAAGACATTTTAAAGATTATTTTTATATTTTGAAACGATTAATTGTAATTGTATTTAGCCTTAACATTTGTTGGAAAATTTAAAAACCTGCTCTCCAACAAGAAATGAAGGAAATCTGTCACTGTCTTTATCCCGCAGACTGAGCCTAACGGAGCTTATTTTCGATTTTTTCAAATCTGTAAAAATGTGTAAAAATGACATGAACAAGAATCTCTCTGACGCTATAAATGTATCCTGTCTCGAGTCCATTAATTAATCCTTCCTTAAGTTTCCCACATCCGTTCACCTCCACAGAGGCTGAGTGGAGTCTGTCTGTCTGTCTGCTTCTCTTCTTCCTCTAATGGCCGAACACTTGATGTCGATTTGTGAAACAGCCTCGCGCCACACACCTCGTTCCTCCTGCAGATATTTACTTATTATTTCATGAATTTTAATTATTATATAGCACGCTCACAGAAAATAATCATTTTCCATACTCGATAATGCGCCCTTGATGTTTTATATTTGTATGCCTAAAGAGAAACGTGTATTTTTCTACCACTGAATTCTGTTTTACTTTAATTTTTGCGTATATACGCGCCGTCCAAACTGGAAACTCTTAAATCTAATTTCAGCACATGCCACAGTCGCTCTTTTCCTTTGACTGTCAAATTTTAAAAAAGGACACAGAAAAAAGTGGCCTTGTTGAGATATTTTTGGGCCTACAGAGTAACACTGGCTGCAGCAGCCATGCAAACATCTTCTCAAATAACAACAATATTTATCACTGCACAGGTAACTTCTGTCTCGCCCCTTATCTTACACCATCTTACATATCTAACCCTACAGTCTAATCATAAATGGAACTTCATCACCTTTATAACCATTGATATAAATTCAGTTTCAGATATCAGAGCATATTTCAGTGATTAAAGTGCAATAATGTCATTTATCTCACTTATTATCACCTGAAGTTGAACAATGTATTTGTATCTTGGGAAATAAAATGAAATTTAGATGATAGCTTTATTATAAAATTGCAAATTATTATAGATTCATGGATTTAAAAAAAAAGATTTGCACAACTAAATCAAGGGTAACACACAGTTTATAATAGAGCATAAATCCTGGGCAGGATGAGGCTGAGTCACATCAGTAAGCAGCAGCTGTAGCAGGCAGCAGGATAGTCCTCAGCACTGACTTTGAAGTTTCTCCCATACACAAAGAACACATGTGACACTCCCCTCCATTCATAGGTCACCTTGCTAATAGGAAGCTGCTCGATGGTTTGTCGCTGGATAGAGGGACAACAAGAGAGAAACAGGTCAACAAGATGAACACATTCCACACAGGACTATACAGATGGCAAAACATTGCATACTTGCTTTAAAATGCGTGTCTTTGAACTTTGCAGATGCTTCTGGTGCTCTCTCAGGAAGCTTTCTGAAGTCTGCACAACTGCAGGGTCTGAGAAGTTTCTGACTGGATGAACCTGCAACACATAAAATTGGCAACATCTCAATATCTAATTATTTTTTGTTGTTGGATTATTACTTGTTCTCTTTCTGGTACTTGCTTTTACCATGTTGCCTGTGTCTGTAAACATCCTCCTTCCAGGCACTTTGTCCAGTTTGGACATCTTTAAACCACTGAATTGTTCAACAGTGTGCTGGTCTATGTTGTTATGCCTGCAGAGGTATGCAAAAATATATGTCATAACAAGTTTATTTGTAGAGCACCTTTCAACAACAAGGCTTTACATGAGACCTAAAGGCATGAAAAGAATAGTTGGAAATTCTTGTTGAGAATTAGAGAAGCAGTTTGATACCATTCTTCATGTCTGTGTGCTAAATATAAAAGTGCAGTCAGGGGATGGTTAGCTTAGCCAAGCCTAGCATAAAGACTTTACATAGGGGGAAACAGCTAGCCTGGGTCTGTCTAAAAGTAACAAAATCCACGTACCAGCACCTCTAAACCTTAGTAATTAGCACATTCAATTTTGGTGTTTGTGTCTCGGCTGGTTGCCTGGCAAGCTCAAGGTCACCACCAGAAAGTCACTGCTCCTGGCTAAGACGTAGTACAGCATTTAAAAGTGCAAGTTGTCTTTTCTACACTTTGGTTTGTCTGTGAATTAAACATATGAGATACAACTTTAAGCTTTTACTTCACTGCAGCAATTTTTGGCTCAAAAATGTCACTAGGTTTAAGTATAATGCTGTGGTTTTATTGATTAAATCACAAATGAAGTGATGAAACACATTAACTGGTTTTGCAAGAAAGGCACAATGAAAAAATACAATAAAACTGGTGTAGGAATCATGATGCAACAGATCAATCAGCCTTTCTCAAAACTGAAGTCATCAATTATCCCAGGGATTTGTCAGCAATATAATTGAAATGAAACTGAACAACCTCTGATATACAGTATTCCTCCTGTCTGCAGGTTTACGCTAAACTAAGCTAACTGTTAGCTCGCTCTAGCATCAAATTTACCATCAAGCCATGAGAGTGGTATTGATTTTCTCACTCTTGGCAAGAAAGTGAATGTCATGTCCAACTATTCCTTTTAATAAAAGACATAGGCACGAAAACAATATGTATCATATACAACACATAATGAATATTATATATAAATAAAGGTATGTAATTCATGTCATATATATAGGGTCATGTTTAAGATGTGAGCCTGGGTAAAGAAATGGACCCATTTTTAAAACAGAGAACCATCAACACTACACTGACCAGCTCACAATGAGGCGATAAAGACTCTGACCCTTCTTCTGCCCAAGCAGACAAAACATCTGACCTTACCTGCGCTGTTGCATACCCTGCAACTGTCAGAGAAAAGCATGCACAGGTCATTGTATTGAAAGATTTTTCGCATTGTGCAATCTATTAAACGTGATGAAAAACAACCAAAACAACTTGCATTGTCATCCCGCATCCATTATAGAAAACACATGAATTCCAGTCTAAACCGTTAAAGGTAAGACCACTGCCACCACACCCACAGCATTCTCTCTGGAACATATATGATAAGGAAAAGATGAGCCTTTCAGCCTGTGTGTGAACTTCCTTAGTCAAAGCCTGTGATGGTTACTTACTCCTCCAGTCCCAATGCAGGACATGCAGGAGATTCTCCCTGTGGCACAAGGAACGCAGGCCTGTCAATAAAATGTAACTGTTAAAGGCACTGAAATGTTGTCACTCAGACAGAAGCAATTAGTGAGGTTTAGGGATATCAGTTTGTAGTTTTTATTTTTATTTTTGGGTCATAAACATTTTTATTTTCTTGCTGAGATTAAGATGAGAAGATTAATGCCACTCTCATGTCAACATGGTGAATATGTAGCTGGAGCTAGGAGATGGTCAGTGGAAAAAGGGAGAAACAGCTCTGTCCAAGGATAACAAAATCTGCCAACCACTAGGCTACCTTTAAAGGTCATGAACATGTTATATCACATTTGATTTGTATAAAAACGACAAGTTGTGGTGTTTAGGTGGTTAGTATGGTGGCTCTAAATAACAAAGCACATGTGAGAGAGAAAGTGCAGACATCAAGCCAAACGCAATCCAAATCTAAGTGAGTTAGTGAGCGTAAGAAGTGATGGTAGAGATTTTGTGTTTTAGCTTTCAGTTAAGTCAGTTCAGGAGTTTTCCCATTTTTCCTGTACCTATACTAAGCAAACTGGTTGCTGGTTATAGCTTTATAATGAACAGACATAATAGTGGTATTTGTATTATATTATATAACCCTCAGCAAGAAAGCAAGTAACCACATTTCCAAGATGCTAAAATATTGCTTACAAGCACATATCTTTAGGTAGAATATATTTTTGATAATTTTCTTGCTTATGCTACAAGAAGTTATTGTGTATTTGTTCTTGACCTTGCTTATTTACTCAATAGCTATTACATTCTAATTTAAATATCATTGCCCTCTGTAACTGTATGTATGTTATGTAAAGGTCTCCCTAATGAATATGCACAATGATCACTGTAGGATGTTAGCATGTCCAGTACCTTAACAGATGATGTGTGTGGCACCTCAACCTCATGTCTTCCTTCAAGAAAAAAGTCAGGTGCATTAACTGGAATCTCCCATTTCCCGGGTGGAGTTCTTCACCCGGTGTCTATTTTCTCACCTGACATAAATGCATCATAATGTTATACTTGATATGTGAAGGTGCAGTAGATATGTTGTTGCTAATGTTTGTGATTCCCATTTTCTCAGATGCATGTTTGAAAAAAGAGCTTTACCAAAATATGGCTTTTGACTCCTCTCCATAGTTCGTGTCGCAGTGAATGTCTCCAGGCAATACTGAGTAGTCATTCTGTAAAACAATATCACACTTCAGTACACAACCTTAAGACTTCATTTATGATGGTTCAGCAATCACACTTACTAATATATACACTGTCTTGTGTAACATTTCATAGTGGCCCAAACTTCAGCCTGACGTTTGAAAGCTTTGAAAAGTCAACAATTCCTGGCTGAGTTTGTAAGACAGAGAGCGCCTTTGAGCGACAAAACCAAAAATAAAACATGCAGTTTCTGATCTGTAGTTGCTGTGTTTTCAATATACAAAATCTTAGTTGATGTTTGGAGGATAAGTATTCATTATTAATGCCATAATGTGTGCCAGTCTTTGTCTTACTCTGTATGTATCAAAGGTCTCCATGTGAGTGATTACTCCCTCCTCTGCAGGCTTTGTGCTGTAGCAACATTTCTCTGATGCATACTTGATGAAGGCTTGTTGAGCGTCATTAATGTATTCTATATCTGTAATTTCTAGTTGATGCAATAGGAAAAAATAAGCAAAAAGCACTTGATGTAATGTATAAATGAAATGCCTCTCTTATGTTCCATATTGTAATACCACAAAAATACCAATTATGTAAACCCATGTTAGAGTTTATCCAAAATGAATGATTATGTTCTCCACAATCATACGTATAATTAGTGATCTGTAATTATACAGATCACTAAATATACCTAATGATACTGGTATCCTAATGACATAAAAATCATGTATGATAAGTTGACAAATCCAAATACTGACATTTCTGAAACCAGTCAGTTACATTCACAGCTTTGAGAACTCTTTAATAATACATAAACAAAAACAAAACAAACAAAAAACAGAAGAAAAGTGTATGTATAAGTGATTTAAAAAATGTAGCGTCATGATCGTCTACCTTCCAGCATAACCATCAATATAAAGAAAATCAGAACATACCCATCAACACCAGCTCAAGGATCACCATTATAGTCTCCATCAAACTAAATATTACTTATTATGTTGATTTTGGCTGAAAACATCAAATTATCTGAACAGGACAACAGCACTTGTCACTAACACAGCTATAGGTAACACACTCACCTATCTTGTGATGGAGGATCCATCTTCACTCAGAAAAGTTAAATGAAAGCGCACTTGATGATGTCCAAGCTATGTACCAGATGATGACACTGTCTGTACAGATGTTTTGAAGAAATAGAAATGACAGGAAACCACTCTTCTCTTTTTTAACTTCCCTCTCCCCTTCCTGGTCTCATTGGGTACTGTGGCTGTTGTTAACTCTATCACTTGAAATACTAGAAATATATTTGAAATACCATAAAGTACACTGACACATTGGTTTCTGCCTACAACAGACAAAATGGGAATAATATTAAATAACCCAGCAAGGGTCCGTTTCTCAAAAGGCACATTAGTGAAATCAAAAACCATAGTATGAATCATCGTTAACTGACAGAGGTGTTTCCACTGACTGTTCACAAACAGGAAGTTTCCAAGGAACTAGATGCTTCTAAGCAGATCAGACATTAATGGGGTAAAAAGGAGGCCTAGTGAAGGAAAGAGTAGCAAGGTTTCTAACCACAGCTTCCGACCACAGCTGTTTGTGAACATTTGGTGGAAATTTCCACCTTTATGTGTTTACAACTTTTTTGATGCATTTCTTCTGATAAGGAAACATTTCTTCTGATAAGGAATCAGCTGTCAGATTCGTCTATATCATTAAATATGATACAGCTTTGATATGCTGTGTTATTACTCTTCCATTAACTGTTGATATGCCAGGTACACACTACCAAACACATAAATAAACACAAAATGTCCTTATATCTACATCTAGATATATCTATATCTACCTTATAACTACATTATAGTGTGTGTAAAAATTCACGTAAAAATGCTAAATAGGGGGGTAACATTTTAAATTAACAGCCAGATTTTGCTATAGTTATTATGCTAACATAATATCAAACATATCATTTTATGTAATGACAAGACAAAATGAATTTTTAACAAAAAAGAACAAAAAATAAAACAATAAACAACTGAATGAGTATTGACTATCCTTCATCAATAATACATATATACAATCATATAAAAGATTTCAATTGAGTTTTGTACATTTTACATATTTTCCCCTGACCATAAACTCTGTGCGCACCACATCCTTTAATCCCCATCTTTCACCTGGGAGAAAAAGCCAACAAGATGGTTTAGCACATGGAGTAATTCTCATCTCTCAATACGTGCGTCAGATAGCAACCTTATGAATGAGGTGATTGGTGACAGCCTGCTCCGCCACAGCCTCATTTACACAGTCCATCACTGCGCTACACACGTCTGTGTGTTGGGGGGCCCATGGCACTATTACAGCTCCCCCCGGTCAGTCTGTGGTTATGTCAATAAAAACTGGGATCCGCAAATGCGCCACATTCCCATTGCAGGCCGGGTATCTGCTGTTTATGTCAGTTTTTGGTAATGTTTCTGTGGACTAACTGATAGGCCTATCCACCAGGGAGGCATTGTCCCTAGAAATGCCTTTTAACTTTGATCACCCTCTAATGTGATACCACTGTCCTTTACAGCTACATTCTTTGGACTGGAATGGAATTTCAGCCTCTATCTTCATTTTACATACACGTGTCTGCCAGATAAGTTAGGAATTTTCCAAAGGTATTTATTGTCTATGAGAGAACAAGCCAAAGTTGTGTGTTTGTGTGTGTGGTACCAGATTTTTTTTTTAGCCTTTTCTCTAATTTCTTGTTAGTCGTGCAAATTGATGCTATGATCACCACAGATAAGATCTTCTCAGTTTTCATTCATCACAGAGAAAATGTTATCAACTCAAACCATGATGAGCAGTTAGCAAAGACATGTCAAAATAGCTCTGAGAGGACTGGTGATGGTGGAGAGGAAGGCTAACAGATGAGCCAATGCTTAGAAAGGAGTCAAGCTCAGATACCAGCTATCGCCACAGCTGATTTCAGCTCAGCAGGATGCAGATCTGAGCTGTATTTGATGGCAGATGACTATGTTCCCATATGTAATGAGTAGGTTCAAATCTCGTTTGTCTCCTGTGGCTGGATGTGAGTGATGCTTGGAGATGGTGATATATTACAATCAGTCTGCCAAGAGTGTGGTTTTGTGTATCTTGAAGCAAGAGGTGCAGTCTGGCCACAGTGACCAGAGCATTGTGTCTGTGTGGGACATAATGACACCATATGACTAGGTATGTATTATGTTTGCATATATATGTTTATGTGTCTATCAATATTGTTGCTGGTGAGACAGAGATATTACATTTGCTTCATTCTGCCTTTGCATAAGAAATACAATATATTGATATGGCTACATAATATTCTCTCCTATTCCTATTCCATCCACCACAGAATGTTGTTTGTACTGCCATAAATGGTAAATATTGATTATTCTGTTCTCCAACACAGTCACTGCCCTCAAGCTCACTGTCAGTGGCAAAAGTCCTAGACTCCTCAGTTGGGTTCCTTTCACCCTTTTTAGACCATAAAATGCCCTTTGTCCTTTACTGCCTGTGAGTTTTTAAAGAAAAGAAATTCACTTTCTTTATTTGACCCAGCTTGAAGTGTTTTACAGTGTAGAGAGTTGTGTACATGGTTGCATTTTTTCCACAAGATGTCTCAATTTAAAGGTGTTTAATAGTCACATTAATAGTCACGTATAGTCTAACACCTTTCTGGTACTGTGCAATATGTGCTCTCTGAAAAGGCGTTCCTTCCCTTACAATATGCATTAGAGGGTAGGAAAAATTAACTTTTTAAAAAGCAATTTAATGTGGTGATTGTGCTTGCTGTCATGAAATGAATGCCCGTTTTTACCAAGTTCATTTCAAATAGCTGATAACTCATAATGGAACTAAAATGAGTTCTAATTGTTTTTTTTCCATGATGGGTGTTTTCTACCACAAGCCTTTCCCAGACCTCAGACTGCTGTGGCCATATGGAGCCATGCAGAGGAGGCAGAGGCCTCACCCCTTCCCCGCGTCGTGTTCTGTGCTGTGGTCAGATCATCACAAAAATGTGAACTTTCTCCCCTGCTATTACAACTTCTCCCAGAAACACAGCAGTATACACAAGGAGCAGATAGAGAGGAAGAAAGGATTTAGAGGGCTAGGACACGCCCCTGGTGCTCTGTTCGCTGGGGAATGTGAAGTAGGAGTCAGCCTAATCTCCAGCACCCATGAGAGACTGGCTCCTGTCTGCCTGGCTGCCACTTCCCTATCTGTGTGTTTCATTTCAGCCTGTCAGGCCCTATCTGGACTGTTGGTGCTGCTGCTACTGCTGGGTTAGGGCCCTGGGACAGCAGGGACAACAGAATATATACTCACACATAGGACTGGCCAGTACTTATACAATACTATCATCTTTTAGTATGTTGGTATGTTGCTATTGGGCTGTTATTATTTTAGAAATTTCTGTGATTTTTTTCAGTGATTCTAAGCTAAACTGAAGTTTAGAATCTTTTATATAATGTTTTTATGTTTTTTTACATTGTCTTGTATCAAAGTATCCTTGAAATTATTATAATTAATCTTCTGTTCTTACATACATGCTTCTTTGAAGCAGACAAAGTAATCATTCACTGTCAGACGACAAACAGTTTGTTATTATATGAAATAGTAACACAAGTAATTGCATGTATAGTATATCCCCAATAAATGAAATGAAATAATGCTAAACGCAAACAGTTGAGGCTGATGTCAATGGCATTCATTTTGAAGCTATTTGCTCATTAATAAACTATTGGACACATTGAATTTGTGTCCTAATGATGGTGCTAAAAGTCAAAAGTCATGAGATCACCCAAGTTAACAAAATCTTGAATGTATGCACCAAATTTCAAGATAGTCCATCTCATGTCTCACATTTAACTCACTAAACATCAACCTGGTGGTGGCACTAGAGGAAAAGTCAGGGGATCACTAAAGTCAGACAGATTTATCCTCTTGCAACCACAAATGTGTGTAAATAATTTCATACCTATCCACAATTGTGACGACTGTGGCTGCTAGGAGATAGAGCAGGTTACCCACCAATCGGAAGGTCAGTGGTTTAATCCCCGGCTCTTCCAGTCCGCGTGCCGAAGTATCCTTGGGAAAGATACTGAACCCTAAATTTCCTCCGATGTGTCATCGGTGTGTGAATGTGTGTGTATGTGTTAGAGAGCACTTCATATGTGTAGAGCAAGTGCTGTATTAATATGTGAGTGAAAACCCCTGAACCAAACTGCTGATTGATAAAATACAAATATTAAAGTCTTTCTAATATTTAAACAGATCAGGGTACCTTATATAACAACTATATTGATGCACAGATGCACAAACACAGAACTCATGATGTCAAGTCAGTGCCCTCTCATGTTTATCAGTAGTATAATGAATATAATGGAGCAAATTCCTGGTAAAAGCAATAAAAGTGATTCTGAGAAGACATTATACTGGTCTGAGCCCTGTTTTTGCTCTGCACTGAAGTGGACACACCTGTTGTTCAAGTGGGAATAAAGTTCACTTCACACTGTGTTAAACAAGCTCATCCATTAGCTTATGATGTTGCAATGGGGACATGCACATCTGCTTTTCACAACACACTAGTAAAATAAACAGGTATCAATGGAAAAATGCAACCTATTGAACAATACTGAATATTGCTTTATGGAGATGTATAAAGTAAGTTCTTGGCACTCACCTAGAAAGCATTAGCACTTAAGTCTGGCTATCCAACAAACTGCTGCAGTCTATTTGATGGATTGGCACAAAATTTTATACAGCCACTCATGGTTCCCAGACAATGTTTCCTGGTGACTTTGGTGATCCCAGACTCTCTGGGTACCCTCAACATGTTGATATTTGTGGTATTGACTTGACATATTGACTTGACATGTCTACAGTTGGATGGACTGTCACAATATTTCCTACATACATTAATGCTCTAGGTCGATTTGAGGTTTGAGTGGTGCTCTTGTTATCTTGTTGCACCCTCTTCCTCTGCAACAGTTTTAATGGCACCTGATCGGAGCAGAGCACCATCAACTGTTTATCTTGACAAACCAACACCTAATATTTCAGTTGTGGATGAATATGTGCATTGATTTGCATTTTCTTTTGCCAAATTTCTTTAAATTTGGTTCAAATTTACCTTACATTTAGATGGAGACCCACCTAGTGTGGTTGTGAGACATTTATGATATCTCTAAGATACAAATTGGATGCTGATGTTGAAAGTTTTCCCATTTTATTCTTCAGTTGCCTTCTATCTCTATATCATATGTCTGTCATAGAGGAAGATACATAATGCTCTTCCTGGATTTTTCTCTCTGTTAAATGCTTTTTATTTGTACTTAGAGTTTCCACTTACTTGAACTGAGGGTGTTGACTGGAAAGCCCAGACAAAACTTGTGGTTTCGGGCTATATAAATAAACTTGGCTCTTCAGGATAAACTGGACTGAACAGTATAAAAATTCAAACTGTTTCTATGTATATAGTCCTGTGTATATTGTTCTTTTGTTTATATTTATATAATATTGTCTTCTTTATATTTTGTTTGGTATTTTATTCTGTATTTTTTCGATTTTTTACAATCCCTGCTGCTGCTGCTGTAACAATGTAAATTTTCTTGTGCTGTGGGACTAATAAAGGATTATCTTATCTTGAAACATCTCAGCATATTTTAAGTCCTTACAGAGAAAATTAGCTGAAATTTCCTTTGCGCTTACAAAATGCACCACTCAATCAACAATGTGTAATTCCACAATAGCCTTTCTGCTCAGTGTTCTCTGTGCTTTGTCCTATGTAAGGCACTACCTTGTAATGTTGAATCACTGTTACTTATCATTACTCTACTTAATCTTCTGCGGATTGAGCCTTTTTTTGACCAAACAATGATGAAGAGTTAAATAGGGTGTAAAACATCTTCCCCCACAGTCCCATAAAAAGCCAATTTACACAGATCATTTACCCATGGTTTAATCGCACAATGCAAAGCCTCACAACCAGCTGTCACACAGGCTGCTGGCAAACATGCAACATTGCAGTGGGAGGAGATTACCTCTGTGTGTGGAAGAGACACACCCCAGGGTGCTTTTCAACATGTGTGTGCATATGTGTTTGTGTTTTGCTGCTTGTATTTGTGATAATTGTTAGGCTCAGCATTAGTGTTGGCGATCTCTAGAATTACTCATCCATGGCAGGACCAGTACATGCAGGTTGTCTTTGCTCTCTCAAAGGTCAAACAACATGAATACAGGCCACAGGAGATGGGCTGAAGAAGCAGGGAGTGGTGATAATGTGCAGGATTACTGATTTATGTTTATGTACATATTAACTCATCTGACAAGGCTGTCATAACATTTGTTTACTTATGAATGATGAAGCGAATCAGACTTTTATGACATTTAAGAGATTAAGGCCGGATTATGTAATTTTTGAGAGATGAAATAACACATTCTTTCTCTTACAAATGGATCACTGAATTCATAAAAACAAAACACACTCAATTCAATACACTTGGGAGTTTTGCTAATTATGTTTTTTTTGGTCCAGAATGGCCACTAGCTTGCAAGGCTAATGTTGGCTAATTGAAAACTTCAACTAGATACAGCTGTGTGACTGGCATTACTGAGTCAGTCTGATAACTATATGACTCTTGTTTACTTGAGCTGTTGTTATATTGTCTGTGAAGATTCTAAGTCATCATGAGGCCTAAACCACAAAGGAAGCTTAACCTACTCTGATTTAACTTGGGGTAATCAAATTGTGTTGAGTTGTGTCATAACGGCTTTGGTGTGTTTTTCACATGAAGAACGGACGCACATTTTTTTGTCAGTTTATGAGGAGCTTTAAGAGACTCACGGTAAAACCACTGCTGTCAACAAAGCCAGGAAGGCTTGTTGGCAACGCACTGCCAACCCAGTAAATTCCTAAATAAAGTGTTGTCATATGTTCTCAACAGTTGTAATCTGTGATATGACTGAAATGTAACTACACATAAAATCTGTGAAAATTATTTGATTCTACTGGAGACATATATCACAATGTAACGGACATTACCTAGTCAAGTTTCTGATCTCATGACTCCTGAGTGTCAAAGTTCATACTTAACCTCAAAAACAAAGACTGATGCTAGCAGGTGTTAACATAGGCCTAGCATTAACCTAACGTTAGCACCTGCTAGTAAAAGCAGGGGCCCCTTTACAGGGTGTTTCTTGCTATGAGCCCACATCTTGGTGTTTGGGTTGTCAGTCCTTTTCTATGCTCCCCAAAAACAGTGAAAATAGCTAGATATAGCCACCTCAGCTGGGCGGGGATAGCTAGCTAAGGCCTGCTTTATTAATTTTAGCGGGTTAGCACAGAAATGAACTGACAATCGAAACATTAAAATGTGGGCTCACAGCAAGAAACACCTTATAAACCCATAGCCCAAAATTCTAGAATTCAAAAACTGTACTTCTGATCACAAACTTACCAGAGCTTTACAGGTTCATCCTCAAAGTGATCTAGCAGCAGCATCTGATTTCTGAGGGTGTGAACTAGAGATGACCATTGTAAGTACAACTGTGTTAGAGTGATTCACATGAGAGTACACAAACCCACCATTCATAATGTTTACAGCACTGACATCATCAGCCAAGACAGGACTTACCCTATATATATATATATATATATATTGAGACACCTGATGAATTTAAGTCTGATGTTTAGTCTGCCTTCAGCATGATATATGGTGCAGTGAGAATGAATCTAAACTCTGAATTTGCAGGTTGTGAACTGAAGCAATAAAATGAAAAACACTAAAAAGCACCATATATAGCTGAGGGCCTGAGTTTGGTTTTTGGTTAGTGCAACTAAATATTAAAATTATCATGATTTTCCACCACCTTAGGGTACATTAATTATACATATTTTAAAATCACTTCCTTTACTGTTACCATCCTTAGGAAGTAACTGACTGAAGCTGTTTGGTATAATCCTATATATCTTCTGCAGTGCCAGGAGAGCCAAAACAACATGCACTTTATACAGGCTACTGAGTTGAAACTGCATAGAGGAACAGCCCACACCTGCATGGCCTGAAGTGCCTTGCAGACAAACAGAGTAGCAGGGCCTCATGTCCGGGGTGTTGGTATCAGTCCTCCTGTTATCTTGAGTAAATGCCACTCCACACATTTGTCTGTCTCCCTGCCTGCTGCAGAGCTGTTGGAATGCCCAAGTAAGCACTTTACCTGGCTCACCTCACCGTACCTCCTACCCCATATCTCTGTTTTGTCTTCTAGTTCCACCTATTCCCACTGTTATGCTCCCTCCTCATACCTCCCACTTTTATTCATTCGCCCTCTTCTCCTCGGTTAACCACTGTAGAAGGTTTTTATATTAGCGTGGTTCCACACCTCTGAGTGGCTGCTCACAGAGTTTTTCAGTGATTCAAAGAGGTTTGGTGTTGTTGATGTTTTCTCCAGTTAAAGAAATAGTTGGTCAATCAGAGCTTTGCAGGCGAAAAAATAACGATCATCTTCCTACACAACTAACTGGCTACGTAGCTACATCTGTGACCTCATGAAGATGAAACCAGTGTTTAAACCCCACATTTCTGCACTCTGTGCCAATCTGCTCAGGTCCTCTTTCTGGAACATGTGTTAAGTCCTGTGCACAGTTTGATTTTCCCTCTAACGCTTGTGAAGGGAAACCTATGTGACCGTATTGTCACATAATGTGCCAAAGTTACAATTGCTCTAGCAAATAGCTACCTATCTAATAGTGACATAAAAATTAGAAAACAGCCAGCATTAACACAGTGTCAGACTGACTTAATAAAGTGGAGAGAAATAGCAAGAGATGTGAAGTGGGAGGGGCTGCTGGGTTGGGAAGTGTTTTTCTACATTCTGTATTCTCATTTCAATTCTTCAAGACAGTCTCAATTTTAGTGAACACAGAAACACAAGATTCTCCCAAATAATGTAATGACCCTATATGTTTATGTTATGGTCACCAGTTGTAAGTACTTCAGTGTTGATTCTGACAAATATTATGTCCATCATTTCGGCATCAGGTCTAAATATTACAATACCCATGAGGCTCGGCTACTGTTAGCACAGAGAAGAAGCCAGTCAGAGAAAAGAATTGTTGCTACATTTCAAAACTAAACATGGTACCATATATTTGTTGAATTGTCCCTCAACTGACCCCAAATTTAAAAGTGAGCTGATAAGCTGCAGACTACATTTTCATCTTCCTCACCACCCTAAAGCTTCCACCTGCTGTTAGAGGTACATGTCACAGAATTTTAAGTTTCTTGATTGGACCTTTCTTATCAAAATGCACCTGGGAGTTGTAGTTAATATTTAATTCAAAGGTTTTTATTCACAAGTTTGTATCTTCAACTTTAAACAAAGAACCATATATTTTGTGACACAGTTCTTAATCTGTTGGACTGATGATTGAGGAGACTTTTCATCAAGAGCTCCAACTCCACTCACAGTGAGTTGCCAACATTTTCTATTTGAAAAATTAATGAGACTTTTACTGGCAGAATCAGAGATGAGTGAAATAATTCCTCTAACTTCACAACTCCAGACATAGTAGTAGGAAACATAAGCTTACCAACATAGTAAGCTTATGTTTCCAGACCTCCACCAATCAAATCTAACCACACCCACACAGTCCAGTTTTTGAGTGTTAAATCGTAAAAACTGAAATAATATGAAAAAAGTGTTACATTTCATTGCTGCTCACTAATATTTGATGTAATAAGGGTTGCAATGCTGATCTCTCCCTCCTTACGTGCTTTTTTGGCTCCTTTCTTACACACTGTAGTCCAGTGCCTGAGCTTTCGACTAGAAAGGCTGGAATCAGCAAACTGATTCCAACCTAATGCATTATGTCATACCTGTGCTTACAGTACACATATTCAAAGACATCCATGCAAATGCAAGTGGATTCACTTATGCAAAGACCGATACACATACGCCCACGCACCCACACACACACACACACACACACACACAAGGACAAACATACAAAGCAGATAGCAGACTGGGAAATACTTGCAATAGGCTGATTGACCTTGAGATAGAACAAACACACCAGACCAGACCTATGCAGTCACACAGGTTATATACTCACACAAAAGAAAATAGCTGAGCTGAAGCATGTGACACTGCAAAGAAATCTGTAAATCAAACATGTTCCACAAGGTTCTAACACCACACTATGTGGAGCTCTACTGTATTGGTGACATTTCATTTTATTCATTATACTGTATTAAAGGAAAAAAAATATGAATTATGAATTAAGAACTGCAAAAGATATTGTGACCTATATATGTTCACAAATAGTGAGAATTTTGGACTGTTCGTAGGGCCACCCTCTAATCATTAGCTGAGGTTATGCAAGAGCTATCACCTGCATCAGCTTTACCTGGGCAATTATGCTGACCGTTGGCTTCTCTTATCACTGAATGCAAATACAGACAGAGACAGTTTAATGCAAAGGCAACATTTGGCTTCAAAATGTGTAGTTTTAATAGACACACTTTATGTTAAAAAAAGGGGGGAAAAAAAAGGGAAAAAAAAGTCAGTGGGGTTCAGTTAAATTCATTTTATTGTTCAACAGGATTGTGTAATTAATTACCTGTGATCCTTGACACGCTTAACCCTCCTGATAACTGTATATTCTGTATAGACTACTTCTGCTGAAGCCCTGTGATTGAAGTTTAAACCAGAAATCAATGTACACCACCACCAGATTATTTTTTATTATAATCATAATTATTTCATTATTTTATCATTATTATTGTTGTTACTGTTATTGTTCTCTACTTAGCACATGTACGTGACAGCTCTATAGGCCAGGGCTGTTGTATTTGTTTTACAGTCCCTCTTTGGGGGGCAGAGTTGGAATCTCCATCTGCAGCCTCAACTGGATCATAGTTAGATTCAGTTTCCTGATCACAGTGGCATAATTAACCTCTTTTGGAGGCTGGGGGCAAGAATTTAAAGCCAAAGTTCCCATCATGTACACAACATATAGCACACTATACTCAAGCTTTATTATATTTTGCATAGAGATCTATTAGAAACCAGTCAGTACTCCTATACTGGAGTACTACAAGCTCTGTGTTTTCTGTCTACTAATTTGTTAGTAACACTACAGTTTGTGAAAATGCACGACGGGAGCACAATATAAACAACAACAACAAAAATGTTTTGCAGTTAGATTTTGATTGCTCATGATGATGCAAATTTCTCAACAAACAATCAAATAACCAAAAGCTGACACACTGAGCCTAGGGCTTTTTTGGGCCCGTGGAGATTTGAGGGGCCCCAAGTTTCAATACCAAAATTATTTACAGTGTTTTTACTGCTATTTACCTTATAAATGAATGATATTTGAAACTGAAGACAACTGGTAGTAAGCTTTTTTCACATCCAGTGTGTGCATGATTTGCTCTACACATCCCCATCAGAAGGGGGCAGTATGGACATTCTCATTGATGGCTGTGACTGGTCCCTGCACTGCGTCTATAGGCTGAGAGACTGCAGTCAAGTCACTCTAGCTCCTCTGGACTCAGTGTTCTGATCCAACACCATCGTATATTTACTGCTACAGTAGGCCAGCAGTCTATTTGCTCACATTCAAACAATACCTGCTAAATTGCTGTCACCTCACAGTTTTCCTATAGAGTATAATGTTGTTTTGTTGGAGCAAGACATCGGGGGAGGGAATCCTTCAAAGAGAAAACATCCACAACAGAAGAAAACTGGCATGAAAGGTGGACTCTTTACTGACTTCTTCTAAGTGTTTGTTATCCTGCGGAAATCACAGACAATACATGACAATGTTTTCCTCGAAATGCATAGTCCAGTGACATTTGGAAAAATACTGTAACAAAACAAAATTTTTGAATATTAATACACATGTTTACATACTTTTTTTATTCATTGTTTTAATTCTCTGCTTGAGAAAAAGAGTGACATACTTAGCCCTACGTACCCCTGGTGAATTATGACTGTCCTGTATTTGTGCACATGCTATGTTTGTGATCCACATTATACCAGACCTCAGAGTGTTTTACAACTTAGCCTGACACTTGTAAAACCAACCTGTGTGATCTCTTTGTTACTGTGTAATATGAACACTAGTGTGTATGGCGACATACCATACTGCTGAGCTTTGTAACATTTTTATAATGCGTGATGCTCTCTCCTCATTGGCTGTGGACATCAAGCCTGCTGACTGCCAATATCCTATTAAATGTGACCTCTGTGGGACAATGACAGATGATCAGTTATGCCTGAATGCAGACTTGATTATTTGATATGCTCTAAGAGGTCAAGTGCATCGGTGTCTTCTTGAAGTTGTTTTGCATGTTGCCTACAATTGTCTGCAGATTTTGCACTAAAGACATATGAGTTACCTGTGATTTTTAAGGTGTCTCTTTCTCGCTGTCTCTTCCTGTCTCTCTCTCCAGGAAGGGCTCGGTCATTGGGGACTTGAGTAATAGCTCCCAGTGTGTTCTCCAATGTGAGAGAGAACAGGAGGCACACTGGCCATAATCATATTAGGCAGCACTTCACTAAATAAAGCAAAAGGCCCTTCTCATCAAATCCACACAGCCACTAAGTGGGCCTCCGAGGCGATATGGCACCCCACTCAGGTGTGTGTATGAGTGCCTGTGCGTGTGTGTGATAGACAGATTGAGAGAGTTGTGTGTGTGTGTATGTGTGGGTGTGTGGGAGGTAGAAAGACAGAAAGAGAGAAAAAATGCATTTACTTCACAAAGCAAAATGAAATTTATTATTTTGTGTAATCATATCTTTGCATTATGTCTACAGTCCTCCAAGAATTGTAAGCAATTTATGTACAGGCACAGTATATAGTGCATACATAGACAAACTCACTGTCTATTAATAAATGCTTCATCGAATTCTGAGCAGTGTGTCCTTGCAGCCCTGGGCCGTTCAGGTTTGCTGTCTAAAGCTGTTTTTGACTACAGGGAGTTTCTGCATGAGGGAAATTTGAGCTTGTTATAAAGAGAGAGAGAGGGAGAGAGAGAGAGAGAGAGAGAGAGAATAGCAGACAAACAGGAGGTTTGCATGCACAGTGTCCTAGAGATCCCCATGCTGTTTATTAGAATGTGGCTCTAGGGGTCCTGCCCAGGTAGCTATTCCTGGACAGCACTGAGGTCAGCATATCAACAACTATAAGACCTTTACAGACCTGGGACCAGACCAACAGCTGTAAAGTACACTCTTGTGCAGGCAGGGACTTCACGCATTTATGAGTGCATTCTTACAATATCAATAAAACAAGTCTTCCACTTACAAATTGGCACTATTAAAGATAAAGTATAATAACAAAATGTCTGTTTATAGCCTGGATAATGTTGATATTATTTGTAATGTTGTTGTTGTTAGTCTTTGTTCATCCTGAGAAGGAAGTTATTTTGCTTGTGTGTTTTCAGAGAAAGGTCGGAGGTCAGACTCAGCTACAGACCCTTGTAGCGATGCAGTGATTTGCCTAAAACATGTCCTAAAGTTGCGGATCAACTGTCTGTGTAAACCATTTTCAAACCTCCCCTGAGATTCTGTGGCTCTGTCCATATTTCTGTTAATTTTGGCTATGCAGCAAAGCTTTACTGCAGTTATGCCTCAGCCTATCTCAAAACCACCCAAAAACTCATGTTTATTTTTCAAACAGCTCATGAACTTACGGCCAATCATTTCACTTTGACTGTGTGTGTGTGTGTGTGTGTGTTTGTGATGGTTAGCATGCTGCTGCCAGGATTCTTCTGTTAAAATGATGATTTATTTTCACAAACATACAAACCAGTTGGACAATTTCTGGCTAGTTTACATTATAAATAATGTCCATTATAACAATCCGTACTGTAATAACTCTACTACTACTACTCCTTATCCACTCATGAAAAAGGAGAGAGGGGAGGGATGGTGTCAGTTTAATAAACATTAATGCTACACATGAAAGATAACTAACACTGAAACAAAATTGAAACAGAATTATCTCACAGTAACGCATCTGAAAACTCAGAGTCTTTCACACAGTGTGTGGACATGTTCTTCGTACTGCATATGTGATGAGTTACATAGAGCCCATCACAGAGCTTGTGATAATTATGAACAGCTTGACATGACACAGGAATCCAACACTGCCTGCCCTAGAACACACACACACACACACACACACACACACACACACACACACACACAATTCCACAAGTGCAGGATTAGACATTTCTTTGTCCAAACCGCCTGGACTGTTGACCCTGTTTTCCAACCCCATTAGTCAGTCAGTCAGTCTGCTGAGACCAGTAGAGTTCTGTGCATTCAGTAAAAAGGCCTCAACTCATTGATCCTTGCTGGGAGTATGCTGGCTTTTATCTGATGAGATGATGGCTGCTCTGCTGTGGGCTGCTGATGTTCAATGAAAACCTCTTTAATCCTGTAAGAGCTATACTAAACTGTTAAACTGTTCCACTCTGTGGCAATGTGACTACACAGACGTTTAACTCAGTATTTACTATACTATCATGTTGGCCTTCAATATTACAGGAAAAAAATATTATTTAACTGTAGGTTCAGCAGCAAAATGATAGTTTCAGGCTGGGACCAGAAGATGATCATCTGGAAAATGTGGTACTGGGAAGTGAATGATTGTTTCAGATATATGTATTAAAATGGTTGTTTCAGAGCTTTTCTGCATGTTTTATGTGCAAAAGCCCTTCCAACATCTTTGATCTTGTGAGGGGTGATTCTTCTCCAAAAAATAAAGCTAGATAGAAATAAATAAGTAAAAAACACACAATTCATCATTCAGTTTATGATAATACAAATATGATTTGTGACACAAACGTTTGATCTATATCATCGAATGCCCAAGTTGACTGGCCAGAAAAAAAATAAGCCCACAATGAGCTTCCTCGATCGTTCCCTTTTCTCGGCAACATTAAAAACCTCTCTCTAAGCTAAGTCCATCTTAACACTAACTTTGGGATAAAATCTACCTAAATTTGAAACACATGGCTCAGTCAGCACAGTGGCCTCTGCTTTATTTCACTGATCATGTTCTTGCTTTTTTGTTTTCTGCAGAACATTGGCAAAGCAATTATACAACTGACCTAAAAAAAAATTAAGTGACAGTTCACCTTAAAATGACCAAATACTGTACAATACACAGATACACTGGCACAGAGCCTATTAAAGTGCCTAGAAGAGGGGGCAGCATAAATAACACCTTAGTGATATTTTATTATTGGCTGTGCATATTTTACTCTTTCCTCAGTAAGAATGAAGTGAGGCAACCTTCGGCTCCACTTGAACAGCAGACGAACACTTGTCGTTGTGCAGGGAAGCTCTCATGTGTAAATGTGTGTGTGACTCTGTGAATATGAAGCAGATTGCTGAGCTGACCTCCCTGGACCATTCTTTTGATTAATGAGTAAATCAAGTGATAACAATAATACATTCCAGGTTAAACTTAGTAAGAAGTAAAGTAAGAACAAACACAGGGAGCCCACAAGTAATTCACAATTTACTTCACACTTTGTGAAAGAGAGAGGCAGACATGACATGGCATGAGTTGTACCCTCCCTCTCCAGGGGCAAAGTGTCTCATTCCTTTGATGGAAAAAAAAGGGTTTTCAGCAGCATCAGCAGCTTTCCTTTGTGTCTCTCAGTAAGGCTGCAGTGTCCACACCAATTGTTCAAAGTAACAGCAGCTGAAAATGTGACAGCCAGTCTATTGACAGTCTGGGTGATGATATATGAAGAAGATAATGTGAATGAGGGAATGGCATTCACATTCAACACAAACATATTGTCCCCTACAAAATGATCAGTCTACAGCCATGCTAGCAGCTGTGTGAGCCTGTACTCTCTAAATATTAACTTGCCCACAGTGACATCTTACTTTAGTGTGCTAAGATGCTAACACTTGCTAAGTAGCACTAAACACAAAGCACAGCTGAGGTTGATGGGAATATCATTAGTCCTGTAGGTATTTGGTCATAAACAAAGTAATCAACAAATTAACAATCCATCAAATAACTGTTGAGACAACCCCATTAAAACCACAAACATCAACCTTGTCCAGCTGCAAGAGTCTCAGGAGGAGGATTTAGATGATCACCAAACAGAGTAGGATTCGTCATCTGGGACTATGACCGTCTCTACCAAATTTTATGCCAGTCCATCCAGTAGATGCTGAGATACTCCACACAAAGACACTGACCCTCTGGTGCAGCTAGATTAAAAGTCAAGGGATTGTCAAAGTTGTTAGGATTCATTATTTGGGCATCATGAATGTCTTTCATCAAATAGTTGTTGACATATTTCAGTCTGGACCAAACGAGCAACATACCAACCTTGCCATCCCTACTAGTGTGGCTTACAAATAACACATTTCCCATAAGATTGAAATAAACAAAGCCAATTTATTCCAATCAACATTTGATTCAGTCATTAAATTTATCTTGTGACTGTGTGCCATATTTTTAAATAACTGGATCCAGCAGTAAAATCTGTGATAACTTTGACTGTACACACCTTGGACCTAGGCCACTGACTGCACTTGTAAGATACTTTTCACAGAGCAAATCCCAGTGCCCTGACTAAGTACATTTATAGATAGGCTATTGTACAAATTTTTCTTTACTTGAGCTGTTTGCCTCATTTTATGCTACTTGGTTTACTTCACTATTCACTACTTCATAATACACTGTTGCCCATAAAGTTGGAATAATCTTTTCAGACACATTCATCTTTTTAATGAGTAATCACCTTTGACCTGGTGCAATGATTACATACTGAGTCCCAGATACCAATTTTGTTTTGAGAAGATATAGACTTTATCTATCAAGAATAAATCACATTGTCACAATTATTTCATGAGAAGAGGTAAAAAAAAAAAAAAAAAAAAAAAAAAAAAAATTCCAACTTTATGGGCGACAGTGTATATCAAAGCATTGTACCTGTTCACGTTTTCAACCAATTTTCAATATTTCCGTAGATCAACCAGGTGGTTACTACTTTAAACAAAATGACAATCAACTCATTTTAACAAATTAATAATTTTTGGCTAAATTACCAGTTTAGTCAGATCTGCCTAGACCTAACCAAACCTTCAGCATAGCTGTGTCCGCATACAAAGCAGTTTAAGTTAGCAGTTTTGGAGGGCAAAGACAAATGATGCCATCTTACCAACGGGGCTGTCAGATCAGAAAATGTGTTGTTCTGTAGGACAAAGGCAAATAATGTCATCTGTCATTTAATTTCGAGAGCTTGTTCTTGTAGAGGGGCCCAGACCTGACCTGGAACACATTCCTTAATAAAACTGGGCTTAACCAAATTCAAATCCAAACAGAAATCAGTTCCAGCCATTAAAATATGACAAGTTTTTACAGATTAAACTACACAAGTATGGTTAAAATTATCTCTTAACTGGGTCAGCTCTATTAAAATCATGCTACATTAATGCGTCAGTGGTAATTATCCCATGATATGATGTATATTTTAATTTAATACTCAATTCTGATCACCTTTTTTGATACTTAAGTGTCACTTACAATTTTTTCCTTGTGGTTTTACTTCTTTTACTTAATAGTCAATGTCCCGCTTCACTTCAGTGATCACATGACCAGAGTTGGTGGAGTCTGTTTTTGATACAGCTTGGGAAAAAGGGTCAGTACACAGTGTCAGCAGCACAATATATATTCAGAGATAACATATTACCCAGTAAATAATAGTAGTAGTATAGTAGTAGTAGTAGTAGTAATAGTAACAATAATTCTAGACCAAGAAGAGCTGCGTGTGTAACAATGCTGCAGATGAGGTGCAGGGATTGGAAGGTCCTCGTTGAGTTATGAGCAACAAGGGTCAGCTCTTACTTTTTGGTAAGAGCCTAAGCCACAGCCTAAGCAGACAGTTAGAGGAGGACAGTGATGATGAGGACAAAGAATAAAAGAACAGAAAGTAGATTCAGCATAGTAGATGAAGATGAATGTTTGTGGCATCAGTAACTAAATTCACACTGCCTGACTCACTAATGAAACTATTAATTGAATAAATGGAGAATGTTGTTTTGATCGCCATCTCAGTGGTCCATGAAATGACTGACTGTACTGTATATGTGTGTGTGTGTAAATCTGTGCATCTGCCCTTGCACGCATTTGCTTGTGTGCGACCTCTTCTATGTGTGTGTGTGTGTGAGAGAGAGAGAGAGAGAGAGAGAGTATGCGTGCGTGTTCAGCAATGTGTGCCACAACAGAGTGACAGTGCGCCCCGTAAGCACATTTCCAACAGGCTAATTAAAGCTCCTCCGGAATAAGGCCAGGCTTATTAACATCTCAACACGGCCACTAAAGCCTGCTCATAACCCAACAAGGATCAATGCTCTTCATTAGGGCCGGACCCAATACTGCTGCCCTGCCAAGCCAACCTAGCCACCCAAATGAAGACTATAGGGGAAATGCAAAGCTGGTGAAAATGTAGAGAGAGAGAGAGGAGGGAGAGAGAGAGAGAGAAGCGACTGGCAGTGTGTTTGTGTGTTTCTGTGGGTGTGTCACTTTGTATTTTATAGTTTCTGTTAATATGAGTAAATGCAGTGATGGTGCAAATGATGGGCTGGATATATTTCAGTCTAATGACCAGATAGATATACATTTTACTACTGACTTATAAACTTATAAACTCTATTTTTGCTTATCTTACATGTTGTGATACACACAGTTTACAACATAAGGGTACAAGCTGCTAGGACTTGAATGCATCGCATCTGACAATTTAAAGAACATGGTAGTTGATATATTTTTCTTACTGTCAACAAATCCCATGAGTACACCCAAACCAACAATGAATGGATCCTTCTAACAAGTATTGTCTGTATATCCAAAGCTTGATCTACTGTATATTTTTCTTCTGTGCCTCAGCTACTCGTCCCCTGGCTCTAGCTCTTTATTTAGTGTACAGACATGAGTATCAATCTTCTCATCTAACAGGTTGTGAACACAGGAGGTGCATTTTTCAGTCATCTGTCTAATGTATAGAAAGCTTCTGTTTTAAGCAGTACAGATGCTGTCTGTACAGGTTGTGTTTTATTTGTTGCCTCGGTGCATATCCACAACCCAAAGTGTAACTCTAGGCTTCAAGCATATTTTCTTCCATTTTACATGGATCACAACAGTGATCCTGTGTTGGGCTCTAAAGTTGCAAAGTTTTAAGGGTTTTGTAGATAATGAGAAAAGTATAAAATAACTCCAATTTTATCTTCTAATGTTAGGGCTGGGTGATAAAACGATAAAAGGTAATTATTGCAGTATAATTTTATATTGCAGTATAAAATGATTTTGAACTTTTCTTACAAATATTACAAATGGTTTATATAATTAATTTCCATGCTCAGAGAGCATGCATGGAAAGGAATCATGAACTACCAATTACACTGCAGGAAAGAGGTATGCATTACACAAGTTAATTGTGCTAATTATCAATATTAGCTGATAGGAAATTATTTTTATTTATCTTTTATTTATTTATTTTTATTATAAAATCCTTTCTTGCCTTTTCTTGTCTCAGTGCTCTTTGTGGACTTTCTATGTGTTTGGTGCCAGTTTCTCTGTCCATACTCTTCAATCTGTCCTCTTATTCTTTTGTCTGTTTTTAATTTCATCTCCCATCACGTTCTCTGTTTCCACATCATCCTCATCCGTTTCCTCTCTATGGACAGTTATTCCTGGCTTTGCCCTCGTCTTTCTCTCTCCTTTTTGCTCTCTGTCCTCTCATCCTCTTCTCCGAGCCTCCTCAGGTCAATCTTTGAGGGTGGTTCAAAGCACCGGCTGCCGCAGTGTTTTTCTTTGGCTTGCCGACCTGCTGACACTCCCGAAGATCAGAGGTAACACTGGGTCTGCGCTCCGCTCTTGCCTCCTCTCCCTCAACAGAAAAAAAAAAAAAAAAAACCTTCCTTCACTCTATTCCATCAATTAATAATACTCTCCCATGGGAGTTACAGCTTGTGTACATAAGCAGCACACACACACTTGCACACACACAGACTGGGTTTTTTTTTTCTTTCTCACTCCTGTACATAAAATTAGTAATTCATTTGTAGGGAGAGCAGATTTACCGACGTGCAGGCAGGAACATATTTCCTGGGATCCCCCGAGGGCGTCGTTGCTGACTCGTGTCATATTTACTGTGTAATTGATTTTTAAACACACTCGTCTCTCTCTATTCCTGCACCACTATTTTTTCCACTTTCCCTGGTTGCCCACAGCAATTGATCCTTCAAATCTGACTGTCTAACTCTATACTCACCTCTTCATCATAAGATAAACACCATCATCTCAGCGTGTCTGTCTTTCATTATTTATATATATTTGGTTTTACACCGTCTTATATGTAAGGACAGTGGGAGAAGAGGAAGATGGGAAAAAAGAGAGAGGTGTGGTTTTCATGGGAGTGAAGGGTGAATAAGGAGAAGGGAGAATTGATAGACAAAAGGGGACAGAAAGAGTTGGGTGATTAAAGAGGCTTGAAGATCACAGTTTGCCTGAAACAAACTAGCTAGTATAACATCTCATCTGGAAAAGCCTGAGAATGTTTTATTGAGAGTATTAAAAAAAACTCCTCCAAATTAAATGCCACAGTATGCTTTTTGTCGTCAAGAATAACACATAGAAGAGTTTTCTGATCTGACAGCCCTTTTTGCAGGATGACATCATTTGTCTGTTTTTTAAAAATCACAAATCACTTTTGGAAAATAAATCTGAGACTTCACTAAAGCAACAGCTTATGGTTTAGGAATAAAATGTACATGGTTGAGTTTAGGGAAGGATCGTGGCTTGGGTTAATATGAGTTCAGGTTGGGTTAAGGCTAGGAGATCTTCGTCTTCATAGCTGAAACAACAACCACCTAAGGTTAAGGGTAGTGAATGAACACTATGGGCAACTGGAAGTGAACAGCAATCTCCTATGTTAAAATCCAGTGTTTTATTAACCTCATCCCTCTGACGACTTTGTGGCTGTATGAAAACGTCACACTCCTTTCTCCTTTACTCTCAATGGACAAGAGTCATAATTCCTATGGGCGGAGGAAGCTTTGTCACTGTTCTTTTGGGGCATTCGCTGAAATGACTGTTGTTGTTTTTCTCAGGAGTATAGCCCATTGTGAAAAACCTGCTATCTTCTATCATTCAGATGCTTTTCGACCATCCGAAAAGTCAAAGTATACAAATGCCTTAAGGTTGATTTATAGTTGTGCCTTAAGGGGTTACGCCATAGCTATGGAGCCTACACATGTAACTACACCATAGCTGATGTGTCTCCTGGAAAATGTAACAATACACTGGAGCTGCAGTAGCTACAGACATACCACGTGGGGATTTCGAAAACCGTGATTGGTCACCTTGAGCTGCTTGTGTTTCTGGTGCTAGTGGAGATTGATCAGAGTGAAGACAATGTAAAACAAGTTGAATAAAGGCTTAGCATTTAGTAACAACAAACAACATGTCACTTGTATCAGAAAGCATGTGAATATAAATGTAGTGACTATGGGTAATGTACTTAAAGTGCAACACAGCCTGATCATGAATGGTACATCCACCTATTGTAGCGGTGGCTCTGTCGATAGGAGAAATCCACTGACATGTAAATCCTGTCTGTGGTGAGATTGCTTGTGTCAACTAAAAATCGAGCCTTACAAGTCAAGAAGGAGGTGCCGATTACAGTGACTTTTCTTTTGGAGGCACTGTGTATTCAGGAAGCATCAGAATAGAAGGGAAAGGAAAGGAATAGAAAGATGAAGGATAATTATGAAAGAAAGAAGAAAGTAACGAAACAGGTGCAATTAAAGGAGAGGGGAGCAGAGGACGAGTGGAGAGCAGAGCAGTGAGCAGGAGACCAGGGAGCGAAGCCTTCCTTCCTTAGGGGAGGTGCAGAGCTCTTCTAATCAATCCATGGATGCATTGTAAAATCAATGCTCTGTATAATTAGGGCAATCCAAGGGTAAAAAAAACACCCTGCTCTGCATTTTGCCTCCGTCTGCACTCAGTCTTTGCTTTCTCCTGTAATAATGCCTTCGTCGTAAACGGCTTCAGGTCACGATTACATTATTCCAAATTGGTTGGAATAATTGAAAAACCTCCTGGTCCTCGCTATATGACTTGTCACAAAGTGCAATAGCCTCAAAGGTAACAATGTGCCATGATAAACTTTAGCCAAGCTCATTCTTTTAAACAGCCTGATGGTATTTTCTAATAGTTTTTAGCCCCCGCTCTGCTTAAGCCACGCTACAATCGATAAGTTCTCCCAAACCTACTCATCTTGTTTTTCTTCTTCCCACCACTGAATAGTAACAACCTCCGCCACAGGTCCCACACATGCATTTCCACACACATACCTCTCCTCCCAGAGTTGTCGTCCTTTCCTTTTTGAATTCTTTCATGGGAGATGGTGATGAAAATTATTACTCTCCATACACCATTGTCCTTTTCTCATATCACTATTGAAATATTCATGCATTCAACTCCAGACTGGCACAAACTTTGAGGCTGTTTAGTTTGTGTGTATGTCAGTGAGTGGTTCATGTATGTGTAGTGTATTCCTTGAAGAATACAGGAAAAGTACATTTTACAGTCGAAAAGAGAGAGCTCTTGCAGAACATATGAGAGCCACTATAAAATAACAACGTTGTTTCTTATAGTTTAGGGTTCAAATTACCAGTTCATACTCAACTAAAGGCATAGCTGCCTTCATCCAGCCTTGGCCCCCAACAAACAAAATTACAAAATGACAAAATATGTAACCAAGAATGTGTATTCAATTTGACTGATTGATTAGCTTAATCAGATTGCTGTACTGCTCTGGTTCTGGTTTTTGACCTTGTGTTTTCTTGCCAGAGCCTTCAGCTGTGGTCTTGCTGAAATGAATGAGGGGGCTGTGTTTTTTAAGGTATATTGTTGACTATCTGACGAAGCCTTAACCCACAGCCCAGGCTGAGACTGTAAGTTAACAGCAACAAGAACTTCAGGGGGATTTTGGCAATCCAATTCAGATTTTTTCGGACCAAACAGCTCTGGAGACTCACTGAGAAGGAGCTCCCCCAGAAACCACATACCTTCACGTGCTTTTTTCTGTTTGCATTTGCATTGTCAACATAAATTCTGAAGTGATGTGAACCAGCCAGCTGCTGGTGTAGCAATGCCAAAATTGCGTTACATGCATATGCAGTCAATAAAGCCTGGACTTCATTGTTAGTCCATTTGTCCATGTTTTGTTCATTTTTTTACAAATTGTGAGCTGTTGTTTACACGGCTAATGTTTTGCATGGATTTTTCAAAATGGCAGTTGCCAGTGCTGCATTGGCTTTCATACAGTTTCGTTAATCTTGTTAAAATATCAATTTTAACACTTAAACACTTACTGTCCGTCACCAAATGAATGGAATGTAAAAAGGATTCAGGTGAGCATTACTGTGATAGCTATTTACTCATTTTGGGACTAATAACTGGCAAAATCTGTCAAGTGGTGGATGTTTTGGTTTACACATAACAATCATTGAGAAGAACACAGATGATCATGGTGCACTGTCTGTTAACTAAACCTCACTTCTCCACAGCAACTGTTGAATCATAGCTTATAGGCAGGGTAGGGCAGGCTTGTTGAGCCATGGATTTCTTCACACTTTGAAACAGTGTATATGGAGCTCTAGTAAGAGTGAGTTAATGAGTTTGGAGGGCTGGGTCTAGCCTTTCCAAAACCAAAAACACAGGAGCATAAGTGTAAGGAATGTATGTGTGGTTACCTGCTAGCATGTCCAGCTAACGGAATTACTAGTAACTGTTATTTCCGAGGCTAAGGAGTACATCATTTAGTGACTAAATTAGTTTGTTTTTATGCATTCTGTGTGTATGTTGACGAAATTAATAACACTACCATCATACCCATCAATTACTCTGACATTCTTCCTTTACATTTTCATTTCATTGTTCATCCAGCACTCAGCCCATCTGTCCGTCCACTCATATGCATGCACACACACTTCTCTTAATTCCAGCCATCCTGGTAGATGGGTTCCCACTGATGTCACTGTGTGATGAATGGAATAACCCAGGCCCAGTATCACTCTTTGTCCCAATAATAGTAGTTTAACACCGTTTCCTGGTTCCACTACACTGAGCGCCACTGAGGCAAACACTGTTAGTGCTGACAGTGGAGTGATGTCTTTCTCATTGAATACCTATGAAGTCCTCTAGATGTCCATTAATGATAGATTCCATACGTAATAAAAACAGGGCCGACCCACTACCAATCCATAATGGATTGCCAGGCAGGACCTGAAACTGATCCAAAACCTTGTCTCTGCCATACACACACACACACACACACAAACACAGACACGCTAGCACATTTGCAGACACATGCACATAAAAACAGAGTCCTTTCTCATCCCACTGTGTTTAATCTCTCTAAGTGTTTTTCCACTCCTCCTTATTTCCCATCCTCCTTCTTTCCCTCTCTCCCTCCACGCACCTCACCCTCTTAGATGTTACCACTCATTCTGCCATCAGCTTCTCCCTCAAACAGAGATACAGACGCTCACCTCTGTAATGCCTCTATCTTCTTTCCATCATAAATCCCTCTCTATATTGCTGATGCTGGTGTCTGGATTAGATTAAAGATTAAAGATATGGCAGCACAGGGCACCAAATCATTTATTAGATTAGATTGGTGCTACGTTACAAAACAAATAAACCAAACCTTATATCTAGGCTTCTGTTTGCTAAGGTCTCTCCTCACTCTGTGTTCTGTAAACACACTGATTCTCTAATGTGAGCTGTATTGAACCGTACTGAGTTGAGTTGCATTAAGTCGTTATAAATCTGATAAATGAAGAGTCGTGATACACAAATATCAATATAAAGAAATAAACCTCTGCTATTTCTTTTCTTAAGATAAGAAGCGAGAAAACCGTGGCCAATTTTGTCTGCTACAGTTGATCTTATCTCTCCGACTTTGTCCTTTGCAGAAATACAGCATTTTTACTTTTGGAGATTAGTTGTCTGTCTTTTTCCAGATCATCATATATTACATATGACTTCTGTGTGGCATGGTTCATTTTACCTAAACCAAGGAAAAATAAAAATTACATGAGCCCCTGTTACACAAAGATGTTGCAGTCAAGGGGATCCTTCATTATACCTCCTTTGCTTTTTACACTTAACCAAACAAACGCAGCATTTTGTCACCCCGGTGTGTGATTTTAGGTAACGTTGCAAAATGATTTGTAACACACAGCAGGATCTGCATCGTCCAGCCGTTTCTGGCTCTGCCGTTTTACACGGGCTTGATTTGGCTCTGTGACAATGAGGTGGGCTATAATACCCCTCCCATTCCACCTTTGTATCTTTCATACAGAATTCTCACTGAACAGGTTGCATAAAAGGGGATATTTTTCTTTTATTCTGATAACATGAAAATGTAAGGACTAATAGATCACTGATTGATTGGACAGTTTTGGAGCCTGTTGTCCTGCATCATCAGGTATGCAACTGCACTGCATTTGTAGGCAACTGCCTACTAAACAGTCTAAACAACGTCCTGCTGTCACTGTACAATGTTGCCTTTTCAATTATATATCCACATTTTTCTGCTTTGAAAAACACAATGGAAAATTAGGTTACAGGTCATTTTATTTGTAAAATAAAATTTTGAAAAAAAAAAAAAAGATAAAATAAATACAAAAGTGAGGTATTTTGTACCCTAATGGCAGGATATTATTTCTGTGTTTTCTCTATGTGTATCACTCACTTTTTATTGGAGAGCTGATAAAATTGCTTTATGACACCAAACAGAAAGATTGCTCTGTCTTCCAGTTAAGGTTGGCACTGTCATTGCCCAGTCCGTACTGGAAACCCGATTTGTTCTATGCATGAGCAAAACAGCAGTAACTTCCTGACACTGCTACCCTAACCCGAGCAGATGTGTAGAACAAATTAGGTTTCTGGTATGAAATGGCCAGTGACAGGCACAAATGGCAACAGGATTTATGTCTACATGCGACATGTCTACTCAGGGTGTTGATGGTGAAGATATAGAATACTCCTATTTAAAACAATGCAGCTGTCTACACAGATCAAGTAAAAGGCCATGTTTTATTCGTGCTAAATGCCCTTTAAATAGAACACAAAGTATATTTTTCTACTCCATGTCTATTTTACCTGCATAACTGCAGTAACTGTGTGTTGGGCTCTGACCACTTCCAAAGTGCAGGTGACCTGGAATTCTATATCCTGCCTGATTGCCTCTTGTATGGATAGAGACAGAGCATCAGAGCTGCTGCTCTGCCAATATGTTGGTCACGCTATAAGCTCTGTGTAGACATGGTTTCAGTTTTGAGGATCATGGCAGGAGAATCAACAGTGGTTATATTTGTATGCAGAACTATAGATATAACAACAGTTCAACTTGACACATGTTCCACTATACAGTGGTGAGAAAGATAGAAAGTTCTCGGACACCCCATGCATTTGTGAAATACTGCATTAAGAATCACTCTTAGGTCTTCAAGTGCAATTTCTTTTAGTACAGTCACAGCCAAAATACTAAACAAATCCTAAAAAAGCCATTAAAAACTTAAAATTGATTGGTTCCATAAAAATACATAAGAAATTGTATTGGGTCACTTTGGTACAAGTGATCCACTAATGAAGGTCGTGCTTTTTATTAAAAGACACAATTTTTGTTGCCGTGCTTCGTGTCTATATAAAGCCAGCACATTTGAAAGTTCTTCAGAAACAAAAATGGCTAAAACAAGGAACCTAACACAGGAAACATGCCTGAAGATACAGATTCTCAGCCAGGAAGGATACATCTCCCGCCAGATAGCCAGGATTTGCAGATGCAGTCCTTCAGCAGTTGGATACACTCTGCAGAAATACAGACGAACCAACAGCTTGGAAGACAAACCAAGATCTGGGCATCCAAGGGTTTCTTCAGCAAGAAATGACCGGGTCCTGATCTGCATGTGCAGGGAAAACCGCCGAATGACATCACAGGAGGGTCAAAACTGGATGTTTCAACAAGATAATGCCCCTTGCCACACATCCAGGGCCAGCAGAACTTGGCTGCAGGAGCACTGTATCCAGGTCTTAGAGTGGCCAGCTCAATTATCAAAAGGTCTGTTTCAAAGCGTAAACCAAAGAATTTAGAAGAATTAAAAGCAGTAATTCAAGAAGAATGGGACAAGATTACCCCTCAACAGTGTGAAAGGCTCGTGGGGAACATGCCAGCCAGGATTAGAGCTCTACTGCGTGCTAATGGCAGGACTACTAAATATTAATTTGATGATGTGATGGTTCATTTATTTTTTGTTCAGTTTTGAACACATTCTCTGTTATTTGTTGACTTTGATACCGACAATGTTGAGAACTGACATATTGAAATTGTCAAGAATTTAGTTTTGTTAGTTTTTCTTGTAAACAATAAACAAAAAAATATCATTTGTATTTTTGTGTCTGTCTAATGCAGCCACACCTTTTGAAACACAAAAAAGATTTTTCCCCAAATATTTCATGATAATATTTGAGATTGTGTAAAATTTTAAGGGTGTCCGAAAACTTTTTTCCACCACTGTACATTGTGAAGACCCACATTTCTGTTTCAGTCAATCACAGAGAAGTCTCCTCCTCAGGCCTTCTGAGATCCCAGTTTTAGTGATTTTACTTTGACACACCTTTCCCCCTCTCTCCCTCCTTGGAGAGACACGAGCAAGTATCTGCCACATTAGGATGGATAATGGGGATGGATGGAGCATTGCAAAGACAGGTATGGTGGGACCGAGGGGTGCAGGAGGAAAATGGATATGTCGTCAAAAAAGGACTTGTGAATAGCAGGCAGAGGAATTCCACTGAGCCTCAGCTACATGCCTGGAACCGGAGGGAGACAAGACATCTATCATGAACATGGAGACCTAACGTGACAAGATTCAACCAGCTATGCTCTGTACAGGTTAAAAATACAAATAGGCTGTCCTGCTGGCTCAGGCTCAGGACGGCCAGACTGCGTATCATGTCTGTCTCACTTGACAGATTTGCATCTGGGTTATGTCCTCACTTCAGGCAACTTTTTGTAGGTTTACACAGTTTTTCTATTCTTCTTTCGTTTTCTGTATTATTCATTCTTGATTGTGATTCCTGGAACTACTTAATTTCTCATCTTAATTAATCTAGCCTTTTTGCAAATATCTCAGTCTTTGTCTTTTTGGCTTTCTCCAGTGTTCCTTTGATATGTACAATTTAATCTTATCTCTCTCATACAAAATATGATGAGACTCAGACAAACACAGACTATATATAGGTAAAATTACAATCCTCACATCTCTTCAGAATCTTTGGATTTTTCCTTTGAAGAAATGTTTGTTTTTCCATAGATCAAAAGCCATTTTAGCCATTGGCAAAGAGATGGCTTTAGTGGATTTTTCCAGAACACAGCAGTTTTTATGTTTGCTATGCAGAGAAGAAAACCAGCAGTTGTTTTCTCCTTACACCTTTAATGACATACAATAGGAAATAAACACAACAAACAGTTACTTAACAATCCAAGAAATACAAAATACCACTTTCTCATGTACAATGATATAGTGTTTTTCAGTCCTCCTTTCAGTTAATGAACTGGTCTGGGACATTGTTTTCAAATTTATGTAATTTGGGTTTTTATAAACCTATATTTTGTGAAAAATGAACATGGTAGCAATGGTTAAAACCTGTGATTGTAAATAAATCTGTTTTCTCTCAGCTTTATCTGCCTTACTTATTTCTTCCACAATATCATGACTGTGGTGTTTGGTAGGTACAGTAGTATTTCTAAGTGCCTACTTGCCGCAGTGAGGCTTCTGTGCCAGTAGAGGGAGACTGTAACTAATCACCTTGACCGAAGTCAAGTCAGCACAGAGCAGATTTTTCCTCTGATCACCTAACCATGTCGAAGTACTTCTGATTTTAAAATGAGGTGTGTGTGCCACATATTGTGAGAGTGTGAGGAAATGGAGAGGAAGCAAGACATAGAGAGAGAGGAAGAGAGTGCTGACTCAAGCTAAGGCAGCCTCTGTTCCCTGGCTCTTGACTTGAGCCATTGATTGTTACAGATCAAGGCCTGTCAGTAAGATGGGGCACTACCACACAAACCCACAGAATAGTGTGTGCTTATGTGTGTGTTTTAGAGTAAGACAGAGGACGAAGTGGCTGATCTAACCCTTTCACATGTGAAGATCAGTTGGATAAAAAAAAAAAAAAGATAAGTCAAGAGCAGGAGAGCAGTTGAAGTTTGGCTCCATCTAAAACAGGCAGAACCAAACTGTCCACATGAAGTGGTGTGGAAAATAAAAAAGAGACACCATAAACTAGAGACTGAAAGACATTTCTATATGAAATGATAGAAACCAGCAGTGGAACATATCTGTAACCACTGTCACCTTGACATTTGAACAGAAATCCATTTCTATGTACAACATACAAAACCAGTTGAGATAAATATTATCACAGTTTTGAAAAGGTTGTCTGGGCTTCATGACCCTGCCTGCTAGTGAAACCCTTTCTGCAGGTGAAGATAACTGATTTACACCCACCAGCCACAACATTAAAAACACCTGTCAAATATTGTGTAGGTCTCCCTTGTGCTGCCAAACAGCTCTGAACCATTGAGACCTGGATTCTTCAAGACCTCTGAAGGTGTCCTGTAATATCAGGCACAGAGACGTTAACAAGTCCTGTAAGTTGTGAGGTGGGGCCTCTATGGATCAGACTTGTTTTTCCAGCAACACCCACAGATGCTCAATCAGATTGAGATCAGGGAAATGTGGAGGCAAAGTCAATGCTTGTTCAGTCAACACTTCTTCCTTAAATCATTCCTGGAAAATGTTTGTAGTGTGCCAGTGAGCATTATCCTACTGAGAGAGTTACAAGGTGCTTAGTAACATCCACATGAATGCAAGGATTCCAAGCAAAACACTGCTCACAGCATCACACTACCTCCATTGGCTTGCCCTCTTCCCATAGTGCCATATACATTTGGGAAGCACACCAGGATGCACTTCCCATAGTGTATCCCATTGTGGATATATAGGATAGTGTACTATCGCTTCCCCAGTTAAACAACACATACACACCCGGCGATCCACATGATGTAAAAGAGAACGTCATTGACCAGACCATGCCACCATCTACCATCACTCCAGTTCTGATGCTCACTTGCCTATTGTAGCTGATTTCTGTGGTGGACAGGGGGCAGCATGGGCCAGTCCACACCTATGCAGTCCAATATGCAGCAAGCTGCAATGCACTGTGTGTTCTGACAGTTTTCTATCATAGCCAGCATTAAGGTTTTCAGTAGTTTGTGCTATATTAGTTCTTCTATGGGATTGGACTACACAGGCCATGCCCACTTGTATCACTGAACCTGTTGCTGGTTCACTGGTTGTCCTGCCTTGGACCACTTTTGGTAGGTACTGACCACTGCATACCTGGAACACCCCACATGACCTGGTGTTTTGGAAATGCTCTGACTGAGTTGTCCAACTATTCAAGAACTGACTGTTCACCTGCTGTCTAACATATCCCACCCACTGGTGCCACTGTAAAGGGTCACCTGTCACTGATTTTAGTGTCGTGGCTGACTCTATATACTCTGAAATGAAAGGAAAGTAAGAATGTCCCAAAAAGACTCACAGGATCAAGATCAGGACCAATTCAGGCATTTTACTGAATAGTTATTGGTTATGAATCCAGATGTTTGCTGGGAATGGCAGCTGTCAAAAACACCCCACTGTGCTCTGTTACAACTCTGTCCAAACAGTGTTGTGAGCAAGCACTGAGCCATAAAGTCTCTGAAAGCAGCTGCCAGCTTCAGTTAATTATGTGACAGTGAACAGCAGAGAGCAATGTGAGCAGAGCGTCATTTTGTCATTTAGCAGGTGAACCACACCTCAAAAGTTCTGCTGTTGGTTGGAATTTTTCAGTATTTTGTTGACGCTGAGGTAAAGATTATCTGTCTAAATTCTGCCCAGACCATACTGTAACAGATGCACACTGACACTCTGTGAAGATTGTAGAAATACGTTGGGACACTACACAGAACCTTATAGGCAACAATATTTTCTTAATACTCAGCTATAAAACATCTAAACTACAGGCCCAAGATGTAAGTTCATTATGAAGGAAAAACTGAAACTGAAAAAATAAATAAATAAATATTGAATCAGCATACCTAAGTAAAATTCTGACATAATACCTGCACAGAAATGACAGAGTCAGATAAACTCCTTCACAGATGATCGGAAACTTGATAATGATAGAATTACACAGGGATATTAATCAGCTACACTTCAGTCAATATGGTTAAAATGGTTCGAATAAATCATAATACATGACGATATTAATGACATGAAGCATGGAGCATCTCTCCTGATTGGCTGCTGACAGTTCCATCAGCTTAAGAGTCAATAAAACAGGAGCTGAGAGTGGAAAGAAGCTGCTCTGCTCTCTGTTTCATCACCCTCCTCTACATCATTGGTCTCTGTAAGACTCACTTTGTGTTACTCTGTACAATGGCAGCTAAAAAGAAAGCAAAAAAGCATAGTCATCCAACTAACAAAATGAACGAGATCTTACTGAGGAGCTTCTTGACTGATGGGGGCTGGTCCCACCACTTCGTATTACAATCACCACTGTTTTTCTTGTCGTCTTCATCCACTATTTTGTTTCTTATGCTTTCTTAACACAAATTTACATGTTTTGCCCATATGTTTAAATTAAAATCAGTTGGACTACTGACATCTCCTTAATATTCACTGAAGCAACTCTCTTTTGAGACGTGAGAGATATCAACCCCATCATAGCACCTTTGTTTCACACTGCCAGAATATCAAATAAAACCTATCATTACTCTGCATGAGTCATTTTGTTGATACTTTCAAACACAAAACCGCAAATAAGATTTCTGAACTGAGCATTTCAGGCAGCATGTGCAAGCACTTTTCTTATTTGCTGTAGTATGGCAGTCCCTAGGGTTCAGTACTTCTCCTGAACAAGCTCATTTTCTGAGAGAAACAAGAGAGAGAAACTGTATAAACATCCTGCTATTTAAATGTAATTCATAGCTGCTTTAAATTTCCACCCCTTGTTTTGCCAACACCAAGACAGGGAGGGTAGGGGGTGCGCTGCATTCAGTGGAACAGGCTAATCGAAGGTAAAGGAATATAAAATAGCACAAATGAGCTAGGTTCTGTACAGTTATGTTGTGTACTAAGTTGAGTCATCACTGGTGAATGGCCTGATATGTAGATGGCAACAAACACTCAGCATCAGACTCCAGAGCAAAGCACCCAGCGGTTCACCAAAATGAAAATCAATTATTTCTGCAGGGGTGCATTCATGTCAACACAGACTTCAGCATAAAATTGTTCCTCTCCTGACATTTGGGTTTCCCCCCAGTTGGTCTGCTTGAGTTTAACCTCCAACTAGTGTGTGTAAGAGTGAGTGTGGGTGAGAGAGGGAGAGACACAGAGAGAAGGGAGCATAAATTGGGGGTGGCCCTTGATCAACCCTGTGCTTTAGCTCTGCTCTTCCCTGCGCTGCAGCAGTCATTCACTCACTCACAGTCACAGAAGAACACAGACATTCTGTGTCATTACCCGCTTCTCATTTTAATGATGTATAATGACATTTTGACCACTAGTTTAAAAAACTGATGTTAGTGAGCACAACAGGGACAAACAGATCACCAAAATCAAAAGTTAAGTGTTTTTTTCAGCAGTTCTAAGGATACACAAACGGAGGATAAGCAAAAGGCTGCTTTAGGTTTGCGGTTATGTTTTTGGCGATTTCTCTGTAGGGGACTGGCAAAAGAACTGCATTTTTCTTTGGTATCTAACAAGCTAAATATCTGTTTCTGGGCCATTAAAATGAAAGTGAAACAACTTGTACCAAGGGTGGACGTACAATCCATCATCTGAATGGAGGTCAAAGGGGTTTTATTTGGTAAGAACCACCTTCAGTTTCAAGATCCGACCACATTAGTTAACAACTCATCTATTCGGTGAAATCTATATGTAAACAAACAAAATGTACACAGGCAAAACATTCCCCTGCTGAGCAGTAGATCTGACCACTGCAGTAAAGTGAAAGCCAGTCATTTTGAAGTATGCCTTGATGATTTCAAAGGAAGAATTCAAATTGGACCATGGGACTCCAAAGTGACATTTGCACAGTACGTTTACATAGCTTATTTCACCAAGTATGACACTGGCCATGCTGATTCCCAAGAATAGTGGATAATCAGTGATAATTCAGTCAAATTTTTGTCATGCTTTTTTTTTTTGTTTACTACAGTCACCATCTTTTGTTGTGTACACTTAGCGTGGTTACAGGTGTTGGAGGATATCCAACCAACAATAACATTGCATCCACAGAACTTGATAATGTTGACTTAGCTCATTAGCTAATTAGCTGATGTCTTCATCTGGGATTTGAGTACTTATGATTTGCATCACAGGATGAGGTACGGAACACTAAAGTTACAGGAACACTTGTTATTGTGAGTTTTGACAGTCTGGTAATTGGCCATCTCCAAAACCAGACCCACCAGATGCTAGCTAGACCCCCTCCTTTATAAAAAGGTGGTGTAAAGCAATTTTTTCCAACAATGCTGGCTCTCAGATATCAGTCAGTGCTGCCACAAGAAGAAGACCCTGTTCTCACAAATATGTCCAAAAATGGTTTTATCCTCTTTTGAAGAATGGAAAACTATACACAGGGGTGGCTGTGGCTCAGGAGGTAGAGCGGGTCGCCCACTAATCGGAAGGTCAGTGGTTCGGTTCCCGGCTCCTCCAGTCCGTGCTGAAGTATCCTTGGGCAAGATACTGTTTGTAATATCAGTGTGTGAATGTGCTAGAGCGCTTTGTGGTAGTGCAAGCGCTGTGTGAATGTGACGTGTAGTGTAAAGCGCTTTGAGTGGTCGATACGACTAGAAAAGCGCTATATAAGTACAGTCCATTTACCATTTACCATACAGAATAGCTATAATATTGTAGTTAGTTAGTATAGTTTGTGGTTCTCCAGACAAAAAGTGCAAAGAATTCAAAGTCCTGCACCAAGTTGCCCTGCACCTACAGCACTGAATGTGTTGGGAAAACATTTTGGTAATGAGTTCACTTATTAATGTCACATTACATAATGTCTCAGGGAATGCAGGAAAAATCCAACATTTATTTTCAGCTCACAGTTAGGGCTATAAAACACCAAGTTTCCTAAATTGGAAGCATGACCTCTAAGAGCAGTGATATCAGCATGGCTATTACCTTGGCTCCATCCTCTCATATGATGTCATCAAAAATCCAAAATTTATCAATTTGATAATTTATCATTTCTTAGCCTTACAAGTTAAGCAATCAAGCTAAAAGTAAAATGGCATTTTCTCTCAGTCTGAGTGAAAGGTAACAAAAGTAAGCTGGAAGAGGAAAAGAGAGAAAGCCAGAGGTTGATTTGTCTGTAGGGAGAGAGTGACCTGGAAAGCTCAGGAAAGACTGTTGCAGAGCTGCTCCTCTCACACGCACATTTCAAACAGGGGAGGAGGGAGAGGGGAAGAAGGAGAGGGGAGGAGGCATCTCTTGTCCAAAGAAGGTTTTTACAGAAAAAAAGTGGAAGTGGGTGATATGGGTGGGTTAAAGGGGTTGGAGGAAAAGAAAAGGTAAGGGTTACGAGGGAGAGGAGGTAACGAGATCAGAGGAACAGGAAGGATGGGAATATGAGAAGAATGTGGAGATGGCTGAGGAGATACAGGAAAAATGTAGGAGGCAAGGGATGATGAAGGAAAAAGGGAGTAAAAAGGTTAGGAGATGGGTGGAGACAGGAGGTGGATAGAGGGGTAAAGAACAGATGAAAGGAGCACTTAAAAGAAGACCAAGTGGTCAGAGATGACCAACTTGTTTCATGGTTCACTCTGCCAAGATTTAAATCAAAGGCTTTTCTCAGCACAGATTATTTAAACTCCTGAAAACTTGAGTTTAAATTGGCAGCTTCATCTTGGGATTCCAAAGTCCTTAGAACAAGAAGTACACTTAATTTGCACCAGCTCATCCAGGCCCTGGTAATTTAACTTCAACACACCTCAAATCCAGCATGGTAACAGTGGAATGAAAGAAAAAAATGCTGATCATACAATAAGTACTATTAAAAACAGGGATTGATGTCATGAAACTGTGAGGGAATATAACCTTAAAGGATAGATTCACAAATTCCCATGTCAGTCTTAAAGTGACAATACATACGTGTTTTGTGTTACCTTATAATTGTGAAGTAAATGTGGACAGGACAATATGATGGTTGTAGAATAATAATGACACTGTAGTTTAGACTGGTTCCCTATTAATCCTTGCTTTCACAATGCAATCCTGCCACCAGGTGTGAGTTTCCACAGAAAACTGAAGGTCTAAAGGAAGTGCACCAACCACTGTGCAACCAAACCAGAAAGAGGACAGAGCTTTTGTTTCCCTGTTAGCTGTCAGTGACTTTACCCATGTAGCAGAGGCAGTCAATGGAACAACTGGAATAACTGTGGAAACTCTACCCAGCAAAAGAAAGAGAGCAATCAGAGTGATAGGCACCGTAAAGAACAAGAGTGAACCTCAGACAGTCATTTACTTGATGCAGAGTGGTTGCATGGGACAGAAATTCAGCCGTGAACTAGTCCTCTGGAACCAACCAGTAAAATACCAAAGTTCTTGCTGAGATAAGGCTGTTCTTCATGGATGTTGCCACTACGGGGCCCTCACATTTCCAAAAATGTAGGAAAATTGGCATTATTCTCATAAATCATCTACACATTCATAATTGTAATTGTTAATTTGTCACCTAAAACATACATCAAAACTAAATTTGATGACACAGTAACAGTAAAATGAATCTGGCTTATATTCTTGTAATTGCTGCTGAATGTTTACCCCAGGGTGGACACTACTTGGGCTGTGACAGAGGACGTTTCACAGTCCTCTTGAACACAGGTAAAAACAGGAACGCAGATTGAGAAAGGCCTCATTACTGGGTAATGCACACCTATATAGGGACATGCAAGTGTCCATCACCACATCCTGTAGATGTCATTATCACCTGCAGTTAAAAGGTGAAATGCACTGTGTGCTTCACACTGAGTTTAGACTGTCAAAGTGTGTCCCCCCATGTCTGGGAGGGCACACACACAGAAAATCCTCTTCCCTACACACTCTTCTCTTGATGCCCATCACAGATGTTAATGCCCCAACAGGTTTCATTTAGCAGTAGAGATCCAGAGTCAACCAGGAAACAACTAAGATCCTTTGAAAACAGAAAACCACCACACTGCTCACACACACACACACACACACTAACAGGTAAATTTTAAGCTAATTGAGCCCAGGTTTTCCTCCTCCTCCCTGTTTTACCACCATCCAGCGACTCCACTAGTGGAGCAGAGATATCTATACTGCTGGGTACTGTCCTGCTAATTTCTATTTAGATGTTTGCAATTCCCCTGGGAGCTCCATGATGGATCTTTCTTTCATTGACTACAGTTCAGGGAGGAACCACATCTGCCGCAGTAAGCATGTGTTTTTCCTTTTAATGCTCCTTTTCTCCATCTTTTCTCTCTGTCTCCACAGGCAATTAACCCTAATGGAAAAATCAGGAGATCAAATGGAAAAACAGAAAATAGAGGAAAAGTCTATCTGAAAATGATTCCAGTCTGGCAACAACACAAGGGAACAGTAAGCTTCTGTAAGGCCCTGCTTTGTGGGTTTTCAAGGGAGCAGTGCTGATGTTACCTCTGACATTTTTGCTATTGATTAGTGTCACCTCTTAGGCTGTTGATGTAGTTCATGAACTATAGGTGCTGGGTGTTGTGGAGACTCAGTGGGATCCTCAGCCTCATTTTAGCCTATTCTGTGGCAGAAGGAGCTCTGACGGCAGCAACAGAAATGATGGTGGCTCCCTGGCAGGTACACTGAAAGACACCCCCCCGGGCCTAGTTTGGCCCACGTTAGCAGCGACCTTGAAACATGACAAGGAACAATAAACCATAAATCAACATGGAATGAGAGAGAGAGAGAGAGGGGGATGCATGGTGGGAAAAAAAGAGAGGAAGAAAGAGAAGGAAGAAAAGTGGGTGAAGAGGGGAGGCAGAAGGGACCCAGCGACACCTGTCATTCCCAGTTTGGTTTATGGACGTCAGTGGCCGGCCGGGTCGCAGCGCAGCGCCACTCTGCTCCAGTGTTTGGTGGACTCAGCAGAATGGGAGATCACTCACCAGGAGCTGACCTTCAGGATCTGGGGGAAGAGAGGGAGGGAGGGATAGGGGAGACACTCTTGAGGTGGGAGGGACATAGGGAAGGAAGGAAAGAGAAAACTGCTTGGTAACAGAGAGGAACAGATGAGCAGATAAGTGTTATAAGCAGGAACAGAAGGTCTGTGTGAAAAAGAGAGGGCCATCTTTACTTTTATTCCTGACTTTTCTCTTTTTATGTTATTTTGAGTAGCAGTATCTGATGGCTGTGTCTATGGCTGTTGGCTGCTAGCATGCTCATGGTAACAACTAGTATTGTGTAGCTTAGTGTTAAAATGACTGATGATTACTTCTTACAGTATAGTGCCAGGGATCACAATTTGAAATCTGCAAAACTCCAGATTACATTCAAAGAGAATATAAAAATTCTCTATTTCTACAATATCTTTACGTGACACATGTACTGTAGTGTGTTTAAGAATCGGGGAAGATCTTGGTAAGCATAAGGTGAATGTTATTTGCAGATTGTAACAGAATCCAAACTCCTGTAGGCTGTCAGACATACTACATGCCCATCCACCATCCAACCTCTACAACTTAATTATCTGCCTTGCTAGATGTAGGGCTCACTACTTTCTGCAAGCCACTTGCACTGAACGCTGGCATTGGACATTGCTAGGGATACTAAGCTTTGTGGTACTAGATTGTTAGACAGCAGCTAACCGCACCAACATCTGACCGAAACTGGATTGCGCAATTAATGCAAAACATGGGGGTGCCATTATGAAACCAAAAATATAAAAAATTGATTTCTCTGTTTTGGTTTCTGTTCTGTTCTGTTTGGTTTCTGTTTCTCAAAGGAGAACACAGGACAGCTGATTTACAGAGCACAGCATCAGGAACACCTGTACACCCGTTTCAGGAGCTTCAGTTAATGTTCACATCAAACATCAGAAGGGGGGGGGGTTGATCTTAGTGACTTTGACCATGGTATGGTTGTTGGTGTCAGTTAGACTGCTTAAAGTATTTCTGACACTGCTGATCTCCTGGGACACGACGGTCTCTAGAATTTAGGTGAAGAAAAACAAAAAAATTCCAGTGAGCAGCAGCTCTGTAGATGTTGATGAGAGAGGTCAAACTAGTTGGAGCTGACAGAAAGGTTAAGGTAACTCAGACAACTGTTGTGAGCAGAAAAACATCCCAGAATGAACACGACATCCAGCCTTGAGGTGGATGGGCTACAACAGCAGATTACCATGTTGGCTGCTGAGGCTGCAGTGGGCATATGCTCTCCAAAACTGGACAGTTGAAGAATGGAAACACATGCAGATGATAGGAATTTGGCTTCAACAGTATGAAGCTGCCTTGTGTCAACAATCCAGTCTGCTGCTGCTGGTGTAATGGTGTGGCACACTTTGGGCCCCTTAATACTAATCAGTCATCATTTGAATGCCACAGTCTATCTGAGTATTGTTGCTGACCACGTGCATCCTTTTATGGCCACAATTTACCATCCTCTAATGGCTACCTCCACCATGAAAATGCTCCATGTCACAAAGCAAAAGTCTTCTCATGAACATGGCAGTGTGTTCAATGAACTTCAGTGGCCTCTCCGGTCACCAGATCTAAATTCAATGGAACATCTTTGGAATTTGGTAAACTGGGTAATTTGGCAGCATGACTGAACTGATGTGATGCAGTCATGTCAAAATGGAGCAGAATCTCAGAGGAAAGTTTCCAGCATTTTGAAGAATCCATGCCACGAAGGACTGAGGTTGTTTTGAGAGCAAAGGTAGGTCCTTCCTGGTATTGGTATGATGTTCCTTAGAAAGTAATGAAACAAATAATGTCTCTCATTACTTCACTTTACACAAATAAAGAAAATCTGCTCCTGTAAGTAATGATTCATTTGTTGAATTAAAGGAGTCCCCAAATGATCAACTCTGATCATCCTGTGCCATTAGTATTCTCAGGGGATAGTGGCACAGTTTCTGGCCCGTGTTTTTGTTTGAACATCTTTGCTCCTCTTTGCCTTAATGAAATTTGTCCACAATGACAAAGTCTTTGAGATGAAACCTTAGATCGAACACTTCATTCAGAAAGTTATTTCAGCCAAGGAAAGAATGTGTAGAGCAGCAGATATAGAGGAGGGGTGTATGGGAAAGGAAATGAAAGAGAAAAGAGAGTTATGAAAGAAAGCAGAGAGGGTGATAAATTTGCACCCAGAATAAGTGTCTAAAAAGCTGCCATGTTTTATGAAATGCACCCATAAGCTACACTAAGTGAAATGCATTAAAGAGGTTGTGATTTGCCTCTGAGACCATTAATAAGGTAAAATACACGCATGGCTAATTTATTAACGCACGCCTCTTGACATTCATTACCACTGAGGCAGCAGCCCTCAGCTCTACTGGCATGGCTCAAACACATGCATACACTCACACACACACACACTCACGCACATACACATACACAGGAAGTTCAGGACAGGCCTGGTTTGAGTGATACACCTCGGGCTCTTTGCAGTTAAAAGTGTCATCATAATCGATTGGCGGAGCGGAAAGACAAACTGGAAACTGTCCAAATTACAAATTGAACCGAGAATCCTCTTAGCCAAAACTTTCAACGTTTTACCAAACAATTAATTTTAATGAGCCGACTGTCGGTTTCGTAGAGAAGACCACCCCTTCCTCCTTTTCTCTCCCTCTCTTTCTCTCTCCATCTTACTTATTCTCTGTCTCACTGAAACGGTGAAAACTTGCTGATAGGGGTGGAACAGTAAAACAGATTGGAACGTCTCTATTCTCCCATAACTATTTGGCTGACCAGAGGCTGACCTTACTGTTATCACTCAACATGTGACAGGGGAAATTGCCAGACCAATTTAGAACTTAGAGATCCTCTCAGCGGTGGCTCTGGACCTGTGGTCGATGTTCTTTGTTTGGGGACAGATAGAAATCTGTTCTTAATGCAGGAGCAATACATTTCTATGGAGATGTGCGTTTGAACACTGACACAACATGCCAGCAAGAGAGTTACAGCACTAGGGTAGGGTATGGTTAAGATCAGTGGTGGACAGTAACTAACTATGGTTACTCAAGTACTTTACTTGAGGTACTTGTACTTTATATGAGAGTTTCCATTGTCTGCTTCTTTACTACTTTTACACCACTACATTTCAGAGGCAGTTTACTCCATATATTTGATAACATTAGTTTCTGGTTACTCTGCAGATTCAGATTAATCACAAAAAATATAATTAACAGTTTATCAAAGGTAAAATAAGATTTTAATGATCCCTAGGTAAATCAGGATATATAACAGGATATACAGTAATTAAAGTTAGCTCCACTTTTACCAGCTGCAACATTAAAACAATGTAGTAATGCACCAGTTATTTTAATCCAGAAATGTAACATACATTACTCTAAAAAGGGTCATTCTGCATATAATGCATACTTTTACTTAGCGCTTTATGTATATTTTGATGCATATTGGTATTGAGGATGTGAGTATTAAGATTAGGAAACTAAAACACTCAGTCAAGCTTAGGGAAACATTTATGACTAATATAAAGGTGAATTATAATTGCGGGTCTGTGACAGGACGCAAATTCTGATGCAAGTCTGAGGCCCTCCACCACCGACACCTCAACTTTCTTACTTTCTGCTTTGCTACATACTGTAAGGGGTATGCCATTTCCTGCACTGGCACCCTAATTGTACATCATGAGCCTACTATCTAACCTACTAATGTAATGAAATCACCATATATTTGCATAATATTTTGTAAAAATAATAATAATAATAAGGTTGACATTTATGAAGCAAAAAATCACTGAGTGACATCATAATGGACTTAATTATATATTGTTTAGATATTGTTTTTGATAAAATAATTTTATTCCTATTCAAAACAAATCAGCTGACCAAGTCACCTTTTCAAACACTATCAGGAACTAAGATAGGACAGTAGCATTACAATTATATGTTTGTTATTCACTTCTGTGAGTATTAATTATATAAATATATGGTGACCTTGAATTCACTTTTGGAGTGCAGTTTAAAAATTCTGTTTGTATACCCATAAGCATGCATGCACACACGCACGCACACACACACACACACACACACACACACACACACACACACACACACACACACACACACACACACACACACCTCACTGACACACACTTTTGCATTTTAAAACAGTTGACCCAGCTGGGTGATGGTGGAGCCAAGGTGCTGACAGCTGTTTGAATGTGAGCCTCACCACCACCTTCCTTCTCTGCTCCTGCCAGCCCTCTCACTGGCCACCCCTCCCTAGTCTACACACGCACACACACACACACACACACACACACACACAAGCCACTATCTAGTCCCTTCTGCCTCCTTCCTCATGTCTATGCTACCCATGTGGGTTTAAGTTAACCTTCTCTGGTGGAAAATGTTGTTGGCGTTTGAGGACAGTTAAATATTTGAATTTTCAGGATATTATCATTTGTAATTGTAGTGATTGACTCTAATTTCAGTTAATGGGCAGCTGTAGTATTTCACAAGCTATATAGATGAAACAGTCCTGTAGTTGTCTAATAATGTTGACAGAGTATGTATTAAGCAGACCTCTATGTGACTTCAGGCCCAAACATATTCTATGATGTGAAGATGTGACATTAGTAAAGTTCAGTTTATTAATATTAATTTATAGGGTGACTAAAGAGAGGAAACTCAATACTTCTCAACAACTGCTGGAGGGTTTTACTCAAGAGTACGCAGAAACATTTGAAAAAGAAATGATGTAGCTCCTCTACTTTAAAGTGAAAATCTGAAAGATAATGACCCTATTAAATCAAATCAGGAGGGTAGGCTGGCGTTGATAGCTCTCATGTCTGTGCAGTCTGATCTTTCCTGTAGGTTTGAGCTGGAGAGGCTGGGCTGGGCCTAGTCAGTCCTGATGATCAGCTGCATATCGACTCAAACCCCAGGGTCCACACACAGACAGAATTATCAGTCATCGCCCCCAACAGTCATGTGTTTGTGTTTGCATTTCTTATGTGTGGTGGTATGGGCAGTAGGAGCAGTGCTGTTGGTGCTCGATGAAAGTATGAGTGGCCCTTACTGCTTGATTCAGCAATATTGGCAATCTTGATAGGTTTGAGGAGAAGTGGGACATGCTGTAGTTGTTGCAGAAGTTTGGGAAGAAAAATGTCTGCTCTGAAAATTCTCCAAATACTTAGGAGATCAGACTATTGTAGTAATCTTCCTCATGCTAGACAAAAACACAGGAAGTGTGATTTGAGTCAGTTTATGATGGTGGTTAATCACATTTGTCAATTCACTCTACTTTCTGTGCTGTGACTGTCCAAAAAAAAATATTATCCAGAGGGTAATGTACATACATATCTACAATTTCGAACTATATTGCAAAAAGAGAAATCAAATAGATAAAAACAGTATGTCTGCCTAGACAAATGATGGGTTCTTTGAAGGTTTATTTTGAGCAGTAGTAGTAGTGGTCTTATCAATAAATGCTGTCCCTTTGAAATAGTAAAAGGGTATGGTGTCTAAACTGACCATTCCTGCTCCTCCCCAGTGTTTGTCCAATCATAGCTTCTTGAGCTTAGTTTCTTTCTTTATTACCCTTTTTAAAATCACCTCTCTAAAGCTGAAAATGCAAAGATTAAAACTGTAAAGACTGCATGTTAATCACAAACATTATGTTAATCCCCTAACTACATTGTTTTGTTGGGTTCAAGTTACATGACAAAACACATTCAGGACTAACATTAAAATATGAAGCTAATCCAGGGGATGCCTCTGTATCAGAGGATATGTAGGCGCTGTTCTGGTCCTGGATTTTAGAGAAAATTACACTCTAACCTCAGCCAAACTTGATAGCTCCTCCCGAACTCCTGGTGGTCCTGTCCTTTTCCTTGTGTCAATGAAACATACTGCTTGAAAATATAAATAAAAAAGCATAAATCTAAAACCTCTATGTTGCCTGTCCAAATATATTTTCCATAGCATCCATCCGTTCTATCATCTCATCTCATTTTATTTATTTCTGATCCTTATCATCAACTAGTGATGATGCTGTCTTTTCCTGGCATATGGTTCAGTTGATCTTTCAAAACAATAGGATGTTATGTAGCGCAAGTGAATATTTAAGACAATTTCACATTGTTCTCTGTTAGAATGAATAACAGAAACACAAAAGTCAGCTGGAGATGGGGTTTCCAGCCAACCTTCTTCAAGGTTAGGGTTGGTTAGCTAATGACAGCTGATGACAGCTGTCAGTTCCAGTTAATTAATGATGGTTGTCAGCAAGAGGCGACAGTTTGACAGAGTTAGTGTGGTGTTCAATTCTTAGTGCTTGATGGACATTTTAACACAACTAACTGGAGGTCATTTCTCATTTGCCTTGATATCAATCAGTCAGTATTAGATTAGGGATTTTTTGTTGTGGTTTTAGGCCTCCTTTTTTAATTGTTTGTTTGTTTTAATCAACTGACCTTCAAGCATTTTGAATCAAATGTTGGGCAGAGATCTATAGCTCCTACCTCTTGACTACAAAGGCATCTCACTAAACTATCTTTTCTAAATGCAGGGGGACAGGTTTGACCAACAGCCACTTTTCGTCCATGCTGTTTCCATCATAAGACACATAGGCTTCTAACTTTTCTTGAGAGATCAGCGTTCTGTTCATTTACCAGCTCTCTGTACACTACAAAGAGCCCTCAGTGCAGAGCATGCAGCCATCGGTATTCACTGACTCTTCTGTGTCAGAAATGTTGATAAAGGCATTCATCACTCTCAGTAAAGACTCTGGGACATCCTTTGCGTGTGTGACACACCTGACACTCAGAATAGAACACACAAAAACACACACATATCTGCAGTACACAGAAACATAAGGCAGTCCACCTTGGGACAGATGCAATAAAAGACACACACGCACTGCTGTCCCATTCAACTCACAAGCACGTTCTCGCACGTCCCATTTAATCTGATAGCTGGCTATAAGGGAAATGTGGCAGGAAAATAATTAAAAAGTGTGTGAGGAGAAAAAAAAAAGGACAGAGAAGAAAGGAGAAGAAAACATGGTGGGACAAATAACAGCAGCAACAACAGTAGCACAGTCATTGCTATTTGTAACCAGTGGGCCCGACACCAACACATGCTCCATCCAAATGAACATCTCTCTCTCTATGTCAGCTATCCATCTCTGTCAATCTCTCTCTGCCAGTCTGCCTGTCTATTTATGCTCTCTGCCTGTCACCTATCTATCTCTGTCTTTATCACTCTGTCTGTCTCATCTCGCTCCTCTCCCTCCCCTCCGAACTCACTTTATCACTCGTTCACTCTCTCACCCCACTCACTCTCTCACCATGTGTTTCTGAAGTCCTCTATATCTTTACCCAACTCTTCGTCAAAGTCAAGGTTTTTCGCTCTCACTCAGTTTTAGTCCTCATCAGTTGAGTTTCATTGATGTTTTCCTGGACGCCCTCTGCTTCCCACCAAGGTCTTTCCTGCTCCACCTCTCTCTCTCTCTCTCTCTCCTCTCTCTCACTCTCCGTGAGCCAAACACTCTGTCTTCACAGTCACCTGAATCTGTGGACAGAAACCAGGAACAATTTGTGAACAAAAGATTGGATTCGAAGCTGAAAAATACAAAAATGTGACAGGATTTTAATTTATTCCCTGCATAAAAACAATGCACACCAAAAATTACATGGAATAAATAATTATGTTATTTTATAGTATTATGTATATATATATATATATATATATATATATATATATATATATATATATATATATATATATATATGTATATATATATATATTAGTATTACAGAAAAAGGAAACCACATGAGATATATTTCAACAATTTATATAAAGTGTTTTTTGCTCACAGTAATTAAAGAGCAGGATGCATAGAATTTCTATATCATATTGTGATTACATTTATAGATGAACTCAGCTCAGTGGAGTCTAGCAAGTACAGGCAGGAGCTGCCTGGCCTCCATAATCTGAAAGCCGGTGGTCAGGGATAGTTTGCATTTACAACTTGTATTTTGTTATTTTAAATATGTGCACGTTCGTTCCACCTGAGTTCATGTATGTAGAATCATGTGTATATATGTGTGATAAATCCATGCAATTATGCATGACTAAATGTATGCTGCTATGTGCATGTGCTGTGTGTGTGCATGTGCCACTGGGGCAGTATATATCTGCATTGGCTGTTTACTGCATTGCAGGAGATCTGTCCCAACTGGCAGGGGTACAGTCTCCCGGTGTGATCGCCTCATCTCGTGGAGACGCGGACGTCAAAATCTGCTTTGTGCCTTACGAAACATTACAGCTTTTGTCCCCGCTCAGTGATTATTCACGGAGGAGCTAAGATTATAAATGAGTCACAGATTCATAGAGTGATGATGGAAGTGACAGCACAAATTGGCAAAGTTTTCCTTCTCACTCAGCACTTCTTTTGTCTTTGTTGCTGTTTATCTCAATGTTTTGTGCTGATTGTACAGCCAGTTACTGCACTTGTTCACACACAGGCTTTTTTGTAGTTATCCACACGTATTGCAGGCCTATATATATATATATATATATATATAGGTAAAGTCTATGATTATAACACTAAATACAATTGTAACAGCTCCACTGCATTGTAATTTTACGTTCATGTAACTTTGTTCAGGTAATTTAATCACGTTACTATGTACTGTAGTCAATATTGTTGTAAGAGTGCTAAATGGGGGTTTGAATAAAACTGTCTCCCTACCTCAGTCTCTCTCTCATTTCAAACATGAAAAGTAACAAATTAAATGCTTTACTAACTAGAACGGCACCTTGTGGAGTACACACCTCTGCCAAGGTCAAACAATCCTAAACACATCTGTCCAGCTTCTATAACAGGAGAATAAAAGGAAAAAGGAAGTAGTCTGATAATATAATGATTTGTCATGTTTGCCCTTTTAACTGGATCTGCACCAAAATGTAATGGGTTCCTCCCTTGGCCCATGCCCCATCCCTCCACTGAATTTGGCCCAAATCAGTTCAGTAATAAAACAACAGACAGACATGGGTGAAAATGTAACCTCTTTGGTAGAGATAAAAAAGTACTGTCAATTTAAGCTGTCAATTATGGCAGACGTTTATATGCAAGTGAATTTTACACTTACACACATTTCACAAAGAGATGTAAAAATAGACCTGGTGCATGACAATAACAGAGCAGGGAAAAGAGCCGGGGTCACACGTGGTTCACAGCCCGAGTGGACACACAAACAAAATCACATAAGAAGCAAAAGCAGGGCCAGTGAATCTTCAATAATAATAATAATAATAATAATAAGCACTTTTCAAAAGTGTCAGTGTTTACCACAGTGCAGCAAATCATGTTACAATTTGAATCAACAGGGCAGCAAAATAATGAAGAGAACAGATGAAAGATAAAACCAATTTAGGGATGTAAGATGAATAATAAAAAGGGGCTTAAAGTGAATTAAAACAAAAGAAAGATAAATAAAATCTAGTAAAAGATCAGGATAGGCTCTCTGATCTCTCTCCAGCTACTATCTGTCTGAAACTATGCACTAGATTAAAACTACAGAGACATTGAGTCATAACATCGCCATGTTATCTGGCCTTGAATTTTTTCTTGTTAAAAGGAGGCAGTGGCCAGAATGTCTTCGGCAGGATTCTCGTGCAGATAAAATCTGCAGTGCAGTAGCAAACACTGCACAGACTGCCACCGAGTCGTAGCCCAGCAGTTGAAAATGAATGTACAAAAATGTGAGACTTGGGAAAGTAGGCTGAATTTCATTTGTTTTTCAGTGGAAATCATGTGGATCAGAAACAAACAAAAGATTGCTCCAAAAGTCCAAAACTCTGTGCTATATGTTGCTGATTCTCCTTTTTTCATGCAGCAGCAGATTTTGTGTGATGATGATAAAATTCATTGATGTTATTACACAAGAAACTGTAGACTGTAGAATAGCATTGGTATGTGGTATTTAGTAAAATATAAGATAATTTTAATACAGAATCATTGTCATTATAATGAGAATCTCAGCCTGGTCTTATATGAATGCAAATGAATAACACAGCAAGTTATTTTCCATGAAATTAGCACACTTTTTTTTTCTTTGCATGTGTCATTTCATGCCACATTTTAAACCCCTAACCTCCACTTGCCCCTAACCCTAACCAACATGAGGCCATGTTTAAAACTGAGTTTTTTCTCTTTCTTTTTTCTTTTGCTGTGACAGGAGCAATACATATTTTGCCATGTGGCAGCAATACACAGCCGTAAAGAAAAACATTCAGTTTTATCTAATGCCCACTACCACTATTATCTATCATACACATGTCAGTACTGTAAAAATGTTTTAGGCACTACAAGTGTTAAGATGTTTAGATTCAGTACCATCAGGAGGCATCTGATCAGTCCCAAATGCATTCTGCAGCTGGACAACAATCCCAAACATACAGCCAGAGTTATAAAAAACTGTCCTCAGAGAGAAGAAGAACAAGGCATCATGCAAGAGATGATCTGACCCCCACAGATAGAACAGATTCATATGGATATTGATCTCAACATCAGGGGATTAGTCAGGGATCACATGAAGAGACAGAAGACAAAGTGTGGTCACAGCAAATGCTGATTCTATTTACATTCTAAAAACCAATGTGTTGGCTCAACAAAAAAATAAAAAATAAATAATGTAACAGTTTCCATCCATCTTTCCATCAACTTCCATTGAAATGACCTTCATCCAACAAACTACACTGAGTTAGGGGAATTAGCTTTTCCTCTACAATTGTAGAGGAAAAAAGTATTTTTAATTCATACTTACTCAAGAATTGCTAAAATAAACACAAGCTTTTAAGTTGATAATTTCCACTTGAATGAAAAGGTTTTTTTAGTGTCATGTACTCAATTATAATAATTATGAATACACATTTTTAAGTTTAAGGTGCACCAATTATTGCATATCTTACAGTCATCAACATAGAGAATGAAAGCGATGCCATCAGTAAATTACTTTCACCATTACCTTGAGCTCCTCTCACACAAGATCAAATCCTGGATCTATTCTCTGGCTCAAAACCTGAAGCAATGACTGCAGAATAGGGACATACCGGAAGTTTCTATCTACTGAATACATACTCCACTGGTTCCACCACAGCAAACTTCAAACTGAGCAAACTAAGCCCACCTCTTGTAGGCAGAAGAAAGTGGACCACCACTACTCAGATGTCAAGGGGTTGGTATCACAGGACAAGACTTTCTGCACATTTCTTGATAATTGTGATCTAAGGATACCCCATGTTTTGAAGGAACAAAAACAGTCTTAGTAAAGACATGGCAGAGGTTGTCCACCATGACCATGGTGTAGTGTGTAGCAACGCTGTAAGGTTTCAAATTTACACGTTTTGCAGCCCTAGCCCAGTTTTTTTTTAGAAATGGGCCAACTTAACAAAACACTAATCAGCATAGAATGACAGAGTATCATTGAATCAACTGTTGTTCTTTTGGTGCTGTTGTTTTAGTGTTAGGTAGATACATGTAGGTCTGGGTGATACTGACAGAATCACATATGAAAAAAATGTAATCATTTAATCATTTTACTCTGCACAGCACAATTGAAAAGACCTAATAGGCTGAGCAGATTTATCAAATGTAACTTTATCATTCTTAACCATCGCTGTGCTAAAGCATATGATGGCCAAATTAAGTACTGCTGCTAAGTACTGCTAGTGCAAAACAGCATATTCCATCAACTGCATTAGTTGCTGTACGAGTCCACTATTGGTCATATCACAATTGAGAATATGCCCAAATTCATTGTTTAGTGGAATTCATTTAGAAATGAAATGATACTTCCTACATTGATACTACCTTGAAAATATATGTTCAGCTTACAGATCGTCTAATACACGGTCTTAAATGTTTGTCTGTTTTTCCAGGCATGTTAAGTGAGTCAAGGATGGGACTTAAAATCCTGATCCAAGGTGGAGAAAAAAAAATAATGCTGCAATTTGAATTTAAATTACATACAATTTACAAACTTATCAAAATCATCTTTGCAATTTAGAAGGTTTATCTAAATCAATAAATTTGATTTTTTATGTCGCAACCATGCATTTAATTAAGTGGTTGTAAAAGGTCCCCTGAATTACTTTTTAGAGTGTAGGTTATTTGTGTTTACTGCACTCTGTATGAAGTTAACTGATAAATAAAATTATTAATGGCCTTATTTCTGAAAGCATCCTCACTTTAATTTTTACAGTACTGTGGTGGTGTGTTTCCTGTGCAGCAACCTCCCCTGCATGTATTGACACTCGTGTTATGTGTTTTCTTATTGCAATAACAGACTAGAGTGGATGTGGCGTAGCCGGAAATCAAACCTTGTGAAAAGTGGTAATGAAATTTTTCTATTTGGTTGACCGATCAAGATGATAAAGCACACAATTCCCACCAGCTGATTTTTTTCCCCCCCAAACGCACTAAATTGTAGTTTGTGTGGGGCAAAAATCACTTGGGGACAAGCTTCCATACGCATTATTAAGCAGGAGTTTGCTTTGTGTTGGGCCCTCTCAACCCTTTTCCTCCTTAGCACATGCTAACATTAGCGGCAAGTTGGAAGCATTAACATTCTGAGGAGAATGTGAGTCTGTGTGTGAGAAGAGAGAGAGCAGAATTGGCTGCTGAAGGTCTGGTATCAGTCAAACTGTCTTCTTCATGCATGAGTGATTGGCCTCGACAAAGGCCTAATGTGGAATACTGCCTGGAGGGGGGGGGGGGTAAAGGGGTGGAGGAAGAGGAAGAGGAGGATGAGGATGATGAGGTGAGAGAAGAAAAGGAAAAGGAGCAAGAGAGTAGAAGAGGAGAAGAAAGAACATAGGGTGGGGACATCCACTCTGTCTGGTCGCAGCCAGGGGGACAAAAGTCAATTTAACAGCAATCACTTGGCTGATAACAGCCACCCTGTAACCTGTTACTCTCTCAATGACTCCATCTCATCCCTCTCCCTTCCTCTTCCTTTCCCTTGCTGGCATCTCCAAGGAGTGCTATCATGTTTTCTTTCTTGTTTCCTGACTTTAACACGTCCATTCATTCACCCCCCAGCTTCTTGTTTATTCTGCTCTTTTCAAATGTTTTTTCATTTCTGTCTTAGCATTTCTCTTTTGGTTTCAAAGTCCCAGAATTGCATTCATTCTAGCAAGTCCTATGCTCATCCTTCATGAGTAAAAACTTAAACACAGAAAACTTAAAACACTCACTGCTTCCTTTCTCTCTTACACACAGATATACACACAGATGCTGTAAACCCTACAAATTGGCAGGACCTATTTTAGTCTCTTGTGAAAGTTTAGTAAACTCAGCTGGCCCTTTGGCCCATATCCTCTTGCTGCCTTATCCTTAGCTTTTGTGTGCATCTGTGTGTGTGTGTGTGTGTGTGTGTGTGTGTGTGTGTGTGTGTGTGTGTGTGTGTGTGTGCAGCACACAGCCAGCTACATCACAGGCTGACAGAGCCCTTTCCTTTTATAGCTGCCCCCTGAGTAGCCAGTCCAGAAAAGGGAAGAGGACAGGGGACAGACACCGTGTCACATTCTCACACACACCTGCTCAGTAAGACACACACACACACACATCCATGCACACACTCCAACACACAGTTATACACGTTATACACAATCTGCAGTGCACTGGTACACACTAATGTGGAACTACAGCTCTTGTGCACACAGCAACTCAAAAGTATACTCATGTATAATAATATTTGAATGCATATTCACATGACTATACATGCAAGTAGCAACACATAAAGGTATACAGTGCAGTCTTGGTAGAACACACACTTGCAAACACAAAGGCCAGACACATTCACATGCCTATAACAATAAAGGTGATCTCTGCTCCACATTAAGCTGAGATATACAGTTCCTCTTCATGCTGCTGATCTACATGTTTTCTAATTAACAACGATAATTCCTACCTCTCCTCTGTTTACTGCTGTGGTAATAGGGGATATCATGACAGGTATTAACCCAATTATCATGAGAATTATAGCCCCCTCCATGCCCTAGCTGTGCTCCAGTGTGAAACAGTAACCATCACCATTCATCCTGCCTTGATAACAAAGCCCATTAGGAGCCTCACAGCCACTGTTATGGCCCAGTGGATGTTTGCATGAGAGGAATTAAGCTTTATCTAAATAGCTCATGTTGAGTTTAGAAGTATGTAACTTTTATAAGGTTATGCCTGACTTTAATCATGTCTAAATAAACCAACAGAGTGACGTGAGAAGAAGTCATCTGGATTGTAAAGAGCAGTGGAAACATCGGTGGACCACCTCACGTTAGTGTAGCTACAGTGACTCACAGCATTGCTTGGTTAATGGGATGGAACGAATAAAAGTCTCATTACTGATCAACCTGTCCGCTCTCAGTGCTGGACTGCTGTTCTGTCTGTTGACTGACCGTGTGGTCAATCAACTGTCTTAACTTTACAACACTGCTCACTGACTCTACTGAGACAATACTGGCCAACATTATTCTGGTTACAGTACACAAATAATATCATTTTTACTGCAAAATCCTCAAGAGGAGCTGAGTGTACCGGATCACCAGAACTGACCAAATCAGGACCTTTTTCCCCCTTGTGATGACTTAAAGAGCTGTTGTCAGCTCAGCTGTGATATGACATATGTACAGCATGTTACATTCCTCTTAAAAGCTTCAGAAATATTAGCTTTGTTGCAGGTAGATGGCTGTACAGAAAGAGTTGCTCCACTAAACATGTTTTCATTTTAATGTGATATGTACACTGCATAGACACCTGGAAAAATGTGGGACTTGTGAAAATAGGTTGAATCTCTTTTTTTTTTTTCTTTTTTCCTGAAAGTCCCCTGTTCAGATCCTACCAAACTTTTGGTTGCTGGCTGGCCTAGAGCTGCAGTGGTTTTCTATGTTAATTAGTGAAGAAGCTGTCAGTAAAAAAAAAAACTACCTGTATTCACAATTTGAACCATGCACTGCAGACAGAGTTAAAATATTATAAATCTTAGGTTAGAAAATATTTTTAAATACTTTGTAAAAGTTGTCATTACTTTTAGCCTTTTGTTTTGTTTTTTTCCACATGCAAAAATGCTGCCTATTTCCAAACACAGTATGTCTGTGTATCCAGATCAGTAAAATTAAGTTTGGGATGGGAAAATGTCCAAATGTCTGTGGTATTTGATGCTGTTTACTGACCTTAACTCTTTTTATGCAGCTGTATATTTTGTGTAATAACAATAAAGTCTAGTGGTCTCATCCCTCCAGGCTCTGGAAGGATCTTTCTAAAGTTTGAAAAAATAACTCGAATTAACTTAAAATTGAACCGGCAATGTGAAACTTTTGTCTCCCCCTTCTGGCAGTAAGAGTAATTACAATCAATGTTTTTCTACGCCATTGATCGCTTTCTGCTTTGGACTGAAATCCTTCCTCTCAGTTTCTTGTTCATCAGAAACTTTTCTTGGATGTTTCCTATGTTTTTCTGCCATAGCCACCATCATATTCCATCTCCTTTGCTCCGGTTGCTCCTCTCTTCAGCTCTGGACAACCAATTATGGCTGGTTGACATAAAACACTAAGCTATGTGCCAGCTCTGGAGAGTTGCCATGTCGAAATATCTCAACAGCTATTAAATCAATATGGCATCAAATTTTTACATTCATAGTCCCCAGTGGATGTATCCTAATGACTTTGGTTGACCCTCAGCAGTTTCGGTCCAATACTTGGTCCATGACCAAGAACTTGTAAAACTAATGACATTCAAATTATCCTCAGTTGTATTTTGGGTTTAGTACTAATTAGCAAATTATTATCATTGTAATATGCTTAAGTCCCACAATGAACATGGTTAATATCTGCATGTTAGCATGTTAGCATATTGTGAGAATGTTTGTGATCATGTTAGCCACTAGCATGACTGTATATTCTGTTTCAGTCTGTCTCTTCCAGGTCCCCAACTTGATGAAAGTGCAACCCCTTTAAAAAGTGTTTTTACAGAAGTGCACAAGCCAGCAGCTTAATGGTTTGTGTTTGAATGGCAGTGTGAAAAAACTGCACTTATTCACTTACTATGAATCTTTGAACTGAACAGGTCAAAACAGTTTGCAAACTGATTCAAAATGTCCTCCTGTAGTTACAAAAAAAAATCTATATGAGTCTGTACTATTGAGCTTTATTTTTTGATTCTCTGTCCATCATTGTCTTCACGGTGTAAAAAGAAAAGGTGTGAACTGAAAGCCACCTCACACTGTTGAGACATATGGGCTTCCTGTTTGCCTCCAATCAGGATTTGATGTATATAGTAGTCTGTATAGTGCATGACAACATTAGTATGAACGGTAACATCAATCTGGCCTCTCCAGCATGTGAGCAATGATCCTAACATATGGATGAAAGGACACAGAGAGAGAGGAAGCATGTGAAGGATACGATTGTTAGGAGGATGGATTTTAGAGGGAAAGTCAATTCTGACTCACAAAGCATGATTTAAAATATCCAAGGTCCTTCTGGTGATATTTTATCCATGCTGTGTCAAAGTGCTATTTTTCAGCAGCTTTATTAGCCTCTTCTGGAGGTCAAACCCATTTGGGCTTCATTATTAACCCTAAAGTGCTGCTGCTGGCAGGAGCTGAGCTCTCAACACTGAGGGCTGGGGAGCAAAGCAGAGAGGTCGGCCACAGGAGAGACAGTGTGTCGGTGTGATGGTGTGTGTGTGAGATCTATGCAGAGAGTGAGTGAATGTAAGTTGTTTTTCATGTGTAATGCGTGCACATGTGAGGGATACTCATCCATCTAGCTAATAGGCACTTGCGGACACGGCGGCGGTGGACAGAGGCACTGGGAGTACAAACTCAATCACACTTAATGTCAATGACATTAGAGGATCATCAAGGAAAAGTAGGGGGCGGTTGTTTTATATGACACAGTACTTTAGGAGATTAATCAATGGAGCCAACAGCATGCTGAGAGGCGGTGTCTTTTAGATGTACAGTGTCCACATCTTTTCCATTCCACCACAGAGGTTGGGGTGAAGAGTGGTCCTATTAGTCTGTCAATAAGGACCAATGTTTTTCTTGGAGGACTTAGCAGATGTGAGAGGGGTAGCAGCAGAGGGGCTAAATATAAATGTAGCACGATAGCTCAAAACTGAACATTGAAGTTACACTTGCATTATATGACGACATCAATGTTTTCATTAATGCTTCACAATCACTACATTTGAAACGAATTGGTATTTGTTAGTATGTACAAATCATATTCATGCGGTGCTGGTGGACAGTGCCACACCTCATGAACTTTTCTTTCCGTACCAACATTGACAACCAGTGCAGGCATTACTTGTGTATAGTGATGTTGAAAATAAAGTGTGAAGGCGGGTTGGTGAATGGGCATGTAGTGCATCAAACTCATGAATCCCATCAGGCCTGCAGTTAACATTAACTTGTTGTTTCTCCACCAACCATGATCTTTTCAGATGTTCTTGCGTTGCTTTTATTACGACTATACCTTAAGGGCCTGTGTAAAGGACATATGGTAACTCCTTTCAGTTGCATTCCATAAAGCAATACACATACTATAATTTATAGTGTGTCAAATAACTTTGGTCAATTCTGTACAACTGACATCAGTGAGTATGTTGGCTGTTGGCTTTATAATTTCATCTTCGCTCTGTCTGTGCATTCTGGAGTGTACATATTTATCCTCTAGGCAAATGACCCAATAGGATATTGAAAATAAAGGGAAATTCAATGCTATCTTCCTGTAATTGCAACACTTATGAGTGGCTGCTATTTGGTGGCCTTCTTCTTAGGCTTGTCATTTCTAACTTCATTTCAAACTGACACTTCTCATCGCCGTCATCACTGGCATGCCATGCGAGATGGTCAAAGTTATGTTGTCTCATTTTAACCATTATTAAAATTACAAGCATATAGTTGCCACATGCGGTATTGTAAGTTGGGGTGAACTTAACAGATAAAAACTAGCGTAATCTACAGTTTTGCTGAATTGTCCAGAATCTACAACTTGTCTGCTTGTGGGTTGGTGTCATGAAATGTTCCTTAGCCAAATAATTTATCAGGTTAATATATTGGTCTCAAAGTTTCTTGCCTTCTATTCAAGTTTTGAGTTTCCATTTTTGCCATTAGTATATCTTTGGTGGTGTTAAAACTCTCCCATTAAAACTAGGACAAGTAACAATGTATCTATCGACAAAGTGACAGCTCTGGGATAAAGTGACCGCCTCCTATTTAAAGGACAGAACTGCGCACTGTCCTGGATCTACACTGTCTGATGCGGCACACGGGGCCTGGTCAGACGGTTGTCAATAATAAACAATGTTGAAGATGATATGTGGCAGACGTACATAGACTTAAAATAGATGCAGGTGGATGCGTAGCAGATAGGCATGCTGGTGTATTTAACTTGGCACATAATGGTCTAAAGATATTTCTCCAGCAGTTTTTGCTTGACATGACATGAGCTGTTAACTTGCTGACGAGCTGTTTCATATGACTCTTATGCCTTGGGTTAAGTTAGACTGATTAGGGTTTGATGTGTTTCTTTCTTTATTTATTCAATATATACACATATATATGCCTATTGGATGTTATGAATAATTGATTAGTGAGCAGTGACGCAAATCAAATACTGTTCAAGAATCGACTCATTTTATTTATTCTTTTACTTGGTTGGGGTGGGAGGTTTATTTTTACTTCATGGAGCGGAACCATGCATGGACAACTTTTGCAGTAACTCTTCAGAGGCTATTCACTGGCCATATTGAGAGGCTCTAAAGACTTGACAGAAGGCCAACAAGTACTTGTGCTGTGATTTTCTCACATTGGGTTTGTCCTCTGCCTGCGTTATGGACATGGACTCAGTTCTGTTGATCTTTATCTTGTGACGCGATGTATAGTACAACTTCTGTTGTGACTTAAATTAAGCAGTTATCAAACTAATAGTAATCCATCCTTTCTCTGGCTGCAGTAGATATTGCCTCCATTGGTTCATCAGATTCTTTTCATCTCCTTTGATCTGTTGCCTCATCTCAGTTGCCCAGGTCCAGGTTTGGTTTGTTTGGTTGCGGTTTTAATGTGGACTATCTAGGTAGACCTCTGGTGTTCATGTTTTTGGTTCTTGGTGGGCTGGGCTCCCCCTATCACTCACCTCTCTCTCTCAGTCCTATCTGCCTTTCCCATTCCCCTATCACCAGCTTGAATATACTAAAGACAGCATCAAGTGAATTTCTTAGTGAGTTTCCCAAATATTTTGTAGCTGGTGGACCAACTTTTTTAGCAGGTCATAAAATTATTATAAATCTATGTGGTTTTTTTCCTGCTGAGCCCTAAAAAGAAATTATTACCCAAAAAGCAGTTTGTGTAGAGCCTCTAGCTCTTCTTCAGGCCACTGTCTCGGGGAGTGGGAGTGAATTAGTGCATGAGAGATGATATTCGTGACACAGCTGTGTGCATGGTTGTATTGTCGATTTATGAATATTAATTGAGGTTTGACACTATTATTGCCTGAAATGCATGCTGAAAGATGGCATCTTGCCCAAATCATCTACACGGCAATAAAAACCTAAATTGGAGTGCTGCGCCGTATTCTTTATCTATGATTTATGCACTTTGCCATGACTGAAAATAGAATCTGAGATTCTGAGCACAAAATAAACCACCTGAATGAAACCTCATTCTCCAAGCATCTACTGTCATAATGGCATATCAAAATAAATCAAATTAAGCAAAATTTCTTTTGCTGTTTTTGCATGATTTACATGCTCCTTTATATTTAGACTTGCATCAAATGATTTCTGGGCCACTTGCTGGCAGCACAACAAGCTGTACAACACTGACATATTATCACCCAATGAAACAGGTGTTAGTAGGTGTTCAGACAACAAATAGCCCAACATTTAAAACATGCAAAGTTGTTGGTAAGGACAATAAAATACAATCCAGGAGGTTGTCAGATGCCAAAATACTATACAGCCATATATTTTAATGTTATGAGAAAAATTCAACGTCTCTCAAAAGTTATCAAGGTAACTATCATTTCATCTGTCATCATGGTAAACAGCAGAAATATGGTGTTCATGTTACCCTCATAAATCTAGGTCCTGCTTCACCATTTGCCTTTTACTATATCCTGAGCAAAATATCCAGCTGTGACTCTGCTGTGTTCACCTACTAGTCACTAACTATGTCCTTTTGCTGTTATGTGTTGGGTTTGGGTTTTTAGAGCTTTTTAGTCAAGTCAAGTCAAGTCAAATTTTATTTATATAGCGCCAATTCACAACAGAAGTTATCTCGAGGCACTGTACATATAGAGCAGGTCTAGACCGTACTCTTTATCTTATAAAATTTACAGAGAGAAACCCAACAGATCCCACCATGAGCAAGCACTAGGCGACTGTGGCAAGGAAAAACTTCCTTTTAAGAGGCAGAAACCTCGAGCAGAACCGGACTCAAGGTGGGCGGCCATCTGCCTCGACCGGTTGGGTTTAGACAGAAAGAGAGGGGGGTGGGGGAATGGGGTAGGAGAAAGACAACCTTGCAAATACACAGACTAAGTCAAAATGTAAATAGTAGTAGTAGTAGTAGTAATAATAATAATAGTAATAATTATTATTACAGCTAAAGGAATAATAATGACAAACAATAGTACATTAATAGCACTAACACTATCAATAACACTAGTAAATGTTTTAATTATTGTCGCATCATGGGTTGAGCTGGATCATGGGAGCAGCAGGAGACTCTCCAGCTCTGGAGGCAGAACCCTGCAGTCAAGGAAAGAAAGCTGTCTGTGGTGGCTGAATATAATGCTGATGAGGGCGTGAATCTTAACAGTAAATTTGCTGACTCTAAAACCAAAACAATGAGCTGAAAAATGTTAAAATGCTGAACAACACAGTAAGGTAATAATTCTCTGTGGATTTGTCCCTACAAGCAGCTCCTTTCACACTATATGTAGTCATTTGATCTACTTCTAATATCAGAATATTAATTAGAACAGCTTCAGCATGGGGCAGAAGTGCTAACTAAAAACTAAAACTAAAACTTGCCCTACATGTATTGTCAGTCTGAATCCAACTTTTGAATAGTTGCCTTTTTGATGATGTAGGATTTTCTTTGGTTTTGCAGCAATATCTATTTACAATCCTGTTCCTTAGTGGACATCCAGCCACAAAGGAGTCGGATCATGATGGTGCCTTTTAGGTAGACACCTTCATTTTTAACAGACATATAAAACGTCTATCTGAGGCAGCCCAACAGGCGTGAAATGTGAAAGGAAGACATTCGAGGACAGAAAATGCAGAAGACTCAAATTACACCCCTCATCGCTTCGCTGCCTACCACTCCTTAGCAGAGTCACCGCTCTCCCAGACACCAAAATGCCTTTTAAACCGTCATTTAATCCCACCTAATGAATTAGAATCCCTTTTTCTCTTTGCTGGGTAAGTAGGGCTTAACGGTAATTGAATGGGTAGTACTACTCTGCATAATTTTTCTTATGCTAAGAAAGGGAGGGGGTAAAAAGAGAGATGTGTGAATTAAATGTGAGCTTACTAAGAGGAAACTGGCCTTGAGTCCACAAAACGATCTTAAGAGGAGGGGCGGGGGCTGCTCAATTTCTGCTTGTACCACCCCTTTGCTGACCTTTCTGAAATGGACTTTAATGCATAAAGTGGAATAAAGCGGAATTAATCATGTGCAGGGACTAGGTCATGGACAGGGGTGTAACACAGATGGCTGAGTGGCACTATTGGTGTGTGTGTGTGTGTGTGTGTGTGTGAGACAGACACACACACACACACACACACACACACATACAGACTTGCACATAGACACAGGCATAGACATAATTCGCATTCTTTGTCAAACAAAAGTGCAGACGAGGTGAATACCCACACAGATAGCTCTTCCATTTAATCGCCCTGTTGAGTCTGAAGTTTCAAAGGTTACCACTGCAGCTGTAGTCAACTGAAGACCTTTGTTTGGCTTTTCTTTCTGCTGAGTAACATGCCAACCTTATGTGTGATTGTGTGGATAAGTATGATTGATTTTTCTTTTGCAGGTTGCACACGCTTTTTCTTCCTCTACTTCTGATCCTCTCTGTGCATCTTCACATTCACACTTGCTAATAATATGTACATACTGTGTTGTATGCAAGCATGTGAGTGTTTTTGGTATGATGGTATGTTCCATATATATCCTGGATAACCTGCACCAGCAACACACTGGACATACAATACATTTGGTCAAAGTAAAGCAGAAAACAGGGTGGATAAACACTTTCCGACTGTATTTGTTCTTCTCTGATGTCAGCTGCAAACATCAAACATATTGAAGAAAATGGACTTAAGAGTAGAACCTTTAAATATCACACACTATGATTTTATCTGCCAACTGCCAACACCAACTGACCCGGACAGGAACAGACCAGGTCAAAATTGACCCAAATCATACTCATATTAGACTCAACATTCATACTGTCTGTCCCTGCCTTTAGTGAAGGGTAAACTGGTGTTGATTGATTCTACTTCAGGGGGTACCATAGATTTAGAACGTAACGTTCTCAGGTTATTGTCAAATTTGGTAGCAGATGATGTCTATCAAGCTATTTAGGCACCACAACCGGTCTGAAACCGGTCTGAAGCCAAGGCTAATGTTAAAAGCATGTCCGGATTCTCCATCAACTGTAAGCCTAAAAAACATGAGAAACTATACAATCCACCAAGCTGCAAATGGACACCATTTCCCTTTTTCAGTAGGAGTATTATTATAGAATGCAGATACATTCCATTTGCTCCTCCATTTGTGTAATATGTGACAATTAATTAGAAACATATAATACGCAACTATAATTAGAGTATGCTATATAACTTATGATAATAATATGCATCACGGCACCAATTTAGAAAACATGATTTTGATAATTTTGCATTTTGCAACAGTGAGTGCACTTTTGGCCTCTGCATATTTGAAAAACATGTGTCTAATGCTTCAAGTGTATTTCTGGCTTTAAGGTCTCGGCAAGTTTGGTCAAACTCTCAAGACAAATCTGTTATCAAGTCTGGAGTGATTCAGGTGTGTGTGTTCTCTTCTGTATGTGTGTGAGTCAGCGCTGTTAACATTTCAGTATTCAGGTGAACAGCTGAAGCTGTTGGCTGAAAGTGAGGAGGGCTGCGGGTCTATCTCTCCTCTGATCCGCTGAAGCCTCAGGGTTAGAGACATGAGTAGAGGGGCTCACCGCTGTAGCTTTGAGACCCAGTCACTCTCTGTGGGCGAGAAAGCTGGACTCGACCCAATGGGAGCCTAGCAGGGAGGGCTGTAACACTTCAAATACTGTGTAAGGGTTACACGATCCTCTCAGCAGAAGAGAGCCACTCTGGTGTGAATGTGAGCTACTAAGAAAGGAAAGACGAGTCAGTGAGCATGAGGGGAACGGGAGCGCGAAAGAGAGAAAGAACAAGAAGTCATAAAGAATAAATCACTGAGCTAAATGAACAAGGGAATTAATGAAAAATGGGAAGGTGAGAGAGAACAGAATGTGTAGGGAAGAGAGTCAGTCAGATAAAAAGAAAAAAGGAAATAAGAGACTCAGAAAAGAAGGGAGGAGGACCAAGGGGGGAGAAACAGAAAGGGAGAGGCAGAGAAGTCAATGTTCAGTGTTGTAAGTAATGGCAGCATAGCGACCTTACTGCGGTGCTGCTCCACACTGTGTGTGTGAGTGTGTGCGAACGTGTGGGTCTGCTTAGGGTGTAGGTGCTTGTTTGTCTGTTTATTACATGCTCATGTGCCCTTCAGTGCATTTTGTCTGTATGTAGTTGGAATTATGTGTGTATTACATATGGGTGCATAGGCATGAATGGGAGTGTGCAGATTTGCATTGCAGGAGTAATGCATAGATATATGTTATATATGTGTATATGTTCGCACATGTGGTAATATGTGTGTGGTGTCTGCGTGTTTGAGATTATAAACTGGCAGTAGTGAGTGTGCAGTGAGACAGGAGGCTGGAGTAGCGATCCTCATCATCCGCCTGCTACCGCAGATCAGCGCAGCCCTCGCCATCAGATGTGACAGCCATAACCGACAGAGTCCACGCTAAAATAGCCACCATACGGCTGTTACAAGCCCTGGTGACAGAGCTCTGCTTACAGCGACTGACGGAATCACATTTCAGCACCGTCCGACACGGAGGGGGAAAGATGAGGGAGTGGAAGAGAGAGAGGAGGGAGGAGGAAAGAAATAGAGAGAGAGCTACAGAAAGGGAAGCAAAAGAGGAGAGAGACTGAGGGAGTTGGTGGTGAAGGGTGACTGGACGACATTGTCTTGTAATTTCCAACATGATCAGCCAAGACACCTGGTGTGACTGTCTGCAGGTCATTGCAATTAATTAACTTCCCAAATGACTGCAGCAGGCCTGATACACCTGTTTTCTGCTGCTGGATTCTGTAATATATACTGTAATCACAAATCAAGGTTTACAGAAGGTTAGACTTTTGAAGTCGTAACCTTTAGTGACATTTGTTTCTGTGTCCATTACTTTGATATTTTCGCACAGCACTTCACTTGTCAGTCAGCAGTGATATGAATGCAGAACTGTGACATTTCTCAAGTTTGACTTTAGCCAAGTGGCACTCTTTCTGTCACTTCAGCCATGATAGCTATCACTGCTTACGCTAGCTATCCAGGTCTTTCTTTTTCAAACTAGTAAAAACAAAAAACTAGTGAACACATCTCTTCTTGTGAGCAGAAGTATATCTCTTGACACCAGGACATCGAGACACTTAGTTGACTACAAATTCATTCGGGCTGTACCTGACTAAGAATTTTGTCAACACAGATTTGGGCAACAATTTGACTTTCTGGGGGGTAGCATGGAGAGCAGGTAGAGACAGACATGGCCAATAAAAACTTTACAGTATTTTGGATTTGTCTCGGTAGAGTTAAGATCAATAGTTAATATAAATCTAACCTTAATGTTAGTTAGTTCTTGACTCTCTTATTCTCTTCTTTCTCTATCTCCCTCTCACCTCATCTAGGTATTACCACTGTCTCCACTTCCTGTGACCATCATTTCAAATCAAAAGCCCTCTGCAGAGTCGTCTAATTGCAACTTCACAACATTACAGCAGCGACAATGATTTTTCTGTGGTGGGCTGCCGCTACAAAATGTATACAGTGGAAACACTCTAAACATCAAGTTGGCTGAATTATGAAATATCCTGACATTCATGTGGATGTTACTTTGACACATCCCACCCATCTAAACATTGTCACAGACCCGTCACCCCCCCCCCAGTCTGCAACAGCACTCCCCAATGACAGGGGCCTCCCTGAACAGGACAGAGCTCCCATTACACCACACAAACTGCTCAGAATTGTCTTGAGGAACACAACAAAGAGCCTGGGATGTTGATCCCAATCTGATCCAGCATCTGTGGGATGATTTGGAGCAAGCCATATCCATGGAGGCCCCATCCCGCAACTCACAAGACCCAAAGGATCCCCTGCCAATGTCTTAGTGCCAAACACCACAGAACACTCTCAGAGGCCCCATGTCTAAGCCCCAACAGGTCAGAACTGTTTTGGCATTATGGGGGGGACCTACATAATATTATACACGTCCCAGAGATGCTGGATCAAATTGGGGTCTGAGTTTGGAGGCCAGGTCAATGCCTTGGGCCCTTTGTCATGTTTCTAGGGCCATTTCTTTGCAGTTTTTTTGGTGTGGTGGGAGCACTGCCATGCTGGGGGAGGCCCCTGCCAATAGAGAGTGCTGTTGTGTTGTGTCACTGGAGGGTGTGCTCGGTCTGCAATAATCTTTAGGTGGGTGATCAAATTAACATCCAGATGAATGCCAGAATTCTAGGTTTCTCAGCAGAACATCATATTGTAACGAGATAAGCAACTTACTCACTTCACTTATCAGTGGTTTTAATGTTATGACTGATCAGTGCAGATATAGGTCAGGAGCCTTGATTAATGTTTACATCAAACATCAAACTGAGGAGAAAATGTGATCTCAGTGACTGTGGCATGATTTTTTATGTCAACAATCATATCACATGATCTTTGAGTATTTCTGAAACTGCTGATGAGAAAGGTCAAAGGAAAATGTGGGCCATGGGGCCATAGCAGCTGTAAATGAGCAGAGTCACTGTTCAGTAAATTTAGGTGAACTTCTTCAAGTTCTTACAAGTTGTAACTAATGACTTTACTGATCACAAGTAATTTACTAAAGCTTTTGACAGATAAGTTGTAATCCATCAACAAAAACTATTTTGGTTGGGATTTTGTGAAAAATCCCATTGCTTAGTATTTGTCCTTTCTTTGGTAAACTTGCAGTTATAAATGTTGGTAATCCACTATTAAATTCTCAGAAAAATATCAATACAGGGACAGTTTCTTTGCACCTACTCTCCAGATTGTAAGTGGTCACATGGTCCAATCAGTCAAAGGGATTTTTTACAACCTGTAACTCAAAATAAGACCAAAATAGGAGGAGTTCTACCTCATCCATAAAACTTGTACTTCATTAACCAGTAAAGCATTTAGTTACCACTAATAAACTCTTTAAGTGTGCTTTATTAGAAAGTGGTACAGTAATACTGAATAAAAATAAAATTGATTAAAAATAGTTTAATAATTACATAGTCAGTGCTCCAGCTGTTTTGAACTAGTCTCTTGAGGGAAAAAAGAGATTAAACAGCACTAACGTGGCTTAAATGCCAGGAGGACAACAAGATAAAAAGTAGGTTGTTCACACTCTCAGCAGCAACACCACCACAACATCTGACCCCTGAGCTTCCTCAGAGCCCTCTCCCAAACTGAAGCCCTTCAAGCTACCCTGCGTCTCGAGGGAATTTTGCACAGTACAGGTGCACTCTGTAACTCGTACAGCCTTTATTACTCCCATATATCCAGATCCTTCAAGCCACCAAATGCTGCTGATTCTAACTTTACCATCTCAAATGTTCCATAGCTTTCCTTTAAAAAGCTCAGCAGTGTCTCTTCTGCAGACCTGTAGTCCTGACAGTGAGTTATGTTCCAATGGAAGTCTTTTATCCTCCGCAGCATTCACTTTCTTTAATCGCGGTGGGTTGACTTTGCTTGCCATCACTTTTGTTAGTGTCAATTACAAAATAAGATTAAATCCCTGATATTCATCTTGGTTCAGTTGATTAGAGGTAACATTTTTTATTGTTTGCTGTGATTTTCATGTAATTGATTTTACTGTAACATGTGATGGCAGAATGAAGCCAGATAGCCTCATGTTAGCCTCATGTTAGCTGTATTTTACTCCAACAGTTGCTAAACAATATGCATTTTAATCCTTTAATGCAATAGCAAAGGACCTGACTTAGCTACAAATCCACAGTGAGTTTAGGCTTTATTTAATCTAAAAGATAAACCCTGAGAAGCCTGATATAAACCAGGCGTTTTAAGAAAAAATTCCATGGCTCTTGCATGACTTTCCATAACTTCACTTCTAGTGCATCTATGCCCTAAAATTATTCTTTCTTCCTTCTTTGCTGATGTTGGTTTTTGGCTCAGAAGTTCTGAAGGGGTGATCCGTCTACCACCAGTGTTACTGTATGTTTGCTGTGGAAAACAAAAACAGCTGATGCTGCGAATGTGTGAAAAAAGTTGTAGCTTTGTAAAGTTTATTTCCTTCTTTAAAATTCATTGATATTCCACAGAGATGCACACTCAAGTCAGTGACTTGTACCGGAGTCTCAAAAATAACTGACATCAGAACTGACTTGGACTAACATCATGTGACTCGTGAACACGAATGTATACATCCTGACTTATATATGTCAAATTCCTTCCCATCTGGGCAAAGGTCCACGTTCATTGCATCTCAAATCCTTTTTTTGTAGGTTTTTTTTTTTTCTAAATTTGATGAATAACAAAGTTGTCATAAAATTTGCACATGACAATATGAGTACAATATTAAAGACAGAGTTTTCTTGTATATCTTAAAACATATTTGATTTTTAACCCTTTATCGGGCACTCATTGAAATACTTGGAAATTCAAAATTTCAACCCTAGAGTGTCGTAGCAGGGCACAACAAGACTTTTTTACTTTTGTGAAATTTTTGAAAATATTCAATTTTCATGTAGAAAATCAAGATCAGTGAAGTTACCATGTATGGTTCCTTGCCCGTCTAGGGGAAAAAAAATTCTAAAAGGTGTACATATAAAAAAAAAATAGAAAAACACATATAAAGTTAAAGGAACAGTTATTTTTAACATGTTTCATTGAACATAAATAACACACACACACACATATATATATACTGTATATATATATATGTGTGTGTGTGTGTATGTGTATGTGTGTGTGTGTGTGTGTGTGTATATATAACTAGAACTAGCAGCTGTGGCTCAGGCATATACATATAGATATATATATATATATAGATATTGATTCTCCGACCTCACTGGGCCACGTAGCGACGCCATTTTGGATGTCCGCAGAAGTTACCATATATAGCCACTTGCCCGATAAAGGGTTAAAACCAAATTTTTTATAGATGGGCACTTTGCAGCCAATGTATATAACTGTCAGTTATAAATATACAACCACCTTCATCGGTGTAGAGTGACAAGAATTAACCAGGGGTGAGAACAAAACTCAGACAAAGAGAATTTGTAGATATTAAATTTAAAAAAGGCTATAGACACTGTAGTGGTTACAACAAGCAGTATTTAATTGTGACATTTTGCATGGACACCCCTGGATAAGTGCAGTGAAATTCTTATTTGTATGATTGATTTGATGATTTTTTCACAACAAATCACAGTGTTATATTCATGATGCACAAATCAACAAACAATGTATTCAAGAAAGATGGTCTGTTGATGTTTGGTAAAAACCTAAATCACCTAAACATAGTGTCTGATGAAAAACAACAACAGTGTAGAGCCTTAAGCCAGTGTTATTCTTCAAGTGCACAAGTGTCTGCGTGATGTAAATTTCATCATCTGAGGGTGTATGTGGGGCTCTGTGTGGACATCCGTGTACCCACCAATTTGTTATGTCCATGTGGACCAACTGCGCATGAGCTCTCCTGCTGTAATTGAATGGCCGCACATGCCTCTTTATTTTTATTAGATTCATAGTGCACATGCATGGAAAACGGACATGACAATCTACTGTGTGTATATTGAACATGTCCTCCAAGTTGACTCCAAGCAGAGTATAAGGATAACAACTACATGTCCGTGGTGTCTGCAGCTGTCCATGTACACATCTGCAAGCGGGAATAGCTGAGGCTTTATATGGAGCAGAACTTAACCAAAAGTCAAATGTCTTTTCAGGAGTGCCCTATGTGTGGAAGAGAAATTGGTAAGAAAATTATGAGGAGAAAAATGGCTTAACCACTCTACTGGAGTGACACATTCACCTGCCTTAAAAATGTGAATCTTAAGCATATGGTGAAAAATAAAGAAGACCCTCACCAACAGTATCACTGGATATTGATTGCTCCTTTTTAAAGAGGTGCACTCAGACCTGCTCAGTTAACACCCAAGTCATCATCTCCTCTCTTCCCTGAGTGCTGTATCCTCTCCCATTCAACCAGTCCTGTGTAAGGTTATCTATAATGAATGAGATGTGTGGGAGAGACACCACACATATTAATAAAGCTTTACCTTCTATATGTGGAGGGTAAAAAAGAGATAGCAGCTAAAAAGAGTATGACCACTGACAGCTTCCTACAATGCATGAAATTACCTGAATTCTGAGTCATGAATAAATAAAAGCAGAGTAAAACCACGTGAGTGTTATATCAGGTACGTAAAGAGTAGCATTGTCTGTAATTTCTGTTTACCTGTTTTTTATTCATGAATGTTCTGTGTGAATATGAGGATATATCATCGTAAGAAGATTACGTCGTCGGAAGTCCTGTAATAAGTGGTTTTTTCCTTCCTTCCCCTCCGCCCATTTCTTTTCTATTCTGCGTCTCCGGCACATTGTTCACAAGATAGGTACGGAGGTGAGACTTTCAAAGTTCCTGATAGATAAGCAGAGTTCATGAATGTGTCAAAGGTTGCTGCGACGTTGCTTTTCTCTGCTGACAGCGTCCATTGCTGCCCTGTGTTTAAAAGCCGTCGGCGCCAAAAACCATTGCCCGGAGGAAGAGAAGATTACAGTAATCCCAAAGGGTGTGTGTGTATGGTAAAAGGCGCCTGCAGTACTCTCATTAGGCTGGATATGTTGTGTTACAAGTGGCTTTTTTCAGTGGACAGAGTCGCGTCAGGCAAATTATGATGTATGAGTACAAGGGGCCAAAGACATATATTTTTATAAGGGTGTAGGAAAGCAGGAGTTTATGAGGTATAAATACCCACATCATCACACACACAGTACTGTGGAAGATAGTGTTCCGAGAGGCTTTGAGCGAGTTCATAAATTTAGCCGACAGGAGAGAGAGAGAGGAGAAAGAGAGGAGAGCAGTGAGGATATGCTGAAACTCACTTGGCTAGCTGCTTTTTGCTATTTTTAAAATTCCTCCTTATTTCTATTTTTCCTGTTTCATTCCCAAGATCTTTTTTCTTTCGCTCTCCCCATTCTCGCTACCTCACTTCTTCCTTCCTCCATTTCACCCTCCTTTCAATACCCTGATTATCCTCATTTTCTCGTGTCTCTAATTCTCTTTGCCTTCATTATGTTTTCAATCGCCACCTCTTTGCCTTTTAAAGCCTTTTATATTTACTGATAGTGTGCACCGTTCAAAGGTGCTTAATTCATTTTACAGCAGTACTGCACTGATATCCTCCCACCCCCCTCCCATCGGCTCCTTACATTTATCAGCCGTCACTCCCTGCCAGTACCAATATACCTCCTCACTCAAGTTCTGCCCTTATCCTCCACTGCTACTCACCACTCCCTCCATTATCCATTACCTTTTCTGTTCGTCCAGCATATCTCGCCCCAGCTTTGGAACCAGAAAACATCAGCCTGATTTACCTGAAGACAAAGTTGGCAGGGCTGGCAGAATACTTAATGACTAAACAGCATTTTCTCCTTCCACAAACCCATGAATGAAAAGTCAAAGCGCTAACACACATATTCTGCAGGAAAATATCCACTTCACCACAATTTAATAATTACCACGTGCCGTTAAGATGGTCGTCAACATATTATTGGGACAGCCCAAGCCACCACCGTGAAAATCCACACACTCGCCGCTGATATGGTGGTACTATATTGTTTGCTTTTAACCACAAGCAACACATATCTTTTGCAAAAATCCTTTGCTGGTCTGATCGCCTTCACATCATACTACCGAACGGCCGAACCAGGCCGCGAGATCCATTTTGTCAGATTGCTCGAAAGAGTAGTTTCATTCTCCTGGCATCAGAGTTCGGGATGTTCACATCAGACTGAATTAACGTATTATGGCGGCTTTAATACACCCTCAACAGCCGTAATCAACAGATGGTGTGATAGACCTCAAAGGCACCATACGGCAGAATTATATCCTATGGAAAGATGCAAACAGTGAGACAAAGGTATGTCCACTTATTATTTATATTGCTCTGCCCAAGTGGAAGCCAGTGGGGCCTAAACATACAGCTTCTTTATATTCGGAGACAAAACAAAATAGTGTGGGTTCTGCAGGAAAATAATAGAAATAATTGAGTTTTGCAGCGTAAGATTGGGGTCAGAGTTCTGAAGCAGCAGCACAAAAACACACACATACGTATCGCTAATACAGCAGAGCAGGACTCAAATGGCACCAGACAAGATCGCAGATCGTGTTCTTGTCAGGCACTAGTCCGGCAATACTAGGTGCAGTCTGACCAGGGCACGGTATTCCAAAACAGGCAACAGGCAAAATCTGAATTGTGAACTCAGGTCGTAATGACAGGAGGCTGATGCAATTCGAATGGAAGTATATTGATGTATACATTAAGAGTCCTCCGTTGACTCTGCAAGCAGAGTATAAGGATAACAACTACATGTCCTATAGGTTCGGTAGCCGTCCGGTGTACATCTGGCAAGCGGGAAGAAGGAGGCTTTATATGGAGCAGAACTTGCAACTAAAAGTCAAATGTCTTTTCAGGAGGCCCTATGTGGAAGAGAAATTGCAAGAAAATTATGAGGAGGAAAAATATTAACCACCTAATGGAGTGACACATTCACCTGCCTTAAAAATGTGAATCTTAAGTATATGGTGAAAATAAAGAAGACCTCACCAACAACAGTATCACTGGATATTGATTGCCCTTTTTAAAGAGGCACCTGACCTTGTTCAGTTAACACCCAAGTCATCATCTCTCCCTTGAGTGCTGTATCCTCCTATCAACCAGTCCTGTGTAAGGTTATTATCTATAATGAATGAGATGTGTGGAGAGACACGCCATATATTACTAAAGTTTCTAATTCTATATGTGGAGGGCAAAAAGATAGCAGCTAAAAGAGTATGACCACTGACAGCTCTCACACAATGCACATGAAATTACCTGAATTCTGAGTCATACAATAAAAGCAGAGGTGTCCACGTGAGTGTTAGAATGAAATAAAGAGCAGCATTGTCTGTAATTTCTGTTTACCTGTTTTTTATTCATGAATGTTCTTACAAAGGAATTACATGATATATCACTGTAAAAGAAGATTACGGGAAAGCTGCTCAGAAGTCCCAACAAGTGACTTTTTTTCCCTCTTTCCCTCTTTCCCTCTCTCCGTCCATTTCTTTCTCCATTCTCTGTGTCTCCCGGGCACACTGCTCACAAGACATAGTGTACGGAAAGGAGGACTCTGTGTGCCCCTTGATAGATACAGAGAGTCTATGAATAGGTCAAAGGTTGTTAATGAATGTTGTTTTCCTCCTCCGCTGATACTGTCCTACTGCTAAGCCCTTGTGTTTAAAGCTGTCAAGTAGCAAGCCAAAACCATTACGGCCTCGGGATAAATACAGAACATTCACAGTAATCCTGTTGTGTGTGTGTGTATGTTTGTGCAGTACCTTCTACTAGGGCTGATGTTGTCAAAGTCATTGGGCAGCATTTTCAGGACAAAGAAATTGGGTTGAGTCAGGAGAAATCTATGATGCCTGAGTACACAAACAAACACACACACACTTATGCTGCATGCAGGAAAGCAGGAAATGGCAGAGTGTGTGTATAAATACCCACATCATCAACAGTACTGTGGAAGACAGTGTCTGAGAGTGTTTTGGAGCTTTGTGCTCATAAATCATACTGGACGAGAGAGAGAGAGAGGGAGAAAGAGAGTGAGAGCAGTGGAGGATATGCTGAAACTCACTTGGCTAGCTGCTTTTTACTATTTCAAACCTCCCCCATCTTCCATTTTTCTCTTGCTCATATCCCACATCCTTTTTTTCCTTTCATTCTCCCCATTCTCACAATTTCCCACTTCTTTTCCTTCCCTTCCATTTCACCCTCCTTTTCATCACCCTGGATTATCCTCTCCCATTCCTCTCTGTGTCCTCTAACCTTCCTCTACTCTTCTTCCCTCTACTTTCATTGTCTCTCCAATCGTCCACCTCCTTCTGTCTTTTTTCCCCTCTGTGTTCCTCATACGACTGATAGCAAGTGCACCCGGGCCCAGCCAGTACCAATCCATCTCAGCAAAGACTCTGCAATCTCTGATATCCTCCCACCCCTCCCATCGGCTCCTACACTTACCTGCACCAGTCACCCTGCCATACCTCACTATACCTCCTCACTCTGCCCTGCCCCCATCCTTCCACTGCTACTCACCACTTCCCTCTTCCATTATCCATTACTCTTTTCCTTGTCTGTCCAGCACACATCCGTCTCTAGCTTTGGAACCAGAAAACACTGAGGCCCAGATTCAACTAAACATGTGCCAAGAAAACAAGGTGTGAAATCACCTAAATGACCAAACAGCACTTTCTCCTTCACAAACCCATGAATGAAAAGTCAGTGCGTTAACACATATTTGCAGGGAAAATATTCATTTCACCAATAACCTCAATAAAATCAATTACTGTGTGCTGCTACATTTTGCTTGTCAAACACACACACACAGCCCAGTTTCAACTAATCAGGGAAAATCCACACACTCAGTTGATATTGTGTAATTATACTGTTTAGCTTTTGAATTCATGCTAAAATCACATATCTGTGAAAAAAAACCTTTGGTTGGTCTGATCTGCCTTCACATCACAAATTAACTGAATTCACTTGGAACCAGGCTGAGATCCATCCTTATCAGACGGTTTCGATATAGTTCATTCTGCACTTCAGAGTTCAGATGTTCACACCAGACTGAACTAACTGAGCCATATGGCCGTAACACACCTCAACAGTTTGTGTAAACCGAACAGATGAGGTGTGATAGGACCCTTAAAGGCACCACAATGGCAACTACATTCGATGGAAAGATGCAAACAGCGTGAGACAAAGGTATGTCCACTTTTATTATTTACATTATTTCAGTCTAAGTGGGAAATTTCAGTAAATTAAAATCATACAGCTTTCCCCTCTTGAACATTCGGAGACAAAAACAAAAACAAAAAGGGTCTGCAGGAAAATAACAGAAATAACTGAGCTTCTACAAGTTTTTAAGATCAGTCAGAGTTCTAGTTGTTATACAAAAACACACACACATACGTATCAAGCACACAGCAGAGCAGGACTCCAAATGCAGCACTCAGACAAAAGATCGCAGATCAGGTTCTTTATTATAAGCACTAGTCTGGTACACGAGAAGGCAGTCCAATCAGGCAACGGTATCCAAAACAGGCAACAGGCAAAATCCAGAATCAGGAACTCAGGCAAAGGTCAAAAACGCACAGAATCAAAACTGGGAAAACGCTAGATAGCTGACACGAGGGACAAGACAATCTGGCAATTGACAAGAGGAAGAGACACTGACTAAATACACCTAGACAAGGAGATAATGAGACACAGGTGAAACACTAGGCAGGGACAGTAATCAAGACGAGGAAGTAAAGACAACTGGAATAACCAAGGAACAGGAAACAGGAAGACAAGGCAAAATACCAAAATAAAACAGGAAAAACATTCAAACCCTGACAACACGCATATGTTGCTGGTGAGCATAGCTAACATATGTATAGTCTTTACATTATCTGTTTGACTTGAGCTGCACAAGCAGCACAACAGTCTGCAATGATTAGAATCACACGGTAACGTATGAGGTGTGGAGGACAGGACTACCCATTTGCTTCGGGTATTGACAGCCATGTCATTTGCCGTCACCACAACTGGACCAATTACAGAGAGACAGCTAATGCTAGCTAGACCCCCTTGAGTGTGCAGGAGGTGTCAGTAAGTCTGCAGATTTGAAATAACATGAGTGAAACATAATGTCCACTGGGAATCATGTTGCTCACTTTTCCACACCAATACTTAACAGCACAATGGGTTCTCCCAAATGTATAATGTTGTAAAGTGACAGATGGCTTAAATTGCTAATGGTTTATAACTAGTGTTATGTGTTATGTGATGATGTACTCAAGTAGAGGACAAGCTTAGACACTGTTTCCACAAAAAGTATCCTCTTATGAAAAATGTAACAACAGAAACATATCTGCAGAATTATTAGTTTTTCTTTCCTTACACAAAAAAACAAGGAAAATTCTAAATTCAGTTTGGTTTAAATGCAGACCTGATGTTGACTGTGACCCTTGGTGAAGGAGGTATTCTAATCCTTACCTTGAGTAAAAGTACTAATACTATAGTGTAGAAATTGTCATGGCTGGAGTTTTCCTTGTGTCTCTGTGTTTGCGGCCTTGGAAGATTGGCACCTGTCTCATCTCCACACCTCCAACTCATCACCAATCAATGCCAGTACAAGAACCCTGGCTATCCTCTCACTCTTAGCCAGACTGTTTCGCCTCATACATGGTATTCAACTACTTGCAACTCAGCTGGTGCCTTGCCTGTCCTCATGTTTCCCCCGTGCTTTGGGATTTGCCAGCCAATCTCCATCATTCCCCCTCTTCACTCAGCTGCCTGTCCCTGCCTCATCACCCTTCATCTTCTCTCAACCAATTTATCTTATTCCATTAGATCTCATACCTTTTACTACAACTGCCTGCGTCTGTGTCTGGGTCCTTACACAAACAAGTTTTAACAAAAATATAAGTAAAAGTCCATCTGTGAAAATGTTACTGAAGTAAAAGTAAATTCAATTCAATTCAATTCAATTTATTTATATAGCGCCATATCACAACAACAGTCATCTCAAGGCACTTTTCATATAGAGCAGGTCTAGACCATACTCTTTAAAATAGGTATTTACAGAGAGAGACCCAACAAATCCCACCATGAGCAGCACTAGGCGACAGTGGCAAGGAAAAACTTCCTTTTAAGAGGCAGAAACCTCGAGCAGAACCGGACTCAGGGTGGGCGGCCATCTGCCTCGACCGGTTGGGTTAAGAAGGAGAGAGAGAGGGGGAGAGGGGGGGAGAGGGGGTAGAGAATAGCGAAAGAAGAACATAGCATAACACAGGTTCCATATCAGATGTAAGGTGAGGTAATACAGTAATACAGCAGTAGTAATGATAGTAGTGATAATTAAAGTATTAGCTGCTAACACAGCAATACAACTAATAGCAGTGTAAGTAATTTGTAATTCTAGCAGCAGGTGTTGAGTGGGTTTGTAGGAGCAGCAGGAGACTTGTCATCACAGATCAGACTCTACAGCTCCAGAGGCAGAAATACCTGCAGAAAGAGACAGAAGAGGAGAGAGAGACGGAAGAGCACAAGTAATCATGAAAAATGTACTTTATACTATATTAGATGTAAAAATACTAATTATGTAGAAAAGTGTCCTCTATGACTGTAATTCTGTCATATACAGTTATTATTGCTCATGCAACTTATGATTATTTTATGGATTCATCTGCAGGGTATTTTTGTATCTATTAATTGATTATTTGGTTTGTAAACATTTTTTTTTTTTTTAAAGCCCATCATCACAAATACTCACCCATAGTGTAAACCTCAAATCTCAAACTCAGAAAAGTAGAAGAAGAAAGAAAAAGAAGCAAATTGTCACACTTGAGAAGCTGAAACTGTAAACTGTTTGGCATTTTTGGTCTGTCAGTTACTTTACTTGTACATGCTGTCAAGTAATTTAGTTTGCAATAAAGCATAATCATTTGTTAAATAACCAGTAACTATCTGTCAAATAAATGTAGTGGAGTAAAAAAGTAAAATATTTGCTGGAGAAGTATAAAAGAGCATAAAGCATAAAGATCAAATACTTCAAATTTATACTTAAAGGATAACTCTAGTGTTTTTGAACATGGGTGTTATTTTTCCCATATTTTCAGGTGTAAATGATCAATAAGGCACTGCTGCAGCTACCATAAACAGCTGCTGCAATGTAATCCACAGGACAATCGTCCGCATCAAAGTACGCCCACTAAAGTGCATGTTTTTGCCACTGACAGGATCAAATTGTTATTATAAGTGTCTGACAACATTACAGACAGGATTCTTACAGAACCAGAAACATCACTATATATCACAGATATAGCAGAACACAGGAGCTGCTGGAATACCAGTGCCTTGATCTTGTAGTTTGTCTGTGTTATTAGTGAGTTGCAGTGGTGGAAGACATAGTCAGATCTTTTACATAAGTGAAAGTATAACTGACTGACATATTACACACATCAAGTAAGTTCCTAGATGAGCTCCAATAGGTTTCTGTATTTTGCTCAAATGAATGGAAAGAAATGTAAGCCTGAGATTGTACAGAAACACTGAAGCATTGTTTCTAATGTAAAGCGTACATTTTGTAGTTTGCTCAACAACTGATTTGCAAAATTTTTTTTATGAAACACAACCCTCCTTTAAAATTGGACAAAGGACAAAGAGGAAATAAGAACGAAACAAGGAGGAGGAGCGCTGGAATGTAAACTCTTTTGTCCAACAGGTGAGAACGAGAGTGAGGAAGCAGGGGAGAGGGCGAGGAGTTAAGGTTGTAGAAAGGCACTTTATATTATCTCACCGCCTCAGCCCCGGCAGCGTCCTCCCTGAGCCCGGGGCCTGCTGTATCGCACCTATATCTCAACAAATTCTCTCAGCCAGACCCTGCAGCCTTTTCATCATCAACCAGCGTACCGCTTCTCATAATGTCCTCAGGAGCACCCCCACCCCCCGGCTCCCCCACCTTTCTCCTTTATAATAGCCTCAGTCGGCTTCGCTCTGTCATTCAGCTAATATTTTGTTCATCTTCTGGAAAGTGGATGTGCACCTTGAAGAAACTTTTGTCCCAGAGGTAAAAGTGTTTCCATTAGGTCTCTTCAAGACTGGCACTGGCAGTCTGACTACACTCTTAGTCTGGGAGCTAAATTCACACACACACACAAAGGGGAAAAAAACACGAATGCATACTTGCACGTTATCATGTGCATTCTTGAGCAACCTGTGAAAGTGAAGACATTAAATGCATGTATATACAGAGAGGCATGTTTACCTTAACACACAAAACACACAAAAAGACACACACATACACACATATGCACACAGCTGCAGACACCCAGTTTATCACCATCTCTGAAGTCGGGGTTTCCATCTTGTGGAGCGACTTACTAATTTCAGGACCTTGAATAAAGTGTTGGTGATAAATCAGAGCTGCCAGCACCAAAATACACACAGATTCATCACTGGATTAGCGCTCTACTTTTATTCATCTCTCTTTCTCTTTCTTTGTCTCTTTCTGTCTTTCTTTTTCTTTCCCACACCAACACACACAGGCTCATGTATGTAATTAGTCTTTCAATGCCTCTCCCACTATCTGTATTATTAACCACATTTGAATTAAAGGACACACTCTGGCTCAACAGCAATTTGCCTTACATTGTATTACCACTGAGGGAACAGAAATTCAGGCCAGAAGGAGAACTACTCCACACTGGTCAGCACTTACTAGTCATATCAAACATTATTGTATTGTATATTGTATATCTAGCTCTAACACTGAGACATATTACCAGACCTGTATTCATTAGGTGAGAAACACCACACTAAATAAGTGCAAATGTTGCTCCTTTTCTGCTGGATGTGTAGGCAACTGTTTGCTAACATGTCAGATCACTTCAGCCTTTTTAAGCCATAAAATATCAATTGTTGTTGAAGAGTTCTGCCTCAAAATGTCCAAAAAAAAAAAAAAAAAAAAAAAAAAATCAACAAAAAACCCCCCACAGATTTATGCAGGGTTAAATTAAAAGAATAAGTTAAAAAGAATTTGATACTCTGAAAAAACAGACTTCAAAACAGACAAGTAATTATGATTTTTCATCTGTGAAGTAGCCATTATAACCACATCGACACAGACTTGTGAAACTGTTGTATTTAGTGTTTTTAGTTTTTAACGAATTGTATTGTAACAACATTTCTTATATAGCATTTAAGACTGTAGTTGCTCACATGTGTTATAACAGCAGTGGAAGAAACAAATCAAATTCATAAACCTTGATGTCACATGAGAGACAAAACAACTTTGTATAGTCTTACCTGTTATCACAGGGAGCCTGTGAGTCAATCAGACACTGGATATCAGACCAGTACCTGTTGCTGTATGTGTGTTATTGTAAGAAAGTGAACATTTTAATTGCTTTTTGGGTTCAGCAGCTGGAGTGTTTGCCCTCTGGCTGTGTACTGGAGAGCAGCCCTGCAAACAAACTGGAGGTACGTCAAGCTCTACCAGAGAAAAAAGTGAATATACTCAATCATCATGACAGCAAAAACTGGGAAATTAAAGCCCAGTTTGAAAATACTATCTGTACCTGTCACTTGAAAAATTGCATCAGTAAATTTTGTCATTTTGCCTTAACATTGTTAACACATCATTTAAACAACTTAGAATAACCTAGATCCAATGTAATAAACTGTGATAAGTGTACACTTGCCTAACACACACCAACAGCACCCACACACTGAAAAAAAATATAGGCACAGTTCAAAGCCAATGAGTAAGTTTGTTTCCTGAAAATCACTGGACTGAGATAATCTCTGTGGGTGCAGCTGAGAAACATCTGTTGTGGTGACAGTTACTTTGGCTTTAAGAACAGACAAGAAATCCATGTCCATGCATTGTTTTATATGGAGCTTTCACACATTATCGTTTGTGTCAGTTCAAACTCACTCTGGTGACCCCACAGTAACTATTCCTCCCTCTTATATACAGTACAAAAACTTTTTTTTGTCTCATTTGTCTGTTCATTACTGATATACTGATATACAAGGTCCAGGTAAAATTATTGTCTCCATTAATAATTCTTGTTATTAATTATTTCTGTGTGAACTGTTTGTGACATCAAAGAAGATAAATAAACACATAAGGTGTGTAGATCTGTCAGTCTCTGCAATTTGACACAGAACTGTCTAGTCAATTAGCCTATTGTCATTTCGTATGATATCATGTTTCCTCATCTTGGTACATTAGTAATAAGTCAGTGTGATCAGGACCATAGCGTGAAAATGATCATTTATTCATTAGTTAGGACCCAGTAAAGCCAACAACAGGCAGTTTGGGGACATGGTTTAACAGGGAACATCATAGATTTTTCACATATTTTTGAGGTCTAATGGACAGAAATGGAAAATGACTCTTGTTGTAGTAAACACCATAGAATGGGAGCAGGGTCAATTGATAGTCCAATAAAGTGCCTATTCATCTAATCTACTGTGAAATGCGTAATGACTCACTTGACTGAAACCTAGCACCGAAATAAATTTACCATAAGTGTTGACAGCGTTGTGTTTTTGTATTGAACCATTGTTTTATCTCCTATATACAGGTCTGTGCACGAGTACTGATAGAATTTAATAACAAAAAAGTGGATATCGTGTTAAGTTTTGTTAAAACCCTTCCTTTAGTATTTTGGAACAGCTAAAAACAAGATAGAAATGCCTTAGTGGTAGAAAATAGTATAGACAGTTACAGCTGACACAGGCATGTATAAGGAAACTTAGTGTTTTTTGTTATTAGTTCATCAGTGTCCCTTTGTTTCAAAATAGTTGATATTAAATTACAACATTTTAGAGAGCAGACAGATAAGAGCAATAACGCAAACAAAGGCAAAAAGTCCATGATAAATGAAGTGAATACAATTTGTGGAATATGCATTTTAAATCACTGTAAAAGTGCAACAGCTGCAATTGTACGAAAGCAACAACACATGATAAAACAAGTGTCACATTTGTACAATGCTGCGCCGGCTCTTGGCGACAGCCGCTGCTTGTGTGTGCTTGCTCTCTCATGCTCAATTGGTTGCGTGAGACACTGATACACAGTGATCCGCCCTAATGGACTGTACTCTGCCGGGAGTCCTAATTCACAGAGAAAATGATCACCTGGCGGCGCCCGGCTCCGAGCGAAGGGGAATGAATGAACAGATGCACGAGGGGAGCGAGGTAGCGTGTAGAGAAGAACAAATACAGTCGGAGAGCGTTTGATCAATTCCTGTTTCTTGGCTTTACTTTGACTAAAATGTATTGTGTCCAGTGTGTTGTTGCAGTTATCCAGGATATATATGGAATATACCATCATACCAAAAATACCACATGCTTGTGCATACAACAGGCATATGTACAATAAGGCAAGTGAATGGAAGATGCACAGAGAGGATCAGAAGCGAAAGAGGAAGAAAAGCAGTAACCCTGCAAAAAAGAAAAAAAATCAATCATAATTTATCCACACAATCACACATTAAGGCCAGGCATATTACTTCAGCAGAAAGAAAAGCCAAACAAAGGTCTCTAGTTGACAGCAGCTGCAGTGGTAACTTTGGAAACTCAGACCTGGCCAGGGCTGTATTGAATGAAGAGCCATCTGTGTGGGTATTCACCGCTTGCACTTTTGTTTGACAAAGAATGCGACCTGTCATGCCTGCGTCTATGTGCAAGTTCAGATGGTAGGTGTGTGTGTGCCCGTCTGTCTCACACACACACACACACACACACACACCAATAAAAGCCACTCAGCCATCTGTGTTACACCCTGTCCTATGACCCAGTCCCTGTTACGCGATTAATTCCGCTTTTATTCCACTTTTATGCATTAAGTCCATTTAGAAAGGTCAGCAAAGGTGGTATACAGAAATTGAGCAGCCTCGCCTCCTCTTGTGATCGTTTGTGATCGCGCCAGTTTCTTAGTAAGCACACATTTACCCACATCTCTTTTTACCCTCCCTTTCTTAGTACAAGAAAAATTATAGAGTAGTACCACCATTCAATTATCATGTTTCCTACTTACCCAGCAAAGTGAAAGTGGATTCAACTAGGTGGGATTAAGGATGGTTTAAAAGGTACTTTTGCGTCTGGGAGAGCGGTGAATTTGCTAAGGAGGAAAGCGTTGGCTGAGGGGTGTAATTTGAGTCTTTACTTTTCTGTCCTCGACGTCTTCCTTTCATTTCACGCCCTGTTGGGCTGCCCCAGATAGACGTTTTTATATGTCTAAAATGAAGGTGCTCACTCTAAAAGGTAATTATCATGATCCGACTCAGGCTGACGTCCACTAAGGAACAGATTAAATAGATATTGCTGCAAAACCAAAAGAAAATCCTATGATCATCAAAAGGCAACTATTCAAAAGTTGGATCTAGACTGAGCACATGTAGGGGTGTTTGTTTTAGTTTTTAGTTAGCACTTCTGCCCCATGCTGAAGCTGTCTAATTAATATTCTGATATTAGAAGTAGATCAAATGACTCATAGTGTGAAAGGAGCTGCTTTGTAGGGACAAATCTACAGAGACTATTACCACTGTGTTAAGTTCAGTACTTAACATTTTTCAGCTCATTGTTTCGGCTTTTAGAGTCAGCAACTTACTGTTAAGATTCACGCCTCATCAGCATTATATTCAGCCACCACAGACAGCTTTCCTGACTGCAGAGTTTTCGCCTCCAGAGCTGGAGTCTCCTGGTTGCCCAGCGATCCAGCCTAACCTATGATGACAATAATTAAAACATTTACTAGTGTTATTGATAGTGTTAGTGCTATTAATGTACTATTGTTTGTTATTATTCCTTTAGCTGTACACACTATTACTATTATTAATATTACTACTACTATTACTACTATTTATTTTGACTTAGTCTGTATTTGCAAGGTTGTCTTTCTCCTGCCCTATCTCCCCACCCCTCCTCTCTCTCTGTCTAAAACCCAACTGTCGAGTAGATGGCCGCCCACCTTGAGTCCTCGGGTTCTGTCTGAGTTTCGCCTTTAAAAAGGAAGTTTTTCCTCGCCACAGTCGTCAGTGCTTGCTCATGGTGGGATCTGTTGCCTTCTGTAAATTTGAGTGTAAGATAAAGAGTACGTGCCTAGACCTGCTCTATAAGGTACAGTGCCTCGAGACAACTTCTGTTGTGAATTACGCCATATAAATAAATCGACTTGACTTGACTTGACTAAAAGCTCTAAAAACCCAAACCAACACACATAACAGCAAAAAGGGTATAGTTAGTGACTAGTAGGTGAACACAGAGTCACAGCTGGATATTTTTGCTCAGATATAGTAAAAGGCAAATGGGTGAAGCAGGACTGACGAGGTAACATGAAATACCATATTTCGCCACATTATGATGACAGATGAAATGATAAAGCACTTTGATAACTTTTGAGAGACGTTAATTTTTCTCATACATTAAAATATATGGCTGTGTTAAATTTTTTGGCATCTGACAACCTCCTGGATTGTATTTATTAATTGGACAAATAACTTTTTGTATAGTTTTAAATGTTGGCTATTTGTTGTCTGAACACCTACTAACACCTGTTTCATTGGGTGATAAATATGTCGTGTTGTAATAGCTTGTTGTGCTGCCAGCAAGTGGCCCAGAAATCATTTGATGAAAGTTCAATAAAGGAGCATGTAAATCATGCAAAAACAGCAAGAAATTTTGCTTAATTTGATTTATTTTGATATGCCATTATGACAGTAGATGCTTGAGAATGAGGTTTCATCTAGGTGGTTTATTTTGTGCCCAGAATCTCAGATTCTATTTTCAGTCATGGCAAAGTACAAATCATAGATAAAGAATACGGCGCAGTACCCAACTAGGTTTCACGGCCGCAGTAGATGATTTGGCAAGATGCCATCTTTCAGCATGCATTTTGGGCAACAATAGTGTCAAACCTCAATTAATATTCATAACCCATAATAACCATGCACACACAGCCGTGGCTTCACGGTTATCATCTCTCATGCAATTAATCACTCCCACTTTGAGACAGTGGCCCCTGAAGAAGAGCTTAGAGTTTGCACAAACTGCTTTTTGGGTAATAATTTCTTTTAGGGCTCAGCAGGAAAACCACATAGATTTATAATAATTTTATGACCTACAAAAGTTGGTCCACCAGCTACAAAATATTTGGGAAACTCACTAAGAAATTCACTTGATGCTGTCTTTAGTATATTCAAGCTGGTGATAGGGGAATGGGAAAGGGCAGATAGGACTGAGAGAGAGAGGTGAGTGATGATAGGGTGAAGTAAAGAACAGAGGACACCGACCAGGTTAGAGAAGTGGCACTCCTGGTCACTACTGGAGAATTGTTAAAATTTCAGCGTGACAAAAAGTCATGTTTAGTGTGTGTGGGTATGTGAAATATTCTAATATTCTGTCTTGCTTGTGCATTAACTGTCAAACACATTCCAGTATTATGTAGTCTCATATAACACTAACGAATGCACACAGTTCTGTTTCATCCTACATTGGTTGTCTGCTTAAGAAGATGAGTTCAAACATTTGTCAGCGTGTATGGTCTGCACGAGTGTAGGTAGATGATGAAATAATTATTATACAGACCCCTATGCAGAAACTATAAAATACGCTTACAAGTCTAGGCTGTACTAAGTGCATTAGTAAATGCTAAGGCCAGACAGTGCTAAGGTACTGATGTTTTGCAGGTTCTGCAGGTATAACATTTACTGTGCTCACCATCTTAAGGGGCCCATATACTCCATAAGAACTGCTTGCTCAGATGGTGGGATAGCTTCAGAACCCTCCCCCACCCTCTCACCTTTCCAACGTCCCATTACAGGTTCCTGTGCCAAACTGTGTCTGTGTCCCCACCTGAGTGAAACACTCTCTGTGACATGGGGACCAACCTTAGTTTACAAATAACTTTCCTTTGAGAAATATCTGATTTTTTGCCAGCTCTTCATCCACCATGCTACTAACTCGCACTGAATTGGTTTTCAAATACATCATGCATGAAAGAGGCCCTATGATAGAGATACATCATATAATTTAGACAGTCAGCACAGCCATCATTATTGGGCCAGACCATAATATGTCACATATCAACAATTTGCTTTGAAAAATAGATCATGGATGTCTTCAAGGTCAGTCATGATATAAAATTGTCAGATCGCCCAGTTTTTAACTTAAAACAATTTGCAGGTTTGTTGCAAACACCCAGGAGTGAGTGAAGTAAGGTGATGAGAGAAGAACATATGAAGAGAAACACTGGGTACTCTACAGATGGTAGGACTCATTGGGTTTATTTGGACTCAGATTCTTACAATGTTGGTTTAAGTGTGTAGACTAAAGCCCTGACATATAGAACTGACCTTGACTTTAGGCTATCTAGCTCCTAGCTCAAAGAATTTTATTACAGGTGCTTGGGGAGGCTTTTGTATTAAATGGTTGATAACTTCTTAATAACTTTCACCAGAAAGAAGAAAGAAACTGACTTTATCTTTCTGCAGTATACTACTTCTGGGTAGCCACTGCATCATAAAATTTGTATTGACTCTTTATCATTTGTGTATTTGTCTCTGTGTCTTTATTTTTTACCATGAAAAAGGCTTCAGCTCAGTCACTGATTGGGCTTATACATGAGACCTCTATGGCACAAACTGACTGGATCAGTCACAAAGGCAATGTGGGATAAAAAGGCCTCAGACAGTTACTTATTTCGTAACTGTACATACAAATGTACTACATGTCCCAATGAGACAATGTGAGACAGATCTTTTCTTATTGGTTCAATATCACCACAGCAAGAACATTTTTTTACAACTCTATGGACTTATTGACAAAAGCCTGCGGTATTAAGGGATAGCTGTAATGAGGAGAAGACCTCTGCAAAGGTCCCAGAGTATATTGTGAATCTATCCTTCTTACCACTCCTGTCATATGCTACACTGCTCTCTGACATTTTAAAGCGGTTTGTCAACTTTAAGCACAGAGCTGTTCAGAAATCTAGCTGGAAAGGTCTGTCTCTTCTAATCCTGGAGTCCAAAGTGTGTATATGAAAGTGTACATTTGTGTCAACCCTTTCTCCTAAAAATTACATTCCCTGACAACTAATTCTTAATTATGATTACGTTTGTTTGTAACATATCACGTTACGTTTGAAATCAACATATATTCACCATTTGTTTACTTGCTTTCCTACACGCAGGGCAGTTATAGATAGACTATTAATTGCAACAATCTTGCTATAGTCTATACTTTATTGTATGAATATTTTTTTCTGAGATGAGAGGGGATTTAGCGCGCTTGAAAATACTCTTGAAAATATACATTTCCATTAGCCACTTTCCATGTTACAGTCATGGGCTATCAAATACCATTTGTTAGCAGAGACGGAAGATTTTGGACTGCGGCAGACCGGGCACAGTCCTGTAGTTGTATTATGAATTCCCAAAGTGCAGTGTGCGTGTGTATATATATATATATACACACACACACACATATATATACAGCCATTGTGTCATTGTGTTGTTTGTAGACTTGGTGTGTTCCATATCACTCTGGGTTGTCCGCTGTTGATGGGCTACATTCCATTTCGAATTGCCCCCAGTCTGCTGCAGTCCAAAAACTACCTTCTCTGTTAACAAATGGTGTTTCATAGCCTGTGACTGTAACATTGGAAGTGGCTAATGGAAATGTATATTTTTTGAGTTTTGTGGCATAGGCCTATTTAACTATATCTATTCCTACAATAAAGTATAGACTATAGCAAGATTGTTGGAATTAATAGTCTATCTATAACTGTCTTGTGCGGGAATAAACGCATTGTAGGAAAGCAAGTAAACAAACGGCGAAGATACGTTGATTTCAAACGTAATATGTGATAGGTCCTTCACAAACGTAATTAAGAATGCAAATTAGTTGTCAGGGAATGTAATTTTTAGGAGACAGGGTTGTTTGTTTATATGTTGCAATGTGTATGTTTGTGCCAGTAACTGTTGTGAGTATACTGTAAGCCTCGTCTGCCTCTACTAATAGCACTATAGTCACTGAGGGGGATTTCCGCTGGTTTTCTTGTTCCTACTTTGCTCTTATGATTAAATTAATGAGTGTGAAATAAAACACACAGACCAAACATGCCTAAAAGCCACTAATACTGATGTAAGTAATGTTACATAGCAAACTAATAACCTGCTGAGGGCCCTTTGGCCTTCAGGGAGCCCCCAACAAACCAAGTTTTATGTGCCACCCACCAATGCAATGACCAACACTTGTAATGTTACTGCTGGTGAAGCTAGATAATCAGACTGAACTGCCATTTCACTTACTCCATTTTGACATTGTGTTAGTGTAGTGTAGCCCATTTCTTGTTGGTAGGTGTGTTTTCTTTGTTTTGTTTTGCCCAGCAATCAGCAGTGTGTGATATCAATCCTGCAGTTGTCAGCTTCTCTTGACACAAAAGCTAATCAGTTAAGTATAAATGTTGTTAGTTGTTATTCCTCTATGTGGATTTAACAACTTGTAGAGCTGTCACCATTTTTCTGTCACTATTTTTCTGTCACTACTTTTTTTGAGAAAAGTTTGGTAGGTATGTGGGAAGATGATGTCTCCTTTCTAAATGGTTGGCCAACTGTTTCTCTAACTGGAAAGCAGATGTCTGGGCATAACACCAGACCTAATTGAATCACAATGACAAATTCTAACATACACAATTAGCAGTGTTTGCAGGTAGACAGACAGTGAAGCATCATGTCCTTGTCATTCCACTAGCAACTCCTGCTGGTTGGTTTCTATGTAGAGTGTGAACTGGGGGTGATAACATAAACCTCTTCCCTCTTGCTGCTCTGCAATAAAGTGTTTGCAGGTTGTTAGTGAAAGACTTTCCATAGGTTTGTGTCTGGGTTAAGGAGGCTACTGATTAATTCAAGGTTAATTTTTTTTTCTTTTTCTGATAAAATTAAGAGAAATTAATTATTGTTGACTAAGACTAAAATACTGTAAGTTAGGGCTGGGCAACTGATGATATAATTTTCCTTGAAAGAAATATAACAAATGGTAAATAAATGTTGATGATATAAGTAATTTCCTTGCTCAGATAGCATGCACAAAAATGAATCATGACCTGTCAGTCATCAAATAAGGTTTTAGATTGGTTAGGTTAGATTTTATTACTAATTGTAATTGTAATTCTAATTATGTATTTTTCATAGTAGTCTACTGTTACTACAAATTTTTGTCATGTTCTGATCACAAAGAACAGTTTAAAACCACAATTAAAGCAAAAATCTGGCTTTAAATTTGAAAGAAATAATAATTTGACATTTTTTGTTAGAATTATTAAAACTGACTGTAGGGGTGCTGATAATTATTGTGTCTATGATGCATCGCGATACGGATGTGGACAATTCTGCTTTGATGCAGTGACACAATATAATCAATTATAGCCACCCGACGTTGCTTGTTGATTTTCCGGCCTTGGCTGGACAATAAAGTTCTAAAGTTCTAAAGTTCTACCTCCTGTTAGCGACGCATGAGATGTAGCCATGTTAGCCATTTTCACCCTGCTACTGTTAAGGAAATAGTGGAAATTGATGTGATGCTGTTGTGACATGTTAGCAATAACATGTGATTCCTGGACTTTGGTCACAGTCTTATGTGACAATAACAATACATTACATTAGCACATTGCATTATTATGAGTCTCATACAGGTGCTCATCTGGCAGAGCTCCTGGCTCATGTACAGTAGCTACCGTGCAAAAGTTTTAGGCAACAAAGGTAAAGTGAGGATGCTGTCAGAAATAATCCCATGATTAATTTTTATTCATCAATTAACCTCGTGAAATGCAGTAAACAGGAAAAAACCTGAATAAGATCAGTGAATCTTTATTCACTGATGGAAAAAGTAGCCATATGCAGTAATATAGAAAATAGTGGATGCAATGCATCATCCGGCATCATGATATCAAATCAAATCGAATCATTGATGGATAATCGTAATCACATCGAATCGTGAGATCAATAAAGATGCACAGCCCTACTGTAAGTAACAATGTTGAAGGATGAAAATATGACTAAAGTAATGGAATTCATTTTGAAGACTGAGGCTGAATATGAAATCCAAAATAAGCACTGGAACACACACACACACACACACACACACACACACACACTGTTTGGTAGACACCTGGAGCCACTAATAAACTCCTGTGACTAGCTTCATCCACTTCGTTCTCAGTTATTACTTCTTTCTATCAATTAACCTTTAAGCTTTCTCTCTCCCCTCACAGATGCATTAACAGAAGATTGAGGAAGGGGTGTGTAAAACCAAAGAAGTGTGGAGGGTCTCCATTTCCTGAGCTAAAATAATCAATAGTCTATGAATATTCTGATCAACGTCCCCAGGCCTGAGAAAAATGTCAACGTTTAGTCTACAAAAGCTACTAACTCAAGAGACAGGAGAAACGAGGGAGAAAACAAAAATGGAAATCACAAGAGAGAGAGAGAGACAGAGGGTCAAGAGAGGGAAATGCAGAGAAGGTGATAGAAGTAAAAAAGCTGAAGGAGGTGAGGTAGTGTTGCCAGCTCAGGATGCTTGGTGTAGTTTCTGCTTAACTTCCAAATTTTATGTAAAAAAAATCCATGAAAACCTGACTGTCCTAACACCCTTTCTACTTTCCCTTTAAAATATTAAAACTAAAAGAAAATAGAGAAGTTAAACCACAGAGGGATGTAATCAATGCACCTGAAGGGAATATTTATGAGGAATAACTCTGACCAAGTGTTGGCCAGTTTGGAAAAGTGAGTTCTCAAATGAGCGCCTTGCTCACACACTGAATATACTGATGTAGTGCATGTACAGACAAGTCCAGACCCGCTTGAATTGGGCCCAGTCACAAATTTATAACAAATGTGGATTTGCTGAAGGAATAGTTTGACATTTTAGGAAATACTGTGCGCTCATACAGTTTCTTGCCAAGAGTAGGATGAAAGGATCAATACCACTCTCATTTCTGTGCATTAACTATAGAGCTAAGGCCGGGAGTCGATTGCCTTGGCTTAGCAAAAAGACTGGAAGCAAAGGGAAATAGCTAGCCTGGCTCTCTGCATAGGTGGTAAAAAAATCTGCCAACACGGAGACCATTTCTTGCCTTAGCCGGTGACCTCCTGTAGTCTGGTCACCATGAGATTACCAGGCAAGGAAATCACTCTCTGACCAAGAAATAGTTCTCACAGGTAACTTCCCACAAAACTACAAATTGTCTATTTTCATGAACTTTAGAGATGCTGGTAGGCAGATTTTTTTTTACTTTTGGAGAGAGCCAGGCTAGCTGTTTTCCCTGGTCCACTTCACTCCTGAGTTAAGATAATCACCTTCTAGTTTTAGTTGGCATACAGACATGAGAGCTGTACATTTCTCAAGAAACCAAATTTCCCAAAATGTCTAAAGGATGGAAAACACTTAAGCAAAAAGGTAGTTACTGTACAAAACTCATTTCACGGAAAGGAAGAAATCTCTCTTAACATGACAAAGCATTTACAGAAGTATGGTATGAAAATGCAGTTGATTTGTAGTCATAATACCCTAGAATCTTATTAATTAAAAGTATAAAACAGTTAACACTCAACTTGAGGACAAGAAAGTTTTTTTTTAACCTTTCATCCAAAAAGAATTTTAAAATCCCTTGTTATTTATAGTGCATGACCTAGCTAATAAAGGTATATTTACTTTCAACATGTTGGATACTGGTCTAGAGCTCAAGCTAGAAACAGCCCATAATATCTTCTGTGCTCTACATATTCTTGAGGGCTTTTACTCATTCTACTGAAAGGGAATCTCAAACATACAAGAATAACTGTGACTTTAATAATCATTTCTGGGGGGAAAAAAATGTATTGCCGCTAACATTAATTCATGCTGGCAGAAATCAGGGAATGGTAAAGAAAGACATCACTTCCTTTTCCATCTAAACAAGGCTTACAGCCAGATATTAATAATTTTATACCACCTGGCAAAATTCAATTGTATGCTTACATTATGTTCACCATGATATATTACCTTTACTGAATGAACCAGAATTCTTCACAGTTGCTGTTGCCATTTGGAATTGATTGGGGCTGAATAATCCCATGTGTTTATGCATGCTACAGTTGACATTAAGGGGAAGAGCCCCCTCTAAAAAGAGATTAATCTTTTGTCGAATCCAATTTCAAATAAATATATGAAGTAAAAAATAAAGTGATCAAATGCCTTAAGTCCACAGCCACTCAATAGTTTTTATAATTCTGTAATTTGTTACCAATGTAAACCTCCATCACTTAGTCAGGTCATGTAAAAATCAGACAAGATAATCTGCAAAGATAGATTATAATGTTGACTGCTCTGATGTAGTTTGACTTCCTAATAACTTGCTGTGACAGTTTGTTGCACACAGCATGAAATGTCCCAGCTCTAATCACCTGTGACATTGGCTGAATGACATCCAGGGTTGACAGATTACAATCTTGCCAGCTGATTTAACTGATCTAGTGTTCCAAATAACTATTTCAGGACACTGTATCCAGAAAGATGACAACTGAGTATCAGGGACCACAGTCCCTGTTTCAGTCAGTGCACTCTGAAGTTGTTTTTATACTGGCTCCAGCACAGCTTCCTTCATGGATCACTATATTTCATTCTCTGGGGTTGTTCAGAGAAATACATCTCAGTGCTTGTGCATGGACAGCTGCAATGAACTCATTTTATGCATAGTGGGTACCATGCTGCAATGAACACAATAAGTTGCTTCTTACAAGTACATTTCTTTTTGTTTAATTTCACATGCATAAACACAGCCAAACAGTAGGCCTACTGCTGGTGAAATATGATAAATATGTACACTATTGTTATTAAGCAAATCATCATGCTACTGTACAGACTTGCACTTTTAAATTAAGAGTTACAATTTCATTTTGTGAGTCCCTCGCCTGTTACAACAATTTTGTTCATTTTTTTTCAAATTATGGACCTAATTATACCTATTATTACCTATTATATATTATATATGTAATATAAATATTACATATCACCTGCTGGTCCTCAGATAGTACCAACCCAATGCAAAACTATCTTTACTGGTCCACTCAATCCAAGTCAGGCTAAGTCTAATAGAGTTGAGAATGTTCTCATATTGCAGTGACTCTCATGTCCATGTGTCTGTCTGTCATATGAATGTACAGTATGTATGACATGACATGTATTGCTTGTCTTTTCAGCCATGGCTGCTTGTTTCTGGTGAGGCATGATGCAGCTACTGGCGTTGTTCCCTCTCTTTCTGTGTCTGTCCAGTTCATACAAGTCTAATTATCACTGGGTTACTCACAACCATTCTCATTTACAATTTCTGAACCTGGCAATAATGCTGTAGTTAAGATTAGGGAAAGAGGACATGAACTCTAGTCTCCTGCATGAAAGTCAGACATATGGCTGTCCACTACACCAGCCTTGACACTGTTAGAACATGTTCAAATTGACAGTGTTAAGAGGGCAAGGTTGTCTGGCAGAAAAAAATGACCAGAGCAACACAACATCATCTGGCAAGGCACTGCAGTCGCTTTAATGCAGGGCTGATTTCCGTCTCAACTCCTGCTTACTCTCCCCTTTGCTAAATAAATGGAATTGCCATAGGAAGAAAATTAAATGCTGTAATTCATTGTGATATGTGCTATTTGAAGTGGGTCTGACTTTCCACAGATGCGGTCTCTTTCAGATTAGAGTTATCATTTTTGAAAATGAACTAATGCACATAGGATTTTGGTGGGCCTTTCGTGTGTTCGTTGCACATTAGGACAGGAATCGGGACAATTTGAATATGTATTTGTGCCAAGGAAATATTCTTGCTGGGAGTAGTTTGGCTCATATCACCATGGGTTTTCAGCTAGACAGCTCTATGAGGAAGTAGCTCCCACAGGGCAGAAACATCATCAACCACTTTCATCTGTCATCTTTCTGTTTTAACAATGGTGGAGAAATCACTGAAACAGCATTCACAGTGGCCTCAATAACAGCTGACTCTCTCTGCATTACATTTGCATTTACTCATTTGGCAGATGCTTTTATCCAAATCAACTTACAAATGAGGGACAACACTAAAGCTTCAGTGCAGTAGGAGACCTTGAAGTAAGTACCAAACACTAAATCTGTTAAATAAGGAAAAGTGAAGAAGAAGTGAGCCAAAAGTGCATAGTAAGTGCTGGTTTGGCATGTTGGGGTGTTGGAAGTGTCAGAAGAGGAGGTGCTCTTTGAAGAGATAAGTCTTCAAGAGATTCTTGAAGACACAGAGGGACACTTCTGCCCTGATAGCATTTGGGTGCTCATTCTACCATTGGAGAACCACAAATAAGAACAGTCTGGACTGCAAATGCCTTGTGTGCAGGGATGGCATTGCCTGACAGAGATCCTTGGAGTAACGCAGTGGCTGAGAAGGAGCATAAGCTTATATGTTTGAATTCAAATACATGGATGCAGACCCAGAAGTTGCTCTGTTGGCAAGCAGGCTTAATGACTTTAATTTGACTCGGTGACCGTGGGTAGCCAGTGGAGGCCAATGAGCAGCAGAGTGACATGCACCCTTTTAGGCTGATCAAACACCAGACAGGCCACCACATTTTGGACCATTTGCAAGTATTTCATTGTTTGTGAAGGTATGCCCATCAGAGGGGCATTGCAGTAGTTGAGGTAAGAGATAATCATGGCCTGTAGCAAGAGTTGGGTGGCGTACTGGGACAAGTAAGGCCTGATTTTTCTCACATTGTATAGTGAGAAGCAGCATGACGGGGACACAGATGCAACATGGTCAGAGAAGGATACCTGATTATCAAACATGGCACCCAGGTTTTTTTGCAACCTTGGTTTGGTTGAGAGATGAAAAGGAGATTTTTATGTTAATATTGTGATGGCCAGGATGACTAAGACTTAAGTCTTAGAGAGGTTAAGCTGAATGTGGCATTCTCTCACCCATGTGGATATATTTGAGAAGGCCAAGATCTGCGTGGAGACCATGGTGAATGACCCAAACAACATAAATTCTAAGGACATAGTCAAGAGTTTGGCTGCATTGAATTAATGTGAGAATATTATGTGTTTTTTAGCCACATTTTGGATGGCAGGGTCATTCTGTTGGGTGGCTGGTCCTCCACTTGGGTGAATATATTGGATGGATTGCCATGTAATTTGGTACAGACATGCATTCCCATCATGTGCTTTGTATTTAGTACTAATTATTAAATTTCTGCACACTAACAGGCTAAACTAATGTGGGGAGTACAAACATGAGCATTCTCTATCATCAAGGTCATGATTATCCAAGAAGGGTTAAACTGGGGTCAACTGGTCTTGGTTATAGCTACTTGGTTGGTGTTTTATCTCTTATCCAAGAAGCTTCTTCTGTTCTTCTTGGATATCATCATCATTATAATAATGACATTGTGAGCCTAGTAGCTTACTGATGTTAGCATTTAGCTCAAAGCATTACTGTGCCTAAGTCCAATCTCAGTCTTGTGACAGCCTTTACCTGCTAGTTTTCCATAGCTCGCATGCAAAATGAGATGCAAAAATAATACAGAAAAATAATTTAAATAACAATGTATGAACAAATGTTGTGTATCCAGGTAAAATATGTTCAGAATATGTGACAATACTAGTCCAGCTTTGTTTGTGTGTGTGTGTGTGTGTGTGTGTGTGTGTGTGCCAATATGTTCCCTAGCCCACAGGGCACACAATTCTTTGCCTGGTTTCATCTCCTGAGTGGTGTCACCATCACTTCTCCATTTAATCTCTTGCTACATCTCTCTTTCTCTCTCTTTCTTTCTCTGTCTCTTTTTTAAACCAACATCTTAACACCCTAGCTATCACCTCTTATCAAAGAAAAACATAAAACTAATAGTCGTAAAAAGAATGTGGGATAATATCTTAGTATTTCTTGCTCATACACATCACTCTCTATCTCCTCTATTCTCTCTATTATCTTGTTCACATACTTATGTATCTTCCTGGCTATTTTGGTCTTCTTTTTGCTCCATACAACTCGTTTTTCCCCTCTCTCCACCTCAATCTTTTCAACTCACTTGTTCTTTTGGCCCTCTTTGTCTTGTAAAAAAACAGCATGGTTGAGTAAAAACGTTACACCTCTCTCTTTGCGTTTCTCTTCTCCTTGACCCCCAGTAGTTTCCCACTGATTTCTTAGATCAGCATTTTATTCCCCTATGCTGTTCGGTTCCTTTCGTGAGGGGGCAGGGGTGGGGTTGAAGTGCCAATTCCACAATCCCTCACTCCAGGGAATGGAGGTTGCAAAGGGGGAGTTCATCATAGATGGACTGTCCTTCAAGAATCACTTCCCCCTTCTCAGAACCTGAGTCAGCACCAGATCACCTTTAGAAAGAAAGGTGTTAATGGACTCTCTTCATTTCAGACCACTCCATACCAATGAACCTGAGTGGGAGAGTGCAGGCTGACAAAGACATGCACATACATGTATGTAATCATGTACACATTCAGACACACACAAACTTAAGTACCACTCTACTAAAGTATAAGGTACAGTACATGGATTTATCAATCAGTATTTCAAAGTGGGCTCATTTACACTTTTCCTTAGGACAACAAGGACTAGCAGTACATAAATCAAATATGCCAACACTCACAATGGACACGAACGAGTGAAACAAGCCTAACCATTAGCACTGAATTAATTATCAAACTCTGATTCAGTACATCCAAGGGCATATACCTGACTTGGCCATATCTCCACCCAGCAGATGACTCTAAAGTAACCACTATCATCTTAATCGCTTTTGTTGTAAATTTTCATAACAGAAGAACAGGCTCATGGAAAACCACAAGGTAACAAACATGTAGAGCAAGTTTAATTAAGAGGTTCATGAGAAGCTTTGTAATAATTTAACAAGTTTCAAAACAAGTAACGAGTGAATGGGAATGTCTGTTGGTAGGTTGGTGTGTCGCTTTGTTCCAGACTGAAATATCCTAACTATCATATGAATTGCCATGAAAACACATGAAATTCATACTGTACATTGGTTTATGACAAAATACATGCAGATAAAGATATTGTTGTGTTTACTGCTAGTTAGCAACTATTAGCATGTTAATATTGTAAACTAAGATGGTGAATATGGAAAACACTTGTCTGTTGGTATTGTCCGTGTTAGCATACTGATGTCAGCATTTAGCTCAAACCACCACTGCCCTGAGCCTCTGGTATAGTCTCATAGACCTGCTAGCATGGAAAGCTACTTCAAAAAAAATGCTCGCTGTCAATTCTGCAATGACTTGCTCTATTCACACATCAGCTCAATTGGACATTACACAGAGTTTGTACTAGGGAGCTGGCAGGGTTGAGTCAGTTTACTGTCCAGTCCATGTGATTTGGTCATTTGCTTTCTGACATATAGTGTATCCAGGTAATGTCTAGATATGTTCAAGGTTGCAGTGTATTTCTTTATGGAAGCAGCTTCCATGAGTGTGTCCTCTTTCTTACTCTTAGTACGGCTTGTTGTACACATTAGAACCAGCTGGACACTAGAAAAACCTGCTTGCACCAACTTGCACAGATTTATGGTCTTGACAGTCAGAAGAGAGCAGATACTCACTTATAGAGATGACACACTGAACTATAGGTAGACTGTGACTACAATCACATCACTAGACAAATCCTCAAATCCTGTTAGATTGCAAATTCTTGTATATTGTTTTGACAAAATAGAGATGGATGTTCTTTTAAAAGAGTTTGCCTTGCTAATTTAGACAGCCATCTGTGTGAAAAGGGGAAAGCAGGGGGTGAATTGAGAGATGAGGGCAACATAGACTGTAAACTCTACAGAGAGAGCAGGAAGAGAGAGGACTTCACTAAAGTGACCTGAGATGTGGATTGCTGCACTAGAAATGAAGTCAAAAATAAAATAACAACTCACTGATTACCTGCTACAAACTGTGAGCAATCATATGGAAATCATACTGTAGGAGGGCCATACTGGGAGAAAAGTAACATTGTCTTACTCAGTAGTTTATATATATATATATATATATATGTGTGTGTGTGTGTGTGTATATATATATATATATATATATATATATATATATATATATATGTATATATATATATATATATGTATTAGGATGGTATTTTACTATTTAAGTCGACATTAATCAAGCGACCTAAGTCTACTAGTCGAGTAGTTGTGACGCCATAGTTAAGACGTGTTCTCCAAGCAAACCAAGATAATAAAATATGGTGTCAGTCAAGCCGTGTGTACAGATGCACTAATTTTTACTCCTCCCAAGCCCCACTCATCATCAAATTTAATTCCTGACTAGCAGTGATGTTCTCAGCAGTGTGTCCATCTGCATTGCGAGTCTGGAGCACAGAACCTGAAATGTTCCAGTCACAATCCACAACGGCAGGTACAGTGACATAAACCTAATGTGAGGTGTCCATACAGCGGTTAAGGCTTACGCCTGTTGGCTCTCACAAGTTCTCATGAGCCTCATCATGGGCTACACAGTAATGCCTCTGGAAGATGCCTACTTGGGCAGAAACAGGAACTAGTAAACATTAGTCCCATATTCCATGAAGGCAGCTAAACTCTCCCACCGCCCAACCAAGTAAAGGAATAAAATAAAAATGAGTCGATTCTGTGTAAATGAAAAATGACTATGCCTACCTGTTCTGACTAATCAACTATTCATATCCCTAATATATATATATATATATATATGTGTGTGTGTGTGTGTGTGTGTGTGTATGTATATATGGAATATATATTGGAACAGGGCTTCAAAACAGTTAAATAAATATACTCAACCCTAAAACCCTAATCAGTCAACCTAATCTATTATATTGTATTAGAAAAACAGCCTCAAACAGTAGCATAAATAGCCTACGTCATATTAAGTAAAACTGCTGGGAGAACATCTTTTATAGATCTCATTATAAAAGCAAGTGTTGGGCACTCAGCATGCCTATCTGCTACTGGTATCCACACCTGCATCTATTTCAAGTCTATGTGTCAGTCTGCTATATCTTCAACATTGTTTATTATTGACAACCTGTCTGACCCACAGGGCCCTGCATGCATCAGACAGTTATGTAGATCCAGATAGTGCAGTGGCTCGTCCTTTAAATAGGGAGGGCGGTCACCGGACCTTATTGTCACTTTTGCTTGATAGGATACATTGTTACTTGTCCTAGTTTCAATGGAGTTTTAGCAACACCACCAAAGATATAATACTAATGGCAAATGGAAACTCAAAAATCATTTGAAGAATAGAACTTTGAGACTCATTTAATGTTAAGTGGGACAACTGATAAATTATTTGGCTATGGAACATTTTACATACCAAACCCTATTGCTAGACAAGTTGTAGATTCTGGACAATTCAGCAAAACTGTAGATTACGTTTGTTTTTGTCTGTTGTTCAAATTCTGTCTTGCTAACACCTGCATGTGGGCAACTATGGTATGTCGTAGTTTTTAACAATGGTTAAAATGAGACAACATAACTTTTGACCATCTTCACGAGTACGTCGTGATGGTGATGATGAGAAGTGTCAGTTTGAAATGAAGAAATGATATGTTTAAGAAGAAGGTTTTCACCAAATAGCAGCTTACTATGGCAAGTTGCAATTATATGGAAGATAGCACATTGATTCCTCTTTATTTTGTCAATATCCTATTGGCCATTTGCCCAGAGGATAACATGTGACATCTAGAAATGGTCAGACAGGAGCGAGAAGAGATGAGTCATAAAGCCAACAGCCAACATACTCACTGATGTCAGTTGTGTCAGAATTAACTCAAGATTCGCATTAGCCAAATTGTAGCCATAAAAGATTAAGGAATGCAACTGGTTACTATCGTGCGTCCTTTTATGTTAGATAGTCTCTCTCTGCATGTATAGTCAGAATAAAGAACTAAGAACATCTGAAAGATCAGTGGTTATGAAACAAGTTAATGTTAACTGCAGCCTGTGATGATTCACAAAGTTTGATGACTATATGTCATTCACCAACCCCGCCTTCACACCTTTATTTTCAACAATACTATATTAATGCCTTTACCTGGCGCTTAATGTTGCAATGGAAAAGAAAATCATGAGGGTAGACGTCCAATTGTATACCTTGTATGAATATGATTTGTACATACTAGTCACCAACACCAACGTTATTTGAAATGTAGGTGATTAGAAGTATTAAATGAAACAGCTGATGTCATATAATGCAAGCAACTTCAATGTTCTAATGTTTATCAATAAAGTTAAGCATTTATATTTAGCCCTCTGCTTCCACATCTACAGTCCTCTAAGAAAAGACAATCCTATTGACAGACCACAATCACCACCCCCAACCTCTGTGTGGAATGGAAAAAGATGTGTGGACACTGCATCTAAAGATGCCTCTCAGCATGCTGCTGGGCTCCATTGATTTTAATTCCAAAGACTGTGCTGCCATTAAGTGAAGAAACAACCTCACTTTTCCTTGATGATCTCTAATGTTTATTGACATTAAGTGCAGATTTGAGTTTTGTGTGGATTTCAGTGTGCCCTCTGTCCGAAGTAAGTATCTATTTAGCTAGATGGATGGAGATCCCTTTACATGCACGCATACATACACATGAAAACAAATTTATTCACTCACTCTGTGTTAGATCCTCACACCATCACACTGACACACTGTTCCTCCTGTGGCCACCGCTTGCCCCAGCCCCTCAGTGCTGAGAGCCCTGCCAGGCGGTAATTCTTTAGGGTTAATAAATGAAGCCCAAATGGTTTGACTCCAAAGAGACATAAAGCGATGAAAAAATAGCACTTTGACACAGCATGGATACAGGGCTCATCACCCGAGATAGCCACCTTGATATTTTAACCAAGTGCTTTGTGAGTCAGAATTGACTTCTTCTCTAAAACCGTATCCTCCTGTAACAACGATCCTTCACATGCTTCCTCTCTCTCTGTGTCCTTTCTAATCCATATGTTATATGGGATCATTGTTGAGAGGCTTGGATTGATGTTAATGTTCATACTACGCACTACAGACTACTATATACATCAACCTGATTGGAGGTAAACATGGAGTTTATGTCTCAACAGTGTGAGGTGGCTTCAGTTCACACCTTTTCTTTTACACCGCGGAAGACAATGATGGACAGGAGGAGAATCAAAAATAAAGCCCACAGCATGACTCATATAGATTCTTTTGTAACCAGAGGACATTTGAATCAGGCTTGCAAAACTGTTTTGACCTGTTCAGTCTAAAGATTCATAGTAAGTGAATAAGGCAGTTTTTCACATCATATCCGAAACACAAACCATTGTCATGCTGGCTTGTGCACTCTGTAAAAACACTTTTAAAGGGGTTGCACTTTCATCAAGTTGGGGACCCAAGAGACAGACTGGAACAGAATATACAGTCATGCTAGTGGCCAACATGATCACAAATATTCTCACAATATGCTAACATGCTACGCAGATATTAACCATGTTCATTGTGGGACTTAAGCATATTACAATGATAATAATTTGCTAATTAGTACTAACCCAAAATACAACTGAGGATAATTTGAATATTAGTTTATAAGTTCTTGGTCATGGACTAAGTATTGGACCTAAACTGTTGAGGTCAACTAAATACAGGGATACACCTACTGGGGACCATGGAATGTAAAATTGATGCCATATTGATTTAATAGCTGTTGAGATATTTCGACATGGCAACTCCAGAGCTGGCAATATAGCTAGTGTTTTATGTCAACTGGCACTGGTTGTCCAGAGCTGAAGAGAGGAGCAACCGAGCAAAGTGAGATGGAATATGATGGTGGCTATGGCAGAAAAATGATAGGAAATATCTATGAAAAGTTTGATGAACAAGAAACTGAGGAAGGATTTCAGTCCAAAGCAGAAAGCGATCAATGGCGGTGAAAACATTGATTGCAATTAATGATTGCCAGAAGGGGAGACAAAAAAAGTTTCATACACGTCGGTTCAATTTTAAGTTAATTGTGCTATTTTTTCAACTTAGAAAGATCCTTCCAGATTTCGGAGGGATGAGAGACCATTTCAGACTTTATTGTTATTAATAAACATAATAGCTGTATAAAAAGAGTTATGTCAGTAAAACAGTATCAAATACTACAGACATTTGGACATTTTCCATCCCAAACTTAATTTTACTGATCTTGGATATATAATAGACATATCAAGTTTAAATAGTATTTTGCATGTGGAAAAAGCTTAAAACAAAAGGCTAAAAGTAATGATAACTTTACAAAGTATTAAAAATATTTAACCTAAGATTTATAATATTTTAACTCACTGCAGTGCATGGTCTAAATTGTGAATACAGGTAGTTTTTTTTTTTTACTGACAGCTTCTTTCACTAATTAACATAGAAAACCACTGCAGCTCTAGGCCAGCCAGCAACCAAAAAGTTTGGTAGGATCTAAACAGGGACTTTCAGGAAAAAGAAAAAAAAGAGATTCAACTACTACAAGTCCCACATTTTTCCATAGGTGTCTATGCAGTGTACATATCACATTAAATGAAACATGTTTAGTGGAGTGTCTTTCTGTACAGCTATATCTACCTGCAAATAAAGCTATTATTTCTGAAGCTTTTAAGAGGAATACATGGTATGGCGTTGCGATTACAGCTGAAAGCCAGACAACAGCTCTTAAGTCATCACAAGGGGGGAAAAGGTCCTGATTTGGTCAGTTCTGTGATCCGCATACTCAGCTCCTCTTGAGGATTTTGCAGCAAATGATATTATTTGGTAAAATGGTAACCAGAATAATGTTGGCCAGTATTGTTCAGTAGAGTCAGTGAGCAGTGTTGTAAGTTAAGACAGTTGATTGACCACACGGGTCAGTCAACAGACAGAACAGCAGTCCAGCACTGAGAGCGACAGGCTGATCAGTAATGACTTTATTCTGCTCCATCCCATTAACCAAGCAATGCTGTGAGTCACTGTAGCTATACTCACCTGAGGTGGTCCAATGATGTTTCCACTGCTCAACCCAGATGACTTCCTTCACGTCAATACCTGTTGGTTTATCGTAGACATGATTAAAGTCAGCATAACTTATAAAAGTTATATACTTCTAAACCCAACATGAGCTATTTATAGTTAATTCTCTCATGCAACATCCACTGGGCCATAATAGTGGCTGTGAGGCTCCAATGGGCTTTGTTATCAAGGTAGATGAATGGTGATGGCTACTGTTCACACTGGAGCAAGGTGCTAGGGCATGGAGGGGCCGGTAATTCATGATAATTGGGTTATTACCGTCATGATATCCCCTATTACCACAGCAGCAGTAAACAGAGGAGAGGTAGGAATTATCGCTGTTAATTAGAAAACATGTAGACTGTTACATGAAGAGGAAACTGCATATCTCAGCCATCGGAGCAGAGATCACCTTTATTGTTGGTAGGCATGAATGTGTCTGGCCTTGTGTTTGTGTAAAGTGTGTGTTCTACCAAGACTGCACAACGTTGTATAATTTTTTATGTTACTTGCATATAGTCATGTGAATATGCATTCAAATATTATTATATGAGTATACTTTGAGCTGCACAAGAGTTGTAGTTCCATTAGTGTACCAGTGCACTGCAGACGTGGCAATGTATGTCTGTGTGTTGGAGTGTATGGATGTGTGTGTGTGTGGTCTACTGAGCAGGTGTGTGTGAGGAATGTGACACGGTGTTCGTCCTCTGTCTCTTCCCCTTTCTGGATCAGCTCAGGGGCAGCAGGCATGAAAGTACTCTGTCAGCCTGTATGAAGCTGACAAAGGTACACACACACACACACACACACACACACACACACAGATGCACACAAAAGCTAAGGATAAGGCAGCAAGAGGATATGGGCCAAAGGGCCAGCTGAGTTTACTAAACTTTCACAAGAGACTAAAGAGGTCTCGCCAATTGTAGGGTTTGGCGGCATCTGTGTGTAAATGTGTGTAAGAGAAAGGAAGCAGGAGGTTTTAAGTTTTCTGTGTTTGCTTTTACCATAAAGGATTATAGGACTTGGTTAGAATGAATGCACTTGGGACTTTGAAACCAAAAAGAGAAAACAAGCAGACAGAAATGAAAACATTTGAAAAGAGCAGAATAAATAAGAAGCTGGGGTGAATGAATGGACGTGTTAAAGTCAGGAAACAAGTAGAAAGAAAACATGATAGCACTCTGGAGATGCCAGTGCGGAAAGAAGAGGAAGGAGAGGATGAGGATGGAGCTGAGAGAGTACAGTTACAGGTGGCTGGGCACAGCCAAGTGATTGCTGTTAAATTGACTTTTATCCCCTGGCTGCGCACTAGACAGAGTGATGTCCTCACCCTATGTTCTTTCTTCTCCTTCTACTCTCTTGCCTTTCCTTTTCTTCACCCCATCATCCCCACCTCCCTTCCTCTCTCCTCCACCCTTTACCCTCCAGGCAGTATCTCCACATTAGGGCCTTGTCAGGCTAACCACCATGCATGAAGGAAGACAGCTCTGACTGATACCAGACCCTCAGCAGCCACCCTTGCCTCTCTTCCACACAGACCACATTCTCCTCAGAATGTTAATGCTCCGAACTTTGCTGCCAATGTTAGCATGTGCTAAGGAGGAAAAGGGTTGAGATATCAACACAAAAGCAAAACCTTATTAATGTATGGTGCTTTGTCCCTAAGTGATTTTTATTCACACAAACTACAATTTAGTGCGCTTAAAAAAATCAGCTGGTGGGAATTGTGTCATCATCTTGATCGGTCAACTAAATAGAAAATTTCAAATACCACTTTCAAGGTTTGATTTCCGGCTACGCCCACATCCAATTTAGTCCGTTAGTCATAATAAGAAAACATAACACGAGTGTCAATACATGTAGGAGGTTACAACAGGAAACACACCACAGTACTGTAAAATTAAAGTGAGGATGCTTTCAGAATAAGGCCATTAATAATTTTATTTTATCATATTTTCATACAGAGGTAGTAACACAACAACCTACATTCTAAAAAGTAATCTTAGGGGTGACCTTTACAACCACTTAATTAAATGGTTGCTGGCATAAAATCAAATTTATTAGATTTAGATAAACCTTCAAATTGCAAAAGATGGATTTTGATAAGTTTGTAACTGTGGGTGTAATTTAAATTCAAATTGCAGCATTATTTTTTTTTCTCCACCTGATCAGGATTTTAAGTCCCATCCTTGACCTTACCTCTATTATGCCTGGAAAAAATAGACAAACATTTAAGACCGTAGTATTGACGATCTGTAAGCTGAACATATATTTTCGGTAGAACAATGTAGGAAGTGATTATTTCATTTCTAAAATGAATTCCACTAAACAATGAATTTGGGGTATATTCTCAATTGTGATATGACTAATAGTGGACTCGTACAGCAACTAATGTAGAAGAGGAATATGTTGTTTTGTAATTAGCAGTACTTAGCAGTAGTATTTCTAATTTGGCTATCATATGCTTTTAGCACAGCGATGGTTAAGAATGATAAAGTTACATTTGATAAATCTGCTCAGCCTATTAGGGTCTTTTCAATTGTGCTGTGCAGAGTAAAATGATTAAATGATTATATTTTTTTCATATGTGATTCTGTTTATCACCCAGACCTTACATGCATTCACCTTAACACTAAAACAACAGCACCAAAAGAACAACAGTTGATTCAATGATACACTCTGTCATTCTATGCTGATTAGTGTTTGTTGGTTGGCCCATTTCTAAAAAAAAAAACTGGGCTAGGGGCTGCAAAACGTAAATTTAAACCTTACAGTTGTTACACTACACCATGGTCAAGTGTGGACAACTCTGCCATGTCTTCAGTACTAGACTGCTTTTTGTTCCTTCAAAACATGGGGTATCCTTAGATCACAAATTACTGCTTAAGAAATGCAGAAAGTCTTTGTCCCAGATACCAACCCTGACATCTGAGTAGTGGTGGTCCACTTTCTTCCGCCATGAGGTGGGCTTAGTTTGTCTAGTCGAAGCTTGCTGTGTGGTGGAACCAGTGGGAGTATGTATTCAGTAGATAGAAACTTCCAAAGGGCCCTATTCTGCAGTCATTGCTCGTGCTCGGCTCGTGAGAATAGATCCAGGATTGATTCTGTGCAGGGTTTTCCAAGGTAATGGTGAAAGTAATTTACTGATGGCATCGCTTTCATCTCTATGTTGATGACTGTAAGATATGCACAATTAAAATCTTAAACTTAAAATGTGTATTCATAATTATTATAATTGAGTGATGACACTAAAAACCTTTTCATTCAAGTGGAAATTATCAACTTAAAAGCTTGTGTTTATTTTAGCAATTTTGAGTAAGTATGAATTGTGGAATACTTTTTTCCTTAAGCAATTGTAGAGGAAAAGCTTAATTCCCTAACTCAGTGTGTAGTTTGTTGGATGAAGGTCATTTCAATGGAAGTTGATGGAAAGATGATGGAAACTGTTATATTATTTATTTTTTTATTTTTTTTGTTGAGCCAACACATTGGTTTTTAGAATGTAATAGAATCAGTATCACAGACCACACTTTGTCTTCTGTCCTCTCATGTGATCCTGACTAATCCCCTGATGTTGAGATCAACACATCCATGAATCTGTTCTATCTGTGGGGCTAATCATCCTTGTAATATTGCCTGTTCTTCTTCTCTCTGAGGACAGTTTTATAACCTGCTGTATGTTTGGATTATGTCCAGCTGCAGAATGCATTTGGACTGATCAGATGCTCCTGATGGTACTCAATCTAAACATCTTAACACTTGTAGTGCCTGTTATTTTATGTACTGACATGTGTATGATAGATAATAGTGGTAGTAAGAATAGATAAAACTGAAATGTTTTTCTTTTACGGTTGTGTATTGCTGCCACATGGCAAACATGTACTGCCTCGTCACAAGAAAAGAAAGAAAGAGAAAAACTAAATTTTAAAGGCATACATGAAGTAGAAAGGAAAGAAATAAATGCATGAAATGACACATGCAAAGAAAAAAAAAGTGTATAATTTCTGCTGGAAAATAACTCATGTGTTATTCATTTGTATAAGACCAGGCCAGATTCTCATTATAATGACAATGATTCTAATAAACATCTTATATTTTACTAAATACTACATAATTAATGCTATTCTACAGTTCATATGTTTCGTGTAATAACATCACGAATTTTACTAATAATGCTAAACTGCATGTGGCCGAAAAAAGAGAATCAGCAACATATAGCACAGAGCTTGGAAATTGGAGCAACTGTTTGTTTCTGATCCATGATTTCACTGAAAAATAATTGCTCAGCCTAAGTCTCATTTTGTACATCTATTTTCAACTGCTGGGCTACGACTGGTGGCAGTCTGTGCAGGTTTGCCACTGCATCAGAGATTTATCACCAATCAAGCCGGGACATTCTGGGCCACCGCCTCCCTTTAATAAGAAAATCAAGCGATATGCAGACCTGTTTGCCCTGTAGTTTTAATCTAGTGCATAGTTTCAGACAGATAGTAGGCTGGAGAGAGACTGAGAGTTTCATCCTGATCTTTTACTAGATTTTATTTATCTTCTTTGTTTTAATCTACTTAAGCCCTTTTATTATTCATCTTACATCTCAAATTGGTTTTATCTTTTCATCTGTTCTATTATTTTGCTGCTCTTGTTGGATTCAAATTAAAATATGAATTGGTTGCACTGTGGTAAACACTGACACTTTTGAAAAGTGCTTGATATTATTATTATTATTATTGAAGATTCACTGGCCCTGCTTTTGCTTCTTATGTGATTTTGTTTGTGTCCATAATCAGCCGGAAACGCCGCAGTGACCCGGCTCTTTCCTGCTCTGTTATTGCCGCGCACTTAGGTCTATTTTTTACATCTCTTTGTGAATGTGGGCAAATTTGTATATAAACGCCTGCAATTGACAGCTTAAATTGACAGTACTTTTTATCTCTAAGAGGTTACATTTTCACCTATGTCTGTCTGTTGTTTTATTACTGAATTGATCAATGTACCCAGGAGATGGGGTGCGGGGCTAAGTGGAGAACCCAACAGTATTTGGTGAATCTCAAAGCGGTAAGGCAAACATGACAAATCATTATATTATCAGACTACTTCCTTTTTCCTTTATTCTCCTGTTATAGAAGCGACAGATGTGTTTAGGATTGTCGACTCATAGAGGTGTGTACTCCATACAGTTGTCGAAGTTAGTAAAAGCATTTAATCGGTTACTTTTCTTATGTTTGAAATGAGAGACTGAGGTAGGAGACAGCCTTATTCAAACCCCCATTTAGCACTCTTACAATATTGACTACAGTACATAGTAACGTGATTAATGAATGTTGATGAACGTGAAACATAATGCAGATGTTACAATAGCAAATCAGACTATATATATATATATATATAGCCTGCAATACGGTGGATAATTCACAAAAGCTCTGTGTGTGGAACAAGTGCAGTAACTGGCTGTACAACTGCACAAACATTGAGATAAACAGCAACAAAGACAAAAAGAAGTGTGCTGAGGAGAAGGAAAACTTTGTTAATTTGTGTTGTTTGTTTCCATCATCACTCTATGAATCTGTGACCTATTTATAATCTTATTCAAGTGATTACCCACTGAGCGGGACAAAAGCTAAATACTGTAAGGCACAAAGCAGATTTTATCGGTCCAAGGCCTACGTAGATGAGGCGATTACACCGAGACTGTACCGCCAGTTGGGACAGATCTCCTGCACGGTAAACAGCTGTAATGATATATACGCCCCAGTGTACATGCACACACACAGTACATGCACATAGCAGCATACATTTAGTCATGCTAATGTATGGATTATCATGGTACATATATATAAAGGTGACTATACATGAATCCGTGAATCTAACGTACATACGGTACAACAAAACATGTTGTAAATGCAAACTATCCCCGACCAACGCTCAGAGATTGAGTGGAGGCTGTGTGCAGCCCTGCCTGTACTTGCTAGACTCCACTGAGCTGAGTCTGTTCATAAAATGTAACCAATAATATATGCAGAAATCTCTCTATGCATCCTGCCTTTAATTGTACTGTGAGCAAAAACACTTTATATAAACTACATGTAGCTCTTTTCATGCACATTATATATATATATATATATATATATATATATATATATATATATATATATATATATATATATATATATATATACATAATACTTATAAAATAAATATAATTATTTATCTCAAAAATGTTTTATGCAGGAATAAATTAAAATCCCACCACTTTAGAAATTAGCTCAACCAACCCTGTCCATAAATTGTCTGTCAAACAGATCCACAGAAGTGACTGTAAAGACAGAGGTTTGGCTCACGGAGAGTGAGAGAGAGGCAGGGAGAGAGAGAGAGAGAGGGGAGGTGGAGGAAAAGACTTTGAAAGTGAGGGCGCCCAGGAAAATATCACAATGAAACTCAAATTGATGAGGACTAAATTGAGACAAAAACCATCGACGTAAGAGTTGGGCAAAGATATGAGGACTTCAGAAATGCAAGAGAGAGTTAAGGGTGAGAGCACTGAAAGGATAAAGTGAGTCTGGAGGGGAGGAGAGGAGCGATGAGACAGACAGAGGATGTTATTAGATAGATAGTTAGTAGCAGAAGGGTAAATAGACAGGCAGAGATCGCGTGGAATGGCCAGAGGATGGATATTTATTAGAGAGATGTCCATTTGATGAGCGTAAAGTTGCAAATGTCATTGTTAGCTAAATACAGCCCAATGTCATGTTAGCCAAGTCAGGATAATACCTTAGCCCCTCAGGTATTATTTTCCATCCCGTGTGTGTGTGCATGGACATATGCAGATACCCACCAGTATAAGTCATTTCCCATCTGCACTGCACACAGCAGCCACAAGCAAATGACTACAGGAGTCCAGCATACTTGGAGCTGTGGGTGCAGAAGCTAACGTACTACTATGTCAAAATAATTTGTTTGAAGCGACAAACAAAACTAACTGAATATTTACATGAGCTTCACCACTGATTTAGTATTGTACACTTATAACACTGTTTAAGTTTAACAAAGGGTTTTCAACAACACCCAGTGACATCACTATGGAATGTACCAGATCAAGCCGCCATCAAATTTTTCTTATATGCAGAATCAACACACTTCTATACAAAACTGCCTCTAATCATGGACAAAATCATATGAACCACCTAATACTATCTTGCTAGTTACTTTTGTCTTATCAGCAATAAACTGCCAAGAATTGACTATCATATTAGATTAAATCATAAAATAAAGAGCACCTGTCACCAGACTGAAAAGCAGTGCTTCTCTGTTTGCTCAGTTTCAGTGTTGTCATCATTGACCAAAGCCACTGATGGTGTTTTTGTCGCAGTAATTGTGTTGCCAGCGATCCTGTGTACATCATCTTATAGAGAGAAATGAAAATGACTGGAGGTCAGCAAAACAACAACGCCTTCAGGGGGTAAATTACCTCTAAGAATGTGATACTGCATAAACACATGCAAGACCTCCAGACATTATACTATTCTGCCACTGCCAGATACCACTGGATCTACCTTAGCAATGTGTTGCTCTTTCATAAACTGGAAATCCTTCTTCCATTTCTGCTTATTTTGTTTGTGTTCTAGAAACCGATTGCAAGTGAGCCAAGTGGAGTTTTGAAGCAGGAAACCCAGATAAAGCCAAAAAGCTATTTCTGTCAGCAAATGGGGAACATCAGTCTGAGGAACCAGTTTCTCAACATTCTGTTAGTCATAGCTAACCTTTTTTCAAACCATAGAGACAACCAATTTGGCCAAATTTGAGTCCACCAACCAGGTATCCATTGCATTCCCATTCATATTTGTGTGCAATATGAAAATTTATTAGACAAACTGTATGGAACTGTGGTTGAGTTACGTTATGATAAAACACACTGTAGACTTTTCAAATATAGCCATACATACTAAAGTGAATATTAATGTAACAGTGACAAAAACGGTGCAGGTCTACTATTATGGAATACAACTCAAGAAAGTGTTAAAAGTCTGCTAATGGATTTTTTATAATGTACAGAAACAGCATGCAAGCCAATGACTGCTTGAAATGGTAGGAAAAAAACTGTGTAGCCTGCTACCTGGAAGAATTTATAGTTAGAGCCGGCATTTATACTCACACTGGTATAGTTCTTTGAAGACAACTAATCTGTGACCAAAATGATTTTAATAAAAAAAAAAGGAATTGTTTATCATTGTTGTGTCAGATTTATGTTTATTTATGTTTACTCACTAGGAGCATCTTCTGTAGAGTTATATATTACTCACAGCACTCCACTGCACGTTTGTGAAAAAGCTGACCTATTATACACTATCACTGTACAAAAACATGTCAGAGACATACATTAGAGTGCCATTTTCAAAGTTCAGCTAGGGTCCAGGTCTGAGTCACAAAGATTTAAACCGGCCCCAAATTATTGTAAAATTACTCCAAAGCTATTAGCAAGATGACGCGCAAATTCCTCCACAAGACTTCCAACAAAAACAGATGAGAAAACACTGTGATGGTTGTGTAGGTCACTTGAAAAAACAGCAGTGTAATATTTTGTTACATTAGCTGGTAATGTAGAATTGCACTGTGAGCTAGCAAAGCAGCCAAGGGAAACTTGGAGAGAAAATATTTGTCCCCCCTGAAAAAAAAAAAGTTTGAAAACCTCCTGTATGGAAACCCTAGAGATGAGTTGATGGGAGATGAGGAGAGGAAGCAGTGGGGAGGGTGAATACAGAGAATGATTAGTGGATGTCTTATCACCAGGCAGCTTTACCCCCCATCCCTGTCCCACACACAGGTTCATCCTCTTCATCAAGCAGCCATAGTGTGTTTATGTATATGGATGGCCATGGCTTTGTATGTGTGTGCTATATCTTGCAACCAGAGATGAATGTGTTTTTGGTATATGCACAATGGTGTGTGTGTGTGTGCCTGTGTATAAGGATCCGAAGAGTCTACAATAATATGGACTGTCCTGAAAATCACTTCATTAATCTAGAGCGCCTGTACATTCATCTCCTGATCCTGACTCGTTTAATACTCGTGTGTGCAGACTGTCAGGGGCGTCCTGCTCTGTCATTAGGGAAGGAAATAATCAGCAAGGAAAAGCATGAGAGAGATAAAGAGAATGAGGAGAGAAAAGAGCAAAGGTCAAAGAAAGAGTCAGAGTGGAGTTAAAGAGGAAAGAAAGAAGAAAATGAAGGGAGAGAGAAGTGAGCTACAGACAGATGGAAGAACAGATTAATGTAGACAGCCTAAAGAGACAGAACTTTGTAAGAGATGAGCAGGAGACAGAAAGATAACACAGACAGAGCGCGAGCAGGCAAGGGAAAAAGAAAGAGAACACTGGTCGTAAGAGACAGATGAGATGAGCTCAAAAGAGATGATATATTGTTGTAGTTGCAAGGTGCAAAATAGCTATAAATTGTTGGTTGTGGCCCATGGCACTGGAACAGAAAAGTTCTGCCAATGCATCCCTGAACAGCTATAGCCAGACAGATCACAGGGCCTGGCTGAACAGCCAGGGCTGTGCGCAAAGACTCCAAACAGTGATGGGTGCAGGGACACATTAGGATTTGTAAGGGGAAAGCAGCTGGGATGGCAGTGGGTACAGAGCCAGTACACAGGGTAGAGGCCCCAATTTCGCTAGGGACAATGTCACCTTAATAAAGAGGTAAGAGGACAGCAATGTCACTGTACATATACTCCCCTACATTTGTCCCACCCTACTGTCCTCTGAGATACACTGTAGCGTTAAGTTGAACCGTCAGCCTTACTACATGCTTATGTTACATGTTGTCTCTTTTATGAATATTTTTTTTATCTTTCTAAATGCCAATTTTGCACTTTAAAAATCATTTGCCTTTTAAATCAGTTCACTCAAATCAGTTAATTTTGAATCTGGTCCATTTTGAGGAACCCAGTGTTATGGCTCCATTTTCTCAGCTGTACAATTATGTTTTCACATCATTCCTCTTACGGGCTTCTTCTCCATGAAACAGCCCAAGATCAAGGTATTGTAGTATTTAGGCCCCACCAACATGCCGAAATGATGAACAAAATATGATTTCTCAAAAATTAGGCTGAAATCAAATTTTGTTAAATCTGGTTAAATCTAAAATAAGTAATATAAACCTATATGATAGCGTGTGTTCAGAGAGTTCTAGCTACTGCTATAATCAAAGCATATGCAACTTCTAAAATCAGGCTGTTCTGCATGAGATGCAAAGAAAATCACCTCCTCACTTTCAGATGCTAGTATAAGCAGGCATGAATCTTAGAAAAGATTCATGCTGTAGCTTTTTACTGGTTTTGCAAAATTGTGTCGGGAAATACACACCCAACCCTTTGGTTTTTAGTGTACAGACATTAAATGACCAAATTCATTGCACTCACGCCAGAGTCAGAAACAGCTCAGCAGGAGAATACCAATGAAAATATTTTACTAGAAGATACAGTTTGTATATTTTATTTTTAAAATGTACTTCCCTAAGAGGAACCCCTGTGTGCTTGGAGCTGACCACTACAGAAGGTAGGAAAGCAAAGCATCGCGAAACAGATCATTTATGTTTCTGGTTTGTGCCTTTAAGAAATGCTGATGTAAAAAGTCACAGAATATCACCCATCATATAGCTCTCTTGTTTTCAATTCTTCCTGTTTCTATTATATCAAACTGCAAAGGCATTTCCCGTCTCCTTGTTCTTTTGTGCCAGATATCATTGTTCTGGCAACATTGCAATGACGGCAATTATGGCTAATTTGAAAGAAAATCAATACAAGATGAGAGCTTGACTTACACTTCCTTAGCAAAAAAAAAACGTCCACTGAAATGTCAAATGATGCTGAACTGGATGTACAAAGTACACTCAGCCACCACCAGCTTTCAGGTCCACTAACTGCCTCACCGTCGGAACTTTTAAGTCTACATAGAGAACCATAGTGCCACAAATCTCAGTATTTAACACCAATCAGGCCTTAATCAACATTATTTAGAACACTAAAAGTCATGAGGCCTTGTAAGATCAGAAAACAATAATATAGATTAAAGAGGCCACCCCGAAAAATAGTCAAAGAGAATAATGCACATCCACCAGCAAAACAAGATCCAGAGGCAGGAGGAGACTAATTTTCCACAATCGAGAGTTTCAAACCAGCAAACAAAAGATAAAGATGGCACTGATGTGGGAGGATTAGTTCAAGACCACCCTGAATGAAAAGCAGCTATTAATTAATTAAATGAAATGCTAATAGCAACATGCTGCACACAAAATAATATACTGACAAAACCACAACATACAAGTAGCATACATTAATGGACCTGTCCTTGACCCAATCAAACATATTCCATCTATTAAAGATAACACTGGATTGAATATGGAAACCCAGAAGGAAGGGGCATCAACAACATCCTCCAGACATGAATTTATAATACTCCATCAGCCCAGGCCCTGTCTCAAGATTTTGGACCACATAAAACTCTCTGTAGGTACAGTAGTTGGAACAAATATGGCTAAAACATTTTTAAGGATTCAATATGTTTCAAATATTGTGAACCTCTACTCTATAAATTAGCACTATATAAAGATGAAGAGAGATGTCCACTCACTGAAGAAATTAATCCAAATGATCCATCTCAGGCTAGTATCAGACCCAGAGTCTAGTGTTAAAGCACAAGGTCCTGCCTATACACCCAATACTGACAGTCAATCACACCACAACCATATGATGCCATACCTACTTTTATTACTACTAAGTTATTAAAACCAAACTATCAGATGAATACTTAAAATAGTGGATTAGAACTTTGTAATTTGATAGTCCATCTTAAAATATCAAAGGTTTTGAGTTTTTAGTTTATATTTATGTCCCATCATGAATATGGATAAAAAGCCAGAGCAGACCCAGAGCATCAAAGCTAAAGATCGAGCAATACAAATTTGTATATAATTACAGAAACAGAAGAGGGACTTCAGGGCATTATAAAGGAGCACAGAAAAGAGAAAGCTGACTGGACCAGTAGCTTACAGTATAGAAGTCCCAAGGCCAGGACAAAGTACTATATTCAAGAGGTGTCAAATGTGTTTTATCTGATTTGTTTCCTTTAAAATGCCTGTACTCAGATTCCATACCCTACTGCAATTATATAGAAGAAACAGGTGAGTTTTCACACCCACCATGTACAGAAGAGCTATCTCTGAGACCTGATATTTCTACCTCTGGTTCTCTGAAATCAGTCTAGTGAGTAGATTACCACTCTGAACCACAAATGCTGGCTCGCCCCATCTGTTAAGTCTGTAATGTGTTTTTTCCTGTGTTGAGTTTTACTGCACTTTACCACTAATACATTGTGTTTTACTACTTTACTACAAATAGCAATGACTAAAGGTTTGTTGTTGCTAAGTTATTTCATCCCATGTTTTCTTCTTCTCTGTCTTTCTCCCTTCACACTTTTTAATTATTTTCCCGCCATATTTCCCTATAGCCAGCCATCAGATTGGAATGGACGTGTTGAGTGAGGAACGCTTGCATGTGCTGAATGGGAGGCGTGTGTATGTGTGTGTCTGGCTGCAGACCATCCATGTGATCGCCCAGTTTGTGCATACCGTAGATATGTGCCAGTGGTTCTCATTCTGAGGCTGGTGTGCCGGCTACACGTGCAAAGGATGTCCTGCAGGAGTCTACTGAGAGTGATGATGAAATGTCATTTCCGTTTGGGTTACTTTGGACAGAAGAGCCTGTGAATACTGATGCATGGCTGCTCTGCACTGAGGGGCCCTCTGTGGTGTGTATACAGAGAGCTGTGCTAGGAACGCGATCTCATGAAAAGGTAGTCATGCCTTGTGATGGAAACAGCATGACGAGTGGCTGTGTTTCATCAACCTGTCCCCCTGCATTTAAGTATAGTTTAGTGATGCCTTTTACAGCCAGAGGTGGCTTTAGATCTCGCTCATTTTGATTCAAAAATGCTTGAAGGTCAGCGATTAAAGTCAAAACAAACACCAAAAAGAGGCCTAAAACCCACAACAAAAACTCTAATCTATTACTGACTGACTGGATGATACCACAAGAAGTCGAGAAAAGTTAATCGTTGGGGTTTAAAGTTAAAATGTCCATCAAGCACCAAGAATTGAAATTACACTAACTCGCCAAACTGTCGCCTCTTGCTGAACCATCAGTTTGTCAACTGGAACTGACAGCTGTCTATCAGTCATTGTTAACCAACCTTCAACCAAAGAAGGCTGAAAACCCCATCTCCAGCTGACTTTTGTGTTTGCTGGTCTATTCTAACAGAAATAATGGAATTGTCTTAAATATTCACTATGGCTACATATAACATCCTATTGTTTTGAAAGACTGAAACTGAAATTACGCTAGAAAGACAGCATCACACCAGCCAGTTTGATGATAAGGATCAGAAATAAATAAAATGAGATGAGATGATAGGAACCCTGATGGATGTGAAAATCATATTTGGACAGGCAACAGGAGGTTTAGATTTATGCTTTTTATTTATATTTTCAAGCAGTATGTTTCATTGACACAAGTGAAAAGGATGAGGACCCCACCAGTGAGTTCGGCGAGAGCTACTGTTTTATTGAGAAAGGGTCCAGGCAAATTATTGTCTCCATTAATAATTCTTGTTATTAATTATTTCTGTGTGAACTATTTGTGACATCAAGAAGATAAATAAACACGCAAGGTGTGTAGATCTGTCAGTCTCTGATTTGACACAGAACTGTCAGTCAATTAGCCTATTGTCATTCGTATGATATCATGTTTCCTCATCTTGGTACATTAGTAATGAAGTCCAGTGTGATCAGGACCATGGCATGAAAATGATCATTTTTATTCATTAATTAGGACCCAGTAAAGCCAACAACAGGCAGTTTAAGGGGACGTGGTTTTAACCAAGGGAACATCATAGATTTTTCACATATTTTTGAGGTCTAATGGACGAAATGGAAAATGACTCTTGTTGTAGTAAACACCATAGAATGGGAGCAGGGTCAATTGATGGTCCAATAAAGTGCCTATTCATCTAATCTACTGTGAAATGTAATGACTCACTTGACTGAAACCTAGCACGAAATAAATTTACCGTAAGTGTTGACAGCGTTGTGTTGTTTTATATTGAACCATTGTTTTATCTCTCCTATATACAGGTCTGTGCACGAGTACTGATAGAATTTAATAACAAAAAAGTGGATACTTCGTTGTTAGAGGCTTTGTTAAAATTCTTCCTTTAGTATTTTGGAACAGCTAAAACAAGATAGAAAATACCAGTGGTAGAAAATAGTATAGACAGTTACAGCTACGTTGGTGTGTATAAGGAAAACTTAGTGTTTTTTTGTTATTAGTTCATCAGTGTCCCTTTGTTTCAAAATAGTTGATATTAAATTACAACATTTTAGAGAGCAGACAGATAAGAGCAATAACGCAAACAAAGGCAAAAAGTCCATGATAAATGAAGTGAATACACTTGTGGAATATGTATTTTAAATCACTGCAAAAGTGCAACAGCTGCAATTGTATTTAAAGCAACAACACATGATAAAACAAGTGTCACATTTGTACAACGCTGTTTCTGCCTGGCCACAGCCGCTGCTTGTGTGTGCTTGTTCTCTCATGCTCACCATGGACACTGACACATGCAGTGATCCGCCCCTAATGGACTGTACTCACCGAGTCCCAATTCACAGAGAAAATGATCACCTGGCGCGCCCGGCCCGAGCCGGGAATGAACACCTATCAGATGCACGAGGGGAGCGAGGTAGCGTGTTAACACACACACTGCTATCGTGAGCCACAGCTGCAGCTCTGATCTCTCCCAGCCCTCGACATGCTCAGCTCCCCCGGCCCTCCTTTACAACGCCTCTTTCCTCTCTCACCCTCTGACTCTATCCTCTCTCACCTTCTTCACAGCCTCCCTCCACTCTTACCCTCTTCTCATTTCTCCATCCAAGTGCTTTGCATTGCTCAGCTCTCTCTCTTTCCCCTTCCTTAGAATAATGCACCACTTGGCATTCTGGTTCTCCCTTCTTACAGTTTTCATTCTCTAGTTCCCCTTTCCTCTTCTTTATTTCTCCTCTTTTTCTTGTCTGTCTCTTTGTCTCTGCCTCCTCTCCTCTGTATCTCTTCCTCCCTCTCCCTCTGTCCTCGAGTGGCCAGGAGAATGATTATGCGAAGCAGGACTCAGATCCATCAATGTGTCACCGGCTTGTTCCCCAAGTCCCCTCCAAGGGCCCGGCCCCCCATGCTTCTCCCCACCTCCGTCTTCTGGCCCTCCTCTGGCCCACCAACCAGTGATGCATTAGCATGGTGGAGAACAGTGGCGAGACAAGGCACGCTTTCGCTGACAATAAGGATAATTGAAACTCGGCTTGATTTAACATTGTTCTTATTGGTTGTTGTCTTGTAGTAATGCAACGGCATATCTGAGATCAAGTGAGGACTGGGCTGACTGAAACAAAGAAAAGAGAGCGAGTGTGAGAAACTGTCACATGACCTTGCCATTGAGACAGTTATATATCTGTGTGAAACAAAGGGCAAGTCAATGCTATTCTCAGCCTAAGGAAGAGGTCCATGTAGACACAAAAAGCAGTGTGGCCCAAAGCAATGGACCTCCTACCTTTCTTACTGTGTCTTCTGCTAGAATTTACTCTCACCTTACTCCGCTCCTCAACTGGTCAAACTGCAGTTCTTGTGTGTATGTGTGTGTGTGTGTGTTTGAGAGAGATTCCCTTTATCTCTACCTTTGAGTGATGGCTCAGTCAAAACCCAGCAGTGCAGTAACATCATGAACACTCATTGTATTCTTACAACGTCCTCTCCTCTCTCTCTCTCTCTTTTTCTCACACACATGCACACAGACACCCATCAGATGACTGCATT